>JAGIQG010000007.1:121887418-122496094 GCA_024679065.1 Sphyrna mokarran
ACTCAAATATCCATAAATGAGTGCAACTGGGAGCCATTCCCAAAGATGATTGATTTATTATGCAGCCTATCTAATTTAGTGGGCACATTTGGTGCCAGGCGAAATGTTTCTTAAACTAGCACGGAAAAGCTTAAGGCCAAAATATTCAGCACAATTTAGATCCAATGCAAATCAAGGCCAGAACAGAAATCCTGAGTTTGATTTGCATTGGATATACACTGTGCTTCAAATTCTGTGCTCTGTTGTGTGGGTCTGATGGATTTCTGTGAAATGTGTTGATGAAGACAGGGCAATTAGATGCAAGCTCACTGGCAGTTTCCATCCCTAGTATTGGCTCCCTCCGTTCAGATGCCTGAATAATGGCTGATTTGATCTGGTTTACAAAGAGCAATCTACAGTTCCCCCTTTTTCTGTCTGAGATTGCCTCCATGTGTCAGTTACGTTTCCCAGCTACTTTGCGCCTCCGCTACATTTGGGTTTGTGTGTATTCATCACTTCTTCATTGATCAGGCCGATGCTGTCACTGTCATAGAAGTGGTGAGGAAGAGAATTTCTTTGGGCAATTCCAATAGAATGAATAATTTAGAAAAGGAAGTTGTCCTTGAACTAATCCGCAGAGACACCCCCACCCCACCCCCCCACAAACCACCCTACTCTAACCCAAAACCACTCATTATATATTTTTATTTCTCCTGTTTTGATGAGTTGTAGTATTGTCTAATTTTTTAGTAAGTTTTTTTTAAACCATGGTTTCTCATATATGTTTTTCGGGTGTCCCATGTAAGCAAGTACTTTTATACAGACTAGTTATCAAATTTGTGTTTATTTGCTCTGTCAACACTTGTTATAGAATGGTTACAGCACAGAAGGAGGCCATTTGGCCCCTCAAACTTGCACCGATAACATTCTCATCCAGGCCCTATCCCCATAACCTCACGTATTTACCCTGCTAATGCTCCTGACACTAAGGGACAATTTAGTGTGGCCAATCTGCACATCATTGGGCTACAGGAGGAAACCAGAATGAATGGAGGAAAACCCCACAGTGGCACAGTGGTTAGTACTGCTGCTTCACAGCTCCAGGGACCTAGGTTCGATTCCCGGCTCGGGTCACTGTCTGTGTGGATTTTGCACATTCTCCTTGTGTCTGTGTGGGTTTCCTCCGGGTGCTCCGGTTTCCTCCCACAGTCCAAAGATGTGTGGGTTAGGTTGCTAGGCCATACAAAAATTGCTCCTTAATGTCCTGCGATGCTTAGGTTAGAGAGATTAGTGGGTAAAATATGTAGGGATATTGGGGTAGGGCTTGGGTGGAATTGTGGTTGGTGAAGACTCTGTAGGTCGATGACCTTTTTCTGTATGTAGGGTTTCTATGATTCTCACACAGATACAGGGGGGAACAGAGCCAAAGCCCATTGGTGAAGCCGATTTCAAACCGCTCGGCGTGCCATTGCGCAGGTGCCCCAATCTCCCAGCTGACTGGGGGAGACATCCCTCACTGCCCCAACCCCACACAAACATCACCCCCCATCATTGGCGGCAGTGTAATCTCCCCCTGCATGGCAACTTGGGCACCAGCATCAGAGTATTGGGATCTTCCCAATGAGTCCCTCACCATGACCCCATCTACAGCCCACACTGAAAGTCCCCCCATTTTGTTGGTTCCCCCCTTTGCCAATCACCCCCCCCCATTCAGTGGGCATTAATCGGCCATTTAAGGTGTGGTGGGAAAGTCAATCATGAGCTTGTCTGATCAGAATTTAAATCGGGTGGAGACAGAAAGATGACAAATTCCATGTCCTTCCCACTTGCAAGCTCAACACCAGTGAAAGCAGAAGATTCCATCCATCATTTCTGGTTCATAAACACGGAATAAAAATGTGATAATGTAACACAGTATTAACCCCCTGTGTAACTATAATTCCTCTCCCTTCCTTTTCTTCTTTCCATCGCCACTTTGCCCTACCATCTGTCACACACTCTTATTTCCTGGTACAATTGAGGTCAACTTTGGCAGGATTCTCATGGACACCAAGGCCCAGAGAGTGTTAACCATAATTAACTGGACAGCGGTGGTGTGGGAGCTGGGCAAGCGACCGCTCTCCCTCAGCACATTCAAGAGTGGCACCTTTTGCACTGCTGGGGATGATATTTTTAGTAAGAAGTCTCACACAGCACCAGGTTAAAGTCCAACCAATTTATTGCAAAAGGTGCCACTCTTGAATGTGCTGAGGGAGAGCGGTCGCTTGCCCTGCTCCCACACCACCGCTGTCCAGTTAATTATGGTTAACACTCTCTGGGCCTTGGTGTCCATGAGAATCCTGCCAAAGTTGACCTCAATTGTACCAGGAAATAAGAGTGTGTGACAGATGGTAGGGCAAAGTGGCGATGGAAAGAAGAAAAGGAAGGGAGAGGAATTATAGTTACACAGGGGGTTAATACTGTGTTACATTATCACATTTTTATTCCGTGAGAAGAGACATGAGGAGAACCTTCCACACACTTGATGAAGGAACACTGTTTCCGAAAGCTTGTTTATTAGCAAATAAACTGGTCGGACTTTAATCTGGTGTTGTGAGACTTCTTACTGTGTTTACCCCAGTCCAACGCTGGCATCTCCACATGATGATATTTTTACACAGGAAGCCAACATTGGAAACACTGAGCTGCTGGTTGGGATGGGATTTCAGCTGCCGAAACCTTCCCCCCATCCGGAACCCCACTGCCGCCTCAGGACCCGGACACGGGCACCGAAGCCGCAGGCCGGACATCTGCTGCCGCTCCGCCCACGGTGTCTGATTGACCCGTGGGAATCCTCGCCCTCTTTACAGGCCTCTTGTCCAATCAGAGCCAGAGTCCTGTGACCGACATTTCATTAAACTGACCAACAATCGAGCCATCTGTCATCCAATTGCCACTCTGAATCGACTGAGTGACAGCTGCTTTATCCAATCGGTGAGCGCCAAATGTCCGGAACGAGCGAGGCCAATGACAATGACGGCGCCAATTCAGACCAATCGTACAGCGATCTGCTCGGCACAACACCCACCCACAATGTGATTGACACCTGCTGCAGCCAATTGCCGTGTGCTGCTGCAACACAGCCACCAATCGCCATGAGTTTAAAATTATTTGGTAGGCATCGTGGGCTGCGACGCCTTTTTTAGGAGCTCACCCCCCACTAACTTTAGAAGCTGGCTACGTCCCTGCTGGGCAGTCAGATGATAGAGAAAAAGCAACTGGTGTCTATCTTTGCCGAAAGTTTTGTGGATGCTCCGTTTAGGAAGAAGAGGAAAAGGAAGAGAGGGAATTTATAATTTGCTGAAGGTAATCACGTGGGTGCTTAATACTGTATGACGTTATCACTCTTTGCTTCAATGTTTATGAAGTAGATGCAAAGGTAAAGCAGTGGAGGTGTCCAGAGCAGAGCCTTCATTTCCATCCACCTTCCCTCTCATAGCCTAATTTCAATGCCAATAGTCAAGAGTTGGAGACATCAGAACATTCCTCAGATAATACTACGAGAACACTGGCAGAATATCACACATTTTCCACTGCTATAGAATTATCCTCTCTGTTAATGAGGCATTCTGCATTTAGTTGAGTTGAGCTACATCTTTGTCCTCCGACTGTAAACTTACTTAGCATGCTTGAAGCAATAAAATGTTCCAAGGCTCTTCATAGTATTGTCATCAAATTTCATTTGGAAGTCAGCCACAGTGAACAGCTCCCAGGCAGTTTGCCAAAAGCTTGATCAAAGACATTTTAATTAGAAGCTCTGGGTGGACATGAAGCTGGGAATGTTTCAGATCTGACCTTTAGACACTCAGGCGCCCCTATTTGCAGACATTCTGCCTGAAAAAAAATCAATGAGTCTGAACTGCGTGAGCAAATCTGTGGATGGGGCTTAATGTGCCTGAAATCACGCAGCTCCAATCGGTGCTTCCAACTGCGCACGCGCAGTGATAAAATAGAATAACCTTCCCTGCCACATCCCTACTGGGCTGGTTAATGCCTCCCACCAGCCCCCCAACTCCCCACAACATTACTGACCTTCATAACCGTCCACCTCCCGTCACCCAGATCACGACGTCCTCCCCACCCACTGCATGCAGAGTGGCACTGGACCTCCCCTTTCCCCACTGATCTCAGAGTGACAGCGGACCCCTCTTCCCCTCATCACCGCCCCCACTGATCTCAGGCAGAGAGATCCACTCTCCCCCCTCCACCTTACAGATATCCATTCACGCACCACCCCCTGAGTGGAAAACTTACCTCGACATCTCCTCTGTACCTGCTCCCCAACACCTTAATCCTGTGTCCTCTCGTGGCAACAATTTCAGCCCTGGGAAAAAGTCTCTGAGAATCCACCCGATCAATACCTCACATCATCTTATACACCTCTGTACGTGAGGTACATTATAAGAGAGCGCATGTACCGGTTTCAGGAAGGTCATTCATCTCTGTGCAGCACTGGTTTCTGGAACATCGTACCAGTGCACTGGCACTTACAGCTCCCTCCTAGATAGCACGGGCTGTGTGACCCCTGGGGCAATGGCTGTCAGTGGGATAATGTAGCTCATGCCTTCCCTCCACTACATGCAGCAGCCGGGCCTGGTCACCCTCTGAGAGTCTGGGGTGGGTTCTCCTCCATGCCATCTTTCTGGCGTGTCTGCCTGTGTGTGTGTCCATAATTGCAATTTGTGCACAGCTCTGCCTTGTTAAGAAGGGAGTCCAGGCGCAATCAGTCCCGTTAGTTACATTTCATTGTGAAAAATGGACAAGCAACCTGGGTTTCAATAGAGGGTGAATTATCTCCAAAGGTGCCGTTGCGATGAACTATTTTGGGTGATGAGAGGATAGCGTTGAGGACAACAATGTCTGTGGGGAGTTGGGAGGGGGTGACGGTGAGAAGCCAGCTATGTCTACAGGGGGTTGAGAGCCCTGTGGTGTTCATGGGGAGTGAGAGGCCAGCAGTTTCAATGCTTGCGTGACTTGTTTAGCGATCTCCTCGAGATTGGCGCATGCGTAGGAGCCGCTCCGTGGGCTGATTTCAGCCTCTCCAGTGGGGATAGACCCCAACCACCACTTATCAGAGTGAACCACTCTGCAGTGCTCAGAGTGCGGCAGATTCATTTTGAAAACCCCCCTAAAAAAAATCAGCGAGAGTTTTCAGCACTTAGAATCTTACAGGGGGAATCAGCCGCAAGGTTTCTGGCTTGTCAAAATGATGGAAAGATGTGGAAACGTAAAAAACGTAGAATCAGTTCTGATACTGAACCAGAAAGTGGGCGCGGCCCAAGAAAAACAAATCACCAACTTGCAGGTGACATTCTGCTCTTATGAGAGAAAGATCATATAGGGGTCAGGGTGGTCTCATTCTCTGGGGGTTAGGGGGTCAGGGTGGTCTCATTCTCTGGGGGTTAGGGGGTCAGGGTGGTCTCATTCTCTGGGGATTAGGGGTCAGGGTGGTCTCATTCTCTGGGGGTTAGGGGGTCAGGGTGGTCTCATTCTCTGGGGGTTAGGGGGTCAGGGTGGTCTCATTCTCTGGGGAGCAAGATGTCGGAGAAAGAAAGTTTGAGGATTTTCTTGGCTATTTTGCCATTGCATTCCTGGGAATTTAAATGAATTAACAAAAGGCTGCATTTCATAAGGTGAAAAATTTCAAAAGAGGTTTTTTCTCAAAACATCAAAGAAGCTCATAACGCAGAAGGAAAACTCTGAAAATTAAACAAGACAGTTTACGGATTGAGTATTTTTCCATGAGGTCTGTCCTATTAAAAACAGGTTGCTTTCAGTTAAAGGCAGATCCCACAATGTTCTACTGATACCCACATGGAGAAACTAGCTGGAATTTCATCATGCATGTTGATGATTATTTGTGGCGTGATTCTGTTGAATTTGAATAAGGGACTATATGAGAAATGTTTTCCATAAAAATATTACGCAGGCAACAGGTCTCTTTGGGGTAATGTTCATTAAACAAAGAACATAAACTGAGAAAAGGCTAAGAATAGACTTGTTGAAGAGCTGGGAAATTTGTAAAACACAATGAGTTGACACAAGTCAGTATGAAGTTTCACAACACCAGGTTAAAGTCCAACCGGTTTATTTGGTAACACAAGTGCTACCAAATAAACCTGTTGGATTTTAAACTGATATTGTGAGATTCTTACTGTGTTTACCCAAGTCCAGCGCCGGCATCTCCACATCTTAACACGAGTTACCAGCTGTTAGGCTGTTTGACAAAAAGAGATGCCTGCTGTAAAAAATTATCAAGTGTGCTAGGAAGGACATCTTGCGTTAAAACGATGAAATGATAAAGCTCATTTTATAGCAATTTTTATATATGTAGCTGGTAAATGCATCATTCAAGGAAAACTCCATAAAGGGAAGAAATAGACCGTAGAAATAATTGATTCACTATCGGACTACTTGGTAGAGTTACGAGCTGTAATGCTGCACAGACATCAATGGCTCTGTTCCAATTATGCAGCCGTAGCAGAGGGTGTTGGACTCCGGGACGTATAAAGCTTAAGAGAAAGATATGGAAGAAGGGGGGAATCTGTCAATGTACTACTCAGTGTATGGCGATTGCTCATTAAACATGTAACATTGATCGTCCTAAAAATTGAGACAGCTGGAATACTTTGGGGGAAGAGCTTCCTTAATCCGTCCCAGCAGTGGTTTTGTCCAGCCTGACTATCTGTCCTTTTACCCCTGGACAGGGAACACGCATGGGCACCGTTGAGGCCTTTCGTGCCTCCTGAGAACCACAGAGACTGGATCCAACTTGTCTGTGATGACATGGTCCCCAACACCCATTTCTCCGGGAACGCCCATGACAGCTATACCTCGGGCTGCTCACAAATCCCAGCTGAGGGAGAGCAGCAGCTTGGAGATGATAGAGGAGGTGGCTGATGACACCAGCGCAGAAGCCACAAATACCAGTGGACACTCGATATGAGGCTCATGCTTCAACGCACACGTTGGTGAAGCGAGCAATCGGGCTGCTGAAGATGCCTGGACTGGTCGGGGTGTGTGCGCCACAAGACAGCACTAGAGGGTCTCCAACGTTACTGTGGGTCTGCTGCATTCTAGACAACCTCGCGTGGCAGAGGGGAGACAACCTAGACCTGGAGGAGATGGACAAGGGCCAGATCTCCTCAGATGAGGAGAGTGTTGAGGAGAGCAGTGGGCCGGACGATGCTGAGGAGGAGGAGGAAGAATGCTGGGGAGGGGATTGGACTCGAATTGGCCGTCGAGCAGAGGATGCCCCAATCACCTCTCATATCAGGGGCAAGCGGGAGTGGCAGCTGGTGAGGTCTCCCACAGTGAGTGCAATGTTGTTGTGCCAGCATGATCTCACCATTTGATTGCACATTTTCAGATTCTGCAGGAAAGTAATGATGATTTGCATTGAGAACAGAGCAATGTTCCTCTCATCCTCAGCAACGTGTCTGAGGCCTGCCCAACAGGGAGCTGTGTGTGCCCTGCCTCTGAACGGGCGCACCCTGGGGTTCATCAAAGTTGGAAATGATAATCCCCGGCACTGCTCAGACCCTCTAAGTATTTGGCCAGGTTTTTACTTCCGTTTTACACCCGGGGTAGGCAGCCAATCAGCAGCTCTTTGCCACTCGGGGGGAAGAGAAGCAAGATCGAACTGCTCCTGTCCCGATGGTGGCGAGGCATGTTTGCTCCCCTCATAGCACACATATCAGCACAGACTGTTTACAGGTTGCTAATTAGAATGCGAATCCTTACACCTAACCTGCTATTCAAGTCTTAAAGAGTCAAGCCACTTTAATACTTGAATAGCAGGTTAGGTGTAAGGATTCGCATTCTAATTAGCAACCTGTAAACTGTCTGTGCTGATATGTGTGCTATTGCAGACCAGAACACCTCATTCGTCCGACGAAGGCTACAAAAGCCGAAAGCTAGCAGGTTTCCTATCAAATAAATCGGTTGGATTTAAAATTGGTGTTGTCAGACCTCTTACTGAGTGCTCCCCTCATGAACAGGGTTCTGCGATGGTTGGCCTGGGTTGGGGTCTGGGGGTGGTGAGGGGTGAGAGGATTGGGGAGATGGTTGGTGGGAGACTGTTCCCTGTGGTAGAGCTTCTTTACTCTGCCCTCAGTGTGGGACAAACACATCCATTGTCACACTCCACAGGAATGAAGCACCGCCCGTGTGCATGTGTTCGCTGAGTTTAGCAACACAAAATGACAGGGTGGAGGCTGTGAGTGACTTATTATTTGTAAATCTATACCGTGATAATATCTCTAATTTGTGCCCACTTTCATCCATGCCAAATAGGTGCCAATCATTTATTAATCTTCACACTCCAAAGGTGTGTAGGTTAGATGCATTGGCCACGCTAAATTCTCCCTCAGGGTACTCAGACAGACGCCAGAGTGTTACGACTCAGGGGTTTTCACAGTAACTTCATCGTAGTGTTAATGTAAGCCTGCGAATAAATAAACTTTACTTTTACTTTATTTTAAATGCTGGTTTCCTGTGACCTCCCTGCCTCCATCTGCTGTAGAAATTTAGCTGTGAGGTGCCCAGCAAGGAGTGACTCAGAAACTTGTCTACAAAGTGAACCCACTGAGGAGTGAATACCTGCACAGGTGGGAGATGTGGGTGATGCTGTGATGCCTCTTCCACGATGGGGTTGGAGAAATTTTCCTCGGAGTTGCTTGTGACTGTTGAGTCCAAGGGGGTGCAAGGATGGTCCGGCCTGTTGGCTGCTTTGCCTGCAAGAGGAGGAGATGTCATTAATGCATCACAGGGGATAAAGGAGGGAACATTGATTACTCAGTTGAAACTTGGAGAATGACAGCACGTCCTAAAGATTTCCACATTTGTCTACTGCCCCCTCTCTACCACCAACAGAGACTCACTCTTCCTCCTCCCTGGGCAGTTCAACTGCTCTTTCCTCAAATGGCACGAGGATTTGGAGCTCCAGCATTACACTAGCTGGACATGCTTGCTCATTTTTTTGTGGTTGAGTTTGTCCTGCAACAGACAGGAAGAGTGTAGACATTTGAGATGGTGATGGAGTGTGACAGGCGTGTGTCTTGGGTGGAAGAATGGTTTAGCACCATCACTGCTCCTCAGAGGCTGAGGTAGCCTATATCTATTTGCAATAAGACCTGGACCATAAATGATAAATGGCAAGTAACATTTGTGGCACAGGCAATGCCCATCTCCAACAAAACAGAATCTAACCATCTTTCCTTGACATTTAATAGCAATATTGACTGTTTATTAGTTTTGCTAATGCTCAATCCCCTGTTGACAATTGTGGTAACATAAATTGGGTCTAGTTTTAAGGCTGATAAAATTGGATATCCTAAATTAATGAATTGACCATATTAAAATCAAACACAGTCAAATCTCGGGCAGGCCAATTGTACAATACACAAACGCGTCTGGGCCTGACCCATCAAACACCCATCAAAGTTTGTTGCACCTTACTGATACATAGCAGGAGGCAGCAGGGTAGCACAGTGGTCAGCACTGCTGCTTCACAGCTCCAGGGTCCTGGGTTTGATTCCCAGCTTGGGTCACTGTCTGTGTGGAGTTTGCACATTCTCCTCGTGTCTGCGTGGGTTTCCTCTGGGTGCTCTGGTTTCAAGGAACAAAGAACAAAACAGCATGGGAAACAGGCCCTTTGGCCCAATGAGCCCGCACCACCACCCGGATGTTCCTCCCTCTACCTGTGATCCCTGTCTATGTTTATAGATCTATAGACTAAAAACCAAATTTGAGACAATTTAGGGAGAATTTGTTTTGCCAATTAGCCTAAGAGCACATTTTTGGGATGTGGGAGGAAACTGGAGCACCCAGAGAAAATCCACGCAAGCACGGGGAGAATGCACAAACTCCCACAGACACAGGCCCAAATCCATGTATCTGCGCAGCACAGCGATAGTCACTGAGCTGTCGTGTTGCCCATCAAATGGTCCAGGTCATGCGTACACTAACAACGTGAAGCACTAGGATACTCTCGAAAAATCCAAGAATAGCCCTCTCACGACCCATCGTGTGTATTCCCCATGTTAGACAAGAAGGTGGACCAAAGCACCTGTAGGATAAAAACAAGTACATCAATATCATCATCTATTTACACACTTCCCAGGGACTCCCAAGGCTCATGATCCCTATTTTAAATCAGTTTTCTATACCCCTCCATTCCCATTCTGTTCACGTGCCCATCTAAGTATCTCTTAAATAACTCCAAAGTGCCTGCCTCCACCACTTTACTTGACAGCGCATTCCATACCTCCACTACCCTCTGTGTGAAAAAACTCCCTCTAGCATCCAAATTATACCTTACCCCCCTCACCCTAAGCCCATGATCCCTCGTGCTATTTGAGTCCATCCTAGGAAAAAGCATAACCCTGTTTACTCTATCTATACCCCTCATAATCTTGTACACCTCGATTAGGTCTCTCTAAGTCTTTGTCTTTCTAAGGAAAACAGTCCCAATTTGCCTAACCTCTCGTTGTAACTCAGACCTTCCATACCAGGCAGCATCCTGGTAAACCTCCTCTGCACTCTCTCCAGAGTCTCCACGTCCTTCTGGTAGTAAGGCGACCAGAACTGGACGCAGTATTCCAAATGAGGTCTAACTAACATTTTATACAACTGCAACATTAAAGGCCAGCTCTTGTACTCTATACCCCTTCCTATAAAAGCTAGCATACCATATACTTTCTTCACAACCTTCTCCACCTGCTCTGCCACCTTCAGAGATTTGTGCACCTGCATCCCCAGGTCTCTCTGCGTTTCTATACTCTTAATAGGTCTACCCTTTATCATATACCTCCCCCTACATTCTTTCTCCCGAAATGCATCACCTCGCAATTATTTCCTCCCACAGTCCAAAGACGAGCAAGTTAGGTTGATTGGCCGTGCTAAGAAATTATGCCTTAGTGTCTACGGATGCATAGGATAGAGGGATTAATGGGTATAATATGTAGGGATATTGGGGGTAGGGCCTGGGTGAGATTGTGTTCAGTGCAGACTCAAAGGGCTTCTTTCTGCACTGTAGGCTTCTATGGTTCTATGATCATTGCACCCCATTGAAATGCACTGGCCTATTGTTAGAAGCCTAGATCAGGCCAGACTTTCCGAGAGTTCCTGCAGTCGGCTTAATCTGATAACAGGTTACATGTAAACAACAGCATGGAGATAGACATCTGGGGATGGAACCCTGGTGTCCTGTCAGGCAGACATCAAGAAACCCATTGAGTATTGGTATCCCCTCCTGGCACCTCATTAGCCAGAAGCCAGAGAAGTTACTGGAAAAGCAAGCAAGCAGGGGATAAAGTGACACATTTCAGAGACACCAGGAACAAAAACTTGATGAAGGAGGTGACCTTGACCATTCAGAAGACTGAGCAAAGAAGGAAGGAAGAAGCTGCCATCGAGACTCACCTTCGTGATGACAGACCAGAGGGACTCAGAGAATTGAGTTTAACCAAACCATCGTTGGGGGTAGAATATTTGAATCTGGGGTATCCTCTTGTTTTATGTGGGTAGTTTAAAGGGTTAGTAGTGTTATTGTTAATAAATTTCTGTTTGTCCTTTGTCTATCTTACAAATAAGGACACCAGGATAAAACTTTGGAGTAAGCAAGCTGGTCAAAAGTATCTGAGAATTAACTTGTACAAAAAAGTTATTTTTCCTTTGTCAGAGCTGTCATCCAGATCCAACTTCACCCAGTTCTGTCAAAAGGCCATCCTGGCTTGAAATGTTGGTTCTCCTCTCTTTCCACGGATGCTACCAGGCCTACTGAGTTTATCCAGCATTTTATGTTTTTGTTTCAGATTCCAGTTTCCACATTTGCATTTATCTTCTGAGAAACTATGTTGATTTTGGAAAAGCACAAACCACATCAAGGATGTAAATCCTCTTCATAAAATTCAATTATCATGTAAGTGGCATTTAAACAATAAGCACTATGTTAGTATATTATTCTTGAAGGAAATGGAAAAGCAGACATCCAAACCACATCATTCCCAAGTTTAATTAAATTCCAATTTGATGATATCAAAATAGTCTGCTGATTATCATTGCATTGAGGAGCCAAGACAGCCTTCGCTTCCACCAGTGTGTACTTGTCATGCGTATTAGCATTGCGGCAACTCTCCCAGGCATCTTCCCTTTCCAGCCTCTTCCAAACCTGTGTGCTCTACAAGAACAAAGACAAGAACAATATCCCCTTCAAGCTCCCTTACATATTAGAAACTATTCTTTGATTGTCACCGTGCTAAAACACAGGAACTCTCTGCCCAGTATCACGTAAGCTTTCCCCAACTCAGATCTTCTTACATCCAAATCAGTATTTACGTAACAAACGTTCACACCAGCAGGATTTTCTGGACCCGCCAACAGCACACCTCTGCCTTGTGTTTCCCAGCGGTGAGGGGTGCATTCAACGAAAAACCTCGTAGACGACAGTGGAACTAAAAGACCTCTCCACCAGCCAGTGGCGAGCTGCCTCCGCCATGGCGATTGTGTGGAAAATTCCACCAAACGTATGGGAATTAGTTAGAGGTTCCAATTTGGCATCCAAAGTTTACCATAGAAATTTGAGTGAGCCCAGAAACTAGAAGTGGTTGGCTTCCATTGCCAACTCATTTTGCCCACTCATTTTGCAGCCCATTTGAAGAGCTGGCCTTTTTGGATAGCTGACAAGTCCGATCTCATTTTCATGTCTTTTTATATGCCACAGAGCTGTGGAATTTGGCTGGTAAATTAGGATTTAGAGACGCATCTTAAAGTAGTTTATTTTTCCTCCGACTTCAGTAAGGATAATAATTTATAGCAACAGATGGCAATATGCAGAACACCTTAAATTTAAATAATTAAGAGAATAAAAATCGTGAATTCTATCCTAATGAATTTCCATTTTTATAAAATCACACTAACTTAATTTTCATAACTTCATAACAAAGTTACTTCTTAGCGGCAGCAATCCCTCAACATTGAGATGATGTCCGTCAGGCTTGGTGAGTCTTCAGAGGAGTCCAAATCAGGAGCCGCATGTTGTACTACAGTGGGGGTTTGGGGAATGAGGGGAGGAATCCTGTTGCATGGAGTGGGGGGAGTGAGAGGATATGTTGTTGCATTGGAGAGGGGCTGTTGAATTTGCAGCCCCTAGTTGGCTTCTCTCTCCTTCCTCTGTCACTGCCATTCTGCCTCATTGTGAAGTTGCTGAGCCTTGACCTTCCCAACTTTCTCCTCCCAATCTGCGATGGTGTTAATGTGTTTTGGGGCAGCTTCGGGCTTATCCTTACATCTTTTCCATTGGCCACCTTTAGAGAATTGGCCAACAGAGCCTTGGGAGGAGAGAACCTGTTGAGGGAGGTGATTTATTCAGCCCAGTGATACAGGGATTGAAGCAAATAATCAGTTCTCTGGAGCTGCTGTAACTTCCCAATGGGTAACCTTCTGACCTGGGTAATTTTTGCAGTTTCACTTTTTAGAATTCTGCTGTTGAATTTTGATTTATCCAACCACAGTGACCACATTCACTAGTTATGCCTTTGGATGTAACAAACAAAGTGAGCTCATACAAGTTCTGAAAATGGATCAGTACCATTTCTCCCTCTCATATGCACACATCTATATGATTTATTGCTTTAAAGTCATTAGTTTTCATAAACAAATGCAATGAAAGATTAGTTATTAACTTATCGTTCATCGGTAACCTTGGTCATGTTTGCTCAGAAGTGAATAATAACACTTTCTTGATAGGCTATGCAGGGTTCAACGATACTTTTGCCTATCTCAGTTCTCAGCCACATCATCAAAAAGTTTAGTTTAGCGGTCTTAGAATGATTCAGCTTTCTGAAGGCGGCTAAGAGGAGACCTTATTGAAACATACAAGATGATTAGAGGTTTAGATAGGGTGGACAGTGATATGCTTTTTCCTAGGATGAAGAAAGCTAGCACGAGGGGACATAGCTTTAAATTAAGGGGTGATAGTTATAGGACGGATATCAGAGGTAGGTTCTTTACCCAGAGGTTGGTAAGGGTATGGAATGCCCTGCCTGCTGCAGTTGTAGATGCGCCAAGTTTGGTGGCGTTTAAGAGGTTAATAGATAAGTTTATGGATGAAAAGGGAATGGTTTAGTTTGGAGGGTCATGGCTTTTTCCTAATTGGTCGGCGCAACATCGAAGGCCGAAGGGCCTGTTCTGCGCTGTAATGTTCTATGTTCTATGTTCTATGATAGACACTTTGTTAATTATTGGCCTGTAACTTCCATTCTGAATGTTGGCTTAAGCCCATTGCGCCCCACATATGCGTGTCGCGTAGCACATCCACACGTGTGTTGCATAGTGCTCACACGTGCATGTCACACAGCACATGAACAACATGTCACACAGCAGACACATGTCGCATGGCGCATACACACATGTAGCACAGCACACACGCACGCGTGTCGCACAACACATGCACATGTGCATTGAAAGAGCACCAAGTTTAAACCTTTGGGATTTGGAAAGCTGCTGGTACTAAAACCCCGAGCTGTAATCTCACCTGACCTCTGGCACTTGCCCTGATAATGGGTGAGTATTTCTGGTTTAGCTGCAGTGCGTAGAGGCAGCTGACATTCTTTGGCAGGGCTAATGTTTTTTGTAAATGTTTTAAAAAGATGCTTATCATACATGCAATACACAGAAAGTAAAAGAATTTTTAAAAATCATTATAACTTTATCATTATAAATTCCAGTAAAATTCTAATTTTACTTCCAGTAAAAAAGCACATTCTTATATAACAAGGCATTTGTTAGTGTTTGGAATAAATTTCAGCTGAATAACCTTAAGCAGTGTTTATCCCAATCATAGCTAAAACATGAAACCTGATGAGACAATCGGCCTATCACCAACCGTGAAATGAGGGTAGGTTGTGGGACTTGCTTTAAACTGATTTCTTAATGGACCTAATTGTCTACTTAATTGTCAAAAACTTGCTGCTGAGTAGCTTCAGTATTTTCAGTTTTTGTTTCTAACAGCAAGTCATTTTGCATTGTCCAGGAATCTCAGTTTGTTATTCTCTAGCTTTGGGCAGCAGATTTTGGTTTGAATAGTTTTAATCTGATCAGGATTGGTCTTGTACACACGTTGCAGAGCTTGGGCAGAGACCTGTGATCTATCCAATTATTAATTGAAGTGGTGAAAATGCTTCACTAAGTACTTGAGAACTCAGACAAAATCTGAACCTTTCGACTAAATACATTAGCAGATGAAACTTTCCTTAGTCATTCTGGATATAATTAAATCAAAACAAGATTGTTGCCAAGTAGCTTGATTTTTCCAGTAGCGTAACACCAACACAAAACATAACTTCCTTTAACAAATAAGTAAGTTTGAATATTGACAACCTGTAATAAAAAACTGCTGGTTCATCACCAGCTGAGCTGGAACTTAGAATTTTTAACTATGATTTATTTCAGGAGTTTCCAAAGTGCGGCCCATGGGCCACATCTGGCTTGTAGTGGGCCGCTTCCGGATTGGGATTTGGAGACCGCTGATATAAATGATTCAGAATTTTGCACACAGCAAGATCCTACTGAAGTAGTTGACCATTTAATCTATTTCTGATGATACTGAAGAGATTAATGCTGATGAAACATAGAAAATAGGTGCAGGAGTTGGCCATTCATCCCTTTGAGCCAACACCATCATTCGATATGATCATGCACTTTCAGTATTCCACTCCCGCTTTCTATGCTCTATGCTCCTCGATTCCTTTAGCTGCTCCCTCTTAAACACATCCAACAAACCGGCCCCAACAGCTTTCTGTGGCAGAGAATTCCAAATGTTCACAGCTTTCCAAGTGAAGAAATTCTCCCTCTTCTGAGTCCTGAATAGCTTACCCCTTATTCTTAGACTGTGACCCCTAGTTCTGGACTGCCTCAACATTGGGAACATTCTTCCTGCACTGAGCCTGTCCAGTCCCATTAAAATTTCATAACATCATAATAAGTTGGTTGCTTCAAATAGGGCCACACAATGTCTCATATTTAGCCAAACAGGTAAACAGAACCTGAGTTTAACAATTTCTCTAAAGGCCCAGATTACATATTGCTAGTGCTGGACTGGACAATGAACCTATTTCTCACCAGTACAGTTTTCAGATGCAAATATTATCAAGTGAATTGAATTGAACTGAATGAATGGAATGATTAGCTTGGTGGAAATTACGTGGACTTAACTATTACATTTGCTTCATAACATTAATTTGGCATAAAATTTTCGGCTGAATCTTCTGGGCTTGTATGTCATGATGGGACCTGCTTCAATGGCACTGGAAAATCCCAGTTTATCCCATCTACTCTTTTCACCTCTTTTATTCCCCATTTAGATCTCCTTGATACTTTCTGCATTCAGATTTCCACTAAACCATCGACTTCATTTTTGCCACAAGTCCCCTTTCCTTTTTTCATTTTAATCTCTATATCTCTAGTCATCCAGCTGGGGAATATTAGTTTTAGATGACCTGCCTCCACCCTGTATGAGGATATGTCTACTCTATACCTGCGCCATCTCCTCTTTGAAGATTTTGTCTTGTTCAATTCCAGCTTAACATTTGATTCTAGTCTCCCTGGGCCAGATTCCTTTAGCTGCTGTGTGGGTTGAATATGTGGGTTAGATGAACTGGCTACTCTAAATTGCCCATTAATATCAGGAGAGATTAGCAGGACAAATATATGATGTTATGGGGATAGGGCATTGGTGAAATTGTGTTCAGTGTAGTGTACCTCCCACTGCGCTATTGAGATTCTATTATTCTATGAAGTCACTTCTCAGAAAATGCTTCTGTCCACTTTTGTAATATGACTTCTTTTAAGTTCACTGTTGTTTATTTGTTTTTTTAATTGTCTGTATGACTGGTTTTTAAATATTTTTTCTATTTTTCAAGTGCCAGCAAGTAGTTGGAATTCCTGTTGTGTAGAAATAATGTTCTTCTCCCCTGTAAGGAAATGTCTAATTATCTGATGATAGCACTCTTCACACGTGCTCTGCAGAAGTTCCGTGGAAGTGGCTTTGAATCGCTGCTCGCTCATTTTTCTTCTGATCATCTCACCAGAGACTAGCAGAGGAAAGATGAGAGTGAAACTTGGCTACCCCCTAGAGCCTGAATGTCTGAATGATACAATGCTCCAGCAAACCTGTAAATTGGCCAGAACTTCAGACTTCAACTAGAGGCTCTTTAAATTCAGATCCTTGCAGGACACGAATTACAATTCTGTTTAAAAGCTTATTTATCAGTCGGGCTTATATTAACACAGCAATAAAGTTACTGTGAAAAACCCCCAATGGCCACACTCTAGCACCTGTTCGAGTACACTGAGGGAGAATTTAGCATGGCCAATGCACCTAACCAGCATGTCCTCCAGATTGTGGGGGGAAAACTGGAGCATCCAGAGGAAATCCGCACTGACACGGGGAGAATGTGCAGACTCCTCACAGACAGTGATCCAAGCCAGGAATCGAACTGGCGCTGTAAGGCAGCAGTGTAAACCACTGCACAACCATGCCACACTATGTTTTTATGTACATTTATTGATGGCTTTTTGGAAATCTAAATGGATTCACTGTACTTCCCCTTAGCTATCCTTCCTGTTTCTTCACTAAGCTGAGCTAATGACTATTTCTTATGCTGTCAGGTTGTATTTATTTGTGTTGCACCACTAGGGGATGCACTTGGGGCACATGATGTAGAGATGCCAGTGTTGGACTCGGGTGTAAGAAACCTGGTGTTGGCAGACTTCTTACTTAGGGCACATGCACAGAGGCAGTGTTGGTCACAGAAAATGAAAGATGGTAGGTGTAATCTTCCCACAAGCAGTGAGAAGTGTGTGAGGGGGTAAGGGAACTTGTCACAAAGCCAAACGTCAGTTGACTGATATCAGGATGAACTGTAGGAATTGTGTTCCCAGAGCCTTAAAAATGAGTCGACAACATGTGTCAGGAAGGCATTATGCCTGCACAAGCGTGTCATTAGGGGCCACCTCGCTCAAATGAAGCCCCCGCTCCTAACTATACTCCCTGCATCAGGAAATCACAATGATCAGTTTCACGATTATATATAAGTGGTGAGCTGAGTTTTTTTGCAAAACTCTGAGGTCAGTAGTTGTAGGTTGTGACCCTTTCACTTCTTGGCGAACACGCGACCTCGCTCACATCGGCTACTAGTTGCAAAAGCTGGAAGTTGGGGGAAGTGGCCAGGCAAAGGTGGGAAGGATAACACAGGCTCTCCAGCTGCTGTTTGAATACGGCGCCCAGAATCTCCACCTGATGACATGACGGTGGAGATGGTGACTTCCTGCCTGTCCCCTCCGTGAGAATTGGTGAGATCTTCACAGATCCGCACTTAATGAACTGAACAAGTGCAAGATCACATGGCCATCCCACCACCTCCAGTGGGAATGACAACCACTGAGCAGAGACTGAGTAGACTGGGTCTGTACTCATTGGAATTTCAAAGAATGAGGGGAGATCTTATAGAAACTTTTAGATTATGAAGGGAATAGATGGAAGCAGGGAAGTCATTTCCACTGGCAGGTGAAACCAGAAGTAGGGGGCATGGCCACAAAATAAGGGGGGAGCAGATTTAGGACTGAGTTGAGAAGGAATTTCTTCCCCCAAAGGGTCTTGAATCTGTGGAATTCCCTGCCTGGTGAAGCAGTTGAGACTACCTCATTGAATGCTTTTAAGGCAAAGATAGTGGGCAAGGTGATCTGTGGTGGGCAAGGTATTGGAGAGAATTATTAGGGATAGGATTTATAGTTATTTAGAGAGAAATGAATTGATTGGGGATAGTCAGCATGGTTTCGTGAAGGGTAGGTCATGCCTTACTAACCTCATTGATTTTTTTGAGAAAGTGACCAGAGAGGTGGATGGGGGTAAGGCGGTTGATGTAGTATATATGGACTTTAGTAAGGCTTTTGATAAGGTGGCCCATGGAAGACTTCTACAGAAAATGCAGATGTGTGGAATAGAGGGTGATTTAGCTAATTGGATTAGAAATTGGCTGGCAGATAGAAGACAGAGGGTGGTGTTTGATGGGAGATATTCATCGTGGAGTTCGGTGACGAGTGGTGTGCCTCAGGGGTCTGTTTTGGGGCCCCTGCTGTTTGTAATTTTTTATAAATGATCTGGATGAGGGTATTGAGGGATGGATCAGTAAATTTGCAGATGACACTAAAGTCGGTGGAGTGGTAGATAGTGAAGAGGGGTGTTATAGTTTACAGAGTGACTTGGACAAGTTGCAGAGCTGGGCCGAGAGGTGGCAAATGGAGTTTACTGTGGAAAAGTGTGAGGTAATGCACTTTGGCAGGAACAATAAATGTGTAGAGTATAGGGCTAATGGTAGGGCTCTTAATCGTGTTGAGGAACAGAAGGATCTTGGTGTATGTGTCAATAGATCCCTGAAAGTAGGCAGTCAAGTGGATAAAGTTGTTAAGAAGGCATATGGAGTCTTAGCTTTTATTGGTAGGGGGATTGAATTTAGGAGCCGCACCATCATGTTGCAACTGTACAAAACTCTAGTGCGGCCGCACTTGGAGTATTGTGTGCAGTTCTGGTCCCCACATTATAAGAAAGATGTGGAGGCATGGAGAGGGTACAGAGGAGGTTTACCAGGATGTTGCCTGGTATGGAGGGCAGGTCTTATGAAGAGAGGCTGAGGGATTTGAGGTTGTTTCGTTAGAAAGGAGGAGGCTAAGAGGGGACCTTATCGAAACATATAAGATGATTAGAGGTTTAGATAGGGTGGACAGTGATAGCCTTCTTCCTAGGATGGAAAAAGCTAGCACGAGGGGACACAGCTTTAAATTAAGGGGTGATAGTTATAGGACGGATATCAGAGTAGGTTCTTTACCCAAAGGGTGGTTCGGGAGTGGAATGCCCTGCCTGCAGCGGTTGTAGATGCGCCAAGTTTGGTGGCGTTTAGGAGGTTAGTTGATAAGTATATGGAAGAGAAGGGAATGGTTTAGTTTGGAGGGGCATTGCTTTTTTATTTTGGTCGGCACAACATCGAAGGCCGAAGGGCCTGTTCTGTGCTGTATTGTTCTATGTTCTATGTTCTATAGATTTTTGAGCAGTAAAGTAATGAAGGGGCAATGGTGAGCGGGTGGGTAAGTAGAGTTGAGTCCACAAAAAGATCAGCCATGATTTTATTGAATAGCGAAGCATGTTGGAGGGGCCAGATGGCCTACGTCAGCTCCCAGTTCTTATGTTCTAATGTTCTTATTAAACACCAGTAGCTACCTGTAGAACAGAATTCTCTCATTTTGAGACAGTGTGGGGTGGTGGGAGATACCAGCGGCACCTTTCAGTCTACTGGAATAGTGTGACCCACACCAGAGTCTGCACTGGGCAGCTCATTAATGATGCGTAGACTAGGAACCCTCTGAATCTCCTGGAGAACCATGAGCTGGTTTGGCTGGTGAGTTCAAAAGTCCTGGTGCCATATTTAGATACCAGTCCAGTACACTCCTATTACTCTCTCCAGCTCCAGAACAATCATCATCAGATTGTTCAGGATGTCAGCAATCCAGAAGGAAAAGGCTAGTGGCCTCAAGAAAAAATCTGTTCCTCTATTCAATCACCCTCTCCCCGAGCCCTGGGAGGTGTCCATGTCCCACTTGAACCTCTACCCACCACATCTGGAGCCTTCATCCATCCTCTCCCAGTAAATGATGTGATATTCCTTTGGCCCCTTGTCTGGGAGCTTTCCTTGCAGCTTTGTCGGGGTCCAGCTTCCCTCCGCTCAGTCTTCCCTCTGCCTTCTATTCTTCATCTTCTTTACTCAAGTCCTTGCCCCTCTGCCTGCCATCTGAGCCTTTTCCCCACCCCTTGTCCTTGTACAATCCTCCTTCCACATTGCTCCCTTTGTCTTTGTTAGTCTACCACTTCCCCTGTCTCCTCCTCCCCCCACACCCCACCCCCTCCACACACACACACACACACATACATTTCACCTCACACTCCAACCCCATCAAAATTTCAGATCTTTGTTGAGAAAGCGGCTTGAGTCCCACAGCACAGGAGTCACCAGGAACAAGAAGACTCCTGTGTTCCCCCACCCCAGACTGAATCAGTGACACAGGATGTTCCATGAGTCCAGTAGCATGGTGCTGTCGGTGAAGACCAGCTTGACATGGAGATGGGGGGCAGGAACTCGTCTGCCCCGGCATCGGAGGCAGTGCAGCACAATGGCAAGGAAGGGTCGCACTCACCTCAAAGTCTCTGATGAACTGGGGATCACCTTGTGAATGCCAATCTTTGACACCAATGTACTTTCAGCTGGCATGACACAAGATTGGAAAGCTTGGGGCGCGATCTTAAAACCCATTCACACCATGTCCCCATTGCAGAGAAGATGGACAATTTGGCGATAACATAGAAATATAGAAGATAGGAGCAGCAGGAGGTAATTTGGCTCTTTGAGCCTACTCAGCTATTCATTATGATCATGGCTGATTATCCAACTCAATAGCCAATCCTGCTTTCTCCACGTAACCTTTAATCTCATTCACCCAATTGCTATATCCAGCTGCCTCTTGAACGCATTCAACATTTTGGCATCAACTATTTCCTGTGGTAATGAATTCCACAGGCTCACCACTCTTTGGGTGAAGAAATGTCTCCTCTTCTCCATCCTAAATGTTCCAGCCTGAATCCTCAGACTCTATCCTCTGGTTCTGGACTCCGCACCATTGGGAACATCCTCCCAACATCTATCCTGTCCAGAACTCTTAGAATTTTATAAGTTTCTATGAGATATCCCCCTCATTCATCTGAATTCCAGTGAAAACAGTCCTAACCAAGTCAATCTCTCCTCATACACCAGTCCTGCCATCTCCGGAATCAGAGATTTATCAGAGAATCTGATAAACTTCGCTGCACTCCTTCGAGAGCAAGAACGTCCTTCCTCAGAAAAGGGGATCAAAACTGCACACAGTATTCTAGATGTGGCCTCACCAAGGCCCTATATTGTTGCAACAACACATCCCTACTCCTGTACTCAAAGTCTCTCTCAATGAAGGCCAACGTGCCTTCTTTATCACCTGCTGCAGCTGCCTGCTTACCTTCACTAGCTGATGCACAAGGACACCCAGGTCCCTCTGCACACTCCCCTCTCCCAATTTACAGCCATTCAGGTAGTAATTCTTGTTTTTGCTGAATCTCCAACCACTGCAGCGTAATGGGAAAACCCTGCCGGCATGAATGGGTCGGAAAATTCCGGCCACGTTGCGATACTGGCAGGGAGCTATTTTGTTGAACATTCATGGAATGCAAATGAATGTAAATAGCTCTCAAGCCGCCTGTTAGCAGGAAACCTAATGTGCCACTATGCCACCGTCAGGAGAATTGCAATATAGTTTTACACTGGTGATCTCAGACAATTGGATTCCCACCACATTCTCCATGCCTGTGTGTCACCAAACTGCTGCGGTGGATTAGGCAAATTCCTCCCTTACACTTCAGGAGATTCTACCCATTTCTAACTGCAGCTGATCCTTTTATCATTTGTAACTGGACAGCATAAACTATGTTTTCAGGTGCAAACAGATACCTGGTAATAGGGAGTAAACTGAAACAGCATCGAGTGAGGATTGACTGTTCCCCTACTCACCACACTCGCCTGTTTGGATACACTGAGGGAGAATTTAGCCTAACCAGCATTCTTTTGGACTATGGAAGGAAATCGAAGCACCCAAAGGAAACCTATGTAGACATGGGGAGAATGTGCAAACTCCGCATAGACAGTGATCCAAGCCAGAAATTGAATCCGGGTCCCAGGCACTGTGAAGCAACATTGCTAACCACTGTGCCACCGTGCTGCCCTTGGCTATAGATCAAGTGCTGAGAAATGGGATTTGAAGAGTTAGGTTTTTGACTGCTGCTGACACATTGGGCTGAAAGCCTTTTCTGAGCTATAGACCTGTATGACTATTTTGTAATTTGAGTGTTGTTACCTGTGAGTTTACCATGTGTTTTCCTTTGTGCTCCCATCTCTAACCTGATATTTTTTTGTTGTTACTTATGTGGGGTAGAATTCTTTATTTCTTTTGTAATTTAGTTTCTCTTTGTCCACTTATTTTTTTCACTTTTTACCCAAACTTTGTCATCTATTCCTTTGTCATCAAGTACTTAGCATATTCCACGTCATTAATTTTGACTTTTCTCTTATTTCCTTCTACATTTGTGGTGTGCTTTTAACATCTAGTTTGTTCTGGCCCTTCGGTAGCATACACGTCTACTGGATTCTCCATCACTGCCTTACATATTCTTGTCAGGAAAGGACAGCTGGGCAGTTACTTAATAAAAGGATTTCAGGCCCTTTATTTATTTCTGTTGTTTTTGTGGGGCCAGGAAGAACAGCAGAGTTACTCCTGATTTCACAAATATACTGTAGCTGGTTGCCAATCCATTCCTACTCTTCCTTAAAGTTACCTCCTCTGTCAGATCTGATCTACTGACTAGGTCAACACTTCAGCTGATGAACTTCCCATCCCTTCCACAACCAGTCACTTACAACAGAACTTGTTGAAGCCCACAGCTCTCTGGTTGCTCTCCTGTTCCTGAGTTCATTACCAGCCTCAGTGAGTGAGGAAGTGGTCACTCCACTCACATCACGTGATGAAAATCCCTGCTGTTTTCCCTAAGCCGTGGGGCTGCACACTGAGTTGGCACTGCTGCCTCACAGTGCCAGGGACCCAGGTTTGATTCCCGGCTTGGGTCGTTGTACGTTCTCCCCGTGTCTGTGTGAGTTTCCTCCAGTTCTCTCCCGCATTAGTGATAGTAGACACGACACTGACCATGTAAAAGGCTGTTGACCTCATGTGGGATTTCCCGACAAATGTAGCTGGATCTTGCAAAGCTGAACACAATATTCAATGAATTGAAGGCACCTCCCAGTTGTACTACATAAAGATGTCCTGAAGTATCTATGATCTTGTTGCTGGGTTATTTCTTTTGATTACTTGTGTAAATGTGCCCATTTGTGAAGATTTTCTGTACAATGAATACTCGTCATGATGAGGAGATGCTGGCGTTGAACTGGGGTAAACACTGTAAGAATTCCGACAACACCAGGTTTAAGTGCAACCGATTTATTTGATAGTAAACTCACAAGCTTTCGAGGTTCCCCTCTTCCTCAGGTGAATGAAGAGTTCTGGCCTCAGACAGAGCATATAACAGCACTGTAAACCGTCTGTGCTGTTACGTGTACTGTCTGAGGCCAGAACTCTTCATTCACCTGGTGAAGAGGGGAACCCCGAAAACTTGTGAGTTTACTAGCAAATAAATCGGTTGCACTTAAACCTGGTGTTGTCAGACTTCTTACAATGAATACTCAACAGAGAGTCCAGCTGGACTTAGAATACTTTTATTGCCATGTGAAATAGTGTTAAAAGAAGCTGCACCCAGATTTCATTTTTTATTCTTTTATGGGTGCGAGCATGGCTGATAAGGCTAAAGTTTATTGTCCATTCCAAATTGCTCTCAGCGCTGCAATCCACAGCCCTGTTACAGAGGGAGTGCCAGGATTCTGACCCAGTGATATAGTGCCAACTGAGGATGGTGTGTGGCAATAAGTGGAACTTATTTCTAAACCTCCTCTGCCCTGAACATTGAACAGTCATCAGCAAACAATTCACACATCTGTCTTTATGATAGATGGAAGATCATTGATGAAGACTAGTATCTAGCTGACAAAGTTGAAAATTGCCCAGGTATACCCCGTCCGCAAAATGCAGGGCAAATCTAATCTGACCAGTTCACACCCCAACATTTACTCACAGCAAAGTGATGGAAGGTATACAATGAAGCAATGTTAACTCAGCAAAAACCTGCTCACCAAAGCTCTGTTTGAGTTCTGGCAGGACTACCCAGCTCCTGATCCTATTACAGGCTCAAACATGGAGAAAAGAGTTCGATTTCAGAGAAGAGGAGAAGTACCAAACTGTCTTTGACTTCAAGTTATCATTTGACTGAGATTGGCATTAAGGCATCTTAGTAAAACTTAGCTAAAATGATGTTTGATTTCAAGAAGAAATTAAAAATAGCACTGGGGGCTATCGGGATCAAGGGACATGAGGGAAAGGGAAGAATCATGATATTGAATTTGATGATCAGCCATGATCATAATGAATGGCTGAGGAGACTCAAAGGGGCAAATAACCTACTCCTGCTTCTGATTTCTATGTGTGTTTCTATGTATAAGGGTCAAATCAGTAGGGTGATGGAATATTCTTCCCTGAGTAAACGCAGCTCAAACACTTAAGAAACCTGACAACATCCAGGACAAAGCAACACTCTTCAGCACAGCCTTCCTCTCACCTTAAGAACATAAGAAATAGGAGCAGGAGTCGGCCATCTAGCCCCCCGAGTCTGCCCTGCCATTCAATAAGAACATGGCTGATTTGAAGTGGATCAGTTCCACTTTCCCGCTTTCTCCCCATAACCCTTAATTCCCTTGTCTATCAGAAATCTAGCTACACGTGACTTAAATATATTCAACGAGGTAACTTCCACCGCTTCAATGGGCAGAGAATTCTAGAGATTCACCACCCTTTGAGTGAAGAAATTCTGCTTTAACTCTGACCTAAACTGCCCCCCCACCTTATTTTGAGGCTGTGCCCTCTAATTCTGCTATCCTTTCTAAGCCGGAAGAATCTCTCTATCTCTACCCTATCTAGCCCCTTCCTTGTTTTATATGTCTCTATAAGGTCCCCCCTCAGCCTTCTAAACCTTAACGAGTACAGACCCAATCTATTCAATCTCTCCTCACAGGCTAACCCTCATTTCTGGTATCAGCCTGATGAACCTTCTCTCCAAGGCCAATATATCCTTTCGCAGATGCGGTAACCAAATCTGCACACAGTACTCCTGTTGCGGCCTCACCAGTGCCCTGTACAGTTGCAGCAAGACCTCTCTGCTTTTATATTCTATCCCCCTCACTATAAAGGCCAACATTCCATTCCTTCTTGATCACCTGCCGCACCTGCAGACTGAGTTTTTGTGATTCGTGCACAAGGACCCCCAGGTCCCTCTGCACAGTAGCATGCTGTAGCTTTTCACCCTTTAAATAATAATCTCTCCTACTATTATTTCTACCAGAGAGGATAACCTCACATTTGCCTTAAATATCCACTTCTTCCAAAATCGGCGCATAGTGGCAGTGTTATACCATATAGAAGATGCACTGCAACAATTTACAAAGTTTATTTGATAGTACCTTCCAAACCTATGATCACCAGCACCTAGATGCATAATAGCAGGAGACAAATTCTTGTTCCCTCACAAATTGCACATCATTTTGAATTGAAATTTGTTGTCACTCCTTTATCAACAGTAGTTCAAAAATCTGAAACTTCCATCCTAACAGCACTGTGGTTGTATCTGTGTCAAACTGCACCTCTTTAAGAAGGTGACTCAAGAACAATTTGGGTTGGGCAATAAATGCCCACACCCCATGACTAAATTCATCCCCAGGCCAAAATTAGCCAGGTAAATAAGTGCATCTGGGAGCTTTCTCATCTCTATCACCCAGTTAATCTCGGGAAAAACTGCCAGAGGTGTAAGAGAAGCTTCATTAGTTCTTTCCATTCCCTGGACATGTTATTTGTAATCAAAGAACGGTTGGTACATTCCCCATTGACACTGCTGGATGTTACTGACAGTGTTCAACAGCCTTGTAAAGAAAGATATCACAGCACCACAGTGAAAGGGTGAGAAGCATCTGAAATTGAATGCAGAACAATGGATTGTCACGTCCATATTAGTGAGACTGACTATACATCAAGGCTATTCAATTGATGTCAACCCTGTGGTTTCTTGCTCTTTTAAGCTTCTTCAGGATTCCAACATCTTTCCCAAAATCTTCAGGGCAGATAAAAAATCATCATGGAAAAACTTCAGTCCTTCTAGCTTGGAAAATGTAGAGGGATTAGTGGCAGACCACTCACTAATCATTATTTGTAATTCATTTATTTGAAAGAATGAATATCAGATTTATGGGAAAATCAAAGTTAGACATAAAGCAACTTAAAACATAAAAAGCTTTGTTTCAATTCTTTGACACTCCAAATTCCCCCCATTATCTATAGGGTTGAGTCAATATTTATCCTTTGCATTTATTACTTGAACTTCCCTTGGAAAGTACCAAGCTTGTCTTTCATGAGCCTTAATTCTTACATTATTTGACAGTTTTGAATTTTGGCTGGCTCTGCCAAAATTTTAGCTTAAAGCTGGCACAGTCTATCCAAAATACATCAATCCTGGAGTGCAACGTTCTGTGGCCAGAGATGGGAATAGTCTGAGCAGTAACACTTAATGGGCTCACTCTTCAAGCTGCCTTGCTATTGACTTGAGAAAGATATGGCTGCAAGAAGACAAACAGGCTGGAAGGGTAATCTAAATTACCTTGGGGGAGATTCTGAAGGGACATGGTGATCCATCTCGGAGCAGAGAGTCAACAACCAGTGCCCACTTGGATGCAAATGAACGCAAGGGTGAGCAACCCATCCAGAGAACACGTGAGGCAGTTAAGAAATAATTTGCTGTAGAAGGTTGCCAGGGCAACTGCAATTCATAACCTGTACCCTTCTTAAATGCTGCCACAGCACGTTATAGGAAGTTTACTGTTAGGTCACAGAGTGAGATTGCTTAACTATCTGCGAATTAATCATGGACTTCACAAGCGCACAGATTTACATTTACGTTTCTAAGATTTTGCATTGCTGGTAATACTAACTAGACGTGTGCCAACATTTTATAAAAGTACATGCTATTAATGGCCTTCATCTGTAATTTAGGGATTCTATGAATTGTTATTTTCACATTAGAATTAAACTTGATTGTAAAATCTAGACTGGGGAGTATTGTAATCTCAGTTGGAAAATGGCATTGAATTGTAGTGAGCCATACGGGGTCTCAGATTTCACAGAATACTACAGGGCAGAAGAGGCCCTTCAGCCCATCGAGTCTGTACCAACTAATCCAATTTAATTCCTGATGTTTTCTTACGTAAGCTGGAACACTATTTGGACACAACAACTGCCCTCAGTCCCTTTGTGTTAAGAAGGAAATAAATCAGCCGTGGTTCCTGTTCCTAATCATTATTAAGTGGCTTCTGCAAGAAAGTGAAAACAGGCCTGATGTCGTTTCCGGAGTAGTTTTGACTGCGATGTTCGTTATATTGGAATGAGCCTGCCAATCCTCACTATCCAGACAGACATATGAATATTAATCACTTGGTCTGGTATCAGTAAGTCAATCAGCTTCCAAAGATCACTGCCAGTGATGCACAGTTCTTTCACAATGTTCTGTATCACAGCCTTCGCAGATACAGTCGGCAGGAACAGAAATCAGTCATTTGACATGAACTTTGACATATGATCCACTTTTCTGACTGCAATAACCGCTGAAACAGTTAGGCCCCGTGTAACGAAGCTTTTAACGGCATTGCAATGACAGAAAACAATCTCTCTGATCCTGAAAAATAATTTCGGAAATCTAGATGGTTATTCTCACTATTCCAGGACAAACACATCAGCAGAATTTTAGCTTTTCGTTCCCATAATTTTATGATATTTCATCTTCTGCCTTTATCCCATGGTTCTGTTTCTTCTCAGGAACTTGACTGTTCTGGGGCGCCATCCCCCCTACAGCTGTCACCAAAACGGTGGAAATCAACATTAGCGAGCTTGTCAGATGTGCATCAGTGGCTCAAGAGATCAAAACTGGGCACAGTACCTTTCCCACTGATACAAATCCCAGCTCTATTTGTGCGTATATACAATGGAAAGTGTATTATTAGTCTTAATACCCATATTAAATACATAATTCATTCTATTTATTCCTTTTTAAATCCCAGAAGTTGAAAGGAAATATATTTCAGTAGGTTATAGGAACTGTGTGTAGACATTGGTTGCATAATTAGCTGTGATGAGATTGGTACAATGGGCGAGATTTTCTCTGATACTGACAAAGGTCGTTGTAGAAAGGGAAAAGCAGCACTGAGATGCTAGCAGCAACAGCAGATTTTAGTCCAGGATTTAGAACAAAAACCTTACAATCATGGGTTCACAGCGCTGGCCTGTGACCTCTGGTTTGCCCACCCCACAATCAAATCAGACACTCGATGATCTGAGCTCCACTTTAAAAGACCAACCCCAGTGCACAACTAGCCAACCAGTAAATGATCTTTGCCCAAGTATACCTTCTGGCACCCACTGGAATCAAGCTGATGCCCCTTGGCACCTCCTGGCATTACCTTGGCACGACCAGCTCTCATCAGAGAATTGTACTCACCTCTAAGCTCCCCTGGGAGTACTGCTCACCAGTTGCATGCCTTCTAAGACCAGTTGTTCTTCACCCCATTCTAACATTACACCTGAATGATGTTCAACATGGTGGGGGGGGGGGGGGGGGGGGGGGGGGGGGGGGGGGGTGGATGATACAAGCGTTTGGACCTGATAATGATATGTTAATTTATTATAATGAGGTCCCCGCTATTCAACATCAGGAAATGAAGCCACTGATGGGGGGGAGGGGACAGTCGCTTCCTGCTTTGATGCCATCGGTGAAACATGACTTTGGCCTTCTTGTCATATTTTCCCACTCCCATCACCAAAACCGCCCTGTTGTAAAGAAGGGCAAAAAATCCCGGCCAGTGATTTAGGAGCATTGCTGGTGATACGAGAGTCTGAAAGTGGGTTGCAGAATGTGGAAATACTGTGATGACCAGACAGTGTGTGTGTAGAACTAGAAATGGACTAGAAATCTCGCCCATTGTACCAATCTCATCACAGCTAATTATGCAACCAATGTCTGAAAGGAACAAGAGAAGTTGTGAGGGCAATACTGAAGATGTCTAAGGGTAGAGTCCATCTCCCGATCTGGAATCAGCATGTGCCTGGTTATGTGGTCAAAACCTGAAGGGATAATTGCTCCAGCGTTCTCATTATTGTTCAATAGATAGGCTGCTAGAAGTAGCTATGTTGTTGACTGGCAGTCCTGAGAACCAAAGGGGCACATGAGGAAAATATCTTTCTGTGGTGAGTTATTGTGAGCTGCAAATGTGCGAGCTGAAAGGAAAAAAATCCAGTAGTAACTTTCAAAAGAAAATTGGATTTATACTCAAAAATGAAAATAATTGCAGAAAGAGCAAGAAAATTGGAATAATTAGATAGTTCTTTCAACTTCAACAATCGATCAACTTTATTGAATTGTAGTTGTTTGTACTTTGTAAATGTTTCTGCCCCAATGTCTGTACTGTTTCACTCATGGTTTATTACCATCATTAAGTTCATAGATTCATGTCGCATGGTTCGGGGACTCTTGTCATTGTCCAAATAATATTTCTCAATAATGTTTAATTCTCTGTTACTGTGATCTGAAATAAGGTAAGAGGAAGTTCACGCAGAGCATAGACCTGTTGAGCTAAATGGTGTATAAATTTTATATCATTTCCAAAGCCTGCAATTTATACTACGTTGCACTCAAAGTTTAGACCAAAATCTTATGGAAGACCTGGATCTGATATTGTGTGCTTCTTTTATTCATGAATCATTTGAGAATGGATCTATCCATTTATTCTTTAAGTTCAGGTTAATAGAAGGAAAATCAGGTGGAGAAGCAGGAGGAACCTACAAGCTTCTTCTTGGTCAGCTATGTTCAAATGCTTACAGGATGGCCCAGTGATATAGTGGTTAGTACTCCTGCTTCACAGTGCCAGGGACCTGTATTCAATTCCAGCCTCAGGTGTCTGCCTGTGTGGAGTTTGGACATTCTTTCCAATTTGGATATCCTTCCCATGGGTTTCCTTTAGATGCTCTGGTTTCCGGGGACCCAGGTCCGAATCCCACCACAACAGATTGTGGAATTTGAATTCAATAAAAAATAATCTGGAATTAAAGATCTACTGATGACCATGAAATGATTGTTGGTTTTTGGAAAAACCTATGTGGTTCACTAATGTCCTTTCAGGAAGGAAATCTGCCATCTTTACCTGGTCTGGCCTACATATAACTCCAGAGCCACAGCAATGTGGTTGACTCTCAACTGCTCTCATGCAACCAGGGATGGTAGTAATAAATGCTGGCCCAGCCAGTGATGCTAATGTCTCATGAACGAATAAAATAAATAAGAACAATATTGTTGGCCCTGGCAATAGAGAAGTTTGACTTTCTCATATTTTCTCAATGTTGATTCTTACGTAGAGTTTGGTGCTGGCTTCCTCAAATGCAATCAAAGATTTGGAACATCTGGGACTGTTACCATTTCCATCCTGCTCTAATTTATTATCAATCATTCTGCCTTGCAGGCAGGAACAAATTAGTCTCAGATGCTTTGATTAAATGCCCGAGACAAACCTTTAGGCTACAGTGTTGAAATTGGACAGCACAGACATTGGAAAAATTCACGTATCAGGTATCACTCCAATTGCCGGATGTGTCAAAGCTCCTTTACAATTTTAATGAGTATTTGAGCTGGTAAATTGATGCTTTTATCTTTTTCATGCTAAAATATGCACCAATAATGTGTGGAAAGTCTTGAGCAAAAAAAAGTATAATTTTAAATTTTAACTGAGACTGCTATCCTACATGTATCAAAAAAAATCAAAAAGAGATGCAAATATTACAGCAAGAGTTTTAACCTATTTTAATTGATCTGTTTACAATAATTGTTTATCATTAGGTGTAGATCAGATTGAAAATACCAGCATGAAAATATCTGTAATCTGAGGAACACTAAGAGGGATGATTCAACCAAAAAATTCTAATGTTGTATTTGCATAAGAACTGGAATAAATACCACTTCTTTTCCAACGGGATTTTCTAAATGGATCTCCCATACTCTGTGCACTGCAGAGTGCCCGAGCATGAATCACACTGAAAATCTGCAGAAGTCCATCAACGTATTGCCATGCTGCTATCAGTGGTGTGTGGGGCTGGAGGGCCCATTGAGTACAGGGAGCCCAAGGTGGCCCAGGCCGCTTTTTGCCTGCAGGAGAAGGAAGATGACGTTAGTGCAACACAGCGTAAAAGGATGGAACATTGATTACTCACTTGACAATTAGATCATAGAAGATCATAGAACCCTACAGTGCAGAAAGAGGACCTTCAGCCTATCGAGTCTGCACTGAACACAATTCCACCCAGGCCTTACCCCCATATCCCTACACATTATCCACTAATCCCTCTAACCTACGCATCTCTGAACACTAAGGGGCAATTTTAGCATGGCCAATCAACCTAACACACACATCTTTGGACTGACTGTCAGATTGATTGTGTGTCTTGAGGGTTTTCATTTTTGTCTGCTGCCTCCACTCCACCAACAGCCCAGGCGCACTCTTCCCCCTCTCCAGGTAGCTCGAGGGCTCTTTCCTCAACTAGCGAGGGGGTTCTGAGCTCCGGTATTACTCCACTGGGTGCGCTTGCTCACACTTGTGACTTGTTTTGCCCTGCAATGACACAGATAGGACAGCGTAGGTGGGAGTTTGGCATTTAAGATGGTGATGTGGCTTGGGAGTCATGGGGGAGCTGGAGTATGGTGAGCACGGCAGCAAGTAGGGGGGAACGTGGCGATTGGGGGAGGGGGAGTGGGCCTCCTTGCAGATATTGGTAAGCCCTGAGATGTCCACTTGAGAGATGAATGTGGAATTGAGGAGGGTCCAGTAGAAGGCTACATGAGGCTCACTTCACCCTGGCTGAGCAAAGAAGGTTGTTCATTTTCTTGTGGCACTGTTCTCTTCTGTAGCGAGCTGACACTCAACAGGGTTGTCACTGCATCCCAGGGGGAGGCGGGATATCTTGCTGAAAGGATATCTTGTGGAGCAGGGATAGAGAGTGCATCTCGCTTCTGCCACACACCGTCCAGCATTTTGGTCAGGGCTCCATCCAAGAGGCGAGGTGCAGATTTCCAGGCTGCCGTCCCCTTGCTGTGGAATGAGTGCTGGGGAGCTCCCCTACAGTTGGCATAATTAAGTGGCACCATGGCAGGCAAAAGAGAGAGAGAAGCGGTCACGAGCTTGGCATGATTCTCATGGGCGTAAAAACATTTGTCAATGATGCTCAAGGTTTGATCTGAAATTACACCAGACTCACAGAGGAGATTCACTCCATTCTTCTCTCTGGAACCAACACATTGCCAAATTCTGGTAAGATCATCTCTATCTTATCTCAGGTTTACTGTGTATGTTATTCATAGAAGGTCAGAACACTCCAAACTTAAGGCTGGGGGAAAATACAACACCACTTATAAAGGAGGAAATCAAAAATCAAAATCACCTTTCTGTTTATGGACAGGAAGTGAGAAGAGGAATTGGAGTGTTTTAAATTAATTGCACTCCTGTCCGTAACAGAGATATGAATCACAAGTCTGGGAAAACCAAATTTGAATTTGACTAACTCGAACTGAGTCAAATTTAAGATGAGAGTCATTTGGAAATCAAAAGAGGGAAATTGAACGGTTGGAACTAATTTTAAGACAAATAATTAACTGCAACACACTGTTTCTGTAATTCTAAGAAAATGTAAACATTTGATACCCAAATATTTATTCAGCAAGAGAAAGTTTGGAAAAGCTTCATATATATCAATTGAAAGCTCTGACTAGTAAGAAAAATTCAAATTTCCCAGCAAAATTAAAAGAAATTGGTTAATTCTGGCACTGGTAGATTATTGTTATATCTATTACAGTCCAACGGTCAGAGGAAATGCTTGTTCATGATTCTAATCCCATTCTCCGGCCAATTCTGAGTTGAAGAAGTTTGAATTGCAGCTGGAAATGTAAAGTCAGCCAAAAATTGCATTGATTTACAAAAGAGAAATTATGCTTGATTAACCTACTGGAATTTTTTGAGGATATAATCAGTAGAGTTTATGAGAGGAAACAAGTGGATACAGTTTATTTGGACTTTCAGAGACTACTGTGTAAAATTGGGGGTAAGGTGTTGAGATTGATAAAAACAAACCAGTTGGCAGACAGGAAACAAAGCATAGAAATAAACACATCTTTTTCCAAGTGGCAGGCAGTGAATAGTGGGATACTGCCGTGGATCAGTATTAGGACCCCAGCTATTCAGTGCATATATTAATAATTTAGATGAGAGAACAAAATGTACTATCTCAAGATTTGCAGGTGACATGAAACTGGGTGGGAGGGTGAGCTGTGAGAAGGATGCAGAGATGCTTCAGCGTGATTTGGGCAAGTTGAAAGACTCGGCAAATGCACAGCAGATGCAGTATAATGTGAATAAATGTGAGATTATCCACTTTGGTAACAAAAACAGGAAAGCAGATTATTATCTGAGTAGCAATGACTTGAGAGGGAGGTTTATGCAATGCGACCTGGATGCTCTCATACACCAGTCACTGAAGGTAAGCACGCAGATACAGCAGGCAGTATAAAAGGCAAATGATATGCTGGCCTTCATAGCAAGAGGATTCAAGTATAGATGCAAGGATATCTTGATGCAATTATACGCATATTGTTGCAGTTTTGTCTCCTTATCTGGGGAAGGATGTTCTTACTTATTAGGGAATAAGCAAAGGTTTATCAGGCTGATTTTTGGGGTGGTGGAACTGATGTATGAGAAGAGATTGAGTTTGGTATGATTATATTCGCTACAGTTAAGAAGAACGAGAGGAGATTTCATAGAAACCGATAAAATTCTAACAGGATTAGACAGGGTGATAGCAGGGAGGATGTCCCCAATAATAGAGGAGGCCAGAATTGGGGGTCGTAATCACAGGAAATGGGGGAAAACCTTTTAGAACTGCCTGGGCCTTATCTGCATTGTGAACCACTGGAACTGCTGCCTTCAAAACAAATTCAACTTTACCTGCCTTTCTCCCTCATGGAACCCAGGGATTTAGGTTCTATTCCCAGCGTGGGTCCCTGTCTGTGCGGAGTTTGCACATTCTCCCTGTGTCTGCGTAGGTTTCCTCTGGGTGCTCAGGTTTCTTCCCACAGTCCAAACATGTGCAGGCTAGGTGGATTGGACGTGCTGATTTGCCTCTTAGTGTCAGAGGGACTAGGTAGAGTAAATGCCCGGCTTGTGGGAATGGGGCTTTGGTGGGGTTATGGTTGGTGCAGACTCAATGAGCCAAATGGCCTCTTTCTGTACTGTAGGATTCTATGATTCTAAGTCCTCACTGCTAGAAAGATGGATCCCCCTATGACAGTCAATCAACTTACCCTGGGTAGAAAGCTCATCAAGTTTGGATAATGCGATTGTCAAAAATAATTAGCTGATAATGTGCGCAAGCCGTAACATGTGTGTGAGTTAATTGAAGAAGGGTGAACTGCAGCTAGATATGTGTCATGTTTGGCAGAGATTGTTGATGGATGAGTGGTGTGGGTGTGGTGTATTAAGCAGTATCTGAGAGTCATGCTATAATTGGCAGGATTTGGCATTTTAAGATGATTTCACTGACCATAGCCACGAGTGTGAAATAATCAAACTTTTAACCAGAATTGCATCTGTATTCTTGGAATTTGACTTTGGTTGCCACACCTGCGGTATTTTTAATAGACAGGCTTGCATATTACTAAGGTACAAAAATACAAGAGCTTTATTGGTGATGTGTTTACAGGGTGAGGAAATGAAAGATGAGTCATTCCCTTATCCGAAAGTATAAATATCTCCCACTTTCTATGCTTTTTGGCTTTGACAAGGGGTCACCCGAACTTGAAATGTCAGCTCTTTTCGCCGCTTACAGCATTTTTTCTTTGGTTTCAGATTCCAGCATCTGCAGTAATTTGCTTTTATACAATATAAGGTCAAAATTCCCAATATGTACAATCAATAAACACAATAGAGCAGGTACTTCAGAGGATATCGATTTCTAGGTGGTTGTCAGCGCACCCCAGATGTCTACTTCTTGTGTTGACTGCAACATCTGGTGTTTTTGGTTTAGCTTAGACGTCCTGTTCTTAAAGTCTCTTAGAATCATCTTAGAACCTCTTTATCTGTGCACATCAAGGATCTTGACGCTAAAGCTATTGGCCTCTCTTCACCATTGGGTTTTGTATGAGACACAACGGCCCTCATCCCATAGGGTGATACATCAAATGCCACTTGCAAAGTTAAATTCAAATCAAAATGTGTCAGGACTTCTGACTACAGTAATGCGTTTTTAGCTCCTACGAAAGCTTTCTCACACTGATCCACCCATTTCCCTTTCCAATAAATGATGTAAAAGCTTAGAATAGCCACTAGGTTAGAGAAACCCTTCCATAATAATTTAATAAGCCAAAACAAACAAAATTGATTGACTTTTTGGGATGCAGATGCCTTAGTAATGATCTTGACTTTTGAAGGTAACTTGGGCAGTCCCTTTGCAATTATGACGTGACTCAAATGTTCAGTAGAAGATGGGAAAACTCGTTTTCATTTTTCTGTATTCTTAATCTGTAATCTTCTAGTCTCTGGAATGTGGCAAATCCCACGTAGGAGACTTGTAAAGAAGGTAAATTTGCTCAAAGTAATTTGATAAAGTGGATTTAAATTTGGCACCGTTGTAGGAAACAGAGGGTAATGACAGAATGCTGCTTTAGTAGCTAGAAGCTAATGTCCAGCGGCGTACCACAAGGATCTGTGTTGGACCCTCTATTTATTTATATCATTTATGTAAATAACATAGATGGCTATGTGGGAGGTGAGATTAGTAGGTTTGTGGATGACACAAAGATTAGTCGGGTGATTAATAATGGGCTATAGGAAGATATAGATGGTCAAACGAGCTGATGGAATTTAACCTGAAAAGTGTGAGGTGATACACTTTGGAAGGAGTAATTTGATAAGGAAGTACTCAATGAATGATATGACACTAGGAAGCTCTGAGGAACAAAGAGACCATGGCATGTTTCTCCATAGATCTCCAAAAGCAGAAGGGCCTGTTGGTTAGGTGGTTTACTTGCCTTTACTATTGGAGACATAGAATACAAAGCAGAGAAGTCATGTTGGAGTCGTATAGAACTTTGGTGAAGACAAAGCTAGGCCACAGTGTGCTGTTCTGGTCGCCATATTACTGAAAAGATGTGATTGCACTGAGAGGTGCAGAGGAGATTCACCAGGATGCTGTTTGAGAATGGAAATTTAAGTTATGAAGAGAAGTTGAATAGGCCTGGGTTGTTTTTGTTGGAGTAGAGAAGACTGAGGGGTGATCTGATCGTGGTGTACAAGATTATGAGGGACATGGACAGTGTAGATAAGGAGCAGCTGTTTCCCTTCGTTGAAGGGTCAGTCATTTCCCATCAACCACCACCCTCTGTCTTCTTTCAGCTAGCCAATTCCTGATCCAAACCGCTAAATCACCCTCAATCCCATACCTCCGTATTTTCTGCAGTAATTTTCCATGGGGAACCTTATCAAACGCTTTACTGAAATCCATATACACCACATCAACTGCTTTACCCTCATCCGCCTCTTTGGTCACCTTCTCAAAGAACTCAGTAAGGTTTGTGAGGCACGACCTACTCTTCACAAAACTGTGTTGACTATCCCTAATCAAATTATTTCTCTCTAGATGATTATAAATCCTATCTCTTATAATCCTTTCTAAAACTTTGCCCACCACAGAAGTAAGGCTCACCGGTCTATTATTCCCAGATGGTCTTTACTCCCCTTCTTGAACAAGGGGACAACATTTGTTATCCTTCAGTCTTCTGGTACTATTCCTGTAGACAATGATGACATAAAGATCAAAGCCAAAGACTCTGCAATCTCCTCCCTAGCCCCCAGAGAATCCTAGGATAAATCCCATTCAGCACAGGGGACTTACCTATTTTCATGCTTTCCAGAATTGCTAACACCTCCTCATTATGAACCTCAATTCCATCTAGATAAGCTAGGCTCAGAGGTGGCAAATGGAGTTTAATGCTAAAAAGTGTGAGGAGTAACTGGATTATAGAGTATTGGGTGAATGGAAAGACTCTTAGTAGTTTGGATGAGCAGAGATCTTAGTGTCCATGTGCACAGATCCCTGAAAGTTGGCACCCAGATTGATAGCGTTGTTAAGAAGGCGTACTGTGTGTTAGTTTTTATTAGAAGAGGGATTTGAGCTTCAGAGCCATGAGATCATGTTGCAGCTGTACAAAACTCTGGTGCGGCCGCACTTGGAGTATTGTGAACAGTTCTGGTCGCCGCATTATCAGAAAGAAGTGGAAACATTGGAAAGAATGCAGAGGAGATTTACCAGGATGTTGCATGGGATAGTGGGAAGATCTTATGAGGAAAGGCTGAGGAATTTGAGGTTGTTTTCGTTCGAGAGAAGAAGGTTAAGAGGTGACTTAATTGAAGCGTACAAGATAATCAGAGGATTGGATCGGGTGGACCGTGACACCTTTTTCCTCGGATGGTAATGGCTAGCATGAGGGGACATAGCTTTAAATTGAGGGGTGCTAATTACAGAACAGATGTGAGAGATATGTTCTTTACTCAGAGGGTAGTAAGGCGTGGAATGCCTTGCCTGCAGCAGTTATGGATTCACCAACTTTAAGGGCGTTCAAATGGTCATTGGATAGACATATGGATAATATTGGAATAGTTTAGGTTAGAGAGTCATTAAATTGGTTCCACTGGTCGGCGCAACATCGAGGGCCAAAGGGTCTGTACTGTACTGTAACGTTCTATGTTCTAAAAATCCCTGCTACTTTTACGATAGGACTAGTCTGTGTGAGCATGATGTGCTACACAGTTTTTAGCACTACCTTGCTTCCTTACTCCCAACACAAAGTAAAGTTGATCTTAGCCTGTTCCTTTTCATGTTTTGCAACACCTGCAGCTCTAAGTTTGTTATTGCAGGGCACTGGTTACTCACAGTGCTCCCAGTAACTGTTACAGATCTTTCCAGGCAAAGCACATGGTGAGCTCCTTTCCAAAATTGTTTTCTGCAGAATATTAGAATATTTTTCAGTTCCTTTTGTGGTTGGGACTATTGCTTGGTACCTCTCCACCACTAGCTTTTCTGTTGTGATAATTTCAATTATATATTCAATGCTGTCAGACTTCTTCTATTTCCAATCTTTGATTGATTATCTGGGTTATGTCACAGATGTAAAAAAATTGCACAAATTGCCTTCAATAGTCAAAGCTATTAGTGAGGCACCTGCATCTCAAAATGTCAATCAAATTTAATTCTTTTTGGGCTTTTTAAATTATTATGGAAGGTTTGTTGCTAATCTAGTTACTATCCTTAAATCTTTACATAACTTAATGTGTCGAAACAGGAAAGGGAAATGGATGGATCAGTATGAGAAAGCCTTCATTCAAGCTAAAGAGGCATTAGTAGAGTCAGAAGTTTTGAAGCACTTTTATCTGAATTTGCCTTTGCATGTGATGCATCACCTTATGAGGTGGGGGCAGTGGTTTCTCATAAAACCCAATAGTGAACAGAAGCCAATAGCTTTAGCATCAAGAACCATGAATAGAGCAGAAATAGAGAAAGAAGGTCCCAGAATCATTTTCAGAATAAAATACTTTCACCCATTCCTGTATGGGAGGCAATTTACTTTATTGATGGATCACTGTCCTTCGACACTGACTCTTGGGACTCATACTGGGATTCTATCTCTGGCAGTGAGCCAGATGCAGGAACGGGCATTGCTGTTGTCAGCACATGATAAAATATCAACAGTCAAACTTGCATGAGGACATGGATGGATTCTCCCAACTACCCAATGATTCATCAATAAGAAGTCCTTGTGGAAATACTTCATACTTCAAGCAAATAGAAAATTGGCGAAAAATTTGTCCTGTAACCGCAGGACAAAATAAGAGGCATACCAGAAATGATGCAGTACTATCAGAAGTCATGGAAGTGGTGCTTCATGGCAAGACGCGGGGACAAAGCCCAAGTTAAAACTATATTCCATCCGAAGACTCGAACTATCTGTACAAGTTGGTTGTCTCCTCTGTAATAAACAAATATGTACTAAACCAACTACGCAAAGGTCACTGTATTACTGTATGCTTTAAACCAACTAAACAAAGGGTTTAAAGGATTGGAGGGAGAGAAATTTGTTAAGTGTATTCAGGAGGATTTTCTCATTCAGTATGTGATGGTCTGACCAGAGAGGGGGAAAAACCTTGACCTCTTGTTGGGAAATAAGGAAGGACAGGTGACAGAAGTGTTAGTGAGAGACCAGTGACCATAATTCTATTAGTTTTAAGGTAGCTATGGAGAATAATAGATCTGTCCCAAAAGTTAAAATTCTAAATTGGGGGCAAGGCCAATTTTGATGGTATCAGACAGGAATATTCAAAAGTTAATTGGGAGAGTCTGTAGGAAGGAAAAGTGACGTGTGGTAAGTGTCAGGCTTTCAAAAGTGCGTTAACGAGGGTTCAGGATAAACAAATTTCTCTTCGAGTGAAGGGCACGGCTGCAGAAGTAGGGAACCCTGGATGACTCGGGATATTGAGGCTCTGGTCAAGAAGAAGAAGGAGGCACACGACCGTCATAGGCAGCTGAGATCAAGTGAATCTCTTGAAGAGTATAGGGAGTGTAGGTGTAGAGTTAAAAAAGAAATCAGGAGGGCAAAAAGGGACACAAAATTGTTTTGGCAAATAAGGTAAAGGAGAATCCGAAGAGCTTCTACAAATACATAAAGGGCAAAAGAGTACAAGGGAGAGAGTAGGACCTCTTAAGGATCAGCAAGGTCATCTATGTGTGGATCCACAAGAGATGGGTGAGATTCTAAATGAATATTTCTCAACAATATTTACTTTTGAGAAAAGCATGGATGTTAGGGAACTTGGGAAAATAAATATTGATGTCTTGAGGAATGTACATATTACAGAAAAGGAGGTGCTGGAAGTCTGAAAGCTCATCAAGGTAGATAAATCTGTGGGACTTAACGAAGTGCATACCAGGACGTTGTGGGAGGCTAGGGTCCTCTAGCCGAGATATTTGAATCATTAACAATCACGGGTGAAGTGCCTGAAGATTGGAGAGTAGCAAATGTTGTGCTTTTGTTTAAAAACGGCTGCAGGGAAATGCCTGGGAACTACAGGCCAGTGAGCTTCATATCTGTGGTGGGTAAATTGTTGGAAGGTATTTTGAGAAACAGGATCTGTAGGCATTTAGAGATGCAAGGACAGATTAGGGACAGTCAGCATGGCTTTGTGAGTGGAAATTCATGTCTCACAAATTTAATTGAGTTTTTTGAAGACGTAACCAAGAAGATAGATGAGAGCAGTGCGGTTGATGTTGTCTACATGGGCTTTGTCAAGGCCTTTGACAAGATACTGCACGATAGGTTGTTGCACAAAGTTAAATCTCAAAGGATTCAGGGTGAGGTATCTAAATGGATACAAAATTGGCTTATTGACAGAAGGCAGAGGTGGGTATAAAGAACGGGAGGTCTGTGACCAGCGGTGTGCCTCGGGGATCAGTGCTGGGCCCACTGTTATTTGTCATTTATATTAATGATTTGGATAAGAATATAAGGGGCATGGGATTGGCCCCTTAAAGGAGCTACGCTACTGCATAAACTAGTTACATGAAGGCCGCTGCAGCAGTGTAAGGATGAAAGAGATAGCCAGGGCGATTTTTAGTGGTGAAGCACAATGCAGAAGTTAAGGAGAAGGCAAGCATGTGTTCGTCTTGTTTAAAAGTATGGAACCTGCCACAATTAGTTCCATTTCACCTATTGGAATAGCCAGAAGAGGCTGGCAAAAAGTTTATAATAGATTATACCTGACTGTGTTAAAAGGCATGCGTTTCCCATTCTGGTCAACTCACACCTGCAGTGGTCTAATGTGGCCATTAGGATGACAATGTCCTGGGAGGGAAACAGCGGGTGAAATTTTCAGCAAATTCATTTAGCCTGAGCAATAATGGGCCACAGTTCATTTCAGAAGAATTCACAAACTTATAAAGAAGAATGGGAGACAACACATCAGATCAACTCTTGATGTTCCTGCTACAAGTGGCTTGTGAGAACAGTTTGTACAGACAATGACGCATTTGTTGATAGCAACTAGAGATCAAGGTTCATTGAGTCAATTTCTGCTGACGTACAGAAATACTTCACACTCAACAGGCCAAGTTTCTCTGGCATTGCTCACAGCCAAATGTCAACATCTCACAGTGCAGGTATATATCGCAAGTGAAAAGTGAATGCCTGCTGTATCATAGCACAGATAGGATTGGCTTCCTACACTATGCAAACCTCAGATGATGTGATACAGAGAAGACATATAAATCAACTTTTGATAACAAGAACCAATCTGTCAGAGGCAGAACTGACAGAGAATCCTCATCAAGCTTTACCAAGTGAAGATTTGGACTTTCCCAAGAAGCTGACACCACCCAGGCCAAAGAACAAAGAACAAAACAGCACGGGAAACAGGCCCTTCGGCCCAACAAGCCCGCGCCGCCACCCCGATGTTCCCACCCCTATCCGTGATCCCTGTCTATGTTTATACATCTATGGATTAAAAACCAAATTTGAGACAATTTAGGGAGAATTTGTTTTGCCAGATAGCCTAAGAGCACATCTTTGGGTTGTGGGAGGAAACCGGAGCACCCGGAGAAAACCCACACAAGCACGGGAGAATGCGCAAACTCCCACAGACACAGGCTCAAATCCATGCACAGCGATAGTCACTGAGCTGTCGTGTTGCCCATCAAATGGTCCAGATCATGCATACACTAACGACATGAAGCACTAGGATATTCTCGAAAGAAATTCAAGAGCAGCCCTCTCACAACCCATCGTGTGTATGCCCCTCATTAGACAACAAGGTGGACCAAAGCACCTGTAGGATAAAAACAAGTACATCAATATCATCATCTATTTACACACTTCCCAGGGACTCCCAAGGCTCATGATCCCTATTTTAAATCAGTTTTCTATACCCCTCCATTCCCATTCTGTTCATGTGCCCATCTAAGTATTTCTTAAATAACTCCAGAGTGCCTGCCCCCACCACTTTACTTGGCAGCGCATTCCATACCCCCACCACCCTCTGTGTGAAAAAACTCCCTCTAGCATCCAAATTATACCTTACCCCCCTCACCCTAAGCCCATGACCCCTCGTGCTATTTGAGTCCATCCTAGGAAAAAGCTTAACCCTGTTTACTCTATCTATACTCCTCATAATCTTGTACACCTCTATTAGATCTCCTCTAAGTCTACGTCTTTCTAAGGAAAACAGTCCCAATTTGCCTAATCTCTCCTCGTAACTCAGACCTTCCATACCAGACAGCATCCTGGTAAACCTCCTCTGCACTCTCTCCAGAGCCTCCACATCCTTCCGGTAGTAAGGCGACCAGAACTGGACGCAGTATTCCAAATGAGGTCTAACCAACGTTTTATACAACTGCAACATTAAAGGCCAGCTCTTGTACTCTATACCCCTTCCTATAAAGGCTAACGTACCATATGCTTTCTTCACAACCTTCTCCACTTGCTCTGCCACCTTCAGAGACTTGTTCACCTGCACCCCCAGGTCCCTCTGCATTTCTATACTCTTAATAGGTCTACCCTTTGTCATATACCTCCCCCCTACATTCTTTCTCCCAAAATGCATCACCTTGCATTTATCAGGATTGAATTCCATCTGCCATCTATCTGCCCCAGCTACCAGCCTATCTACGTCCTGCTGCATTGCCTGACAGTGCTTCTCACTATCCGCAAGTCCAGCCATCTTTGTATCGTCTGCAAACTTGCTGATCACTCCACTTACTCCCTCTTCCAAGTCATTTATATATGTTACAAATAGAAGAGGTCCCAGTACCGAGCCCTGTGGCACACCACTAGTGACCAACCTCCAGCTAGAAAAACACCCTTCCACTATTACTCTCTGTCTCCTATTACTAAGCCAGTTACTTATCCATCTAGCTACCTGTCCTTGTATCCCATTAACCATGACCTTCTCAACTAACCTCCCATGAGGGACTTTGTCAAACGCCTTACTAAAATCCATATAGACGACATCAACGGCTCGCCCTTCGTCCACCGTTTTCGTCCCCTCCTCAAAAAATTCTACCAGATTTATAAGGCACGACCTACCCTTAACAAATCCATGCTGTGTATCCCTAATCAGATTGCAACGCTCTAAGTGCCTATACATCCTATCTCTAAGAATCCCCTCCAACAGCTTCCCTACCACTGACGTCAAACTCACTGGCCTATAATTTCCAGGGTTATCTCTACTATCCTTTTTAAACAACGGTACAACATTAGCTATTCTCCAGTCCTCTGTGTCCAAAGAAGAGACAAAGATTTGTGTCAGAGACCCAGCAATTTGCGTGACAGTCCAATTGCAGAAGACCCAGCACTTCAGTTAAGAACATTTCAAAACTGAGTCAACCTTACTTTGAATCCAGTTAAGACCACCAGTGACAACGTCCAAACCAATCAAAAGCACCAGGGGTTGCAGCAAGCACTGAAGCCAGATGTCTGAGGTTTGCCAACAATCACATAGAGAACAATAACCTCCCAAACATTTGACCTATTGACTGTTGTTCATAATTGTTTATATTGCTAATTTTGATTGTTAATATTATGCTGTATTGGTGTCAGGAACCTTTGGTTTAAAGGGGAAGGAAAATGTTGTGCATTTGTGTAAATTCTAGTGTTTCCTTACTAGCTGCAGGGACAGGAGCACTTTAAGAGAATGATCACATGATGTTACTGATGATACCATCGGCCGTTTGCGCAGGCAAACGGACAGTCTATCTTAGCAGCCTGTAGTGCTAACATCCTTCCAATAAAACACTTTGCTTGTTTGAACCTTCAAGGGCACAGCCGAACTTTTAAAACTGTACCATTATTCAGTCTTTTATCACGTGAGAACCTTTAAGAGGTGCAAACCAAATTGGGTGTGTCTTTTCCTGCATTACATCCCTTCCAACAGCAATTCACTGGTTACCAAGTCATGAAGGATAAATCCGTCCCTCGCTTGCCAATTCTGTTTGAACGGAATCAAAGTCTCCAGCCTGAGACCGTGAGATTTGAACACGGCTACCCCAGATTGCTAGTCCAAAGTTAAGTCGTCTGGGCTAGTTTTAACGTGCACAAGCCTCTCGCAATTTTGGACCTCTTACTGAGGTGTGCACTGCCAGGAAGAGCAGCGACCTACTTGCCACAACTATGTTAATCAGAAGGCTGCATTAGGTTGGCACTCTGCCTGTATATCATAAGGCAGTGTACCGTGAGCACTGTGCCCATTTTCAGGCGCTGGCCAGTTGGTGTTTAGTCAGCAATTCCAAACTGACTGCTTTGACCAATGTTTATTCTCAGCCCACACGTACACACACACACACGCACACACACACGCACACGCACATGCACGCACACGCGCACACACACACGTGCACGCGCACACGTACACACACACGCACACGCGCACACGCACACGCACACGCACACACGTACACACACACGCACACGCACACACGTACACACACACACACGCACACGCGCACACGCACACGCACACACATTGTGGTGCAAAAAAAAACCCTTCATTTTACAAAAGAATCAGCTATTATTTCAGGAATATTCCCTATGCATTTTAAAATACATTTGAAAGCAACTTTTAAAACCATAAATGGTCTAAGTATATTGCTGTTGTTCACTAGCTTTCAGTTTTCACTTTTTCACAAGTCGAGCTCAATTTATTGGAACAAACTTTATTGTTGAGGCACTTTGTATGCAGGAAGTGGCATTGGATAGAACCATAGAAAATTACAGCTCAGAAACAGGCCTTTTGGCCCTTCTTGTCTGTGCCGAACCATTTTCTGACTCGTCCCACTGACCAAATCCCTCCACACCCCTGTCATCCATGTGTCCATCCAAGTTTTTCTTAAAAGTGATCCCGCATTTATCACTTTACCTGGCAGCTCATTCACACTCCCACTGCTCTCTGCACTCCTAACATTCACTATAAACTTTTCTCCTTTCACCCTTAACCCATGCCCTCTGGTTTTTTTTTCTCCCCGAGCCTCAGTGGAAAAAGCCTGCTTGCATTCACTCTATCTACACCCATCAAAATCTTATACAGCTCTATCAAATCTCCCCTCACTCTTCTACACTCTGGGGAATAATGTCCTAACCTATTCAATCTCTTTCAGCTTCTTAAGTCCTGGCAACATCCTCGTGAAGCTTCTCTGCACAGTTAAGTTTGGTTATTTTCACAAATGTTGTAAACATTTATTATTTTCTCAATTTATTTCAGCAAAAAGAGTTGTTAAAAGGATTTACAAATGTATTGATTTTGCCAGTTCTGTTTTTTAAATTGATTCAATTAACTGCCACACTTGCTTTCACATCCTTCATTCTTATCACGTTTGTTTTGTTTTACTTCATTCTGCTCCTTTTGGTAACATGGCCCCTTTAAGAGGAGGGGAGGGCGGTGACCCTTTGAGGGCCACGTGATTGAATCAGATCCTATGGAGCAACCCATGGGAGGCCAGGCCAAATGGAAGTGAGAGTGTGGCTCCTGGGAAGGGGAGGACCTTGGGTTGGAGCCGGGGCAGAGAAGAGAGTAGATCTGTGCCAGGCCTTTATCTTGTATACAGTTGTATTAATTTATAAACACTTTATTGTTGGAGCCATGTCGAGTCACCTTCAGTTACTATACTGGCAACAAGGAAAAACTGCGTCAGTCATTGGGAGATTGCAGTGTCCAATTAGAGGGGGAGGAAACCGATCATTGAAGCCAGGAAGAAACAAGTGTAGATGACCTTAAAATGTCTTTAATTGGGAAAGTAGAGTCATTTGGCTCAGAAGTTTGGAGCTCGGGGCAATATCTCGAAAGGTTGTGTTATTTCTTCATAGCTAATGAGATCAGTGCAGAGGAAAAACAAAAGGTGATACTGCTCACAGTCAGTGGCAGACAAAATTAGAGTTTAGTGAAGGATCTAAGATCACCTGAAGCTCCAAATACGAAAATGAAATTGGTCAAAGACCATTTTAACCCTCAACCTTCAATCTTTGTGTTAAGTTTCATTTGGCTGTGAGGGAGCCGGCAGAGAGGGGTCCATGGGCAGACTATGACATTTAGCAGAACACTGTGAATTCAGCCCAGTTTTAGGGGGATGTTGAGAAAACATTTTTTTCTCAGGATTAACAGCTTCACAACACAGAAGAAGCTACTGGCTGAGACTAAAGCCTCTTTGGAAAAAGCTGTAAAGATGGCCCAAGTGACTAGTCACATGGGCTTTACTACAACTTTATCCAAAGCTATTTTAATTAACAGTTGTGTTATTTATGTTGAAATCTAAAGCAATCATTTGGACTGAGCTTTGTGTTAGGTTAGGATACCTGAACAGAAACTCCGAAGTATACAATGAAGCCTGACAGACTCCAACAGGTTTTTTTTGGCCTAAGTGTGAAGATAAAGCGTTTCACTCCAGGTCTGATTCTATTGAAACACTAGAAAGCATTTTTCAAAACAAACCTTCTTTAACAATACAGTTTAACTATAACAAATGAATTAGAACAAACAAAAAACAAAGAAAATTACGGCATAGGAACAGGCCCTTTTGTCCTCCAAACCTGCACCAGTGATATTTCCTGTTTGAATCCTTCCGGGATCATATCCCTCTATTCCCATCCTACTCATGTATTTGTTAAGATGTCCCTTAACAGTTACTAACATATCTGCTTCCACCACCTCCTTGGCAGTGAGTTCCAAGCTAAAACACTTGCCTCGTACATCTCCTTTATACCTTGCCCCTTGCACCTTAAACATATGCCCTCTAGTAACTGACTCTTCCACCCTGGGAAAAAGCTTCTGACTATCCACTCTGTCTATGCCCCTCATAATCTTGTAGACTTCTATTAGGTCATCCCTCAACTTCCATCAAAGAAACTGAGTTTCTGACCAGGATTGCAAAACTCCCCAACTGAAATGTTCAATCATGACAAGACACAATCCTTAACTGCTTATCTATCTCTAATAGTTCCAATTTAAGCAATAATCCTCATATAGATTTAAACTCTTGTCAATGACACTCAGATTTACAGTCTTCAGGTCTTTGAACACATCTGGAGATGCATTTTTTGAGAAACAACTTCTTAAGACTGATACATTCTCTGAGGGACAGTTTCTAACTACTCACACAGTATCCTGGAGGAAAAATGGAAAGGGTGCGACCTTACAAAATAAAAATTCTAAGTGCCGAATGAATGAGAAAACAGGAGAGAATGGCACTATCTCTTTCAGTGAGTCACTAATCACAATCCTACAGCACTCAGTACACAAAAAAGCTCTGATGTGTTTCTCGCCAATAGAGGGAGGAGGAGTGGGGCGGAGCCAAAGCATAGGTGCCCTGATCTACCAATGCATTGGGAGATATCCTGTCCATCCCACTTAGATCATGAATATCATCCCCAATGCCTACCCGCCGCCCTGCCACCGCCCCACCACTGGTTGGCTCCTCTGCTGATCCGCCCGTTCTTCCCTCCCTACAACAAATAGTGTTTGTCGAGCAGAGGGATCTTGGGGTACAAGTACATAGCTCTTTGAAAGTTGGCACCCAGGTTGATAAAGTTGTTAAGAAGGCGTATGGTGTGTTAGCTTTTATTGGTAGAGGGATTGAATTTAGGAGCCGTGAGGTTATGTTACAACTGTACAAAACTCTGGTGCGGCCGCACTTGGAGTATTGCGTACAGTTCTGGTCGCTGCATTATAAGAAAGATGTGGAAGCATTGGAAAGGGTGCAGAGGAGGTTTACCAGGATGTTGCCTGGTATGGTGGGAAGGCCTTATGAGGAAAGGCTGAGGGACCTGAGGTTATTTTCATTAGAGAGAAGAAGGTTACGCGGTGACCTAATTGAGGCATATAAGATGATCAAGGGATTGGATAGGGTGGATAGTGAGAGCCTTTTTCCTCGGATGGTGATGACCAACACGAGGGGACATAACTTTAAATTAAGAGGTGGTAGTTATAGGACGGATGTCAGAGGCAGGTTCTTCACACAGAGGGTGGTGAGGGCGTGGAATGCCCTGCCTGCAGCAGTTGTGGACTCGCCTACTTTGGGGGCATTCAAATGTTTGGTGGATAGGCATATGGATGATATTGGAATAGTTTAGGTTAGAGGGTCCACTGGCCGGCGCAACATCGAGGGCCGAAGGGCCTGTACTGTGCTGTAATGGACTTTAGTAAGGCGTTTGATGAGGTGGCCCATGGAAGACTTCCGCAGAAAATGCAGATGTATGGGATAGAGGGTGATTTAGCTAATTGGGTTAGGAATTGGCTAGCAGATAGAAGACAGAGGGTGGTGGTTGATGGGAGATATTCATCGTGGAGTTCGGTGACAAGTGGTATACCTCAGGGGTCTGTTTTGGGGCCCCTGCTGTTTGTAATTTTTATAAATGATCTGGATGAGGGTATTGAAGGATGGATTAGTAAATTTGCAGATGACACTAAAGTCGGTGGAGTGGTAGATAGTGAAGAGGGGTGTTATAGTTTGCAGAGGGACTTGGACAAGTTGCAGAGCTGGGCCGAGAGGTGGCAAATGGAGTTTAATGTGGAAAAGTGTGAGGTAATGCACTATGGCAGAAATAATAAATGTGTAGAGTATAGGGCTAATGGTAGGATTCTTAGTAGTCTTGATGAACAGAGGGATCTTGGTGTGTATGTGCATAGATCCCTGAAAGTAGGCAGTCAAGTCGAGAAGGTTGTTAAGAAGGCATATGGAGTCTTAGCTTTTATTGGTAGGGGGATTGAATTTCGGAGCCGCAACGTCATGTTGCAACTGTACAAAACTCTAGTGCGGCCGCACTTGGAGTATTGTGTGCAGTTCTGGTCCCCGCATTATAAGAAAGATGTGGAGGCATTGGAGAGGGTACAGAGGAGGTTTACCAGGATGTTGCCTGGTATGGAGGGCAGGTCTTATGAAGAGAGGCTGAGGGATTTGAGGTTGTTTTCGTTAGAAAGGAGGCGGCTAAGAGGGGACCTAATCGAAACATATAAGATGATTACAGGTTTAGATAGGGTGGACAGTGATAGCCTTTTTCCTAGGATGGAGAAAGCTAGCACGAGTGGACACAGCTTTAAATTAAGGGGTGATAGTTATAGGACGGATATCAGAGGTAGGTTCTTTACCCAAAGGGTGGTTCGGGAGTGGAATGCCCTGCCTGCAGCAGTTGTAGATGCGCCAAGTTTGGTGGCGTTTAAGAGGTTAGTTGATAAGTATATGGAAGAGAAGGGAATGGTTTAGTTTGGAGGGGCATTGCTTTTTATATTGGTCGGCGCAACATCGAAGGCCGAAGGGCCTGTTCTGTGCTGTAATGTTCTATGTTCTATGTAATGTTCTATGTTCTATGTAATGTTCTATGTTCTATGTTCTATGTTCTATGCCAATCAACCCTATCTGGAGAGCTCGCCATTTGCTGATTACTTTGTGTCTGCAGAACTCAAACCGCACTCCTGCTAATTACCGGCCCTGCAGATCTCCCCACCTTACCTCCCCCACAATCATCGCCAATCAACCAGCAGAGCAGGCCAGAATGAAGAGCTTCATAAAGACAGGAAAATAAAGCCGAGCGGAAATGTCCAGCTAGTGATCCATTTTTCTGAAAACAGCCTGTAAATACTGATGTATTCTGGGGGAAAATTTCTATTCACTGACACAATTCTGGGCAACAATCTCTAAACAATGGCACATTCTCTTGAAAAGACAACAAATTTCTTCGGTATTCCCCTGGAAAAATCCTTTATGTTCTGCAAAATACTCTGGATGTCATTTGCAAAATACTGTATGTTCATCTGGAACCAATCTTTAAGTGTTGACACATTCGCCTAAGGGGAAAGCTCCAAATACTGACAAATTATTGCAGGTCAATCTCTTCAAAGACCAAACATATTTCCTGAAGTTAAATCCCAAACAGCCCGATACTCGGCTTTGAATGAGATGTAATACATTTCCTGGAAAGAATCTCTAATTACATTTTCTGGAACTCAAAATCTATGGCCCAACTGATTCAAAGGAAAACAATCTAAATTTACTGACTCATTCTCCTGGAACAAGCTACTTTGCTCTTCAAATCTGAAATATTTATTGGTCTTACTTTAGCAAATGCTTGTTTCTGATGTGAAAAAAATTATATCAGAATATTAAAGAATAATTCAGTCCTCGATAAACTTTTTTTTTCCAGTCAGACACATCTCACTTCATTAGACGGTAAATGCTAGTTTAAAATGATATTGTGATTCCACACAAAGTGCAGCCTGCGGGAGATTTTTATCATTGTCATTTCAGTATTGCCTCCCAGCCTAGTATTCCCCCGTGCCATACTTGCAACATTCTCACACATTGGGTTGAGAACCACTGTCTAAGATTGCCACAATTAAGTCCCAGCTTTTGGGAGTGACCCTTTGCCAAGGGGTGTTCGGATATTCTGACCCCAGTTTTGGGGGCGAGGGTGGCCGGAAAATTCTGCCCACTGTGTGTAAGTTAGGAACAGAGATTGAGAAAAGCGTATGAGTGACTAACTGAGATGTGTGTATGTGAGGGACAGAGATTGAGAGGAGCGTGCGTGCTTGGGAGATGGAGGGAATAAGTGTGCATGTGCATGAGCGATTGTACGAAAGAGGTTGAGGAATCTCTGTAAGTGTGACGGAATATATGTGGGTGAGGGAAGGAGAGCAACTGAGAGGACTGTGTGCGTGAAGGAGTGTTTGAGTATGAGTGTGTGGAAGATACTAGAATGCGTGAGTGATTAAGAGTGTGCACAAAAGCTCAGTTGATTGTGGTCTGAAGTCTGATTGTGGTCAAACACTGCATCAAGTTCTGGATTGAAATGTTAAAAAAAAATATAGGGCCAAACTCTGAGCCAAAAGCGCTGTCACCTAGGTAAAAATGCGATTAAACAAAGAGGGGGCTTTGAAAGATTTATATCTTGACAGTGAAAGTAGAGAGTGGTCTGTTTGAAATCTTCCAGGGGATCGTCCTGTCTTTCAATTATATTTGCAAAGGATTAAATATTATTTTAAGTTTACATTGTCTTATAAAACTATAGTGCAAGAGCGGAACCAAGCAACATTTTGTTTTTCTCAGCTCTCTGTATGGCATTTCTTAGGGATCAGTGTTTGTATCACAGAGGAAAGGATCTCTTAGTTATCTATATATAATCCTGAGGGGGATCTTTGTGCCAATCTCATTATTTTTAGGGCAGGCTGAGTGTGTGGGTGCTACCTGTGGTTTCATTGTTCTCTGGGGATATATGAGACTTACCACTGCTGCTGATTGTGTAACTGCATTGAAAGGTTAGGAAAGATTATATTAGCAGAGAAATACTGAAATGACAATGTTAAAAATCTTCCGCAGGCTGCACTTTGTGTGGAATCACAATATCATTTTAAACTAGCATTTACCGTCTAATGAAGTGAGATGTGTCTGACTGAAAAAAAACTTTATCGGGGGCATGTACTGAATTATTCTTTAATACTCTGGCATAAATTTTTTCACACCAGAAACGAGCATTTACTAAAGTAAGACCAATAAATATTTCAGAGTTGAAGAGCAAAGGGCATGAAATCATTGGCAGCTCCCAGAAATGAAGATGAGTGTGAGATCTCAAAAAGTGTAAGCCCACCACTTCGATGGGCTCTTTTGTGCCCTGTCAGACTCCATCACTCCATGGGTGGAATTTTCTCATCCTGCTTCCTTGGGAATCTTGGTGGACGGGACAAGGACTATGCAAAGTTGACCCTGGGCAGATGTTTCCGGTCTTGGGGCAAGCACAGCCAGCAAATCCTACCTGATAACTCTGTGACTGACCCCAACGATGATGGTTTTTAACTACAGGGATCTTCATGATGCACACCCTGGGCAAAGAAGGATGTAGGCACTAGCTTGAAGCTATGTTGGCGATCAGATATCAACGAAGGGATTAAGAGAATGGTTAGGCTGTGCCTGAGTTGTGAGACCCATTGCTGCCAACAGCAAGTATGCTTCCATGACATTGGCTGGACCCACCATAGCTGTGGTTGCACATAGACTTGGCAGCACAGTTCATGGGACATATGTTCCTCATCTTGGTTGATGCACTTTCAAAATGGTTAGGTGTCCAGCTAAAGAAGTCTACACTGGCCACAGCCACCATCAGGAGGTTGTGGCAGATTTTTGCATTCATGGATTCCTGAGGTCCGACAATGACACGGGACTTAGTGCTGTGGTGTTCTGCCGATCTGTCAAATCAAATAGGATTCGTCACATTTGGTCAGCTCTTACCACCCAATCTTGAGAGGCTTGGCAGAACAAGCCATACAAACATTGAAATCTTCTATGAAAAAAACAATCTCACAAGCCACTGTCTTTTCTTGTTTCTTGTTATCCTATAAAACGTATTTTGAGATTTGTCAGGGAGGATGGGGGCTAGGAAAAACTCCCAGAAATTTGTAGAACTTGTTAAAATTTATGTACCTACTTTTCTTGCTTTTGATTGGTGCCTTCCCTACTCAAAGTATTGAATTGCCTTTGTTAGAGTTACTCGATAAGAATCTCACTTGGTTAAGTGTGTGTGTGTGCACGTGTGTGCGCATGTCTATGTGTATCTGTGTGTGGTATGCATGCATGTGTGTCTATGTCTGTGTCTGCGTGCATGTGTGTGTATGTGTGTGTACATGTGTGTGTGTTTGTGTGTGCGTGTGGTATGTATGCATGTGTGTGTCTATGCCTATGTCTGTGTGCGTGTGTGTGTATGTGTCTATATCTGTGTCTGTGTGCGTGTGTCTGTATCTGTATCTGTGTGTGTATATATGTGCGTGTGTCTATCTGTGTGTGTGTGTATGTGGGTGTCTGTATCTGTATGTGTGTATGTGCCTGTATCTATGTGTGTATGTATGTCTGTATCTTTATCTGTGTGTATGTATGCGTGTGTGTGTATGTGTGTATATGTATGTGTTTGTGTACGTGTCTGTATCTATGTGTGTGTGTGTATGTGTGTCTGTATCTTTATCCGTGTGTATGTGTTTATATCTGTGAATGTATGTGTGTCTGTATTTTTGTGTGTGTGTATGTGTGTGTGTGCCTGTATCTATGTGTGTATGTATGTCTGTATCTTTATCTGTGTGTATGTATGTGTGTGTGTATATGTGTGTATATGTATGTGTGTATATGTATGTGTTTGTGAATGTGTCTATCTATATGTGTATGTGTGTCTGTATCTTTATTTGTGTGTGTGTATGTGTATATGTGTCTGTATCTGTGAGTGTATGTGTGTCTGTATCTTTGTGTATGTGTGTGTGTGTATGTGTGTGTGTGTGTGTGTGTGTATTTGTGTATGTGTGTGTGTATGTCTGTATCTGTGTGTGTGTTTATGTGTATGTGTGTGTATGTATGTGTGTGTATGTCCGTATCTGTGTGTGTGTGTGTGTGTGTGTGCATATGTCTGTATCTGTGTGCGTGTGTGTGTTTATGTGTGTGTGTGTATGTATATGTGTATGTATGTACGTATGTGTGTGTGTGTATAAATGTCTGTATCTGTGTATGTCTGTATCTGTGTGTGTGCGTGTGTGTATATGTGTGTGTATATACGTATGTGTGTGTATAAATGTCTGTATCTGTGCGTGTGTGCGTGTGTGTGTGTGTGTGTGTGGTATGCCACAAAATTTGCTGGTGTGATGTCGAAGTACAACGGAAAAACATACTGGGCGCTCATGGACCAAATTCCTTTGGCCAGCTGCTGAGTTCCAGCCATTTCTTGGATGGAACTATTGACAAATTCTCGTTAACTTTGTAAGGTGCTTTGTAAGCTAGACAGCATGGAGATGTCAGCTTGAGTCAAAAACGTTGAGGGACGGGAGTGTCCATTTCACAGAAGAGGCCTTCACTCCCACGGGAAGGAAGAATTTCTTCACATTTATGATTCAGTCACCTGAGGTACAAAAGGGAAATATTTGCTCATGGGGATTTTTGGTCTCCATTTGTGAGCGAGAAGCAGGAGGCCCCTTGGTGATGCCAAGAGGCAGTCGGTACAATCATGCCGCCTACAACCCACCACCAGCTTTATCCAACGCTGTTGCAAGTGTCTCACCTTACCATGTAAAACACTCCTACGTTTCCAGGAAATAAACTAGCCGGATCTCACCTAATGTCCAGTCATTTCTCTTCAGGCAATGGGTTTTTTTTTACCGGTACTTTTCAAAATAAAGTGCAAAATCTCAGACATGCCTCAGCTCAAACGACCAGATTTCAGATGAACTTTTGACTTGTGAAAGCCCCTAACCTAATTTAAACAGACATTATTATCCTCATGATAATCGATGACAATTATTTTCCAGCTCAATAGTGCCACCAAGTGGGACAAGGGAGACATTAGTCCAATTGGGTAGTTAAATTGCTACCAAAAATTGCTAACTCGTTTCCAAAACAGTCTTTAATCTTCAGGAATAAATAAGGATTCTGAATCAGAGAGACACTGAGATGACAGTCTTGAGGCAAGTTATACTCTGGACTGAGTCAGAAGTCAGTGTGTAAAAGGGGGACTGTCTGTAATAGGAGCAGAGCTGTAATTTATGCTGTTATTTTCAATGTTTTTTTATCATTTTATCTTTACTGAGTTTTTTTTTGCTGTGAGTTTTATCTGCCATATTCTGCTGTAATTTTGAACAGCAGCGCCCCTGTAAGAATTCCTCGATTTTTGTCTCGATCGAAGGGTGGAGGGAAAGAGGCCGTTCAGTCTTGCTCAGCTCGTGAGCAGTAATTTGGTTCAGTCACACATTCTTATCACAGATGTGTCTTGCAGAGGTACATACCAGAGCTCCCTGCAATGTCCATCTATTAATATTTGGGAAAAAGATAGGGAATCAGCCTGGATTCTGAAATCATAGAATCTCTACAGTGCAGAAGGAGGCCATTCAGCCCATCAAGTCTACAATCCCACCCAGGCCCTATCTCCGTAACCCTATTGCATTTGCCCTTGCTAGTCCCCTTGACACTAAGGTGCAATTTTGCATGACCAATCCAGCTAACCTGCACATCTTTGGACTGGGGCAGTACCCGGAGGAAACCCACGCAAACACGGGGAGAACGTGCAAGTCAGTGACCCAAGCCAGGAATCGAATCCAGGTCCCCGGTGTTGTGAGGCAGCAGTGCTAACCACTGTGCCGCTGTGGCACCCACATGGTATGGTTCAGAATTTAATCAATAAAGAGAATGTGGTGGGTGTCACGTTACGGATTTTCAGCACTGGTTTGATAAGTTAAGAGATGATAAAAATTTGAAGCTGATACGGTGAAAGGGCTTGCAGCTGCGTGAAAAAGGATGGTTATGAGACAGGGAGGGAGAACACAAGCATTCAAATGCTTCACTTTTGTGCCAAGTAATTCTCAGCTTGATTCCAGAGGCAAGCGGAGCAAAATGCCAAAGAGGCAGAACCTCATTCCGCTTGGAATTAACATCATCTCAGGGCACTGCTGTAACTTCAAGGAGCTGCAATGAGGCTTCCCCAAGAACAGGAGAAATGGAAAAACTTCAGTAACTCGGCAAGTGTGGAGTGAAGAGGCTGAGGAAGTCAGTAGCAGAGACGTGGCGCCTTTAAACTGGGGAGACTGCATTAAGAGGCTGATCAGTGGTGAGGAAAGGTGAGCGGGTGACACTTCCAGGTGCAAAGTGCCTGCGGCACAGTGGTTAGCACTGCTGCCTCACAACACCGGGGATTCGATTCCCGGCTTGGGTCACTGACTTGCACATTCTCCCCATGTTTGCCTGGGTTTCCTCCGGGTACTGCCCCAGTCCAAAGATGTGCAGGTTAGCTGGATTGGTCATGCTAAATTGCACCTTAGTGTCAAGGGGACTAGCAAGGGCAAATGCAATAGGGTTATGGAGATAGGTCCTGGGTGGGATTGTAGTCAGTGCAGACTTGATGGGCTGAATGGCCTCCTTCTGCACTGTAGAGATTCTGTGATTTCAGGATCCATGCTCGTTCCCTACTTTTTCCCAAATATTAATAGATGGACATTGCAGGGAGCTTTCTGGACACTTGCCCGGCATTCTTCTGTACAGCACTCAACCAAACAACAAACTTGTAGCTCCACTCATTCCTCTCTGTCCAGGCACCTCACGTCCCCAACTCAACAGCCCAACACTCACATTCACACTCATCCTATTGCCTCCCCAGACCTCACAGTTAACTTTCACAAATATTATCTTAATCTCTTCTCCCCACAAGCCGTATGACTGTTCTCTGAGAGAGGTTTCCCAAATTTGTTAGCCCAGCCCCGATCCCTCAGTTTGTTCACTTCCAGCTGAGATATCCCACAAAGGGACGAACTGGCTCCCCTTCTTTATTCAACGCCCGCCCCCCCCCCCCCCCCCCCCCCCCCACACACACAGCAATTCGATGGTGAGAAGAAAGGATCCCTCCCTTTGGAGATGCCTTTTGCCAGAGCCAGTAATTGTGTTTCAATAGGAATCAGTTTGACCAGGCTTTCCTGACTGGAAGATCTTTCTCCCTCTCCGCAGGGTACCACTCGCTGGCAGTGGAATCTTATGCTCCCCATTATTGTCATCAGGATTTCCCATTGAACTGAGCCACTGCTATCAGGAAGCAGCAGCAGGGGTACGCAATTGGTGAGACAGTAAAATCCCACCAGCATAAATGGCAGCAAGTTTTTGATGAGTGACTTTTAGTCACTCTAACTATTAAATGCAAGAAAATAATAATACACATCCATATACATTCATACATATGAGAATTGAGTCCAAAATAAGTTTAAAAAGTACACAAATCGGTCCTTAACTTGTCCAGGAGGAGTGAATATGACTGTTGCAATTCATGATTCCAGTAATGCTGATTTTAGCAGGTGAATAGCTGGTTTTGGTACTCCAGTCTTGTGCTGTTTCATTATGAAGCTGCCCTGTTTCCTTTACAGCTCTGGTTTTGCTAACTCGGTTTATTTCAGCAATCAAAGAGAGGGAGGTACCTGCAAACAAATCTTTTACAGGGATGTCTGTTGCTGGCTGGCTTTTTTGCTTCTGCATCACACACACACTCCCACAACCCCGGCGGTAATCCATACCTGACCAAGCCTTGTAACTGCCTTTTATCCCAGCCTACGTATATTCCTTGGAGGCAAAAATCTACAAACCAACCTGGGACATTGCTTGCAAGATCATTCTTGCTGAAATGATGATGAGCTTCCATTATCCCTACAGAGATTTACCATTCATTTCTGTTTTTTTAGCTTGAGGTTTGTGATCTCATCTGAATACAGGGTGGGGTTGTCTATCTGTTAGTATCACTTACCAGCAATTCAGCTGGTGACTGACTTTACATCCTTACCCATCCTTGGCTTATATGTCCATTTTTTTTAAAATCCACAAGCCTTACTTAAAAGTTCAATAGTTTACATGTATTTCCTCCTTCAACATGACAAAACACATTATCAATATTCTCCTGACTGTTCTCCCATCTTGAAGGAGAAGGTAGTCTATTATTTAATGAGAGCCAGATACCTTCGAGAGGGTAGCCTTCCAGTGACAGATATCTTGGTGGCCAATGGCAATGTGTACCCACTGGTCCACTGGGAAGAGGGTCTTTTGGTAGATGGCTGTAGATATTGGCAATGACCAGCCGAGAAACCTCAGCTCCCATTGCTCAGACATGTTGATTCTTTGCCCTGTACCATGTGCTGGGGTGCCATATCTTTCCAGCAGTATTTTGCTGTCCTTCCTCTCCATCCTGTGGAAGGAAATGTGGCTGAGAAGGCAACAGGTATGCCGGATGATGATGATGATGTCGCTGATGTTAGCCGTGTGCCCTTGTGCATCATAAAAATGGGAATATTGCCAGCATTTATTGCCCATTCCTAATTATCCTTCTGAAAGAGGAGGTGAGCCGCCATACCACCCAGTACTATTGCAGCCCATCTGGTGTAGGTACACTCCACAGTGCTATTAGGAAGGGGATTCCAGCACTTTGATCCAATGACAGTGAAGGAACACCAATACATAGCCATGGATGGATTGTGACTTCAAGTGAAACATGCAAGTGTATGATGTCGCTACGCACTTTCTTCCTTGTGTTAGAATTCATGGATTCGGAAAGTACTATTGAAGGAGTCTTGAAGAATTGTTGCTAATGCATCTTGGAGATGATACCAACTACTGCTACTGTGAGGAGGGCAGCGGAGTGGAAGAAGGGTGTGTTTTGGGTGATGGCTGGAGTTCCAATAGAGTGGGCTGCTTTTTCTTGGATAATGACAAGCTTCTTCTTGACTGTTATTAGAGCTGCATCCATCCAGGTAAGTGGAGACTTTTCCAATACACTCCTGACTTATGCTTTGTTGATGGTTTTGGAGAGTCAGGAGATGAATTACTGCAGACTGATTTTGCAACTACAGTATTATATAATTAAGATTCTGCTCAGTGGTAAACCCAGGATGGTGATGGTGGAGATTCAGTGATGGCGATGTTATTAAGCATTGAAGAAAGAAAATTAGATTCTCTTTTACAAATGGCACTTAGCATTTACAGCTTAAGCCTGAATGTTGTCTAAGACATCTTTATATGGATGCTTCAGTATATGAGGCATTGGGAATGAGTCATCAGCCACACCTCCTTATGATGGAGTGAGGGTCTTTGATAGAGCAACTGATGATGGTTGAGTCTAGGACACTGCTTGATGAACTCCTGCAGTGTTGTCTTGAGACTCAGTAGATTTGTCTCCAACAACTACAACTATCTTCCTTCGTACTTGGTATGACTCCAGCCAGTGGAGCATTTCTCCCGATTCCTGATTTTGCTGGGGTTGTTTGATACTGCAATTGGTCAAATGCTTATTTCAGCTCAGCTCTTTAGTCCATGTTTAAACAAAGGCTATGAAGTCTGGAGCCAGTGCCCCTGATAGAACATAAACTGTGCATGGTGAAAACATTATCGCTGAGTAAGCTTTCTCCCTAACAGTGCTGTGCAAATACCAACACCAAACGGACTGCAGCAGTCCAAAATAGTAGCTCATCATCACTTTCTTATGGGTAATTAGAAGAAGGTACATGCTAGCCTAGCCACCGATTCTTACAACCCAACAAAGAACACATTAAAAACATTCCACTTGATAGCACAGTGAATTACACCTCCTATCGCTTGTTTTGATGGTTGAGAATATACTGATAGCATAGTAATTAGCCACTTTTAACCTGTTCACTTCTGTAATGCTGGCATTGGACTGGTAAAGAAAACGGTAAGAAATCTCACAATGCCAGGTTAAAGTCCAACAGGTTTATTTGGTAGCAAATGCCACTAGCTTTAGGGGCTCTGCCCCTTCGTCAGGTGAGGTGAACTAAAACCCCTAAAGCTCATGGCGTTTGCTACCAAATAAACTTTTTGGATTTTAACCTGGTGAGGTGAGATCACTTTTTGCAGACAGGGCACAGATGGGCTATTTTTCACATTGTTGTGCGGATGCGGTGTTGTAGCTATTCAGGAAGAGTTTGGTTAGTGTGTGATTAGCCCTAAAACATGTCTTCATTCTGATAGCTGGGATGTTGTCAGCATCCAGAACCTTTGCAGTAAACAGCTCCTAGTGTTGTTCATTTACAAGATTAAAACATATAAAATCCTGAGGGTGCTTGACAGGGCGGTTGTGGGGTGGATCTTTTCTCTTGTGGGATGAATCCAAAACTAGGGGTCAGTGTTTAAAGATAAAATTGACCATTTTAAGACAGAACCATAGAATTCCTAAAGTGCAGAAAGAGGCCATTCAGCTCATTGGTTCTGCACAGTTTCTCCAAAAGAGCATCCCACCCTGGTCCATCCCCCTGCCCTATTCCCATAAACCCATGGCTAACCCACCCTACCTGCACATCCTTGTACTGTGGGAGGAAATCGGAGCACCTGGGGGAAACCCATGCAGATATGGGGTGAATGTGTAAACTCTGCACAGTTACCCAAGGCCAGAATTGAACCCAGGCCCATGAAGCTGTGAGGCAGCAGTGCGAACCACATGCCAGAAGTGAAGTTTTTTTGTCTCTCAGAGGGTTGTGAGATTTAGAATTCCCATCCCCAAAAATTGGTGGAGGCAGTCTTTGAAGTTCTCTAAGGCAGAAGTAAATAGATTCTTGATAAGCAAAGGGGGTGAAAGGTTATCTGGGATAGGCAAGGATGTGGAATCGAGGTTAAAATTAAAATAACCTCATTGAATGGTAGAATAGACTCAAAGAGCTGAATAGCCACTATCTGCTCCTATTTTGTATATTTGTAATTTTATATCATATAGAGCGAATCAAATTAAATGAAGATTGGCACTGTGATGCTTGGACCTCAGGATGTGGGCAAAATAAATCACCGACTCAGCAATTCAGGCTGAAGATTGCTGCAAAAAAATTAAACTTCCAGTCATGAATGAATCAAAACCCAAAAGGGTTTCCCAAACATTTCTAACCATGGAATACCCTTGTGACCTCCCAAAAGCACTGGGAACCATAAACGCTTTTATTGTTTTGGTGACACATCTTAGCCCGTTCATGTGAAACTCCTTCCAAAGTCTCCCAAAACTCCCTATTAATCCCCTCCCAAAGCTTCCTGTTAATCCCCTTCTAAAGCCCCTATGAACTTTTCCCAAAGCCCCTGTGAAACCATTTCCAAAGGCCCTGTGAAACCCCTTCCAAAGCCCCTATGGAATCATTTCCAAATCGCCTGTGAAACCACCCGCAAAGCACCTTTAAAACCATTCCCAAAGCTCCCTGTTAATCCCCTTCCAAAGGCCCCTTGTGAATGCCTGCCCAAAGCCAGCACCCGCCCCCCCCCCCCCCTCCCCCCCCCCCCCCAAGATCCTCTGCTACAGCCCCCCTCGTCCTCCCCATGAGCCACTGCTCTGCTCACTCAGCTGCTTTTCTTCACAGAATAAAATCTAGAAATTAAACTGATGAATTCGACTCCTATCTCTTGAAGCAGAGGCTCACTGGTCAGTTTATCAATCAGAAGGTAAAGCACAGAGCAGTTAACCTCATCGTCATCATCCAATGGGGATATTGTGTTGATTTTTTTGTTTTTTAATTTGTGGCCATTTCTCTTTCTCAAATCCTTATTTCTTCAGCTGACTTAGGCATACATTTTAGTTTGCACGCTATTTTTTTCAGGTTTTTAAAAAATGACCCTTTTGTCACATAGCTGCCAAGCGTTTCCCAGGACTTCGACAGACTCCCCCCTGCACCCCCCTCTGCCCACACACACACACACACACACACACACACACACACACACAGTGTCCGTGGACCCCTGTTTGGGAATCCCTGAGCTAAGCAATATAAACAGGTTCTCCCAGGGTGAATTCAGAAGTTATGTAGGAATGCAAATACAAAAAAAAATTAACATAGAAAAGACCAGATTGACAGACAGAGAAGGATCAAAAGGAATACAGGAGGGGTGATTTTACCATTGCACTGTGCCCCTTTACTGGTGCTGTGTCAAAGTCAGGTGGAAAGTGCTTAGCACGATTGGCTCTGGCGCCACTTTACGAGCACTAGATTTCCAGCAGGGTCAGTCTTTCGCTGGAAACGGCAAGAAGCAGGTTAATGACTGTAAATTTACTGTAACGCTGTTTTATGTCTCCTCAGTGACCTCAGCGCTCCATCATCTGCCCCCCCCTCCCCCCTCCACTTTAATGACCTCCCAGGAAAGGTTCTCACCATGAATGGGGAGCAGTCAACTTGACCTCATCAATGGAACTGGGAGAGGGGGGCCCCTCCCCCTTGGACAGTACCACCCTGGCAGTGCCACCCTGGTAATGTCTACAGGGCAGTGCCAGTGGGGATGTGGCTGGGGGGGGGGTTAATGTGGGAGAAGGGATAATGAGCCAGTCTGCAGGGATTGGTGGGGGAGAGGGAGGGGGAGGGGGCCCGATGCTACTTTGCAGGGATTGGGTGGGGGATGGGGAGGGAGAGGAGGCCCAATGCCTCTCTGCAGGGATCGGTGAGGTGAGGGCAGCGGGTCATGATTGGTGTGGGAGGTGGGGGGGGTCTGCGATCGATCTGGGCAGTGGTGTGGAGGTTAGTGGGTGCTGCATCTCGAGCCACAGGCCCCTGCAATTGGTAAAATTGCCGCCAAAGATAGGTTTAGAATTCATGCATGTAAATGCACACGGTGTGGTGAGTAAAGCTGGTGAGCTATGAGCAGAGTTTAAAGAAGTTGAGGGGGTTATCTGTAAGAACTCGCGATGGAATTGTTCCTTTGAAACTCAGTATTAAGGTAAAATGATACGGTTTAATGACGCTGCCACTTTGCTGTGATGCCTAATTGTAGGAATTGTCCTGAAAATAGTGCGAGTCATCGAATAAACGGATATCCAGTTGCCCCCCTGGATGATTTACACCGTTTGTAACTGTCTGAACTGACCCAGTGGCACAGTAATTGAAGACAGTGGTGACCTTAGTAGCCAGAGGCAGAGCTGACTTGGTAAATGATGGTGGCTGCTGGGTTTCATACTGAAATTAGTACAGCTCTCCAGCAGCCAGTTTTGCGGAATGCCCTCTTCTCTCGCAGAGTTTTCCAAACAGGCACATCGCCCTCGAACACTGCTTCAAACGTCTTTACTGCACCTGGTTCTGGAACAACTTCTACCTCATTGAAATAGAATGTTGTGTGATAATTCCGCCCTCGCTACTCAGAAGTCCTTGACTTGAAGAAAAAGTCTCAGCGGCCTCGGGCAAGGTCAGTTCTGTTCAGGTACAACTGGAAACAAATGCTCCAAGATCTCTGTTTTGACACAAACAATCACTTTTCAAAGCCTCACCCTGCTGCACACATCAACGCAAAGCACTTTTGCCAGTGCCCACTGAACCCAGGAAGAGATTTATAATTACTCCAACTGTAGATACAAGTGACCTGCTTTGGCCACTCCGACATTAATTTTCTGTATTTATATTTATGGTAATGATTTCCTTGCTGCTCTTGGTGCACAGAGGAAATAAGACTCAAACAGACAGGGAATTGCCAGCATGCTAATTAGCTATTTAAAAAATGGGTGCCCACCTACAAAAACCATTTTAATAACATGCCTTTAGGCTGGACTTACATTCCAAATGCACGACAAGAAAATACTGTTTAACAAATGCAGTTCCCTCCTCTTAGTGCTTCCCACTCTCCTCAGGGAAGAGAGCTGCGTTCGCTAAACATTCGGATCTTTTTTGTATGTTCTTGTGGTTTTCTATAAAGAAGAGGTTCAGTGATATGAACCTGATGAGAAAGTATTTATTCTTAAACACAAATCTGTGAGACCGTAGGCTTCTTCAGCCCAAGTCATGAGCGATCTCCAATGAGAACACCACTAGTCACATGACTCACTTTACATCCTCATGTAGGCAGTAATGTTTCCCCAGGCCCACATTAATCCTTTCAATCCTGAACACCCCAATATACCATTTTAACTTTAGAGAGAGGAATTCTCTGAATAAATGTTCCTACCTCGCACACAGCACTCTCCACAGCAGGAAAATTTAAATCCTTTCACTAGTAGAAATGGGTTGAATGGGAATTAAGATCTGAGCTGACACAATGGTTAGCACTGCTACCTCAGAGTGCCAAGGATCTGCCTTCTAACTCCAGACTCTATGTGGAGTTTGCATGTTCTCCCTGTGTCTGTGTGGGTTTCCTTCAGTTGCTCCAGTTTCCTTCTACACTCTAAAGATATGCAGTTTTGGTTGATTGGCCATAGTAAATTGCCCCTTAGTAACAGAAAGACTAGCAAGGTAAGTACATGCAGCATGACGTCGACAGGATGCAAGACTGGGCGGAGAAGTGGCAGATGGACTTCAACGCGGATAAATGTGTTGTGGTCCATTTTGGCAGATCCAACGGGATGAATGAGTACACTATCAAAGGTAGGAGTCTTAGCTGTGGGGAAGAGCAGAGGGATCTTGGGGTCCGGGTCCATAAGACTCTCAAATCGGCCTCCCAGGTGGAGGATGTGGTTAAGAAAGCTTATGGTGTACTGGCCTTCATTCATCGCGGGATTGAGTTCAGGAGTCAGGAGGTAATGCTGCAGCTTTATAGGACCCTTGTCAGACCACACTTGGAGTACTGTGCGCAGTTCTGGTCGCCTCACTATAGGAAGGACGTGGAAGCTATTGAAATGGTGCAGAGGAGATTTACAAGGATGTTGCCTGGATTGGGAGGCATGCCTTATGAAGACAGGTTGAGGGAGCTGGGACTGTTCTCCCTGGAGAGACGAAGTTTGAGAAGCGACCTGATAGAGGTTTACAAGATATTGAGAGGATTAGATAGGGTGGACTCTCAGAGACTATTTCCCAGGGCTGAAATGGTCACGACGAGAGGGCACAGATTTAAGGTGCAGGGAAGCAAGTACAGAGGGGATGCTAGGGGAAAGTTTTTCACTCAGAGGGTGGTGAGTGAATGGAATCGGCTGCCGTTGGTGGTGGTCGAGGCGAACTCGCTGGGGTCTTTTAAAAGACTTCTGGATGAGTATAGATTATAGATTATAGATAGGTTATAGATAGGTCTATGGCTGGGTAGGTTTTGATGTGTTCGGCACAACTTGTGGGCCGAAGGGCCTGTTTGTGCTGTAGTGTTCTATGTTCTGTGTTCTATGGGGTTACATGAATAGGGCCTGAATGGGGTTGTTCTCGATGCAGGCTCAGGGGGCTGAATAGTCTCCTTCTGCACTGTACGGATTCTATGATTCTGCAGTCATTTTAATATCACTGTTATTTTGGACATTTGAAGTGCTCACCTGACTTAGACAGGAGGCTTATGAATAAATGTATATCAGGAATAAGTGCTTCCCTTGGGCTCACAAGGATTATTGACTTGTCACAATCTTGGGCTCCTCCATTCCTTCCCTCAAAATGTTCCCAAACTGACCCCACTGACGTACGTGGTAGCTGGCCTGGCAACCAACTGGTCACCCAATCTCCATTGGTTGTAAACTGCAACCTGACGAGCAGACTCCCATCTTGGATGGGAAGATCACCAGAGCAACGTTAATGAAGCCCAGCCAAAAAAATTGGAGCAGGCATCCGACTGCAGCTGCAGGCTGGGTGGCCGGCAGCTTTCTGTGCAAGGGTTAAGGATCCTTCTGGAGGTTCAGCCAGGCAATGTAAACAGAACTCTACTTGGTTCAAACTGGTCGACAGCCATCATCTGCAATATAAAGGCAGCCTTGTGACACTGAAATTCCACACACACTGCATATTCTGAATTCACAATATGTATCATGTCACAGCTAAGTATCCATCAAACCAGTGACTCTAAACATTAAGCAAAGCACAGCAGATGTTTTGTATAGATGATACACAATGGAATTGTGGTTTACAGAACACAAAGCAGGGGCCCTGATAAAAATATCTTAGATGACAGGTACAACTAGCTTTATTTTCTGTCAACTGCAATATTGCTTCCTGACAATTATCCCTCACTTAAAGTTTAACATCAAATTTTGTTTTCCTCCTTTTTGATTTGATTTATTATTGTCACATGTATTAACAGACAGTGAGAAGTATTGTTCCTTGTCCGCTACATAGACAAAGCATACCATCCATAGAGAAGGAAATGAGATAGTGCAGAACATAATGTTACTGTCATATCTAGGGAAAGATCAGCTTAATGCAAGGTAGCTCCATTCAAAAGTCTGACAGCAGCAGGGAAGAAGCTGTTCTTGAATCAGTTGGTACTTAACCTGAGACTTTTGTATCTCTTTCCCGATGGAAGAAGATAGAAGAGAGTCCAGGGTGAGTGGGATCCTTAATTATGCTGGCTGCCTTTCTGAGGCAGCAGGAAGTGTAGGCAGAGTCAACGGATGGGAGGTTGGTTTGTGTATGGACTAGGCTATATTAACATCCCTTTGAAGTTTCTTGTGGTCTTGGGCAGAGCAGGAGCCATACCAAACTGTGGTACAACTAGAAAGAATGCTTTCTATGGTGCATCTGTAAAAGTTGGTGATAGTCATAGCTGACATGCCAAATTTCCTTTGTCTTTCTGAGAAAGTAGAGGCACGTTGGTGGGCTCTCTTAACTATAATGTTGGCATGGGGAACCAGGACAAGTTGTTGGTGATCTGGACACCTAAAAACTTGAAGTTCTCGACCTTTTCTACTTCATTCCTATTGATATAGACAGGGACATGTTTTTCTTTACGCTTCCTGAAGTCGATGACAATCTTCTTCATTTTGTTGACATTGAGGGAGAGATTATTGTTGCCGCACCAGATTCTCTATCTCATTCCTGTACTGTGTCTCTTCACTGTTTGAGATCTGACCCACTACGGTGGTGTCGTCAGCAAACTTGAAAATTGAGTTGGAGGGGAATTTGGCCACATAGTCAGAGATGTATAAGGAGTACAGTAGAGGGCTGAGAACGCAGCCTTGTGTGGCACCAGTGTTGAGGATGATCGTGAAGGAGATGTTGTTGCCTATCCTTACTGATTGTGGTCTGTGAGTTAGGAAGTTTAGAATCCAGTCACGGAGGAAGGTGCCGAGGCCCAGGCCCCGGAGTTTCATTAGAAATAATTGTGTTGAAGTTTGTGTAGTCAATAAATAGGAGTCTAATATAGATATCCTTATTATCTAGGTGTTCCAGGGTTGAGTGCAGGGCCGGGGAAGTGGTGTCTGCTGTGGACCTGTTACAGCAATAGGCAAACTGTAATGGATCCAGGGAGTCCAGGAAGCTGAAATTGATTCGGGCCATGACTAACATCTTGAAGCACTTCATAATGATGGATGTCAGAGCCATCGGCCGATAGTCATTAAGGCACGCTGCTTGGTTTTTCTTAGATACCAAGATGATGGTCATCTTCTTGAAGCAGATAGGGGCCTCAGATAAGATAGAAGCAGAGAAGTTGTTTCCACTGGTGGGTGAAACTAAAACTAAGGGGCATAGCCTCAAAATAAGGAGAAGCAGATTTGCAGAGGAACTTCTTCTCACAAAGGGTTGTGAATCTGTGGAATTCCCTACCAAATGAAGCAGTTGAGGCTACCTTATTGAATGTTTTTAAGGAAAGGATAGATACATTTTTTAAATAGTAAAGGAATTAAGGGTTACGGTGAACAGGCAGGCACATGGACCTGAGTTCACAAAAAGATCAGTGGTTTGAGGGGCCAAACGGCCTACTCCTGCTTCTTGTTCTTATGTTCTTCTTGTTATAAAGAGAGGTTAAAGATGTCTATGAATACCCCCGCCAGACGATCCACATGATCTGAGTGCTTGTCTGGGTGCCCCATCCGGGCTTTCCGAGGGTTGACCTTCGAGAAGGCTGTTCTGACATCTGTAATGGTGATGCCAGATGCAGGTTCATCCAAAATTTCCGGGGGGACAGCATGCTTTCACTAACCTCTTGCTCAAAACAGACGAGAATACATTAAGCTCATCAGGGAGGAATGTGCCGGAGCTGGCGATTTTATATGCCTTCATCTTGTAGATCTTGCCATAGTCAGCAGAGGTTGTTGTGACTAGCCTGGGATTTTAGCTTGGTCCGATATTATCTTTTGGCATCTTTGATGGATCTCCTTAAGTCTTATCTGGCTTTCTTGTATAAATCAGTGTTGCCTGACTTGAATGCCTCAGACCTGGACTTCAGTAAATAGCAGGTATCCCTGTTCGTCTATGGTTTCCGGTTGGGGAACACATGGATTTGCTTCTTTGGCACGCAGTCTTCTACACATTTACTAATGAAATCAGTTACTGTTGTGGTGTACTTGTTCAGGCTGATCGCAGAGTTTTTCAATACTCACCAGTCCACTGACTCAAAGCAGCTCCGTAGGAGATCATCCAATTCCTCAGACCAACATTGCATGACTCTCATTGATGGATTCCCTGCCTCAGTTTTTGCTTGTAAGCTGGGAGCAGGAGCTCAGCCTTGTGGGCTGATTTGCCAAAGTGTGGGCAGGCCATAGAGCGACAGGCATGTTTGATATTTGTGTAGCAGTGATTTGGAATGTTTGGGATTCTGGTGGAACAGGACACGCATTGGTGATAACTTGGTAGTACATTCTTGAGCTTGATCTAATTGAAGTCCCCAGCCACAATGAGCAAGACCTCGGGATGTTTTGTCTCAAGGTTATTCATAGTGGTGTATATTTCATACAGCGCGATCTTCACGTCCAGCTGGGGTGGGATGTAAACTGTCATCAGGATAACGGAGGTGAACTCCCACGGAAGGTAATAAGAGCAACGTTTTATCATCAGATATTCTAGATTTGGGGAGTAAAACGTTGCGAGTGTTGTCCTGTCTAGTCATTGATGAGGAAGCAGACTCGATCTTCCCTAGTCTTGCTGGGGCCACTATATGGTCCATTTGAAGGATTGAGAAGCTCTCTGGCTTAGTGCATTGTCTGGTGAAGCAGGAGTGAGACACATTTCCATGAGACAGCTCACACAGCAGTCCCTCAGTTCTCTTTGGAAAGTAAGTCTGGCTCTAAGTTCATCTAGCTTGTTTTCCAGAAATTGGACATTTGTAAGCAATAAGTTGGGGAGGGGAGTCTTGGAGCCATATTGTTTCACTCTCACCTACTGGCCTGCACATTTCTATGCTTCCCGGAGTGTCTGCTTCTTTTCAAGCCTGGGAGACAGTGAGGGATGTTTGTGCTGTTAAGGGTACAGTTGTGTCCAATGACATTTTTCTTCTTTGTTAAGATCAAGAACCTGTTGCCTAATGCATTGTTGAAAATCTCATAAGATGGCGGTGCTACTATCCTTTAAGAGGAAACTTGAGGAACTAAGAGCCAGATCATGCAAAGTAAGTACATGTATTACAATAGTTAAGTATTTAGTTAAAGTCCCACAAAAATAGTTACAGATTTCTGAACAATTATGTGGAAATGACACTCTGACTAAAATATATGATTTTTTTTAAGTATGCTTTTTATTCCTTCAGTGTGGAATTGTGCTGAATCCATGCCTTTTGAGTTTTACTCACTGAAGAATTATGTTCTCTGGAAATCGACTTCAGAAAATGGAGACCTTGACCAAATACTGCCAAGACTATCATTTCAGCCTTCTATGTGAAAAGGGAAGGTCAGAGAAGAATATCACAAAAGGTTCTGTGGCCAATCACCCACCCACAACGCAACCCCAAAGTACATTGGCAAGATTCTCGGCCATACATTGGCAATGCCTCCAGAACACCGGAGTCAACATCAAGACCAGATTACATCTTGTATGGAAACTGTGGGTAGCACTTAGACAGTTGGGACAACACACAATGCACTGCTCCACTCACCTTGGTCTCTCCAACAGCCCAGTACTATTGCTAACCTGCCTCAGGGGCTGTCATGCAAAGGAAGTCATGAGGATTATTTATGAGATGTTGAGGCCAACACAGTTCGAGCAGCTTACAGTGCTAGCCTACATTGAATCCCCTGATGTCCACAGGAATAATAACCTCCTCAAAGAACACCACCAGCTCACAGCTGGTGTCATTATCACAGGGTCTCAAAAACCCCACACCGTCATCTGAAATCCTATAGCCCCGGAGCATATTCCACATCCGACAAACTGACAACAGCGCTCCATCCAGTTGACTGCAAACATCATCAACCCAGCCTGGCAACTGAGCCAAGTAGTAAAGTATCCATTGCTAAGTTTTTTCTGTATATCTGTCTTTATTGTTAATATCGCTACTGATGTTTTATGCCAAGGTTAACAATCCATTCAATGACTTCTGCTGATCCAATGTAAATGGTTATGATGCTATCAGCAATGGATCTCTCAGGCCAGTATATGCGCCATGGTCTGACCCGCATGGCCACCGTCATAATTTGAGTTGTTCCTCACGTACCACTTGTGGAGTAAGTGACCACCTCTTCCTTTCAACTTTCCACAGAAAACCCTCGACTGTTTGAGGACAGACGAGGGAAGAGGTGGTCACTTACTCCACAAGTGGTACGTGAGGAACAACTCAAATTATGACGGTGGCCATGCGGGTCAGACCATGGCGCATATACTGGCCTGAGAGATCCATTGCTGATAGCATCATAACCATTTACATTGGATCAGCAGAAGTCATTGAATGGATTGTTAACCTTGGCATAAAACATCAGTAGCGATATTAACAATAAAGACAGATATACAGAAAAAACTTAGCAATGGATACCCTTCCAAATTTTGATTTCTTCCTACATTTCTCAGCAATCATTCACCCTGAATTCTTGTATTCTGAATTTTTAATCTATTCTTTTCATTTCTATTTTACCATCTGTATGATTGCATATATAGATCATTGTATTGAATGTATTTTATTTATTTATATATGCGAGTGAACATATCCATTGAAGTATAAGTCTGTGAAATTTCAACAACAAATTCATATTTTCACATTTTGAATCTATGTTAAAATATACAACATGCCAAATGAATCAGTCCTGATATTGGATAAATAGTCACTTAGAAAGGTATGGACTAGTCAGGGATCGTCAGAATGTAATTTGTTGAGGGAAAGTTTTGCTTTACAATTTGACTGAATTCTTTGAGGATGCAATGTATACTCAAAATGGTTCACTGAATGGTCCCTGCAACAAGAAAGTTGATCTGAGAAGATTGAGTCCATATCTTCTGGAGTTTAAAAGGAGGTGATCTCATTGAAACATTCAAGATTGTGAAGGGGCTTGACAGGGTACATATGGTGATGTTGTTTCCTCTGACTGGGAATCTGGAACAAGAAGGCAAAATCTCAGGATAAGGGGTCAATCATTTAGAAGAGATGTGAGGAGAAATTTCTTCATTCAAAGGGTTGTACATCTTCTGGAATATTCCACTCGAGAGGATTGTGGATGCGCCATTATTGAATATATTTATGGCTGAAATAGACTCACTTTTGCACTCTCGGGGAATCAAAACATATGGAAAGCAGGCAGAAAAAGTGAAGTTGAAGCCTGAAATCAGCCATGATTGTGTGGCAAGGTAGAGCAGACTTAATGGGATGAAATGATCTTCAGCTTCTATTTTTATGTTCTTGTGTTGTCATGTTTAAAGCAAACAGGTGAAATTATTTTAACAAAGGATTTGACCACAGGATTATTTTGTGAGGCATAAAGTTTCAAAGAATCAACTTGCTGGGGTTAAATTTCAAAAATACTGACAGAAAAAATTAAGACTAACATAATGAAAATGTCATAATGACCTAAACTTTGCATCAATTTTGTTTCATTGCCATTGTTAATTTTACAGCATTGAGATGAGAAGTGTTTTTACCCTAAAACACCCACCCATACTGTTATCTTTATAAATCTGTTTCTTGTGTTCTTTTTGTGTACGTTAAGGCATTATTTGATTTTCCTTTTCTGCATTTAACCCTTTAAGTCTCTGAGCACAAAAGCCCTCTTGGCTCAGATATTTGACCCTGGTGTAGACGTTAAGATCGGCATGATGATGATTTCTGGTCCCTACTCCTTCAGGCTTTCGGAAAGATAACCAGTAAGCGAGAAAACCTTTGGAGGATCCGGGCCTTTTTGTAGATTTGGCCAGGATAGTATGCATCACTTTCTTTGCTGGGCAAGAGAATATATCTGTTTTCATTTGGTACACTGGCCAGAGTCCAAAATGCAGAGGAATGGCTATTGAAATATCAAAAATAGTCACAAAAATGCATATTTGGGGGAAGAAAAGTTGAAGAAAGATCGCCCAAGGGAAATATTACTTTACAAATTGCTTCTGTGTGGTTCAAACGGGGCTGAACAAGTGCAGGTACAGGCAATAGTGAGCAAACAACACAGAGTTATGATTAGAGGAACAGTGAGTGTGGGAAATATGAAACCCCTGAGGAGCTGCTCCTCCAATCACAAACTGGATCTCTCCCAATTTGACCTGCTCCACATCCTCCAATCACAGGTTCTTTCTCTCCCATTCTTACTGCTTCTCCAGAGACAGAACCCACGATTGGAGGAACTGGAGCAAAAGCCTGGGGGACTTGGCCAATCTGTGGAAATTCAACATCCACCAGGAGATCTGGGAGAAGAACTTGGAAAGGAAGATGAGGTTGAAAATCCAGTAACAAAGTCAGTATCAAAAAAACGTCTGAGTAACAGCCAGTGAGAGAACGCCCATACCATTTTAATTTTATTTTCACTCGGTGAGGGAAGACTTAATAATAAATAGATTCAACAGATCAGAATTTGCTACTTATGGTTACAATAAAAACTTTCATTTCAGTTTGAACTTCTGTTATCCACTTCCTTATTTTCTTCCTTCTGACTTTGAATTTTACAAGCCATGTATTACCAAATGAAGACATTACTTTGAAAAATAAGTTTTTATTCTCACACTGATACTTGGTTAGCACACTATTTTTAATCTGATTAATCCTTGGAATAAGATTGGATGAGTTGCTATGTATTATAGAGTCTTTAATATTTATGCTGCCTTGCCTATCTAAAGAAGGAAACCCTTCAAAATGTTTAACACAAGAACAAACGTTTACATGCCTGCATCATCTAATGAAGGTGTTATGAGAAGGAAAATAAAGCTCCTGTAAATCTGACATTTGGATTTAGGCTGATTTATAGCAAATAACATTTATGCTACACGTACCAGATAGTCACCATCTGCAACAAGAGAGATTCTAACCCATTATTAGATATTCTCCAGTATTACCATCACTGAATTCCCTGATATCAACGAGCTGAATTACCTTTGACCACAAACTGAATTGAGCCACCCAGATAAATATTTCGGTTAGAAGAGCTGGTCAGAGGCTGGGAATTCTAAGAGGCTGGGAATTCTCACTTCTCACTCTGTCCTCCGAGACCAATATATTGGATTGCATATTGGCACAGTAGTTAGCACTGTTATCTCAGCTCCAGGAGCCCAGGTTCAATTCCTGGCTTGGAGGAATGTGCAGACTCCATGCTCCTGTGTGTGTGCAGTCTGCACATTCTCCCTGTGTCTCTGTGGTATTGCTTTGGTTTCTGCCCATAGTCCAAAAGACTTGCTGGTTAGGTACATTGGTGATGCTAAATTCTGCCTCTTTATGCCTGAACAGGCACTGCAGAGTGGTGATGAGGGCATTTTCAAAGTAACTTCACTGCAGTATTAATGTAAGCTTATTTATGAGACTAATGAACAGACTTAATTTTAAAATATATTTTCTAAACTGGAGTGTTCAGATCTCTCTTCAATACTCAAGGTGTGATCTGACCAAGGCTGGCATGTCACTGGCCTTTTTAATTACTTTCTGCATTCATCATAGAACATGGAACATAGAACATTACAGCGCAGTACAGGCCCTTCGGCCCTCGATGTTGCGCCGGCCAGTGGAACCAATTTTATGACCCTCTAACCTAAACTATTCCAATGTTTTCCATGTGCCTATCCACTGACCATTTGATCGCCCTTAAACTTGACGAGTACATAACTGCAGGCAGGGCATTCCATGCCCTTACTACCTTCTGAGTAAAGAACCCACCTCTAGCATCTGTCCTATAACTACCACCCCTTAATTTAAAGCTATGTCCCCTCGTGTTATCCATCTCCATCCGAGTAAAAAGGCTCTCACTATCCACCCTATCTAACCCTCTGATCATCTTATATGTCTCAATTAAGTCACCTCTTAGCCTTCTTCTCTCTAATGAAAATAACTTCAAGTCCCTTAGCCTTTCCTCAGAAGACCGACCCGTCATACCAGGCAACATCCTGGTAAACCTCCTCTGCACCCTTTCCAATGCCTCCACATCTTTCTTATAATGTGGCGACCAGAACTGTACACAATACTCCAAGTGTGGCCGCACCAGAGTTTTGTACAGTTGCAACATGACATCTCGGCTCCGAAATTCAATCCTTCTACCAATAAATGCTAACACACTATACGCCTTCTTAAAACCTTATCAACTTGAGTTTATCATGTACCCGGACCTTATCATGTACCCGGACACCCCAAGGTTCTGAAGCACGAAGCTAATCAGAGAACATTTTTCCTAAATCTGGTATGAATTTGTGCTATTATCAAATTAAAATGGTCACTGATTCCAACAGTGTCAAAAACTTAACAGATTTATGTGAAAATCACTTTTTTTTCCAAATGACATGACTACAATAAAGGACGTGATTTATTGGACTTTTCTCCTTCTCCAGTAACAAGGTGCCCCTTAAGAAGTTAATCCTAAACCAATTTCAGAACGGAATCAACTAAAATTTGATTTCGGGAAAATAATTATGAAGAATGTAAGCCAGATTAAAATAGTTCCTTGTTTTTATTTTGCTTTCAAAAAGACATCATTCACTTTATTTTTTATATATCTTTTCCCTGCCACTCCACCCGTCACGTCACTGCTGGCAATAGGAAAATGCTTCAGATAACAACACGGCAATTGGCTGTTGAATTGTCAATGATGTTACAGCCTCGGCTGAGCCAAGCCTTCAGCCTTAGCAACCTGTTCACATTTCAAAGCACATTGGGAATTCGAGTCCGTCTCCATTTGTCTAGAGGCGTGGGTGCCCTTGAGGGGGCTGAGACTGGGACTGGGGCTGGGACTGGGGCTTGGTGACTTTTGCATCGCTGGGGTATTTTGGATTGCAGTGAATGGGGTGCACTGGCTCCACTCCTCTCCCCCTCTCCACAGTAGCTGGCAATGGGCTGGTGTTACTGCGGGGAGAGCAGACTACAAGTCCCAGGCTCTGGCCGTACATGCGTACAGCTGCTGTGTGTGTGTGTGTATAGCTCGGTTTGGATCAGTGTGAGGGGTAGCTGGACAGAGAGGAGTGGTGTCCCTGGGAGAGTTCCCAGCTCACAGCCACATGAGTGGAGGGACACTCAATGGATAGCGCTGGGATTGAAGAGCCACTGATACCATGGCTGTGGAAGGTAAGGTTTGTGTGTGTGTTTTTTTAAAAAACTGGGTTTATTGACTTCCCTCCGGATCGAACAGAACTGCAGCTCTGGAGCCAGCTGATAGTGAACAGCTGGGTTTCATTCCCATTTTCATGGGTTAGTTTTTTGGAGCGGTGTCAGCTTTAATATTTGCCGCCTGGTGAAGGGCAAAGAATAGGCGGATAGATATTTTTGTTCCCTTCCCCCAAAAGAGCCAAATTTACGGCAATGTTGGTAAACTCTACAACGCACGAGTCTAGTTCCCTTACGGCAGAGTTACCATTAAAGCTGCAACCAGGACAGGTATTTGGTAACTCTCTCTGCTGGGGATAGGCTGTACCCCACAGCATTTCCATCCTGGGTCTACAGTACTGTGTGATTTTTTTTTTGTTTTCACCTTGCTGCCAAATGTTTGCAAATACAACGAGGTTTGCCAAGTGTTTTAAAGGAGGTGCTGACTTTTTTTTAAAATGTGAAGTCATCCCCAGTTTTATATCACAGAGGCCATCATACCTACCAGAAGCACCTATCCAAATCCCATTTTCCAGCACTTGGTCCGCAGCCTTGTCCGAAGTCATTGTGAGGACGTTTCAGTGACTTGATTATTTGATTTGATTTGGGTGCTGCTTTTGAATCTTTTTATCTGTTACAACTGAGTGAAAATCTTCTATTGAATAAGTATCATAGCCAGAGAATGAAAGACCCTAGCATTTTTATGTGGAGCAATTTTTCACAACCGACTCTGTCCTTTAAAGTGAAAGGATCATATTCTGTACTTAATCTGATGTCTTTTTTTTCCAATACAATGCCTTGTAGCTATCCCCCACATTAAGTACATCTTCTCCCTTCTCCCCTTCCAATGATGAAGTGGATTCTCTATGCGACTTTGGGCTAGCTCTTGTTCGTCTGTGGGAATGGAATTTAAAAGCAGCAATGAACTTGCACAGATTCTTGGTCAGACCACATGTGGGAGTATCGTGTGCAGGAGGCAACCTGCAGATTGGAGGGGGAAAAATAGCTAGTTTAAAAAAAAAGTGCATAGTCAAATACCAAGGGATATAGATTTAAGGTGCACGGGGGAAAGTTTAAAGGAGATGTGGGAGCAAACTTTTCAGAGAGTGGTGAAGGTCTGGAACATGCTGCCGGGGAGGTGGTAGAGATAGATAGGTATGACGGGCATCGAGACGAATATGTGAATAGGATGGGAATAGAAAGATACAGGCTCTGTAAGTGCATACAGCTTAGGCAGGAATCATAATTGCAGCAGGCTTGGAGGACAGAAAGGCCTGTTCCTGTGCTGTACTGTTCTTCATTCGTGTTTGCTTCCTGAGTTGGGTGATCCTGGATTGTGCCCTACTCCTTGCTAATCAAAACTATGTAGCATTAACAATGGAACAACTTTGCAACACGTTCTTGTTCTCTTGCGTGTGCGCACGCTCTCTCTCTTCCACCCCACCCAAACCCTAACTCAGTTACCACTAATGACTTTGAGTTAGAAGTTTTGTGAGCCTCAGATTGTGCTCTGAATCTGAGATGTACTCTGGCATAATACTTGAGAAGTATTGCTGTTATAAGTGCCATCCTGTGGGTAAGTCATTAAATTGTGTATTGAAATGGGTGATAAAGAATAAGGGAGTCTATGTTCTACCTAACGTTTCCCTCAGCCATTATTATCTCAAGGCAGGCTAACTGCCCATCTGACTTATTTTTGTGATATTTTATTTATTGGTTTATTGTGTAAGTTACTCCATTTCACTTGCTTTTATTTTGCACGTTGGTGGTGTGATAATGCAGCATCTAAAAGAACAGAGTTTTAAAAGGTGTCAATGTTCAATCTCTTTAAACCTCAAAGTTCTGTGATGCTCCTTTTAACAGTTTATTAACAAGAATGAGAAAGTGAGATCTATCGACATCTGGATAGTGTGACTTTCAAGGACAATATCACCTCCAGCATTCCCACTGCTGTTCTTGGTGATAAGTTGTCGCAGGGAAGGGAGGGCATTGTTGGAATAACCTTGGTGAGTCACTGCACTACATCCTGTAGGAAATATACATTGCAGTCACAAGGTACAAGTGGGGGAGGTGGATATTGAGTTCAATCATCAGTACTCAGTTCGTGTGAATGGCTCTGTTTTGGGTAGCATTTAGTTTCATGAGTCTTGTCACAAGTGGTGAATATTCCATCACATGCCTGACTTTATCCTTGTCAGTGAAGAGAGACTTTAAGGGGTTAGTGGGGTAAGCCAAGAGGTGTTTTTTATACAGTTTGATAGATTTCTAATATGGTAAGCTGCTTTGAAAAATCAAGTTTTTATTAACCAATAGATTAAAATTTCTTGCAGATTTATTTGGTATCTACTTGTACTTGTCTAACATCTCATTCAAACGAGACATGGAAATCTTGCCGTAATATGTAAAATAGAAAACTAACGTAGTCTATCTTTAAAATTGATCTGTGACTTTGAATAAATAAGATTTTAAAAGTTTAGAATCAGTCTTTGGAGATTTTCCTGGTAAGTAGGAAAAAGATGAAGAAAACCTTCTGGATAGAATCTTATCCATGTTTAATATTTTGATATCTTTACTTGGTGTTGTCAAAAGCGTAGACTGAAAGTAAAGTTTTTAATGGGGCTGTAGGAATCTGTCAGCATTTGAAATCCTCCTTTTCTAAATATACAATGTTTCTGGTTTTGTATTTTTGACTGTAAGGAACTACGTGAAATTTGTGGTGAACAATTGTGCCAAACAGTGACCTCTTACGAATATATTGAATGACCTGCCATTTTAAGCCTATAAAATTGGACGTGTGTACTGTGAAAATTTGTGGCTCTCCAAAGATTGATTGGGAGAGCTTGCCAGTATTAAAATAGAGCCAATAAGCTTGCAAGGCACAAAACTGTGAATGAAAACTGCATTGAGTTTATAACGAGCATCTGTTTACATACATTTTCTAGTTCAGTACATTTGGGATGGACTTGTACGTGTTGAGGATGTACACTCTTCTTTGCATACACAAGTGAATACTTCATCCAAGATGCATTTTCAATGTACTATCTTATTAGTTAGAACATCAGGAGTTTGACCTTGGCTTCTTCTGGATCTGTGTTGTACTACATGAATCACGCAAAAGGCCAATATACATTTACAGCAAGTAATTTGGAATGCTGGGACAAAGTTGTAATTTATTGTAAGGAGGATTGAATACAAAGTAGAGAGATTATATTTCATTTACACAGGACTGTTATGAAGCCACATCTGGAGTATTGTGCACAGTATTGGTCACCTTATTAAGGAATAATATAAGTGCATTGGAAGTAGTTCAAAGAACAGAAGAGATGTTAGGGGTAAGTTTTTCACTTAGAGTGGTGAGTGAGTGGAATTGGCTGCCATTGATGGTGATAGAGGTGAACTTGCTAGGGTCTTTTAAAGGAGTTCTGGAGGAGTACATGGGATTTAATGGGATTGGGAGTTACAGATAGCTCTATGGCCTGGTAGGTATGGATATGATTGGCGCAACTTGTTTGTGATATGTTCTATGTAACATTTACCGGACTAATACCTGGGATGGACAGATTGGACAACCTTTCCTCATAAAATAATCTAGTCTTGTATCCACTAGAGTTTGAAAGAGGAGGAGATGATTTGATTGAAGCAAACAATCCTGAGGGGTCTTGATGGGGTAGATATGGAGAAGATGTTTCCTTTTGTGAAAGAATTTAGAACCAAGGGAGTCACTGTTTAAAAATAAAGGGCCACCCATTTAAAACAGAGATTAAGAGCATACTTTTCTGAGGGTCAAGAGTTCTTGGAACTCTTCCTGAAAAGATGGTGGAAGCAAAGCCTTTTTAAGGCAGAGGTGGATAGGTTATCAAGAATCTATCACCCCCTTCCTGATCAAGGATAGGCAGGATGTAAATTTCAGATTGTTATCAGATCAGGAATGATCTTAAGTGGCAGAACAGGCTTGAGCATCTGAATAGTGTCCTTCTGTTCCTTGTTCATGTGTGAAAAGTGCCGTGCAGTCGCTGCTCTCCGTGTATTTGTTTTTGTCCAGCCTTCCTGCTGTTGTATATCTAAAATTGCGCAACAGAGATTCAAATTGAGGTTGTTCTGGAATGTAGGCAATATCAAAAATGTGCCCATTTCGTCGATTGCATGCAAATGATTGGGCTTTTCGTTCTTAAGACATTAGAGATCCAATCTGCTGGCAGATCTGTGTTTGTTCTTGCTATACTCAATGCTCATGAGAAGCTAGCTCGTTGCTAGCTGCAAACTGAATTCCAAAGAAGCATCATTTTGCCATGTATTATGTGCTTGAAATTGCACTAGTTAGATTATAGTTTCTCCCAAAATCATAAACAGAATCAGCATAACAGAATTTTATTTGGCTTTTAAAAAAAATTATCCCTCCCTTCAGATTAGTAAACTGGTGCATTTGAAAATGAGTTTATCACAACATTTTTAAATGTGTTCTGTTCTCCACCTCTGGGAACTTGATTTGCAATAAATGTAAGAACCTGTACTCAACAGTTTAAATGTTGACAGACAACAGAGGAATTCTTTAACTTAAAAGATAGTTAGTGGGTCTACTGTTGTCCGCATTTCACAACTTCAACCTTGAGTTGTGGGCAGGACCTGACTTTAGTGAATTGATTCTTAGACCAGCTTAAAAGATCACAGAAAACACCGTATATCACATTTAAAACTTCCTGATCTTTTTGTGTTGTTTTGGCTGATTATAATCTGGATTTAAACAAGTACTACTATTCTGCTTGATATCAGGTGACATTCTCTGCCTTCCTCTTTCCATGATGTAAAGATGCCAGCGTTGGACTGGGGTAGTAAGAACTCAGTAAGAATTTAGCAACACCAATTTTAAATCCAAGCGATTTATTTGATAGTAAAATTGCGAGCTTTCAACACTGTGTCTTCGTCAGGCAAATGCAGTGTTCTGGTCTGCAATAGCACACATCAGCACAGACAGTCTCAGCACAGACAGTCAGAGATTGCTGATTAGAATGCAAATCCTTACATCTAACCTGCTATTCAAGTGTTAAAGTGGCGAACAATGTGTGTGAAGGGAATCCTGAGCATTGGTTAGAGAATTGTGTATTTTCTCCAGACAGCACAGTAAGTGAGGTTTTTTTGCTAATCCAGGCAAGTTACGGGGGTTACAGATAGTGTGACATGAAGCCAAGATCCCTGTTAAGACCGTCCTCATGTGTGCGGAACTTGGCTATCAGTCTCTGCTCAGCGACTCTGTGCTGTTGTGTGTCACGAAGGCCCCCTTGAAGAACGTTTACCTGCAGGTTGGAGGCCGAATACTTTAACACTTGAATAGCAGGTTAGATGTAAGGATTCGCATTCTAATCAGCAATCTGTGACTATGTGTGCTATTGCAGACCAGAACACTGCATTTGCCTGATGAAGACACAGAGTGTTGAAAGCTCGCAATTTTACTATCAAATAAATCGCTTGGATTTAAAATTGGTGTTGCTAAATTCTTAGAGTTCTTCCTCTTTCCATGCCATCTAATGCACGAGGTAAATAATTTTCTATGTTTGCAACTGAGCTGCAACTGTTACAGCGTGCAATTGCTTTGTGTTGAATCCCAAGTGCTGCCCACTCAGTCACCTACACCATCCCCGACCCCTCCCTCTCTCTCTCACCCCCCGCCCATTCTTGTCCAGTGGCTTCTACAAAATGATGTAGAAATGTCGGTACTTTTGTGGGAAATTTTGATTTCCTTTTCAGGTAATTAATTGACACTTCCTTCTAAGGATAATCACTTAAGATAAACTGTTTGACAGAGTATTTCTTCAAGAAAAGTGGTTTAACTTTTAAGTTGTCCTATGTAATTTAACTTCCTCTTGCAAGTAACTTGTAATCTGGAATTTCTTTGCTTTGGAGTTGAGGACACAATTTATGGTAGAAGTTTGCAAGTAGATAGGAATGAGAAAAGCTTTTCAACACACCTTGCAGATTCTTTTTTTAAAGCAGCAGCTCCCTGTCCTGGCTAATTTTGTAAATGAATATTACCTCGTGTTCAATTCATAAACCTGCTTATGTATTAATCACTTTCTGTAAAGGCATTTGACACCAGTACATTTTTTTTTCTCTAGCTTCACCTTGTGCCACTTCTGCTGTTTTGCTTTAAGTTAATATTGTTTGAATTGCTTTTTTTTTACATTGTCTGTTGCCTCGTTTGTCCTGTCATCTCTCTAGTAACTACCTGTGGTTGCTGACCAAGTGTTTCTGATGACTGGATCAACACTAGCAATATTCCTATGAGTAGGATTTGATAATCTATCTCATTGTCCGTATCTGCATGCTGTACCCTATGAGATTAGATCAGTTTAATAATGACTTGTGTGATTGCAATTCAGCATTATATTGTTTGCTGCTCCATAATTTATTAATCTGCTTCAAAATGTAAATTTGCTGTCAGCTATTTTATCTATTTGTCTGTCATTAGAAGCAGGATCTGAATTTGTAACTTTTTGTGATTGCACATTAATTAGCTACGGCACTATCATTGATTTATATAGTCCTGAGGGTATTAGCGAATGTGAATTTTTCTTGGTTGTAAACATTTAGTAATGTAGCACCTTGTTCCTGTTCATATTGGGGCATAGTACAAAAGTTTTCACTAGAAATCTGTAGGTGCTGAGCAGTGAAAGGGGAAGATGTTTTGATGATTTGAGTTATTTTAATGTGGAATGTGAGAATAGAAATAGGCCATTAAGCCTGTTCCATCATTCTGTGAGATCACGGCTGACCTGAATCTTTTTGCGTCCGCTTTGGTTGATAGTGAAGAGGGGTGTTATAGTTTGCAGAGAGACTTAGACAAGTTGCAGAGCTGGGCCGAGAGGTGGCAAATGGAGTTTAATGTGGAAAAGTGTGAGGTAATGCACTATGGCAGAAATAATAAATGTGTAGAGTATAGGGCTAATGGTAGGATTCTTAGTAGTCTTGATGAACAGAGGGATCTTGGTGTATATGTGCATAGATCCCTGAAAGTAGGCAGTCAAGTCGAGAAGGTTGTTAAGAAGGCATACGGAGTCTTAGCTTTTATTGGTAGGGGGATTGAATTTCGGAGCCGCAACGTCATGTTGCAACTGTACAAAACTCTGGTGCGGCCACACTTGGAGTATTGTGTGCAGTTCTGGTCGCCATGTTATAGGAAGGATGTGGAGGTTATTGGAGAGGGTGCAGAGGAGGTTTACCAGGATGTTGCTTGGTATGGAGGGAAGGTTTTATGAGGAAAAGCTGAGGGATTTGAGGTTATTTTCATTAGAGAGAAGGCGGCTAAGAGATGACCTTATTGAGGCATATAAGATGATCAGAGGATTAGACAGCGTGGACAGTGAGAGCCTTTTTCCTCAGATGGAGAAGGCTAGCATGAGGGGACATATCTTTAAATTAAGGGGTGGTAGTTATAGGACGGATGTCAGAGGTAGGTTCTTTACCCAGAGGGTGGTAAGGGTATGGAATGCCCTGCCTGCAGCAGTTGTAGATGCGTCAAGTTTGGGGACGTTTAAGTGGTCAGTGGATAGGTTTATGGATGAAAGGGGAATGGTTTAGGTTAGAGGGTCATTGCTTTTTCTCAATTGGTCGGCGCAACATCGAGGGCCGAAGGGCATGTTCTGCGCTGTAACGTTCTGTGTTCTATAATAAATATAGTTTGATCCCTGATTTAAAATTATAAATTGAGCTAGCATCTGTTTATGTGGGATGATTTTTAAATTACAAGAAGCCCTCCCAAGGCTATATGTCCTTTTTAAGATGGGCAGGGAAGTCACCTGTAGAATAGACATTTCCAGTGCTCTGAAGATGGATCCAACTCCAATTTTCGAGTTATGTCCCCTTGCCCAAGACACTCCAACCAATGGGAAATACTTGGACAATCAATTCCTTTCAAATTCCTGATAGCCTGCATTCAGCTATCCCTTGATCTCCTATATTCCATGGAATACTAGCCAAGCTTATGCAATTTCTCCTCAGTCTAAATGTGATGACATTTCTGGTAAATATATGTTACAGCCTGTAACATAAACAGGCACTACTTTTAAGGCTAATAAAATTGGATATCCTAAATTAAAGAATTGGGCATATTAAAAATCAAACACAGTCAAGCCTCAGGCAGGCCAATTGTACAACACACAAACATGTCTGGGCCTGATTCATCAATCTCTCCTGCACCTACTGATACCAGTCCTACTGACGCTTAGCAGGAGATCATTGCACCCCATTGAAATGCACCAGCCTATTGTTAGAAGCCCAGATTGGGCCAGACTTTGAGAGTTCCTGCAGTCAGCTTAATCTGATAACAGATTACATGTAAACAACAGCATGGAGATAGACAGCTGGGGTCCTGTCAGGCAGACATCAAGAAACCCACTGGGTATTGGAATCCCCTCCTGGGACCTCATTGGCCAGAAGCCAGAGAAGTTTTTGGAAAGGCAAGCAAGCAGGGGATAAAGGGACATATTTTCAGACACCAGCAGTGAAGACTCGATAAGGAGGCAACCCTTAACCATTTGGAAGGCTGACCAGAGAAGGAAGAAGCTGCCATCGAGACTCACCTTTGTGACAACAGACCAGAGGGACTCAGAATCGCGCCTGCAGTTTTAACCAAACCATCTTTGCGGGTAGTATATCTGATTTTGGGGTATCCTCTTGTTTTATGTGGGTAATTTAAGGGTTAGTAGTGTTATTATTAATAAACTTGTTGAACCTTTACCCATGTTTGTCCTTTGTCCATCTTGCAAATAAGGGCACTGGGGTGAAACATTGGAATAAGTAAACTGGTTGAAAGCATGAGAGATTTTTAAATTACAATAAGCCCTCCCAAGACTAATATACCCTTTTTAAGATGGGCAGGGAAGTCACCTGTAGAATATCCAGTGCTCTGCTGGTTAACTTTCAATCCCTCTCTCTAATTATATTTCAGCTGTTCTCAAACTCTGCTCACCTCCATTGGCTCCTGATGCCTCGTTTTAAAGTTTGTGTTTTGTTATTTCTATATTTTAAATGCTTCTCCACAAACCACTTGGAGCTCTTGTCGCAATGCTTTTGTAAAAGTGCTGTATAAATGCAAATTGTTGGAAGTTAATTTAATGTGAAGAGCAGAGGGCATAATGGCAAGAGCTGAAGGAGGTTACAGCAGTGAGGAGGGTTATATAAATGCGCCTATGATTGAAAATATCTCTCTACTTGAAAAAAATAATTCTAGCTGCTGTCAGTAAACCAGGAGATTTTGGTTCATTTGCAGATCAGTAGATCTGAATTCCACAGATGGACTTCACTTCTTAATTAACTGTGAAAACATACTTTTGCAATGCACTAATCTGATCATTTTTTTGAGGGAAGCAGCATAGCCTCTTCCCATTAGCATCTGAAAATCTGTGTCTCTCTATTGGAGATGCGTTTTTAAAAAATCTTTCATGAGGTGTTTCTTGCCCACCCATAACAGCTCTTGAACTGAATAGCTTGCTAAGCTGTTTCAGAAGGCAACTAAGAATCAAAAACATTGCTGTGCATCTGGAATCATACGGATGCCAGACCCAGGTAGAAATGGCAGATTTCTCTTGCGAAAGGCAGATGGGTTTTAGTGACAATTGACAATGGTTTTATAATTACCATTACTGACAGTGGATTTTAATTCCTGATTTTATTAATTAATTTAGTTAGCTGCATGGTGGGATCTGAAACTGTGCTCCCAGAGCATTAGCCTTTGGATTTAATAGTCCAATGATATTACCATTATGTCACTATTTCCAATTTATCCCAAGAACAAAACAAGGATAAAAAGATGTACAACCCTCATTAGGTTCCTCATTAGAGTTAACCATGTCCACTGCTGTCTGTACACTTGGATATTTTCTTTTGGTGCCAGATTAAGTTTCAAATTGAACATTTTTTTGATCTTTGATCACCATGTGAGAATCACCATGTGTGAGAAATGCTTCTACGTAAATAAACTGAACTGTCAGTTGATAGAACTGGATTTTTTATAAATAGAGTTTTGCACTAACTAATAGTAATGTTTGCTTTAATATGGAGACATTCGTCTGTAATGCATGCAGTCTAACAAAATTGTGGTTTTCATTTTCATGGATTTGCCTGAGAATTAAGTAGATGGTAGGCGATACCTTAACAAGAAGCCATTGGGTAACAATGCAGTTTGATTCTGTTGTAAATGAGCTGTGTTCACCTTCAGTTTTTTCTTCCTTTTCTTGATGATTGAGATTTTATTTTTTTAGCTTTTGCTTGTGTGCTATACTGACAAAGTATACTATTCAAAGATTACATAAGGGCGAAGGAAAGGATGCACGTTGTGGTGTCACAGTCATTGCTTGGGCATAGAGAAAGATCAACTTATAGGTCCATTCAAAATTCTGATGGCAGCAGGGAAGAAGCTGTTCTTGACTTGGTATGTGATCTCTTTTTTTGTATCTGTTTCCCACGGAAGAAGGTGGAAGAGAGAATGCCCGGGATGCGTGGGGTCCTTGATTACATTGCCTGCTTTTCCAAGAACGCAGGAAGTGTAGACAGTCAATGAGATTGGTTTGCATGATGGACTGAGCTTCGTTTATGACTTGGTCATTGGCAGAAAGGGAGGTAGCTTCCATTTAAAGACATGAGTGCAGTGTATCTGGATTCCTGTCAACTCCTGTGGAGAATTTACATCTGCAATTTCACCATATGTCGAGTTCTGATATCTGTGTGGAAGAGCTAAGTATAAGTCTAATGATCTGGCTACTTCAAACAAGCATGCCCAAAAACTATTGAAAACTCTTTTGGAAAATGTGCATCCTCAATGGATCAAACTTCTCTTCTACTGGCTTGCCAATGACATTGGAAAGAAGGCCACATTTAGGGCCATTTCTAGTTTGTTTTTGATTTACTTTATCTTGATTAATTTTATTTGTATTGGTGTTAGTCTCTAAGTGAAGTGCTAGTGTTTGTAAGCCACTGAGACCCTTTGGGCCTGATTTTAACTCATTTAAGTCCCAGTCACCCAGAGTTAAAATTGTGCCCATTGCATTTGGAGAACCCATTTCTCAAATGTAGCTCCTTGCTATGTCATTTTTAGTTGGAGATGCACAAAGTACTCTCCTATCCATATGGGCCAGGAATATAGCCGTTATGTTGTGAGGGATGAATGGGCTTGTTTTACATCCTTATTTGAAGAATTGTCATCCATGTTCCTAAATCTTCTCTGCAGTATAGATGGAGTGAATTAGGGAGACAGTATCCATGTTACACTGTAGAAAGAACAGTCCTTCATTTTTATTTTCTTGCTTCTCCCTCTTTCTGTTTCCCTCACCTCCCCCATTTCTCAGACTATGTACTTCTACATTTAAGTTCAGAAACTTGGTTTAAGTGCTACTCTATCCATTTGAATGTCTGTGTAGAAATTAAAAACCAAGTAACTTCCTTTACGAAAAGAACATGTAAATGTGCATCTCCAAATACAGGATATGAATGCATTCTTTAAATATGGCAGTGAGAGGAAGAATGGATCCAATCTGCCATTAATTTGAAAACCACACTAAATGAAATGATTTGTAGAGACCCTAAAATCTTATCTCTGTGCAATTATCAGTGGCAGTTGTAAAAAAGTTAAGTATTCACTTAAAATCCAGTTTTTTTTATTTTACGAAAGAGAATTTTGTGGCAATCGGTATCCTTCCTTTTGAAGAGGGAGAATGATTGATTGCGTTGTCTTCATTTGCAATTAAAATTATTCACATGGGTTCCACAGAGATGGATTGGAAAACAACAGATAAATAAATGAGATCGAAGTATCCATATACTTTTCAGATCAAAGTTGTGTGTAAAAGCTACAATTTAATTGATGTAAGTATCTAATGATGTTTCCTGCTGCCATCAGAGGTAAATTATTCAGGGTGGAAATGGATTGGGTATTTTAAATGTTTGTGTTTTTTTTAAATGTTCGTGTCTTTGAACTGAAATTTTTGGAATTGAACCATTCTTGGAAGCAGTTGAGGAGTTAGTTAGATCCTGGAAGTAGCATTGAGAAGCCGTAAAGTAGCTGCTGACCAGAAGCAAGGGACTATTAGAAATTGAAGATATTTCTGAATTAGATTCAAGAAATAAAAATGCATTGTGACATAGCTTGATCTGGATATACACAACTGTGAAGCTTAAGGAGGTGAAGGGTCATAGAGTCATAGAGATTTACAGCATGGAAACAGGCCCTTCGGCCCAATCTTGTCCATGCCACCTTTTTTAAAAACCCCTAAGCTAATCCCAATTCCCACACTTGGCCCATAACCCACAATACCCATCGTACCCATGTAACTGTCTAAATGCTTTTTAAAAGACAAAATTGTTCCCGCCTCTACTACTGCCTTTGGCAGCTTGTTCCAGACACTCACCACCCTTTGTGTGAAAAATTTACTCCTCTGGACACTTTTGTATCTCTCCCTCTCACCTTAAACCTATAGAACATAGAACATAGAACATTACAGCACAGAACAGGCCCTTCGGCCTTTGATGTTGCGCCGACCATTATAAAAAGCAATGACCCTCCAAACTAAACCATTCCCTTCTCTTCCATAAACTTATCAACTAACCTCTTAAACGCCACCAAACTTGGCACATCTACAACTGCCTGCATTCCACTCCCTAACCACCCTCTGGGTAAAGAACCTACCTCTGATATCCGTCCTATAACTATCACCCCTTAATTTAAAGCTGTGTCCCCTCTGCTAGCTTTCTCCATCCCAGAAAAAAGGCTATCACTGTCCACCCTATCTAAACCTCTAATCATCTTATATGCTTCGATAAGGTCTCCTCTTAGCCGCCTCCTCTCTAACGAAAACAACCTCAAATCCCTCAGCCTCTCTTCATTAGACCTGCCCTCCATACCAGGCAACATCCTGGTAAACCTCCTCTGTACCCTCTCCAATGCCTCCACATCTTTCTTATAATGTGGGGACCAGAACTGCACACAATACTCCAAGTGCAGCCGCACTAGAGTTTTGTACAGTTGCAACATGACGTTGCGGTTCCGAAATTCAATCCCCCTACCAATAAAAGCTAAGACTCCGTATGCCTTCTTAACAACGTTATCGACTATGCCCTATAGTTTTAGACTCCTCTACCTTTGGAAAAAGATATTGACTATCTACCTTGTTTATGCCTCATTATTTTATAGACCACTATAAATTCACCCCTCAGCCTCCTACGCTCCAGAGGAAAAAAATCTCAGTCCATCCAGCCTCTCCTTATAACTCAAATCATCAAGTCCTGGTAGCAGCCTAGTAAATCTTTTCTGCACTCTCTTTCTAGTTTAATAATATCCTTTCTATGATACGTTGATCAGAATTGTACACAGTATTCCAAGGTCATGGAAGATCCCAGTAAATCTTCAGCTTCAGGTTAGCAAGAGCTCTGAGCAGAAACAAAATGAATTTCAGAGAGCTGTAGCATACCATGGTTTGTTTCCTGAGAAGTGAAGGAATCCTCAAGATTCTGTATGTTATAGGGGAATGCTTATATGAAAGTGAAAATAAAATAGGGAGTAACCTGTTGAGATTTTCAGCTGAAATAATGTGCTTGCAGAATAGAATGTTAAGTTAGCAGTAATTGCTTTACTTAATTATTGTGGAGCAAAAGTTTCTTTGATTAAACATGAAATATTGATGCATTGTCTTTTCAAGTAAAATTGGAAACTCTAATTTCTTTTAAATGTCTCCCTTGAGATCATATGACGTAAGGTAGTAATTTGATTTGGAGCTTCAAAATTAACAATATGAAAGTGTACTTGTCTCCAATGATCACACAGCCACTTGCTGCTGTTCCTCATCCTTGGTTCTGAATCTAGTAACTGTGTCTGATAGATGTTTGAAACAGTTTGTCTACGCAACAGTGCGGAGATTTTTCTTCCAGGTTTTACCTTGACGTCCCCTCCCTGTGGCGTTTGCTCTCGGATATTTACAGGCAGGGGATAAAGTCTGAGAGAGTTTCAACTGTTAACCTGTTAAGTGAAGCAGTGGTACAGAATTAGGGACTGAGGGTGTTAATAGTGGCAAAGGTAAAATAGCAGAAGGTGTTAAAAGAAAAACAGAGACCAGTGCTCAGTGGGAGAAAAACTGAACAACGAGGGACAGTGGCCATGTCAGCGAGGAGTGAAGTTTAGTCAGGATAAGACAGGGGAACCAAATAACAGAAGACAAAAAAATAGTGAATCAAGATGGAATGGAAAGATCACAGTCTAAAGATGTTGAATTCCACATTAAATCCAGGAGGATGTAACATGCCCAATTAAAACATGAGGTGCTGTTCTTTGAATTTGTGTTAGGCTTCGCTGGAGCATTGTAACAGACCACGGATGGGCGTAGCTGCACGAGAGCAAGATGCAGAGCTGAAATGGCAAGTGACAGGCTGCAGAAATGGTAGTGAATGGAGAGAAGCTGATGTGCAAAGTGGTCACCCAGTTTGCGTTTTGTCCCTCCAGTGTAAAGGAGATTGTATTGGGAGCAGCAATACAGTAGACCAGATTGGAGGAGGTGCAAGTGAAACACTGCTTAACCTGAAAGGAACGTTTGGGCCCTTGGACGGTGAGGAGAAAGGGGCAGTTGTTGCACCCTCTGCAGTTGCATAGAAAGGTGCCGTGGGAAGGGGATTCAGGGGTCGTTTGGAGTGGGGGTGGTGCAAAGGAGGAACGGACCAAGATATCATGGAGAGAGTAGTTTCTGCAGAATGCTGATGGGGTAGGAGGTGTGAGTGGAAGATGTTTAATGGTGGCATCATTCCGAATAGAGTTTGCAGAAATGGCAGATGGTCTTTTTGAACGTGGAGATTGGTGGGATAAAAAGTGAGATCAAGAAGGATCCTGGAAGGAAAGTGAAGAGGGCAGAAGTGGAGGTGATGGGTTGGGCTTGGTTGGTGCCCTGTCACCCACAGTGCAGGGGGGTGGGGAAGCTTGGCTGAGGTAAAAGGCAGATATGTCAGAAGTGCTGCTTTCAAAGGTAGCATCATCGAAATAGATGTGGCAAAGAAGAGAAGTGGGGAGAATGGGATGGAGTATTTTCAGGAAGCAGGAGATGGAGTTGAGGCAGCTGTGTGAGTTGGTGGGTTTATAATAATTATTGGTGGTCAGTTTATTGCCAGAGATAGAGGTCAAGGAAGGAAAGCAATGGAGGTAGACCATGTGGCCACTATCCAGTGTTCACTTTTGCTCCCACTGGGCTCTGACCTTTGTTCCCCTAGTGCCACATTCTGCTATCCTACCTTTGCCACTATGAACACTCTCTAGTCCCAATGGCACCATTAACAGTCCTTACGTATGTGACATCAACCTCTCCTTAGCTCTGACCTATCACACATTCTGCCTCATCTGCCCCCTCTCCAAGCATATAATACATCACGTTTCTATCCCCCCTCAGTCCTGTAGGAAGGTCATATGGACTCAAAACATTAACCTTATTCTCTGTCCACAGGTGCTGCCAGACCTCCTGGTTTTATCCAGCATGTACTGCTTTTATTTTAGATTCTAGCATCTGCAATATCGTGCTTTTATTCTAGGTCCTGATGACCTGCGTCCTGAGTTTTAAAAGCAGCTGCAGAGATATTGAATGTGTTAGTTCTGAGCTTCCAGAATTCCTTATTCTCGGATAGTTCAAGGATTAGAAGGCAGCAGACATAACCCCAATATTTCAGACAGGAAGAAAGAGAAAATGAGAAGCAATAGGAGGGTTAGCCTAACATCAGTAGAATGAACAATGCTAGAATTTATTATTAAGGACACGACAATAAGGCACTTAAAAAATCATAAGTAATTAAGCAGAAACAGCATAGATTAATGGAAAGAAAATTGTTTGACAAATCTGTTTTTTGAAGATGTAAGTTGGATAGATGAAGGGAGCAGTGGATATCATGTATTTGGATTTTCAAAAAGCTTTTGACACAGTTCTTTCATTAACTTCAACCCCATGAGTTTTAATTTGTATATGATTATGGATTGAGGATTGGTTAGTGGATGGAATTCTGAGAAATAAGAATAAATTGGACATTTTTGTACTGGCAGGCTGTAACTAGTGGGGTGTACCACAAGGATTGGTATTTGGACCTCCATAATTTGCAATGCATCTTAAATATGGGGACAGAGTGTAACATATCTAATTTTGCCGATATGAAATCTGGTAGAAAATTAAGCAGTGAGGACATGAGATGTGGACAGATAAAGACAGGTTGAGTGAGGAGGCAAGATGAGTGGCAGATGGAATACAATGTGACAAAATGTGAAGTTATTCACTTGGTTGGAAAAATAAAGTAGGTTGTTTTTTAATGGTGAGGGACTGCCTTGCATGTGAATCACAAAGTTAGTATGAAGGTACAGAAAAAAAATTAGGAAAGTATAACTTCTGGTACAAAGCAATTAGAATATAAAGGTGAAGAAGTCTTGATGACAATTGTGCAAGGCATTTGTGAGGCTACATTTCGATTACTTTCTACAATTTTGGTCCCCTTAACAGTAAGGACCTGTCCTTGAGGGAGTAAAACAAAGGTTCATTAGGCTGGTTCCTAGGGTAGTTTGTTCTATGAGGATCTATAGACTAGGTCTACGTATTCATTTTGAATTGAGAAAAATGAAAGATGATCAGATTGAAATATGTTAAGTTTTTTAAGAGGCTTGATCGAGTAGAGACTGTGTGCAATTGTTTCCCCTGGCTGAGGAGTCTAACTTATGAGACGTGGTCTCAGAATAAGAGGTCGGTCATTTAGATTTGAGTTGTTTCTCCACCCAAAGGGTTGTGAATTATCGGAATGTTTCATTCCAGAGAGCTGCAGATATTCCATCCTTGTATATTCAAGGCTGAGATCAGTTACATTTTTCAGTATTAAGGGTTAATGCAGGAAGGTGGAGTTGAGGTAGAAGATCAGTCACAATCTGTTGAATGGTGGACCAGGCTCGAAGAGCAATATTACCTATTCCGGCTCTAAATCTAAGAGATGGCCACTAATGCGATTGCAATGTCTACTGAGACTGTCACATGCAACAAGGAAACTCTGTTACATTGAGACAAATCCTCTTGCAAAGCCCTGAAAGAAAACTTTGCTCAGTCCTGGTTCTCATTGCTCCATTACAATCTTCAGGTTCTTTGAAATGTCTCTGGATCTTGTTCACCCTTTCGTGATCCCTTGCATTGCTCCTGGTTGTACCGATTCCTTCAGTCCCCTGAGCTTTGGCCAGGTGATAATACACAACATTAAGTTGCTCATCTGTTTTCTGAATTGCTGATCAAGAGTTCTATTTATAAATTGGTGCTGTATCGTACTGTGGAAGTTACAGTGCAGCTGATAAGTGTACGTTAGCAACATAATTGATTCAGTTTTTCAATTACGTCATGTAACATTGCATTGTTGAGCTGGAAGGTGGAGGTGGCTCGGAGACTGAACAAAATGCTTGTGATTGCAAGATTTCTGCGCACCTTGCGATAGCTCATCTCCAATGCTCCACCTGCTGGTGCATATCCACTCAGCTTGAATATTCTGTGTTCCTCTGGACAGGATCATGGCTTTGCACAAACCCACGGGCTGGGAATTCAAGGCTATAAAAGAGATCTTGCGTATTTTTGAATATGGTTATCCTGGTTCCTTTCAATCTGATCATTTTCGAGGCTTGATTTCTCAAGAGGAGAATAATCAAGCTGGCGGGTAGAGATTTGGATTTTATTTATCGTAGACTCAAGTTTCTTGCATTCTGTAGCTGGCGAGACTTTAGAATTGATATTAACCCTCCCAAAGGGTGAGGAGAAATCAAAAATTGTCGAATGTGTCCCCACAATGCATGCCGCTAATTTTAACAATGAAATGTAGCATGGCGTGTGTGTGTGCGTGTTCTGACTTGGTGGGAGTGGGTGTTAGGGTGTATGCTTCATTCAACATCGTATTTAGAAATCATAGAAACCATACAGTACAGAAAGAGGCTATTAGGCCCATCGAGTGTGCACTGACCACAATCCCACCCAGGCCTTACCTTGATATCTCTACGTATTTACCCACTAATCCCTCTAAGCATCTTCAGACACTAGGGGCAATTTTTAATGTGGCCAATCAACCTAACCCACACATCTTTGGACTGTGGGAAGAAACCGGAACACCTGGAGGAAACCCACACAGACACAAGGAGAATGTACAAACTCCACAGTGACCCAAGCCGGGAATTGAACCCAGGTCCCTGGAGCAGTGAAGCAGCAGTGCTAACCACTTTAATTAGACTCCTGCAATGATGTTGGGAGCATGATATAAATTTAGTAGCCCACAACCAGATTTCTCAGCATGGGGAGCTGAGGGGGGGATGGGATGAGAGCAGCAATCTTAAACAGGTGTATTTTATAGTGCTTCATGTGGGTGGGAAGAAGTACACAATCCATCAAGTTGGGCATTGCTCACCCTTCTGCCCATTACAGCTTATCCTCACCATTGTAATCGGAGATCCTTTTCATCATCTGCCTCTACCCCCCCCCCCCCCTCCCCCAAGTGTTGTTGGGCTCTTTCATCTTTGATCTATTGGATTCCCAGTTGTGGTTTTTTTCTTACTGGTTTTCTGGTTGACCAGCAGATAACCTAGGGATCACGTTATAATGTCTTGTTGAAATCTGGATCCTACTGCTACCCACCCCACAACTTCCCTGAAATGTCAGGCCCTGTAAATTAGACCAAATAGAGTGGTGTTTTAGGTTAATCCTACTTTTGCTTCTGAAGCAGCGTAATAATAGTTTATGAGCAGAAGACAGGAAAGACCGAATTTTCTAGAAGACTAGAGAGAATGGAGGTAGCCACAGAGAAATTGTTCTCTGGCCCTTAAAGAAGAACCAACTCTGGAAATCTGCAGCAATTACTAATAAATGGAACCAGCCCAAAAATGCAGTTTCTATGTTAGGTATGTCCCTTAATCAAGAACATGTCCAGCTCCCATTTTGAAGGACTTGACTGAATCCATTACCATCAAGAGGTTTCTCCTTGGTTCTGCCATCCCTATCTAGCTCAAGGAGCTTCTCCACCAGAAGTAATCCATTGTCTGAATCATTTCACTTCAAAGTCTATGCTTCCCCATTCTTTTAGAAAAGAAAACAAGCTCCAGTTCTTGAACCAAAGATTCCTGGGACAAAGAAATATTTTAGTTGTCTTTGCCAGGGCTTCCATCATTCCTATGCAAAAAAACAAATATTGGACACCATATTCTGGTGATTCACTTACGCTGAAGCTATGGGCAGGCAAATCTTGTTTTTTAATTCATTCTTAAGATGTGAGCAAGGCTACCATTTGTTGCCCATCCCTAACTGCCCATCCTTGAAGATGTTTCTTGAACTGCTATAGTCCATGTGTTGCAGGTATTCCCATGGTGCTGGAGTATCAGAATTTTGACCCAATAACAGTGAAGGAATGGGTTACGGTTTCAAGTCAGGATAATGTGCAGCTTCCTGGAGAGCTATCAAACAATGATGATCCCATGCATATGCTGCCCTTGTATTTCTTGTGGGTTGAGGTAGTAGTGCAAAAGAGCCTTAGTGAGTTGCTGCAATGCATCTTGTAGATGATGTACACTACTGTCATTGTGCATTGGTGGTGGAGAGAGTTAATGTTGGGGATGATGGCTGGGGGGTCAGTCAAGCAGGCAGTTTTGTTCTGGATGGTGTTGAGCTTCTTGAGTATTGTTGGAGCTGTACGCATTCAGGCAAATGGAGAGTACTCTGTTGTATTCCTGACTTGTGCATTGTAGGTCATGGACAAACTTTGGGGAATCAGGAGTCAGTTACTCACCTGAAGATTGCCAGTTTTTGATCTTCTCTAAATAGTGTTTATGGTTGGTCTCATTGAGTTTTTGAGTCAGTGTTGACTGTGGCGGAATCTGTGATAATAATACCACTTAATATCAGTGGGTGCTGGTTGGTTGGATTCCCTTTTGAATATCACTTGTCAGCCCAAGTCTGCACATTGTGCAAGAATTTCTGCATTTGAAGATGAGCTGCTTCAGTACTTGAGGATACGTGAAAATGTGCAATCATCAGCGAACATCCCCATTTCGACCTTCCCATGTGAGGAATTAATGAAACAGCTGAAGATGGTTGGTCTTGGGAAACTGATGTGGAGATGCCAGCATTGGACTGAGGTAAACACAGCAAGAAGTCTCAATTCAGGGGCAAATCCTGAAAGCTTGAGTCTACTATCAAATAAATTGGTTGGACTTGAACTTGGCAAACAACTCTGAGGAACTCTTGCAATGATGCCCTGGGACTGAGATGATTGATCTCAAACAACCACAATTGTCACCCTTTTGTGCTAGGTATGACTCCAGCTAGCGGAGTTTTTTTCCTGATTCCTATTGACTTCAGTTTTGCTAAGGCCAAACTTATTCAAATGCTGCCTTGATGTTGAGGTTAGTCGCTCTCATGGTCCACATCTCCTTTCTCATGTTTTTTCAAGTTCTCAGGTGGTCGTGGTGGAACTCAGTCTGAACAGGTTAATGTTGAATAAATGCTATTTGATAGCTCTGACGACCCCTTCTGTCACTTGATGGTGATTGAGAGTAGACTGATGAGATGGCAATTGGCTAAGTTAAGTTTGTCTTTCTTGGACAGGATATAAGTAGGTAATTTTCCAAATGTCCTGTAGCTGTAGTTATAGAACATAAAACATAGAACATTACAGCGCAGAACAGGCCCTTCGGCCTTCGATGTTGCGCCGACCAATTAGGAAAAAGCAACGACCCTCTAACCTAAACCATTCCCTTTTTGTCCATAAACTTATCTACTAATCTCTTAAACGCCACCAAACTTGGCGCATCTACAACTGCCGCAGGCAGGGCATTCCATACCCTTACCATCCTCTGGGTAAAGAACCTACCTCTGACATCTGTCCTATAACTACCACCCCTTAATTTAAAGCTATGTCCCCTCGTGCTAGCTTTCTCCATCCTAGGAAAAAGGCTATCACTGTCCACCCTATCTAAACCTCTAATCATCTTATATGTTTCAATAAGGTCTCCTCTTAGCCGCCTTCTTTCTAACAAAAACAACCTCAAATCCCTCAGCCTCTCTTCATAAGACCTGCCCTCCATACCAGGCAACATCCTGGTAAACCTCCTCTGTACCCTCTCCAATGCCTCCACATCTTTCTTATAATGCGGGGACCAGAACTGTACACAATACTCCAAGTGCGGCCGCACTAGAGTTTTGTACAGTTGCAACATGACGTTGCGGCTCCGAAATTCAATCCCCCCTACCAATAAAAGCTAAGACTCCGTATGCCTTCTTAACAACCTTATCAACTTGATTGCCAACTTTCAGGGATCTATGCACATATCACCAAGATTCCTCTGTTCTTCAACACATAAGAATCCTACCATTAGCCCTATACTCTACACATTTGTTATTCCTGCCAAAGTGAATTACCTCACACTTTTCCGCATTAAACTCCATTTGCCACCTCTCGGCCCAGCTCTGCAACTTGTCCAAGTCTCTCTGCAAACTAGAACACCCCTCTTCACTATCTACCACTCCTCCGACTTTGGCGTCATCCGCAAATTTACTAATCCATCCTTCAATACCCTCATCCAGATCATTTATAAAAATTACAAACAGCAGGGGCCCCAAAACAGATCCCTGAGGTACACCACTTGTAACCGAACTCCACGATGAATAACTTCCATCAACCACCACCCTCTGTCTTCTATCAGCTAGCCAATTCCTAATCCAATTAGCTAAATCACCCTCAATCCCATACATCTGCATTTTCTGCAGAAGCCTTCCATGGGCCACCTTATCGAACGCCTTACTAAAGTCCATATATACCACATCAACTGCCTTACCCCCATCCACCTCTTTGGTCACTTTTTCAAAAAACTCAATAAGGTTAGTAAGGCACGACCTACCCTTCACAAAACCATGCTGACTATCCCCAATCAATTCATTTCTCTCTAAATAACTATAAATCCTATCCCTAATAATTCTCTCCAATACTTTGCCTACAACAGAAGTAAGACTCACCGGCCTATAGTTCCCCGGAAAGTCTCTACTCCCCTTCTTGAACAATGGGACCACATTCGCTATCCTCCAGTCTTCCGGCACTATACCTGTTGGAAAAACATTTTTTGGAGCATTTTAGCTGATGAAGGAGCAGTGTTCCAAAAGCTTGTGACACCAAATAAACTTGTTGGACTTTAACCTGCCATTGAGAGACTTCTAACTATCTTAAGTTGGTTGTCAGTGTAATTCTTAACATACTAAGGATTATTTAGCAAATTTTGTCCAATCATAGAATCACATCTAATGTTGAGCACTGTTTGCAAAATTCAAAACAGAGTCCACTTGCCAACTAATCATCATTTTCCTCTCATACAGTATAAATTGTTTCCCTCTTTATACCAATGTTCTCTCATAGTAGAAGTGTAAAATGAAAAGCTTCAACATGTCTCTTTCAGCAATATTCCAAGTTTTGTACAAGTAAACATGCAAGACATAGATAATTGGGGTGTACCAACTGGAAGCTCAGCCACCTCCATAATGACCTTCTAACTATTTACTACAACCCATCCTGAAATTTGTTTGGGAATTTGGTCAACTTTGCCCAACTTTAATCTAAAGTTGCTTGTTTAATTGCTGTGCTCTGTTCCCTAAGGTAAAACAAGGGGAGAGGCAGTGGCCTGCTGATGTTGTCGCTAGCCTATTAATCCAGAGGCTAATGTTCTCAGGACCTGGGTTAAATCCCACTGTGGCGGATGATCGAATTTGAGTTCAATGAAAAAAAATTTGGCATTAAGAACCTACTGATCACCATGAAGCCATTGTCGGAAAAACCCATCTGGTTCACCAATGTCCTTTAGGGAAGGAAATCTGCCATCCTTACCTGGTCTGGCCTCCATGTGACTCCAGAGCCACAGCAATGTGATTGACTCTCAACTGCCCTCTGGCAATGAGGGATAGGCAATAAATGCTGACCAGCTAGCAGCAATGCCTGTGTCCCTTGAATAAATAAAGAAAAAATTGTAGGCTTTATCCGAGTGGATAAATTCAGGCATTGGCTTCTAAATGTAACTTGATAACTGTTTTTGGAGCAGATGACTTGTTACAAGTTGCTTGATCTCTAGCTTTTATGAATTACATCTTGGAATCTTCTGTGTGAATGTATTTTTTTCCAGGTGTGTTTATGTATTCTGACTCTTCTCTTTGCTCACTTTTGATTCACATTCCTTAACTCACAAATGGTAAACTTCTAAGCTGCAAGTTTATCCCTTGTTGCAAAAACATATTGATGAATTGGCACATCAATTAAATGGACTCCTTTTTGGCACGGTGAGCTTTTCTTTGATTGTTGTAGCTCCAAGATGTCTTGTCTGGCAATAGAATCTTAGTCAATGCATCAGATTTTTTGCCAGATCAAATAATCCAACACCTAGATTCCAGATTTGACCTGCTATAATCAGGAGCACTGTTGATCAGCTGAGCTGGTTTACAAATGGCATGTGGGAGAATCGGTTGGGTTTTTCTCACTGTGCCCAGGTTAGGATATTAGCTGAACAAGTGGGGAATATTTCAAGATAGCAAGTGGTCAGATAAGTTCTGGGAGCTCAGAAAAGATAAATCCCATGGGTGAAAGGGAAGGGGGCACTCCTTCAAGATTTTGGAGGGCAACAATTATGGTATCAGAGGGTAGACTGGTGAGAAGGGAAGGATTCCTGGACTTCCAATGTCCCAGGGAGTGGAACACCCCAACTCGTCTGGGGAGGCAGACCATCAGACTGAGGCAGCCCCCACTGCCTGAGATGGGGAGAAAGTGTAAATATTGTTTTCCCACCCTTCCCGCTCCCGCCAGCCAAACAAACTGAGGCCGGAGGAATAAGATGCCTAAATGGCCACTAATGGGCCTTAATAGGTGAGTGAATGGCACCCAAATATAAAATTGCATTTGGGTTTGGACAGTGTGTTTATAGCAGGGAGTGATTCCATCAATTCAATTTTACAGCACATGTGAAAGAATTAACCACAGCCGATTGAGAACTGGAAGCTGGGATAGATTCAGGAAATGATCATATTATTATGAATTCATTATTGTGGAATATGTTTTCTTCAAAACTACCATTTTTTCATTCTGATAAAACTTCCCCATCCCTGTTCTCAACTGGGTGGGATTTTACAGTCTCTCCCACTAGTGGGATTTCCCAGTCCTGCCGAAGTTAATTTTACAGGTCTGATCCCACCACGATGGCTGATACAATTCCGCCCTCTGCTTCCAGCAGCTGACCACCATCCCCTCCCCTGCCAGCCGCAAAAATCTCGACAACTTAGACAAACTCTTAAGGATCTGTTTAATTACACATTTACAGGAGACTGCATTTTCCCAACTCTCCTCTTAACAATTGGCTAGGTTTGGGATAGAGACGGCGGTGTAAATTTAGCGCCGTTATTTTTAGTCTCAATCCCAGCTGAGAAAATCCGCTTCCAGTAATACAGCTACACAGCGTAAACCTTATGCTACCTTCTTGCTATTTTGCAGTCATGAATTTAAATAACTTCAATAAGTTGCTGATTAGAGGCCAATAGAATCTTCTTATTGGTGAAATTTTCATTCTCTTAAAAAGCAATGTAATCTCTGAAATATAGAATATTGCTTTGATTTGTTACTAAACAATCAGCTGGCTTTTGTGGTGTTAGGACAGAAGTGGTGAATGATATAATAAATAATTTTCCTGTGAATATATGATTTGTTTCATTTTTATTGAGATCCACCTGAGTAGCTTATTGAAGTCTTGAGATGTAAGAAAGTTTCCTTGGTGTAGCAACAAATGAATGCCTCTTCCTCTAATGTGATGTATGGTTTGAATAATCCCTATTTTGCAACAGCGCAAGGTTCTTAAGAATTTCATGTCATTTCAGTGGTTTATTTATTCATTCATGGAGCATGGCAGTCACTTATTGCCCATCTCTAATTGTCCTGGAAGATGGTAGTGAGTCACTGCTTTGAATTGCTGTCATCTATGTGCTGTGGATTAAAGCGGGAATTCCAGGATTTTGACCCAGCAACTGCGAAGGAACGGCAATATATTTCCAAGTTAGGACAGTAAGTTCAGGAGGGGAATGTGCAGATGGTGGTCTGCCCATGTCCTTCTAGACGGAAATAGTTGTGGATTTGGAAGTTGCTGTCTAAGGATCTTTGAATTGCTGCAGTGCATCTTGGCTGGCTATTGAGTGTTGGTGGTGGAGGGAGTGGATGTTTGTAGGTGTGGTGTTAATCAAGTGGGCTGCTTTGTCCTGGGTGATGTCAAGCTTGTTGGAACTGCGGTGGTCACTCTTACCAATACTATCATGGATTGATGTACCCACAGCCAGCAGATTGGTAAGGCTTAGGTCAAATATATTTTCTCCCCTTGTTGGTTCATTCACCACCTACTGCAGTTCTAGCAGTTATATCTTCTTAGGACCCGACCAGCTCGATCAGTACTGCTGGTGCCAAAGTGGTGGACGTTGAAATCCCCCACTCAGAGTACATGTTGCACTCTTGCCATCCTCAGTGCTTCCTCCAAGTGTTGTTCAGTATGGAGGAATACTGATTCATCAGCCAAAGGAGGTCGGTACATAATAACCAGTAAGATGTTCCTTTGCCCCATGTTTACTCTGAAGCCACAAGACTACATGAGGTCCGGAGTGTTAAGGACTCCTAGGGCAATTGCCTCCTAACTGTATACCTGCTGCCACTTTTTTGCTGAGTCTATCCTGCCAGTGGGAGAGGACCTATCCAGGAATGGCAGCGGCGGTATCTGAGGTAAGGTATGAGAATGACTGTCAGCATGTTGCTTGAGATTGCTCCCCCAATTATGGCACCAGTCCCCAGATGTTAATAGGAAGGACTTTTGCAGGGTCGACAGGGCTGTTTGTTTTGCCAGTGTCATTTTGTTGTCTTATCTGGTGCTAAGGTTGATACCACTTGGTCGGTCTGGTTTCATTTCTATGCTGAGATATTGTAGTGATTGATATAACAGAGTGGGATTCTAGGCCATTTCAGAGGGCAGTTGAGTCAACCACATTGCTGTGGCTCTGGAGTTATGGGTAGACCGGACCAGGTATGTTGGTGCATTAGTGAATCGGATGGTTTTTCCAACAATCTGCAATGGTTTCATGGTCATCAGTAAACTCTTAACTTCAAATATTTTTTTATTGAATTTCACCACCTACCATAGTGGGATTCGAACCCAAGTCCCCAGAAAATTAGCTGAGTTTCTGGATTAATAGTCTAGCAATAACATCACTAAGCCATTATCATCTTTATTACTAATAAGATGATAATGGGGGACTCATTAGGGACTCCCATGGAACTGTTCTCTATTGGTATGCAGTATGTAATACTGCAGCTCCTGGTTGTTTATAGCACACAGCAGTATAGTGATTAGTAATACAATCTAGTAAATCAAAAGCTGAGGCAACTGATCTGGAGACATCAATTCAAATCCTATCACTTCAGTTGGGAGATTTAAATAAATATGGAATAATTATGTTCACCAATAATGGTGACCATGCATAGCTGGATTATCGTGAAGTTGATTCACTAATATTCTATAGGAAAGGAAATCTGTCCTTACCTGGTCTGACCCTTGTGATTCCAGAATCACAGGAATATGACCCTTAATGGCTCTTGGAAATAACCTAGCAAACCACAAACTATATCAAACTGTACAACAAAGCGTAACATAATCAGAAACCATCTGAATCAACTTCAGCACTTGGACGGACATGTTAAAGATGCAGTCAGCCCAGTTGATCCTACAGAGCCTTCTTCACTATCATCTGGGGACTTTACCAAAATTGGGGGAACTGTCCCACAATCTAGTCAAACAAAAGCCAGATATAGTCATACTCCCTCAATTATAGACCATATCATGTTCTAGACTCCTCTATCACCATTCCTGGCTATGTCTTATCCCGCCAGAGCTAGCAGTGAAGAAAGAGTGGCCTTGGGAGTCCTGAGCATGACTTCTGTGAAGCTCCATGGCGTCACTGTCAGACACGGGCGTAGGAGCCTCATGTTGATTTATGCCAAACTCTTCTGATGAAGAGCTGTAGAGAGTAGGAATAATGCAATATAATCTGATGGGAACTTACTGACCATTACCAAGAGACACAGTTAGTACTGACTGAGCTGAATAAGTCCTCAGGACTCAATCTGCCAGATTGGGCTTGGGGCACGTGATAACACAATTAGCAAGAGGGGAGGTAAGCACTGAGCTTTTCCTGTCACAGATGTATCTGTCTGTGACACTATATAGGTGGGAGTGGCCATCACATGATCCTTGCAAAAACAAAGGATACTTCTACTCTCGTGTGGCACCAACCCTGTAATAAAAGGAACTAACAGTTTATAGTTTTCCATTGACCTAGCTTTGCCATAGCTGAATCTCCCACCATCAAGATTGTGTGGAATCAGATTGACAGGAAACTTAATTAGAACGGGCACATAAATGCTATAGTGGCAAGATAAGGTCTGATGTTGTGTATCCTTTGGCGACTGACTTGCTAAAGCCTTTCCACCATCTAGAAAACACAAGTCAGGAGTTTGATGTACACTTCCCACTTGGCTGGGTGAATGCAACTCCGCAACACTCGAGCTTGACACCATTCAGAAAAATAATCAGTCTATCCGATGGACAACCTATCCGTCACCATTAACATTCACTTCTTCCACCACCTATGCACTGTGACAGGAGTATGAACCATCTACAAGATGCACTACAGCAAATCACCAAGGCACCTTAGACATGTTCATACTGTCAACGTGCATAGGTGATGGAAGAAGTAAATGTTAATGGTGACAGACAGGATGTCCATCAGACAGACTGATTATTTTTCTGGATGGTGTCAAGCTTGAGTGTTGCTGGAGTTGCATTCATCCAGCCAAGTGGGAAGTATACATTACACTCCTGACTTGTGTTTTCTAGATGGTGGAAAGGCTTTGGCAGTCAGTTGCCAAAGGATACACAATATCAGGCCTGCTTCCAAGCCAGGGAATTGAGAACCACATAGACAACAGATGCATGGGGACATCACCAACTGTATATTCCCCTACAGTCCATGCTCCATCTTGACTTGGAACTAATATTGCTTTGCTTCACTATTGCTATGCCAAAGTCCTAGAATTCCCTTGCAGTACTGAGAGTCTACCTACACCACACAGATTGCAGTGGTTGTCACTCGCCATATATCATCCATTCCTAATTGTCAAAAGGTGGAACCAAGCAGAAGTTCCTGTTAGACAGGCGTAGGATATTGGTCAGACTACCATTATTCTTATCAGATTATAGTTCAGATGTTAGATTTCTAGTGACTTGCAAGCTGAAACTCAATGAAACAAGATAACAGTCCATCATCAGATACCTCTTTTCTTCCTCCCCTCTCTGTGTGCCTCTAAATTAATGCACATTGCGGAGCTGTGGAAGTAGGGTGGTCTTCAGAAAGATAGTGGTTCTAATGCTGCTCTTGGGAATGAAGAGGATTTGATTTAACTAGTCATTGGTTCTTTTTGGCAAAAGTAATTGAGGTGCATGATCAGTAGACAGCACTGCATGATTGCTCATGAGAGTTGGAAGTTTTTTGGCAAACTGGAATGGTGCAGCAGCATCCAAATATGTTCAGCCATCTTGTTAGATCTGCTGAAACAAACTCGAATAGGGCACTATTGATGTAAGAGGAGAGGTTACAGGAAGTTTGCCGAGTCCAAGATTTATTAAATGTCCAGATGCTGTTATCAGAAATAGCAAACAATACAGTGATATGTTGATTGTTCCTCTTTCTTCCACTTACATCAATACATCAATTAATCAGTGATTAAATATATCAATAACACAATAAAGAGTCTAATCTCAAAGAATTGTTTCTTCATAAACTGGAGTACACTATCAGAAACTGAAAACTTCAGTTACAAGATTGTCACTAGCATTTGAATATAGAGAAGTGACTTGCTTTGTAGGGAAGTTGACTAGCAAATGTTTTTCAGGTGTTTTCTGGACCCTGACACAGGGTTTAAAATCCCAGAATTCTAAAAAAAAAATTTGCATGTTTTATGATGACGAGGTTATCATATTCTCCAAATTTGGCAAGCATCAAAATCTGATTGGATAACACTGTTGCAAAGCATGCCTGAGGTTAACAACCTGCTGTATTTGCTCAGCTGATGCAGTTGATTTTCATTATTTTACAATGCTTTTGTTAATGCTGAAAGCCAAGCTATTGGCGCTTTGCAGTCTTGAATTTCTATACATGCAGCTCACCCTTTGCAAGCTTTGACAAATTATTCTGCACACAATAAGTGAATGTGTGGGTAAAAGAATCATGCTTCAGATGTTTTAATTGTCCAAAGATACACAGATTCCCTTCTAAGCTTTCATTCATGGTTTAGAAACCAGTAGCTGCCTATGAGGTCATTTTTTTAATAAAGCTTTTTACAGCACCCTTCACAACCATAAAAAAATCTGCAAATGTTAGCAAAGGTGTGTCGAGATCCCACACAATAGGAATTTGTTCGTGCAACTTTTAAATGTTTATTGTGTCATATTATTAATGTTCACTTTTGCAGCTCTTCATTGTAATCTTAACCAGAATGGTGTGGATCATGCTGTTTGTACTGAAGATGTGAACTTGCAAGTACTTGGTGATCCAGAGGTCTTGAATTCAAATGATGAAAAGATTTTGAGGATAGTGGAATCAAATGATAGTCCGAAGAATCTTCACGCACCAGAAACTGAATCAACGAGGGTAAGCATAGCTACCACCAGGTGTATAATTCAATCTTCCCATATCTCAGAAAAATTAAGCATTTGAGAGAAGTGTTCATCTGAAAAGAAGATTCCTACATTTGAGATTTGTCTTTGCCATCCGTTCAAGTAGCACAAAATGTACGTTCCTCTCTTTCCACCCCATCATCCCCATTTACTGTCCAAGAGATCATAAGCCAGTGGGCACCCACCCTAAATGCTTATGCTTGTTAACGAGCATGTTAAATTCTGAATTGCTAGGTTGCTCGCAGCACAGACTGCATTTGGATTTTGATCACACTGTAGTTGGAGTCATAATTTGGCTGCTTTGAATTAAGACCATAAGAAATAGGAGCAGCGTTAGGCCATCCAGCCCCTCGAGCCTGCCCCACCATTCAATAAAGTCATGGCTGATCTGAAGTGGATCAGTTTCACTTCCCCGCTTTATCCCCATAATCCTTAATTCCCTTTATCAATCAGAAATCTATCTACCTGTGACTTAAACCGAGGTTGCCCCCACCACTTCAATTATATCAAATGCTACTTAATGGAGACTTTATTGTATAAGCTGCAATTGGCTATATATTCAATGATATTGAAATAGTTAGAAATTGGAAAGATGATTTGGACAAGGTAGTACTGGATAGATAATATGGTTAATATTTTAATTAGCAACAGGTAACACAATTCTTCCTTACCTGTCCCGTTGGGCTGGGTGGAACACCAGGTTACAGTTCCCTCGCTGCCTGTATTAGATGATCTTTTATATGTCAATGCAGGAAGTTTGCCCTATGAACAGTAACCTGGCAAATCAATGGAACATATTTACCACCGAATAGAATAATAGAATACCTCTAGTGCAGAAGGAGGCCATTTAGCCCATCAAACCTACACCGATGACAGTCTGAATCACCCAAGCCAGAAATCGGACCCAGGTCCCTGGTGCTGTGAGGTAGCAGTGCTAACCATTGTGTCACCATGCTACCCCTAAACAGCAAGCAGCACCATGTAGTTAGTTTTAGAAATTGGAATGTATAATTTTGCACCAAGTTGAATGATATGTTTGGTACACAGTATACATTACCACAACTGGTAACATTTGTACCACAAAAATAGCCTACATTGATCTAGTTTTTAAAAACTTGCTCAGCTTAATACAATTTAAAACAACTGTTGTGTAGGTTGAGAACTGGCTACGTGTTTAACCTTATGCAGCATGTGAAAGATTGAGATGGTGCCCAATGGGTTTTATCCAACAATATGATCACAGTGTCACTGAAGATGAAGGGAGATTATACAGAGAACCTGAAATATTTTGTGGATTCTGACTATAATGGAGTCATGCTGGAGGATGGAAAGATTTTTATAGCTGTGAAAGAAATAAGCAAATGGTTCTAATTGACTATATCATTCCTGAAGAATTTTATTCAATGTTTTTGGAAATACCAATGTAGGATATTTCACATTCAAAAGAGAGCTGACATAGACTGTGCTTCTTCCATTGTGAATTTCTTGTTCATTTTTGTATTGACATCTTTTCTGATTATCTGAATAATTGTTTGTACCAATTGAGAAGATAAGTTATCCTTCCGTAATTAGTTTGTGCCATATAATAATATACACAACCTGAACAAATCTGATCTAATGAGCATGGAAGAAAGGGGCGTTGATAACCTAATTATAGTTTATATCAGGTTATGACACAAATGAGTTTGCCAAGAATGGTATAGCGGATTGTCAACTAAAGAGTATAAATTAAATTTGCTATAAAGTATCTATTTTGAGGCCTGCAATTACTACATTCCAACATTTACCCTTGCATGCATATATAATCACTAAATGTTGTAGCCACCAATGAAGCAATGGTACTCGGAGCTGATCTCAGAGCTACCCACAAAGATCGATCTCCTTGGCATGGATTTCCCATTTCCAAACATTAATTTAAACTTGGTGTCAAATCCAGGGGATCACCAGGTACCTAGCAACACTAGTCGAGTAAGCAGTCAGCTGCAGTGAAAATTTATCTCTCTCAGCAAACCTGCAATTAAAATGTGCTGACTTTTTTTTTGCTTTTTCAACTCACTTCTGCGCAAAATAAAAATTGGAATATGCACATACAAGCTGAAATATCTTTATTAAACAATGGGGAGATTTTAATCATAGAAAGAAATTGATATTACATATCATTTAGTTTTCCAGGGGCAGGAAGGTTGTTTTGCAGGAATTGAAGAGGAGTTATGACTTATTCACTGTTTTAAACCAATTATACATCTGCTGCTTCTGTACTTCTTTTGCAATAAAGATCAATCCACTATTTGCCTTCCTAATTGCTTACCTATATTTCAACCTAATTATTGTACAAAGCACCCAAACCTGTCTGGAAACTAATACTTAACAGTTTCTCACCATATTTAGAAAAAATGTTTTTTTGGTTTTCCCTGCCAAAGTGAATAACCTCATACTTCCTGATGTTGTATTCTACCTACCACCTTGACCACTCACTTAACCACTATATATTCCTTTGCAGTCTCCTGTGTTGTCCTCAAATCTAACTTTCTCGTCTGTTGTATTGTCAGTAAACTTGGAATTTTTGGTTGTATATTGGAAGTGATTGCCACAATCGAGGCTGGTATTTATTGCCCATCTTTAATTCCTCTCAAAAATTGTCCTGAAATACTGCAGCCCAGCTGAGAGGCAATGGCCAAGTCATATTGTCATTGGACTAGTAATCTGGGGACTCGGGTTCGATGTGGATTCTGGGACCCCGTGGCAGATGGTAGAATTTAAACTCCATTTAAAAACCTCAAACTGAAAATCTAATAATCATTAAAACCATTCTCAATTATTGTAAAAACTCAATTGGTTTACTAAATGCCCTTGGGGAAGGAAACCTGTCGTCCTTAGCTGGTCTGGCCTACGTATAACTCCAGATCCACAGCAATGTGGTTGACTCTTAAATACCCTCTGTAATGGCCTAGAAAGCCACTCAGTTATACTCAGTTGTCCTTATGCTACAAAGGAAACCAGATTGACCACCTGATATTCACCCAGACACCAGAAATAGCAAATCCAGACCTTGAAGCTCTTGAAGACATTGTAAGGTTAAAGTTTTAAGTGTCCAGATTGCCAGCTGTCCTGATTTCCTTCCTACCCCCCATGCTGACACTACAGTTAAGAAAGTCCTTTACAACTTTACTTTCTCAGAAGATGAGGATGTTTTGCATGTCAGCTACAATTCTCGCCAATTTTTACAGATGCACCGTAGAAAGCATTCTTTCTGGTTGTATCAGAGCTTGGTATGACTCCTGCTCTGCCCAAGACCACAAGGAACTACAAAAGGTAGTCCAATCCATTATGCAAACCAGCCTCCCATACATTGACTCTGTCTATGCTTCCTGCTGCTGCGGCAAAGTATCCAAGTCAAAAGGATCCCACACACCCCAGATATTCTCTCTTCCATCTTCCTTCATGAAAAGGATATAAAAGTCTGAGGTCACGTACCAGCTGATTCAAGAACAGCTTCTTCCCTGCTGCTGTCAGGCTTCAGAATAGACTTAGCTTGCATTAAGTTGATCTTTTTCTACACCCTAGTATGACTAACACTACATTCTGCATTGTCTTGTTTCCTTGTCTATGAATAGTGTGTCTTATGTATAGCGCACAAGAAACAATACTTTTCACTGTATGCTAATACATGTGACAATAGTAAATTAGATCAAAGTCTTCCTTGTAAATATCTGAGTGCTTCAGCCTACTCAAACAATTTATATAATCGCACACTCAGAATCATATCTTGCAGATAATGCCCCAGACACCACCATTGCCATTACTGGGTATATCCTGTGTCACCAGCAGACTCAGCAAAAGTGGTGGCTGTGGTACACAGTTGGGAGGAAGTTGCTCTGGGAGTCCTCAACATTCACTCTGTATCCCATAATGGACTTCATTTATGACTGAATTGATTGACCTCCAACAGATACAAACATTGATTTTTATACTAGGTATGACTCCAACCAGTAGAGAACTTCCTTCTAATTTCTATTAATTTTTAGTTTTACTAGGGCTCCATTATGCCACAGAGTCAAACGGAGCCTTCATGTCAAGGGCAGGCACTTTCAAATCAGCTCACCATCTACACCACTCTTGGTCCATTCAAGTAAATCCTCAGGATACATTGTATGGACCCTAACATTGATCCCACAATTGACAACTTGCCATTTAGCCCACCGGGTCTGCACTGACTATCTCATTCAGGCCCATTCACACATTTACCATGGCTAATCCACCTAACATGCACATCTCTGGACCTATCCTCAATCTGTGCTAATCTATTAACCCCACCTACTTTAGATATAGTAATGTCAGTGTTAGTAATTATACATTATAGTAATTAAACAGGATTAATTAATGACAGTTAGTCAAGTGTTGTCTCGGTAAGAGTGATCACGTTCTCTTAAACTCAGACGAAGGCTGTTGTGGAAAAATTTGAAGGTAAATTAAGACATTTCAAAACCCACAAGGCAAATATCTCTGCAAAGTCGTGACACAATTTTATTAACATTAACAGAACAAAACAATACAAATGTACAGTCAACTGGAGACTCGTGAAGGATTAAGGGGTTCTGGAAATAATGACAGAACCTTTCAAAGATCTGAAGTACAGAATTAAATACAGATAAATTATACTTTTTTCTAATCAATTTCACCTTTCATTAGCTCAAAATCAATTTTGTTTAACAGTCATACATCAGTACAAATCTCTGTCAGGTACCTCAGGTAACCTATGATACTTAGTATCATAGTGATATTCTATTCGTCCTTCAAATCCAGATGTCTTTCTGTTTCTGGCCCTAACTATATCCCTGTTGTGTGGTAAGGGCAGATGTTATCGCAGGGTCAAAATGAAAGTTCCCACCAGCTCACTTCCAAGCTGAATAGACACGTGTTCCTGCATCCAAAGGTTTATCTATCCTTGTCTGGGCATCTATTCATTCGTATTGCATAATACGTATCCTCGTAGGAATTCAGTCAATAAGACTTGCCGACTGACTAGTTCCCAGATCTTTGGCTTTAAACTATTGACTTTAATCAGCATGCGTTTTAGTAACTTTGCTTTTATAAAATATCAGTATATATGTCTTAAAGTCATTGCTGCTACTTTTGATCACTTACTATACTCATATGTATAAAACTGTTTGTTTTAGCTAGTCTAAGAATCATTTAACTCCTTACTGATTTCTTCTCAATAAGACTGCATTCTGGCTATAAATCTTTTTAGTTGATTAGGAATCCCTTTCTACGAAGGCAACTACAAAGATATGAAGACAGTTGGTTAACATGGACTGGGAAAATAGGTGAAAACATTTAAGACCGTAGAGCAGTAATGGCAGATATTGAAGGAGCTACTCCATGGGTAATTGAGGAAATGAATGATGGTATCAACCTAAAAAAAAAATATGCAATTCTGCAGAAATTGGTGGGCCAGGAGGTCACTATCTCCAGAGAAAAAGTTCTGGGAAAACAAATTGGAATAATAGCCCTCTGACCTGATGATCTGTATCCTAATGTTTCGAAGGAAGTGGCTGCAGAGATGGTGGATGCATTGATCCAAAAATTGTTAGATACTGCCAAGATCCCCAGATAGGAACATTGCAAATGTAACCACAGCTTTCAAAAAAGGAGAGACCGAAAGCAGGAAACAAAAGACCAGTGGAGAGGAAAATTATTATAATCCTTGTTAAGGAGGTAGTGAAAAATCATAATACAATTCGGCAGAGTCAACATGGTTTTGTGAAGGGAAATTTATTCTTGAGGGGATTTGTTTTGAAGATGTACTAAGCTGAGTAGATAAAGGGAAATCAGTAGATGCAATGTACTTAGATTTTACTAGGTATTGCAGAACTTGAATATTGGCAAGTCAACCTAATTTGCCAAGGCATTGATGTGAGAAATTAGTGGAAAAAATCAAGGCTGTCCAAGCTCTCAAGTAATTCAGAAAAAGGTGCATGACTTCGTATTTGACTAAAAGGAAGCTGCTGTCGGTCTGAAAAGGTGTCCTGCCTACTACACAATTGAGCAATGTCGTGCATGAATTTTTGTGGTGTGCTGTCAAGTTTTGTTCCATCAATTGGTTAATCAGATCAAATAGCATGTTCCCTTAATTATTCATCATAATAAGCAGAACACAGACCATATTTAACTAACGTGGTTGCAAAATCCAAACAACATATTTACTGTTCAGTGTGATTGGGCAGCAATTGCTGAACAATCCTAAGTATGCTAATAGCTACATTTATCAACTAATTTAAGATTATCCATTTAAGATTGTAATATAGACAGTGATCTGCTCACTGCAAACAAAAGGAATATGTACAAGTCTTGCAGCTTTTGAATTACCTCATGAGCCAAGAGTTCCTTGTTTTCTCTAAGACAAATACATCAACCAATCAGTTGACTTATCAAGTGACTTCACACTGATTATTCTTTGAAATGATGTAGATTGTTAGACAAACCATTTTTGCTGTCAAAAAAGTCTGCAGGATTTTTCTGTTTATACGCTCATCTAAGTGAATGATTGAAACTTGGAGACTAAATATCATTTAAACCATTTGTAAGTCTGAGCATCACTTGACTTCCCAAGAACATATTTTAATCAAGACTTCAGAAGAGTACCTCAACTTCACTATTTATTGTCCATCTTGGCAAGGCTATTAGTTAATATTGGAATTGTAGTAATACGATTTTTATAGAAATTGGTTGGAGACTTCTCACCAAAGTCATCTTGAGTTCCAGATTATCATCTACAGCTCTCTCACACATTTATCTTGCATTGTTTTTCAGCCGAGAAATATTTAAGTATGTTCAAAGGCAACAAGTAAAACATTCAAAAACAACATTTTTGTGCATGCTTAAATCAACTGCACAATCTGGAAAGGTGAATCCAGTGGAATGTTGTACATCTGTGATTTGGGTTGTGATAAAACTGACTACTTAGTCCTCAGAAAATGCGAATACTGCTCTTTTTAACATGCCATTTCTACAAAATTAGCTTCTGCAATGTTAAGAATAAACATAACACAATTAATTAAGGTTTCCATTCTAGTGTAAGCTACCATGATGCAGGCTTACCTTGTTGTAGAAGACGCACTGGGTGCTTTTAACTAATTTTGAACTAGCAATTTCAAAAAGTTACAGGAAATTTAATAACTTAGAAATTGGATAGGAGTAAATACTGTTCATAAAAGATGATCTCCATGGGATAATTATACAGAAAAGAATGATGGGCATAAATAGACAAAGGAAAACTGTTAAGAGAAGACTGCTAATCAGATTGCCTACCACACAAGATGGCTATGTTGGCAACTGGCCATCTAACTTTATCTAAAAGAACAATACTTAAACAATGATTGCATCTGTGGTGTTTTTTTTCAATCAGAAACATCCAGCTCTTTATTCTTTATTGAGATGAGGGTGTGGCTAGGCTAGCCTTTGTTGCCCATCTCCAATTCTCTTGCGAAGGTGGTGGTGAACTGCTCCAGTCCATCTGGTACAGGTGCACCCACAGTGCTGCTGAATGGTGCTCCAGGATTTTGATCCTGTGACAGGGAAAGATAACTTCCACATCAGATGTTGTGTGGATTGGCAGGGCAATGTGCAGATGATGTTCACGTGCATCTGCTGCTAACATTGTGTGCCAGAAGTTGCAGTTTTTAAAGGTGCTGTTGAAGGAACCTTGTTGAACTGCTAAAGTGCATCCTGCACATGCTATACACTATTGTGCTTAGCTACTGGAGGGAGTGAATGTTTAAGATTGAAGTAAATGAAATAATTCAAGATTAATAGCTTTTGAAGTAGGCAAATATGGTTATGAGCATTGACAGATTTAAAGTTATTTGAGCTGCCTGAGAAAGTAAAGGTGTTGGTGCTCTTTCTTAACTATAGTGAGCACATGGAGGAGTCAGAACAAGTTGGTGATCTGGACACCAAGAAACTTGAAGCTTTGGACCATTTTCACTTCATCCCTGTTGATGTGGACAGGGGCATATCTTCCACTACATTTCCTGAAGTCGATGACTATCCCCTTTGTTTTGTTGACATTGAGCGAGAATTATTGTTATTGCACCAATTTACCAGATTCTCTATCTCTATACTCCATTGTTTGAGATCCAACACTCCACCGTAGTGTCATCAGCAAACTTGCAAACGGAGGGCAATTTGTGAGGGGTTCAGCGACAGTAATGCTGATGAGTGTCATGGGGAGATGGTTCTTACTTGTTGGAGATGATCATTGACTGGCAATTCTGTGGCATGGATTGATTGCCACTTAGCAGCCCAAGGCTGAATGTTGTCCCAAATGTCGCTGCATATTTGTACAGACTGTTTTAGTATCTGAGGAGTCACAAATGGTGCTGAACATCCCCATTTCTGATTTTATGATGGATGGAAGGTCATTGAAGATGGGTGGGCTTGGGACACTACCTGGAGGAGCTCCTCTACTGGAGATGTTGGACTGAGCTTGCTGGGCTTCAGTGAGCATGCCGTCTTCCTGTGTGCGAGATGTGCATTCAGGCCAGTGGAAAGTTTTCCCCTGACTCCTGTTGACTTCAGTTTTGCCAGGGCCCCTTGATGCTGCACTTTGTCAAATGCTGTCTTTGTGTCAAGAGCAGCCACTCCCAATTGACTCGTGTTCCAACTTTTTTTTGTCTGTGTTTGAAACAAGGCTGTAATGAGTGCAGGAGCCAAATGATCCTGATGGGAGCCAAATGATCCTGATGGGAGCCAAATGATCCTGATGGGAGCCAAATGATCCTGATGGGAGCCAAACTGAATGTCATTGAGCAGGCTATTGATGAGTAAATGTCATTTTGTAGCACTGTCAATGGCACCTTCCGTCACCTTTCCTGATAGGAAGCTGAGGGGCAGTAATTGGCTAGATTGGATTTGTGTTGTTTTAATGGAGAGGACTTACTTGAGCAATTTCCGCATCACTAGATCTGTACTAAAACAACTTGGCTCAGAGCACACTTCATTCTGGAGCTTCAGTGTTCACTACTATTGGAATACTGAGAGGCCCCATAACCTTTGCAGCATTGATCCCTTCCAGCTGTTCCCTGATATTACTTGGAGTGAATTATAATGGCTGGTATCTGTGATACTGGGGACACAAGGAAGAGGTCAAATGGATGATCCACCTTTTCCCTTCTGGCTGAAGCAAATGCATTGATCTTTTCCCCACTGACGTTCTGAGCTCCTTCATCATTTAAGATGGGGATGTGTATGGAGCCTGTTCCTCCTGTTAGTTGCTTGGTTGCAAAGTTTAGTTCATAATCTAACAATAATAAAAGATTAAGAAATTTTATTTTCTGAATATATCCATTAGATGGCGCTCTAACACTTTGTTTTCAGTTTGATCAAATATAAACAGGAGCCACCAAAATATTTTTGCCTTTTGTCCCCAGCTAGATGTGAAATTATTAAAGTATTCTTCAACCATTTTCTGCATATAAAATGTGTTTCCATCTCCACCATTTCTCTTGGAGGTTGTGACTCTTTGCTGGATACTTATCTCCATCTCACCCAAAAAAAGCCATTCTTCAGTCAATGTGCATTTGCAACTTAGTGATCTTTTTGAGCTTGGTGTTGTTTTTAATCTAACATCTAATTTGTGCACTTTCAACAGAAGCTGGGAGATTGTGTTGGATTTGCCAGTTCATAAGATGTACTGTCTTGTGTGAAATGGCCATGCATCTTTATGATCTGCAGGTTATTCTGTTGTACAAATCATTAACGTGCATTACAGAGATGCAATCCATGGTAACATTACAGGTTTGTGGGGTTTTTTTATATAGAATTTGTGGTGAATAGGTATGAAATCAACGTTTTCTTATACAATGAGCTTCGAACTAGAAGTGGTAAGATATGCCAAAGAGGATTGGAAATGAGCAAACCGGAAGACATTTTAGAACTCCAATCATTAGAATCCCTACAGTGCAGAAAGAGGCCATTTGGCCCATCGAGTCTGCACTGACCACAACCCTACCCAGACCCTACTTCCCATATTCCTATGTATTGACCCACTAATCCATCTAACCTACGCATCTCAGAACACTAAGGGGCAATTTTAGCATGGCCAATCAACCTAACCCGAGCATCTTTCGACTGTGGGAGGAAACAGAGCATTCGGAGGAAATCCACGCCGACGGGGAGAATGTGCAAACTCCACACCAGTGACCCAAGCCAGGAATCGAACCCAGATCCCTGGCGCTGTGAAACAACAATGCTAACAACGGTGTCACCATGCCGCCCAAATATTATATTGAAATGGAAGAAGCAAGAGGAAAAGCTAGTGAAAATAGAAAAGAGCAAATGGACATTTTGTGGGCATGTTTCCACATCATCGTAGCTGGAAGAAAAGTGAAAATTTGAAAGGAGGCATTGAATTTCTGTTTTATGTGAAGCAAGGAGAAGGAGCATCAGTAAGTGGCATATTGATTCAGGTGGGACAACATCTTGGTTCTACAGATTTTTGAGCAGACGCAGACTCAGTAAGCAAACTAGAATTGGGATAACATCGAAGACGTTGGCCAAATACAAAGTAAAGCTCGTGAACCTCTCAGGTTCACGATTAATGCAATACAAATAACATTTGTTTTGAGCTTACGGGAGCTTTGTCTGCATTGATCATCTATCTGAATTTTGATGTTGCATCAAACAAGACTGTTATTGAAAACACTGAAACAATGCCATAAAAAATAATCTGGCTGTGAGAATATTCAGTACACTATCATTTTGGCATGTGATGCTCTTTACCTCTGTCAGGAAAGAACTTAAACAAGAGCTAAAAGGGGCCAAGAGATATCTTTGGCAAACAGGACTAAGGGTATTGATTCAAAATATTCATTTAAGGATCTCACCCACTTCGTATATAAGGAACAAGAGGGTAAATAGGAAAGGATAGGTCCGCACTCAAGGACGAAGGAGGGAATTTATGCGTGAAATTGAAGGAAGTGGGTGACATCTGTAACAAATACTTTGCGCCGATGTTGGGAAAGGGGAAGGACATGATGGATGGTGAGTCTAGAGTGGGGTAATATGATATCCTAGGGCATGTTAATATTAAAAAGTATTGGGCATTTTGAAAAGCATCAAAGTAGACAAGAGTCCAGGACCTGATGGGATCTATTCCAGAATACTGAGGGAGGCAAGGAGGAAATTGCTGGAGTCTTGTATAAAATCTTTGAGAGATATCCTGTGACTAAAGAGGATACAGAGGACTGGAGAATAGCCAATGTCCTTCCTTTGTTTAAGGAGGACAAAAGGGATAGTCCAGGAAATTACAGGCTGGTGAGCCTTACATTAGTGGTAGGGAAATTATTGGCAAAGAATCTTAGGGTATTTACTCACATTTGGGATATACTTATTAGTGATAGGCAGTTTGGCTTTCTGTGGAGGAGGTCGTGTCTCTCAAACTTTGAGCATTTTGAGAAAGTGACAAAGATGATTGTAAAGACTTCAAGTGTGAGAAGTGGACTGAATGACAGAGAGTCCAAGTCACAGGTTGGACATTTCATAAGTGGGCGAGGAGTTTTGTGGGAAGTGTGAAGTCATTCAAGATGAGTGATGCTCTGAATGACAGCAAAGATGATGTATTATTTGAACACATTAAATTTTGTACTCCTGGCCGACCAAAATCCCACACTTCAGTGGAGGCAGCTAAAAATGTAAGGGCAGGATTTTACAATCTTTCCTTTCCTGCTGCTAGTACAGATGGAGAATTTGGCACTCCACCATAACTCCATCCAGTACAGCAGCATCGTAGGATCCCAGACAGTGAGAAAGTGAGTGCTCTTATATCAAAGAACTGCTTTAGTATCAATGTTGAAGATTATTTGTTCTAACCTATGATATTATTTGTGGAATTTGTGTTTTCTAGTCAAATCCTGGACAAGTGAAACTAAGCAAACCAGTGGCTCTGTGGACTCAGCAAGATGTTTGTAAATGGCTAAAGAAGCATTGCCCCAATCAATATCAGACCTACAGTGATTCCTTCAAGCAGCATGATATAACAGGTAGTGTAAAAATAGAAAAACATATTGGGTGGTTGGGATGAAGATGTCAAAATATCATTGCGATTGAGGGAAACTTAGCCTTTTCAGGTATTTTTCCTCCCAATTCGCCTTCCCAGTACAATTATTGCTGGAACCTGAGTAAACTGTTGCCAGGTCGTCGTCTTACACCTGTCACTAATACTTGTGGTGACATTGCCATTTGGGTGCCCACCACAACACCCAAACCCAAACCCAAACACTCTGCATTCTGTGAGACTGAAAGCATATACACAAGGGAGGAGTAAGTGTAACTTTCTGTTCCCACTCCAATGCTCTGCATCGGTGCATGAGCTCATTACGCTGCATCTACTCCGAATTCATACTCGGGTAGCTTTTGGTTATCAAATCTTGACAATTATTAACGATTCTCTGAAATATTCTGCCTGAAGAGTTTGGGGTTTTTTGCGCAGTGTCTGGAAGTGAAATTCTCTTTGACAAAGAGCATGGTCTTAAGTACTTAAGACAGCAATTGCTGGGACGTTGTGTTGTTGGATAGGAAGTAGACATTGTAATGCTGTACCCCTGTGAATAAACTCATTATTAAGAAAAGTATTCGCGTTTAGTTTCATACTTCAGCCGCCTTGCGATCAAAACAACAAACTAAATTAATACCTGTCTTTCCCATCTTATTGCTGCCTTTCTATTGGCCTGTCATTCTCAAACACTGCATGTCTGAAGTCATACTTTCCTATAATTTTCAGTTATTCGTTATGGGGAATAAAATGGGCATTCTTGCTTTGTTTTGTTCCTATTGGTATGATAGACACTTGTACATTCTGTGCTCAGGTGGGAAGTTTGTGAAGATTTGTATTTGACTTGCGAGATGACAGGATGTATTTTGTCTTGCTGCCGTTGCCCTTTTTGTTTTTGTGGCAGCGCTCCCGTGCTCTGCGAGGTGAATTGAGAAGCTTTTGACTTGATTTACCTCTGTCAAAGTTGACTGAATTGTTGGAAGACCATTTTGCGTGCCTCTGATTTTGCTGTTTCACTCTCTGTTGAATTTTTGTGAATTATTTGTCTGACTGCACTTGATTAGCATTCATTGGGACCTGAAAGATGATTCAAATTCCTTCCAGATAAAAATTTGTGGTTTTCTAAAAATATATTTCGGATTTTTAGTTAGGTCCCCAATTACTTTAACTTCCTGGGCGCCACAAAATGTATTTTAAAAATTAGCTGTATTGTTGCAGGAATTTCTTTACGCTGGATTTCGTGTTATTCCCATATAAAGTGTTTGAAAAGACAGAGCCTGTGTTTTTATATTGTGATGCATTTTATTGTTTTTCCTACTTATGGTTAAGGTTGGAAATGTATTTGACAAAAAGAGGGTTATCCTTGCTTTGCCTTGTCTTTAATCCTCACAGCAACCTTGTCATTATTTTAAAATCTAGTTCTAGATATTAGTTCACCAATGAACCTTAATGAACTTTCTTAATTATTTGCTGAACGCACTGCTTTTATTTTGAGACCACTGTTGAATCCTCCTTTGTGTCTAAATATGATGTTGATCAGTAATTATTGTTTCCAATGTTAAATGGGTTGTGTTCACCCAATTTAATCTGATCTCACTGTTCTGTTCATTCCCCATATAAGTGATTCTTCCTTAATCAAGCGGGCACACTTTAAACAGTTTTAATGCTATCTTCATTTAAAAGGCACTTTTGATTATTTTGCAATTATCCTTTGGTTTTGTAGACCAATGGTATTTCTGTTATAGTGTTTCTAAGAAGAAACCTAAACTTTAAAATCTACCTTCATAACTGCAACTTCTAATGATCTGCTGGTGGAGTTTTGTGTTAGTATTTTATAGGATGTCCCAATAATAGGCTAGTTGCTGCCTCTGTTATTGTACAAATTCAGCATGACCTCCAAATAAACAACCAATTATTTGGTTTACCTTTTTTTTGATTAATATTGTTGTGTTGTCACTTTTTTTAATTTGCACATTAGTATTTCCTTAATTTTCTTTTGCTCCATTTCAAAATCTTATCTTTTTTAAGGTGCAGTTTCTTCTCCATTATTCTGCAATCTATTACTACATATTTTTCTGCATTAGACTGCATCAGCCTCATTTTGCCCATCTCACCAATCCCACATCTATCCTGCATTGGCCTCGCCCATTCCATTTGATGTATTCTAAGTTTGGATACTCTCTTTACTGCTCCAGCTCCATTTCTAATCAGACCATTTTATATCCAATAGATTGGAATAACTTCAATATTATTTCTTTTTAAACAGCACCCACCACAAGTTTCCAACCACTCCTATTTATACCTTTCTCTTTAAAGTTTGTTTTGACAGCCCATGGTTCACTCATCAAGGTTTTATTCAAGTGTTTAATCATTTCAATTCATTTGGACTTCAGTTATTCAAAACAACTGAAGTACGTTTCCTGTTTTTTCTAAGGACAGGAATTTTTTTTTGTCCTCTAATCCCAAGACTCAATTTTCTATTCATATAATTTTGGAAAACTATAATCTGAGCCACCATAGTTTCATTTTTAGCTTCCTTTAGATGTAAACAACTGGCTGTTTGTAAATTTTAGAGCAACTTCTTTTGTGCCATTAATTAAAATAATAATCTCAGCGATGAGTATGCAGACAATTCCAATATGTGCCTCCTAGGTGAAAATTGAGGTAGTATTTATTTTGTGTTTCTGGCTTTCGTCCATTACAAAGCAAAGAGTGGGTGTAATTGGGTGTTTTTCTGGTTGACGATCAGTATCTAGTGGTGTGCCTCAGGGATCAGTGTTGGGACTGCATTTGTTTGATTTACACAAATGATTTAGAGTTGGGGACCAAGTGTAGTGTGTCAAAGATCACAGATGATATTAAAATGAGTGGCAGAGCAAAGTGTGCAGAGGACACTGAAAGTCTGCGAAGGGATATAGATAGCCTAAGTGAGTGGGTGAGGGTTTGCCAGATTGAGTACAATGTTGGTAAATGTGCGGTTATCCATTTTGGTCAGAATAACAGCAAAATGGATTAGTTTAAATGGTAAAAAATTGCAGCTTGCTGCTGTGCAGAGGGATCTGGGTGCCCAAGGAGTTGGTCTGCAGGTGCAGCAGGTAGTTAAGAAGGCAAATGGAATTTTGTCCTTTATTGCTAGAGGGATGGAGTTTAAAAACAGCGTGGTTATGTTGCAGCTCTATAAAGTGCTGATGAGGCCACACCTGGAGTTACTGTGTACAGTTTTGGTCTCCTTACTTGAGAAAGGATTTACTGGCACCTGGAGGGGGTGCAGAGGAGATTCACTAGGTTGATTCCTGAGTTGAGGCTTATGAGGAGAGACTGAGTAAACTAGGGCTATACTCATTGGAATTCAGAAGAATGAGGAGACTTCTTATAGGAACGTACAAGATTATGAAGGAAATAGATAAGATAAAAGCAGGGAAGTTGTTCCACTACTGGGTGAAATTAGAATTATGGGGCATGGCCTCAAAATAAGAGAAAGCAGCCAAAGGGTTCTTCACCCAAAGCGTTGTGAATCTGTGAAACTCCCTGCCCAGTGAAGCAGTTGAGGCTTCCTCATTGAATGTTTCTAAGGCAAGCACAGATAAATTTTTGAACAGTAAAGGAATTAAGGTTATGGTGATCAGGCAGGTAAGTGGAGCTGAGTCCATGAAAAGATCGGCGTGATCTTATTGAATGGTGGAGCAGGTTGAAGGGGCCAGATGGCCGACTCCTGCTCCTAGTTCTGATGTTCTTCTTCTCCAATACAAAATTGGTCCTTTCATCTTTTAATAAACATAATCCCACCTTGACTATATCTTTACTACTTATTTTTCCCTTTTGTGTTTTTTAATTTCCATCCTTCAAGTTTCCCTTATTTATATCTCAGAAGAAATTTTACGGTGGTAATGGGGGTTTGTCCACTGATTGGAGGAGCCAGTGCCTTCCCCACTGCCTGCTCTAAGGCGTTCGATAAGGTGGCCCATGGAAGGCTTCTGCAGAAAATGCAGATGTATAGGATTCAGGGTGATTTAGCTAATTGGATTAGGAATTGGCTGATAGAAGACAGAGGGTGGTGGTTGATGGAAGTTATTCATCGTGGAGTTCGGTTACAAGTGGTGTACCTCAGGGATCTGTTTTGGGGCCCCTGCTGTTTGTAATTTTTATAAATGATCTGGATGAGGGTATTGAAGGATGGATTAGTAAATTTGCGGATGACACCAAAGTCGGAGGAGTGGTAGATAGTGAAGAGGGGTGTTATAGTTTGCAGAGAGACTTGGACAAGTTGCAGAGCTGGGCCGAGAGGTGGCAAATGGAGTTTAATGTGGAAAAGTGTGAGGTAATTCACTTTGGCAGGAATAACAAATGTGTAGAGTATAGGGCTAATGGTAGGACTCTTAATAGTGTTGATGAACAGAGGGATCTTGGTGTATATGTGCATAGATCCCTGAAAGTTGGCAATCAAGTCGATAAGGTTGTTAAGAAGGCATATGGAGTCTTAGCTTTTATTGGTAGGGGGATTGAATTTCGGAGCCGCAACGTCATGTTGCAACTGTACAAAACTCTAGTGCGGCCGCACTTGGAGTATTGTGTGCAGTTCTGGTCCCCACATTATAAGAAAGATGTGGAGGCATTGGAGAGGGTACAGAGGAGGTTTACCAGGATGTTGCCTGGTATGGAGGGCAGGTCTTATGAAGAGAGGCTGAGGGATTTGAGGTTGTTTTCGTTAGAAAGAAGGCGGCTAAGAGGAGACCTTATTGAAACATATAAGATGATTAGAGGTTTAGATAGGGTGGACAGTGATAGCCTTTTTCCTAGGATGGAGAAAGCTAGCACGAGGGGACATAGCTTTAAATTAAGGGGTGTGAGTTATAGGACAGATATCAGAGGTAGGTTCTTTACCCAGAGGGTGGTAAGGGTATGGAGTGCCTTGCCTGCGTCAGTTGTAGATGCGCCAAGTTTGGTGGCGTTTAAGAGGTTAGTAGATAAGTTTATGGATGAAAAGGAAATGGTTTAGGTTAGAGGGTCACTGCTTGTTCCTAATTGGTCGGCACAACATCGAGGGCCAAAGGGCCTGTTCTGCGCTGTAATGTTCTATGTTCTATGCTCTGGGAAGCCCAACCAGAATGGTATGTGCCGGTTGGCTGTTTTGAGAGGTTAGCTGACTCCCTCGGCACTATTGGGAGACATTGGCTGCTGTTGAAATGGTAGCCACTGAAGGCCTGGGATTGTGAAGTGACCCGGACCAGAGATAATTGACGGTCGGAGGGGAGGGGATATCAGTGGAGGGTCAGCAGCGAGGGGGTGGGCAGTGTTGGTGGAGGAATGCAGAAGAAAGTAGGAGTGGCTGTTCAGTAATCACCATTCCCCCTCCCCACCCCCATGGATATTGGGTCCCTCGATAAATAGTGAGTGCTTTGTGCAAGGAGACCACAAGCAACCCACACATATTTGCATGTCACACCCACTATGAGGCAACAGACTTGTCTTCATTATTAATTCCCCCCCTAAGGGCTTCAAATGGTGGTGACTCAGGCGGTTGATGAGACCCATTCTCTTTTTGATTAAATGCACTCCTCACCTCCAAAGCCAGCATGGGGGAAGAGGATGAAATCTAGTGTTTACTAATTTCAGATGTCACCTAATCTTAGAATTTTTCCACACTCAAGTATATTCCCTTTTCTCTTGGCCAGAGCACACTTGATTTATACCCTCCGCATTTCCTGTTTTGAATGTTTCCCATGATGCTGTACATTCCCTTGCCTATTTTCCCATTGTTCACTTTTTTCCTAAGTTCTTAAAATCTTAAATTAATAACTTTTGCTCTTTCAGAATGTATTCTTGTGCTGAGCTAAGTTATATTTTTGCAACTGCTTCTCAAATATTTTTTCAGTGATTTATGCAGAATCATGTGTATTGGTGTTCTCTGGATATGTGTTGCTGAGGAGATTAACTCTATTGCCCATTCCTTGTTGTCTTCAGAACGATGTAGTGGCAGTCTGGATTTCATAGCCAAAAGAGTCCTCCCAGGCTACTTCAAAAGTATTGTGAATTAACCAGAATGTGGGCTAGGACTTGAGTAAAAGTTACAGATTAGGTTAAGTTGAGAGGATTCCTTCCTTGAATTTAGAATGGTATTTCTCTTGCCCATCTTGTGCTGAGATTTGTTAAAGTTCCATAATATAATTTTCTTCAAGTAGAGCCCCTCTCAATCAAGGAGGTGGTGATACTTACGGAGCTTGTTCCTTCCAACCAACACCTGCCTTTTCCAGCATGTCTGACGGGAGTTTGTTTTAAAGTCATAACATCATAGAACCTTACAGTGCAGGAGGAGCCTATTCGGCCCTTTGAGACCCAGGCCCTATCCCACAACCCCGTGTATTTACCCTAACTAGTCCCCCTGACACTAAGGGGCAATTTAGCTTGGCCAGTCCACCTAACCCACACATCTTTGGACTGTGGGAGGAAACCAGAGCATCCAAAGGAAACCCACGCAGATGCGGGGAGAACATGTGGACTCCACACAGATGGTGATCCAAAGCTGGGAATTGAACCTGGTCCCTAGCACTGTGAGGCACCAGTGCTAACTATGGTGCCACCATAATGCCCTTGTATAACAGTCCTTGTGTAACAGTCACTGGCATCTTCTAGTTCTGATGAAAAAGATTGCAGGCCAGAAACACTAACTCTGTTCCCTTCTCCACACATACAGTGTGATCTGCTGAATATTTCCAGCATTTTCTATTTTTGTTTCACCATCATCTAGATGTTATATTGGTGCCAATTAAGTTGACCTATTTTAAAGGGAAGCTCCCTGTAATTCTCCAACACCAAAGCAAAATATTGCAGATGTTGGAACAGTAAAACAAAAGCAGAAAATGCCACAACTACTTGGGACAGATAGTATCTATGGAGAGAGAGTTAGTTTATCCTGTTAAATCTTTGTATTTCTGTATTTTCCCATTTGACTGTTATTATATGCTGAATTCAAAAAACAACCCAACTAGCAGAATTGTGAGACAGAGTATCACAGCTCCATGTGCTGCAAACTCGTACGCTACCACAGGAGCATAACTAACACTGACTTCGGTAAGTTGGAAATTTTGAATGTGTTGCAGTTGGTGATGTCAAACAGAAGGCAGATGTTTGGCTCAAAAAGTCCAGAGGATGCTCACTTATTAGTCGTGTTACGTGGGCAAGCTTCATTCCTTTTTGTTAAAAGCCTCAATGTTTTTCCTATGCTCTAAATGCGTGTTTTGAGGAGAGTAGAAAATGTGATGCAAGAGAAAATAACTTGATGGATCGAATAGAGTGGCATTTGCCCTCCATGTCATTAGTCTTTTTCTTGTGGATGTGTGTTTGATAATTTTAATATTTAATTTTTTGGGGGTCTTCTGTGAAGCAAGTTTGTGATGACTACATGATTGGTCTGTGTGTGAGACTAATTAAACTGGGGACTAAATGTCTGTAGAGTTGAGGACGTCAAAAGGCTCTGTGTGAAAGGCAGATGTTTGGATTGAAGATGGCCAAATCCAATGTTTTACAAGCAAGTAAAACATGGATAGAAATTTGCATTAGGAGATAAAGGAAGTTTAACATAGAACATAGAACATAGAACAATACAGCACAGAACAGGCCCTTCGGCCTTCGATGTTGTGCCGACCAAAATAAAAAGCAATGCCCCTCGTATTCCATTGTTAAGTTTAAATACAAGTAAAAAAATTTAAAGGTCGTAAATAAGGCCAAGTTATTGAATTTTATTTGAATCAAAAGTGGTGGCTATAAGTTTTTTTACATTCTGAAAAGGGTAAATTTCAAAGGATAAAGACAGTGATAGTAGATAGAACATAGAACATTAGAACATCATGGCGCAGAACAGGCCCTTCGGCCTTCGATGTTGCGCCGACCAATTATGAAAAAAAAGCAATGCCCCTCCAAACTACACCATTCCCTTCTCTTCCATAAACTTATCAACTAACCTCTTAAACGCCACCAAACTTGGCGCATCTACAACTGCCGCAGGCAGGGCATTCCACTCCCTAACCACCCTCTGGGTAAAGAACCTACCTCTGATATCCGTCCTATAACTATCACCCCTTAATTTAAAGCTGTGTCCCCTCGTGCTGGCTTTCTCCTAGGAAAAAGGCTATCACTGTCCACCCTATCTAAACCTCTGATCATCTTATATGTTTCAATAAGGTCTCTCTTAGCCGCCTCCTTTCTAACGAAAACAACCTCAAATCCCTCAGCCTCTCCTCATAAGACCTGCCCTCCATACCAGGCAACATCCTGGTAAACCTCCTCTGTACCCTCTCCAATGCCTCCACATCTTTCTTATAATGTGGGGACCAGAACTGCACACAATACTCCAAGTGCGGCCGCACTAGAGTTTTGTACAGTTGCAACATGATGTTGCGGCTCCGAAATTCAATCCCCCTACCAATAAAAGCTAAGACTCCATATGCCTTCTTAACAACCTTATCGACTTGACTGCCTACTTTCAGGGATCTATGCACAAATACACCAAGATCCCTCTGTTCGTCAACACTATTAAGAATCCTACCATTAGCCCTATACTCTACACATTTATTATTCCTGCCAAAGTGCATTACCTCACACTTTTCCACATTAAACTCCATTTGCCACCTCTCGGCCCAGCTCTGCAACTTGTCCAAGTCTCTCTACAAACTATAACACCCCTCTTCACTATCTACCACTCCACCGACTTTAGTGTCATCTGCAAATTTACTAATCCATCCTTAATACCCTCATCCAGATCATTTATAAAAATTACAAACAGCAGGGGCCCCAAAACAGACCCCTGAGGTACACCACTTGTCACCGAACTCCACGATGAATATCTCCCATCAACCACCACCCTCTGTCTTCTATCTGCTAGCCAATTCCTAATCCAATTAGCTAAATCACCCTCTATCCCATACATCTGCATTTTCTGCAGAAGCCTTCCATGGGCCACCTTATCGAACGCCTTACTAAAGTCCATATATACCACATCAACCGCCTTACCCCCATCCACCTCTTTGGTCACTTTTTCAAAAAACTCAATAAGGTTAGTAAGGCACGACCTACCCTTCACAAAACCATGCTGACTATCCCCAATCAATTCATTTCTCTCTAAATAACTATAAATCCTATCCCTAATAATTCTCTCCAATACTTTGCCCACAACAGAAGTAAGACTCACTGGCCTATAATTCCCTGGAAGGTCTCTCTTCCCCTTCTTGAACAATGGGACCACATTCGCTATCCTCCAGTCCTCCGGAACCACACCCGTAACCAACGACGACCTGAAGATCAGAGCCAGAGGCTCTGCAATCTCCTCTCTTGCCTCCCAGAGAATCCTAGGGTAAATCCCGTCCGGCCCAGGGGACTTATCTAACTTCAAACCCTCAAGAATATCTAGCACATCCTCCCTATCTACTTCAATACTTTCCAGTTTGCAACCCTGTACCTCAGTGTTCTCCACAACTACATTTACATCTCCCTGCGTGAATACCGAAGAGAAATATTTGTTCAATGCCTCTCCAATCTCTTCAGGCTCCACGCACAACTTCCCACTGCTGTCTATGACTGGCCCTAATCTTGCCCTAACCAATCTTCTATTCTTAACATATCTAAAGAAAGGATCAAGGAGAATCCTAAAGCTATCAGCCAAAGTCTTCTCGTGTCCCCTCTTAGCTCTCCTCAACTCACTCTTTAGCTCCCTCCTGGCTAATCTATAGCTATCCATTGCGCTAACTGAGCCTTCAAGCCTCATCCTGACATAAGCCTCTTTTTTCCTTTTAACCAGCAAATTAACTTTTTTCGTACACCATGGTTCCCTTACTCGACCATTTCCTCCTTGTCTGATAGGGACATACTTATCAAGGACTCGCAGCAGCTGCTCCTTGAATAAGCTCCACATTTCAGATGTTCCCAGTCCCTGCAGTTTCCTAGTCCAACCTATGCACCCTAATTCTCTCCTTATGGCCTCATAATTACCATTCCCCCAGCTATAACTACTGCCCCCAGCTTCATGCCTATCCCTATCCATCACTAAGGTGAACGTAACCGAATTGTGGTCACTATCACCAAAATGTTCACCAACTTCCAAGCCTAACACCTGGTCTGGCTCATTGCCCAGCACCAAATCCAATGTAGCCTCACCTCTAGTTGGCCTATCTACATACTGAGTTAAAAAACCTTCCTGCACACTTTGTACAAAAACTGACCCCTCTAACGAGCTAGAGCTATAGCTATTCCAATCAATATTAGTAAAGTTAAAGTCCCCCATAACAATTACCCTATTACTTTCACTCCTGTCCAGGATCAACTTTGCAATCCTTTCCTCTACCTCGCTAGAGCTTTTAGGAGGTCTATAAAAGACTCCCAACAGGGAGACTTCTCTCCTGTTTCTAATCTCAGCCCATACTACCTCAACAGACAAGTCCTCATCAAACTTCTTTTGTCACTGTGATACAGTCTTTGACTAATAATGCCACTCCTCCCCCCCTTCTACCTCCTTCTCTACTCCGACTGAAGCATTTGAACCCCGGAACCTGCAACATCCATTCCTGTCCCTGCTCTACCCACGTCTCTGAAATGGCCACAACATCGAAGTTCCAGGTACTGGTCCAAGCTGCAAGTTCCTCCACCTTATTGCGAATACTTCTTTCATTAAAGTATACGCATTTCAAACCGTGCCCTACTCCACCGGTACGCTGCTGTGTTTTACAGTTCTCCTCTATGACCCCCCTATTCTCGTCCCTCTTAGCACCCCAACTACTCAGGATCCCACCCCCCCTCTGAATCAGTTTAAAGCCCCCTGCATAGCCTTTGCAAATTTTCCCCCCAAGATATTGGTTCCCCTCTGGTTTAGGTGTAGACCATCTCTCTTGTAGAGGTCCCACCTAAGATGAAAGAGAGAAAAAATGAAGTTCAAGAAGCAGTTGATAGCTGTGCTTAGGAGTGGCCATGTAAGACCTGGAGTGTGGTAAATACTGACAGAGAGGTATGAGAAGGAGTAAAGAAGCAGCTTTTCAGCCAACCCAGGAAAGTGTTTGTACTTCAGAAAGCAGGATTTTGTTATAAGGTTTCTTGAAATTTCTACAGCGGATTAGGAGAGAGAGATGGAGAAACCTGTGACAGACCTTGTTTGCAGAGAGTTGTGAGCCCACCTAAGTAGGAATCTTTCTGGGGGAATGTTCTGAATGACTTATTTTAACTATGTAAGTGTAATCTTATGTGAGTAAGTTTTATTTGTTAATGTTTTAATTTAATATTTGAAATTTGATACTATAATGTGTAGTTCCTAATATCTGAACTCATTTTTTAATTCGTTCATGGGATATGGGCATTGCTGGCTGCCCAGCATTTAGTGCCATCCAAAGTTGCCCTTAGACGGGCAGTTGAGGACCAACCATATTGCTGTGGCTCTGGAGTTACATGTAGGCCAGACCAGGGAAGGACAACATATTTCTTTCCCCAAAAGACATTAGTGAACCAGATGAGTTTTTTCAACAATGCTTTTACGGTCATTGGCAGATTCTTAATTCCAGACTTTTTTTTTATTGAACTCAAGTTCCACCACCTACCATGGTGGGAATTGAACCCAGGTACCCAGAACATTAGCTGAATTTCTGGAGAGATGGTCTGGCGATAAGACCACAATTGCCTCTCCTTAAATTTTCTTGTGGTAAAATATATAACAAAAGCATTGTGATAGCTTGTCCAATTTCACCATTGGGATTTGGTTTGAATGGCACTTGGCTCCTGTCAAATCATAACAAATTGTAAAGAGTTTTGCAATTAATGCAGACAGTTGATTGGAGCATGTTCTTGACTAATTGTCAATATAACTTGATCTGGGGTTGCTTCATGCTATTCTTATCCATCATATAGTATATTAATAATCAAATAAATGTAAGCAAATCATCTAAACTACAAAACTCCTTGATTTTGTTTTATACTAATTAAAATGAGCAGAACAAAAGTCTGTTGTTTAATTTGGAAGTATTCTTATTGTGAGGTGCATGCCCCATCAGTCACCCGTAAGAAAATGTCAGAATTAATGTTTTGTTGCAAGTAGAAAATTTCAAGATAGTAATTGATCAAACTAATAGAATGTAAATTGAACATCTTCTAACAAGTAAATGCGCTGGAAATAATTGAGCTGAAATTTGAGTTTTGAGAATCATTTGAATGCAGTTGCATGAGGTGATTTCAGACATATCAGGGTCAGCATACTGCTGGCAAATTCCATTCTAATGCATTTCAACATACTTAATATTTCTGTTGTGACCAGCATCAAAATCTAAGGGCCTGTTCATTATGAGTACTGATTTTTTTGAATATCCGTTCAGCACACAATATCCAAATATTGTGATGTGCGCTGTAATTCCATCCAGGACTTTGGTGCCTGAACCCCTGTTCAGAATGAAAGACTTTGAGAAGGAGCAACTTTTTTCCACCAGTTGTTAAGAGAACCAGAAGATATAAATTTTAAGACAATTGGCAAAAGAGTCAGTGGGAAGTTGAGAAATATGTTTACACGGTGAGTTATGATCAAGGATACATTGCCTGTAAGGAAGGTGGAAGCAAATTCAATTCAATCATCATGATTGAAGTGGCATTGGATAAAGTACCAAGCAAAGACCACCTCCAACAAGAGAGAATCCCTCCTTGACATTCAATGGCATTACCATCGCTGCAACCCCAACTATCCAACATTCAGGAGTTTAGAGTTGACCAGAAATGTAACTAAAGCACCCATATAAATACCATGGCTATCAAGACAGGTCAGTGGCTAGGAATCCTGTAGATTAACTTACTACCTGATGCCCCAAAGCCTGTCCATCATCTACAAGGCGCAGGTCAGGAATTTGATGGAATGCCCTCCATTTGGATTAATGCAACGTGCAAGAAGATTGACACCATCCAGCACAAAGCAGCCTGTTAGATTGGCACCCCATCCACCACAGTATACATTCAATCTCTCCACCACCAATACGCAGTAGCAGCAGTGTATACCATCTATAAGATGCACTGCAGCAACTCACCAAGGTTCCTTCAACAGCACTTCCAAACCTCTTTCAGTTCACGGGACAAAGGCAACATGGAAATAACATTTATTTTTTAGTTCCCCTCCAAGCCTTTCAACCAGTCTGACTTGAAAATATGTCATCATTCCGCCACTGTCGCTGGAATTCCCTCCCTCAACAGTACTCTGGGTGTACCTACAATATAAGGACTGCAGTGATTCAAGAACTCCTTATTATGAGGAATGGTTGAGAACTCTGGATTTGTACTCGTTGGAGTTTAGAAGGATGAAGGGGGGGATCTTTATTGAAACTTACAAAGTAAGGGCAAAGTATTGGAGAGAATAATTAGGGATAGGATTTATAGTTATTTAGAGAGTAATGAATTGATTGGAGATAGTCAGCATGGTTTTGTGAAGGGTAGGTCGTGCCTTACTAACCTCATTGAGTTTTTGAAAAAGTGACTAAGGAGGTGGATGGGGGTAAGGCGGTTGATGTGGTATATATGGACTTTAGTAAGGCGTTTGATAAGGTGGCCCATGGAAGACTTCTGCAGAAAATGCAGATGTATGGGATAGAGGGTGATTTAGCTAATTGGGTTAGGAATGGCTAGCAGATAGAAGACAGAGGGTGGTGTTGATGGAGATATTCATCTGGATTCGGTACAAGTGGTGTACCTCAGGGGTCTGTTTTGGGGCCCCTGCTGTTTGTAATTTTATAAATGATCTGGATGAGGGTATTGAAGGATGGATTAGTAAATTTGCAGATGACACTAAAGTCGGTGGAGTGTAGATAGTGAAGAGGGGTGTTATGTTTGCAGAGGACTTGGACAGTTGCAGAGCTGGGCCGAGAGGTGGAAATGGAGTTTAATGTGGAAAAGTGTGAGGTAATGCATATGGCAGAAATAATAAATGTGTAGAGTATAGGGCAATGGTAGGATTCTTAGTAGTCTAGATGAACAGAGGGATCTTGGTGTGTATGTGCATAGATCCCTGAAAGTAGGCAGTCAGGCGAGAAGGTTGTTAGGAAGGCATATGGAGTCTTGGCTTTTATTGGTAGAGGGATTGAATTTCGGAGCCGCAACGTCATGTTGCAACTGTACAAAACTAGTGCGGCGCACTTGGAGTATTGTGTGCAGTTCTGGTCCCCACATTATAAGAAAGATGTGGAGGCATTGGAGAGGGTACAGAGGAGGTTTACCAGGATGTTGCCGGTATGGAGGGCAGGTCTTATGAGAGAGGCTGAGGGATTTGAGGTTGTTTTCTTAGAAAGGAGGCGGCTAAGAGGAGACCTATCAAACATATAAGATGATTAGAGTTTAGATAGGGTGGACAGTGATAGCCTTTTCCTAGGATGGAAAAGCTAGCACGAGGGGACACAGCTTTAAATTAAGGGGTATAGTTATAGGACGGATATCAGAGGTAGGTTCTTACCAAAGGTGTTCGGGAGTGGAATGCCCTGCCTGCAGCAGTTGTAGATGCGCCAAGTTTGGTGGCGTTTAAGAGGTTAGTTGATAAGTATATGGAGGAGAAGGGAATGGTTTAGTTTGGAGGGGCATTGCTTTTTATATTGGTCGGCGCAACATCGGAGGCCGAAGGGCCTGTTCTGTGCTGTAATGTTCTATGTCCTATGTTCTACAGGATACCGTGAGACCTGTGGAGCAGATGTTTCCACTAGTGGGAAAAACTAAAACCAGAGGGCACAACCCTAGGGCTAAAGGACAATCATCTAAAATAGAGATGAGGAATTTCTTCAGCCAGCGAGTGGTGAATCGGTGCTGCAGAAGCCTATAGAGGCCAGGTCATTGAGTGTCTTTAAGACAGAACTAGATAGGTTCTTGATTAATAAGGGGATCGGGGTTAAGGGGAAAAGGCAGGAGAATGGGGATGAGAAAAATATCAGCCATGATTGAATGGTGGAGCAGACTCAATGGGCTGAGTGGCCTAATTCTGCTTCTATGTCTTGTGGTCTTGCATGCAATTGGGATATAGTGAAAAGTATGGTCATGTAACAAACATACCATTCATAAAGTACATGGGGAAGAAGGAGAGGAGAGGATGTGCAGAATTTTGTGTTAGTGGTAGCTAATGTATAGAGAAAGATCAGCTTATACATTCACTCAAAAGTCTAGTAGCAGAGAAGAAGCTGTTTTTGAGTCAGTTGGCACATAATCTTAGACTTTTGTATCTTTTTCCCAACAGAAGAAGGTGGAAGAGTGTGTGTGGTTGCGGGGGGGGGGTCCTTGATTATGCTGACTGCTTTTCCAAGGCAACGGAAAATATAGACGGAGTTGGTGGATAGGAGGCTGGTTTGCGTGATGGACTGAGCTACGTTCACAACCCTACATAACTTCTTGTGGTCTTGGTCAGAGCAGCTGCCATACCAAGCTGTGAAACATCTGGTTTAGATGCTTTCTACAGTGCATCTGTAAAAAAAAAAAGAAATTGAGTGTCAGAGTGGACATGCCAAACTTCCTTAAGCTTCAGAGGAAGAAGAGGCTCTGATGGGCTTTCTTAGCTATAGCATCCTCAGTGCTGGCATTGCTAGAAGAGCTTGTGTGTGGCCAGTTCTGGATCAGAAGTTTTCAACAGCCTGAGTGTTACCTGAGCCCATAGTCCTTGCTGTATTCAGTGCTTTGAGCCATTGATTTGGCTAAAGGCTGGCTTTTTAATGCTGCAATCTGAAGTAGACTAAGATTAATCTTCGACTTGGAACTTCTAGCTGAAGATTGTTACAAATGCTTCTGGCTGCTGCCCTACATTGATGGTTTGAGATCAGAACTCTCCGCTCACCTGATGAAGGGGCAAACCCCGAAAGCTTGTGGGTTTACTATCAAATAAACTGGTGGACTTTAACCTGGTGTTATGAGATTTCTTACTGTGTTAATGGGGAAGCCCAGCAATCACACAGGAACCTCCCTTCTGTTTAATTGTCCACCATACATGGCTGAATATGACAGGGTATGAGATCATTTATCTCTGACTACAACTTTTTACTACTTCTGTTTGACTCTCTCACTGACCTTCCCAATCAATGTGCCGAGTGGATCTAAATTTGCCAATCTCGTCCTTTCTGGCCAACTTGCATCTCCCACTGCCTCCTTGTATGGATTCTGCTCTTTCCATTTTACTATGAATCTCCCTCCAGAATATCTATTCACTTGTGAGCAAGGCCCACCCCATGCATGAAGATATTGTGATGATTACATCATTATCAGATCTTGATGAAAACCTGGCTGAAGGGTCATGTTACCTTTCCCCTTAGTGAAACTTTTCCACCACATCAAGACTATATTGATGATGATGTAGTCCTTATCACCTTGGCCTAGACATCCTACTCCTTTGGCTTTTGCTTTGAGCAGATTATCTTGTTCCACCCTCCAAGTTCCCATTCAGAATCATGGTTCTCTACCACCTCCCAATTATAATAAACATTTTCTGGGCAAGATACCTTCACTGCTCTGCCTCAGCCTGTACACCAAATGTTCACATCGTCCACTTATTTCAACCACCATCACAATTCTTGCTCCTTCTCTGAGTTTGTAGCTCTCCTATCCTTCCAAAACCCTTCCCACTGTGTAAACAAACCAACTCATATTCGCAACTACTTCCTCGACCTTGCCAGTCCTGCTCGTTCTCTCTTATCAATTACAGATAACGTAAACCCTGATCACTTCCCTTCTATAACACTCCACCTATATCCCTCTTCTAGACCCTAACTCTACTTCCTCCTTTATCTCTTTCACTTTTCCTCCCCCAGATCTCCTGGAAAGTTGGTTTCCCAGTTCACTTACAGCTGCACCTTCCCCAGTTATCTAGCTTCTGCCCACCTATTTATCACAACATTTCTGCAGCTCAGTATCAATATCACTTATACCATTGATGTCATAGGCCCATTAAAACCATTATTGTCCCATCCTGGCCATTCCCCCAATTACACCCTCATCTCTACTAACTTAAATCCAAGAGATGCAGACTTGATGACAGACAACTCATTTATCTATTCGTCACCAGATGTGGTTGAACTACATGAAGCACTACAAGTCATAGAATTACAGAATCTCGACAGTGCAGAAGGAAGCAATTTGGCCCATGAGGCCTGCACCAACAACAATCCCCCCCCCCAGGTCCCATCCCCACAAGCCCATGCATTTACTCTGCTGATCCCCTGAATAAAAGGGGCAACTTAGCACGGTCAATCTACGTAACCTTCACATCTTTGAATGTGCTCTCATCTGCTAAAACTTTCAGAAATGGAAATATAATCCCCCAGCTTCTGTTTTCTATTGTGAGCCATCTTCTTAAACCCCTTTCCTGTCCCTTCCACCCTCACTTATAACTGCAAGGACCTCATGGCTACCTTGTCATTAAGATCAAGGCCATCTACTTAGCTGCCTCTGCTGCCCAACTTCCTCTGAAGTTCCCTGAATTCGTATCTGTCTCTAATTTCTCTCCCCATGTTTTCTCCTGGTTCATTTTGTCCATAAAACTCCCACGTGCTCCTCTGACCCTGTTAGCACTGTGATGGTAGGAACACCGGGGGTGGGGGAGACCCAGTAGATTCATTCACTTAGTGCTTTTGGCTGAAAAAATTTGAAGAACTTCAACCTTGCATTTTGCATTCACGTTGGGTTTTATTTGTTGAGGATGGATTAATAGCGCGTCATCCTGTTGGTTTTCTGGATATCCTCCACCATTCTTGATTGGTTGCGGTAGGGTAGGGTTAGTCATTTGCTGCATTCTGCTTATAACCTGCTGAATTTGGTGTTTAGTGGTGATAGCTTCACCAAACTGATGCCTCATTCAGAGATTCCAGATGTAACACGTTTTTATGCTCCCAATTGAATCTGGGCTGGTTTATGGCTTGAAGGTAGTGGAAAAGTGAAGATGTGTGAATATGAGGTTAGACTGTCATGGTATCCAGTTCTGTTGATCCTTAACTTTTCCACAGATTCCTAATTTTGGATTGCTAGACGTGTCCATGATCAGAACTGATTCTTGATATCTAAGTGTAAAGATTTATTGGGATTTATTGATCCTTGGAATAATTGTACTCAAATTACTTTGAAAGTAGATTGGGTTGCTTTAGTTATTCAGCAGGTAAAAGTGAAAGCCAAGAATTATTGTCTTTTAACATGTTTGAAGTGGTTATAATGGTAGGAAGAAATGGTGCTGACTTGATTCCACTTCTGTACCACACACCATTACTGTAATGGTGTGTTAGTCAAAAGTAGTTAACCAAAATGAATTTTGGATCATTTGTAGGGATAATTCATGCTCCATTCGGCACCAGATAAGATCAATTATCGATACAATGTTACTACTCAGAGGAAATTGTTCTACTCTGGGAATAACTAATTGCTGATTTTTTTTTTTGTTTCTCAGTGTTTTGATACGAGTTAGCCCATGGGAATTCTTGGGCATAATTCGTGTAAAGAGGCAGCTCTGAATGGTGGCTCCCCAGTGTTAGCTATTTCATTAATGATCTCACTATAAGGTGACCCATCACTGAATTAATGATTCAGCTACAGTGAAGAACTTTTGTTTGCTGCTACAACATACAACTAGTCATGCTCTGCTCGGAATGAAGGCCATTATAAAACTTTCATTGTCCAGGATATTTCTACTGAAGGCTGGATGATCGGGACGTGCACTTTTTTAGAAGAAGAAAAGATTTATTACATAACTAGAAAGAAACCTCATTTTTGTTCTTGAGCACTCGTGGATCAGTTAGCATCCTTCCATCTTAAAAAAGATGATGGGAGCACAGCAAACAATCCATTTTGAATAGATTGTCTTTGTATGATATATCTCTGCTTTTGGGTGAAGAGGCCAATACTCAGAGGCAGGTTATGTTGCACGTGAAGCTTCCGTGTTGGTTGTTTTTGATACTGGTGTCTGTTGCCATTATTGTGGTCACTATGATGATGCATGCCAGCCTACAAAAAGTGCCTCGATTTTCTTCTGTCACCACTAGCGGTACCCATGGGTGATGGTGCTTAAAGCCTGAGTGACATGTTTGCAAGTATCCTCAAAGCAGCACTTTAAGCATCCCGCTGGTCATTCAGCTCTGGCTACCTCACGGAGCAGAAAAGCCTTGGGTACGCAAAATCCAAACTGGCTGTGACCCTGTACTCTTGAGTTCAATAATTCCTCAGGATATTTGTTGATCCTGTAACTTTGGTGGGGGAAGTCAAAAGATAAATCTGTTTCTTTTCAAAAAAAATGTATAGCTGACCCAGTACTCTATTCAAAGCAGTGAGCTTTGATTGTGACACTGTGCATTTTAGAGAAATAATTTGCTTTATTCAACATGGTTGCAGATTAGATTTGGATTGTTTGAAATATTTTTGACCTCTGTCAAATATTGTACGATTCAAGGTGAAGCATCGTGCTGGAAATTAGTGTACAAATATTGGTTTTGCAATGACGAGCTGTTTGGATGCAATTCTGCATTGTCCTTGGGCAGTGTATCACATCATAAATGGGTCAAACTGTTTCATGCAATGCCTTATTAAAAACAAATATTTCCATGGGATGCTAAAAGACCATACTTGTGAAGACAACACTTTACAAAACACTTTTGGGAAAATATTAACAATCATGATGATTTTGCTTTGCTTTTGCTGTTGGCTTACCAACTCATTACAACATGACTGAAACCTCTTGTAGAAATGGGTTCCAATTAATTGCTATTTCCATGTTTTATTACTCTTTTATTTTGGCATCTTGAGGAAAAAGACAATGACCATCTGGATGGATACAGAAAGGGAGTTTGGTTCTGGCTGATAGTTTATGAAGAGTCAGATTTTATTAATGTTTTAGAGATAGGAGTCAATATTTATTATTCATTCCTGGTTACTCTGAGAATTGATGTGGAGATGCCCGCATTGGACTGGGGTAAATACAGTAAGAAGTCTCTCAATACCAGGTTAAAGTCCAACAGGTTTATTTGGTAGTAAATGCCACTAGCTTTCGGAATGCTGCTCCCTCATCAGATGTGTGGGGAGTTCTGATCATCAACAAGGCGTATAAAGGCACACACTGTTTATAGAATACTGATTAGAATGTGAGTCTTTACACCTAATCAAGTCTTAAAGGTGCAGACAATGTGAGTGGAGATAGCATTAAGCATACCAAAGAGATGTGTATTGTCTCCAGACAGGACAGTAAGTGAGATAGATATTGCAAGCCCATGGGCGTTACAGATAGTGTGACATGATCCTGGTTGAGGCCATCCTCATGCAATGGAGTTATGGGGCCACTTTAAAACTTTGGAACAGAAAATGAAAGTTTAAAATGAGGCAGTAGCTCCTGCTCAAAAAGTACAGGACAGAGGTCACACTGAATGGAAAGACACAAAATGGAGAAATGCAGAAAACTGCAAGTGCTAATTTATTTAAAGTGAATTTTTGTTATATATTCCATAAACACTCGCAGGTTTATGTCAAGAAAACTGCTAGAAGTTATGAGACTGGGAAGTCAGTTTCAATTTTCCACCCAAAGAACTAAGTTGCAGCATCATGTGAGCATTTGTGTTTGTTGTGTTAAACATGTGGCAAGAGCTTTGTTTGACCTTTTGGCTGGAATGGTGTTTAGCTGTTATACGACATTGATTTTTTTTTGTTTGTAATTGGTGAAAGTTATTGCTAATTTTCTTCCTATACAATTTAACTGTACACTTAAATAAACTTTCTTTGATAAAAGCTCCTTCGTGCCTCAGTTGATCATAACTGAAGCGAAGCATCTCATACTTTCCCTAGCCAAATTCAAAATGCAAAACTTATGATCCAGGCAAAGTTCATAAAACCCATTGGAGTTGCTGAACTAAATTATATATAACATATATTTGATAAATATAACATTGTGAAGCTGCTAGGATAGTTTGTTTAATGGACAATATGGTAACTTGCAAAAGGAAAATGTTATTTGTAATGAGTGTAGTGAGGTAATTGCACGTTGGATTTTTAAAATGTATAGAATGTTTTGGATAATGTTTATGCCAAGTGTGCAGTTGTGGTTTATGAGATATTTTGGGATTGTAACTGTTAAATTTAGGGTAAATTAAGAAGGTCATGTGATCTGTCTGACACTAAGCCTGGGTAGTTGGATTTTTAGAGATCGAAGGAAAGCTTAGATGGTTTGATTGAGAAGATGGTGCAAGATGTCAGTTCTTGGGGACAATGCCAGCAGTCTCTAGGTTTGCAATGATAGACAGAGTCTCAAATATTTCAGAAATGTGTTCAAAGTAACAAATTGGTTACCAAGGTGAAAGGGAGTTGAGACCAAGGATAGCTAATTCACATTTCTACCTAGATACAAGGTTAATGTGTTTCAGGTTGTCACGGGGAAATGAGTGTAAAAGAAGCCATTTTGCAATTCAGTTGCCGACTTCCCAACAAATCAATGAATATCTCAGCTAGCTGAGGTTTCTCTGTGGTCAGTAGGAAGAATAAACTATTTGACTTTGCCAGCCACGGCAGCCAAATGTGGGAGGCAGCAGTTGAAGAGATGCATTCTTCAGCCATCTAAGAATTCCAGGAAGCGTGCAGGAAAGGGAGGACAATAGTCATGGATGATTTTAATCTACAAATAGAATGGATGAATCCGATGAGCAATGATAGTCTGGAAGATTAGCTCAGTGTGTTTTCGGGACAGTTTATTAGAGCAGCATGTTTGAGAGTCCCCCATTTATTCTCGATCTGGGAATGTGTTATAAAACTGGAGTCACCGTAAAGGAACTTCAGTGAGAAATTAGATAAAGTTATCTAGAAATATAAAAACAATGAGTTTTTTATGAATTTAAGAAGGAAAAGAGTAACTAAAATGGTGTTGACCCTCAAGACAGAACCTGAAGAATTAATATTGGGATATTTTATCCATTTTAACTGCAGAAGACAATAATATTTCAGGAAAATTTGAGTCAAGAGGTGAGGAACTCAAAAATTCAATAATCGGAAAAGAAATTGTGACACAATGAGAACTAAAAGCTAACGAGGACTTAGGCTGTGATCTATTTTCTACCTTTTTAGCTTCTTTCAACAACCGAGACTGCATTCCATTTGGGCTAACTAACTTAGCTTTCAACAGTTATAATGTTTTCATACATCTCAATCCATTATTCCCTTCACCATAGCTTTCCTCTCTCCTTCTTATAACCACTTCTTTTGTGAAGGCTGATGAGTAATTTGTGTCTAATATTTCATGATGTCCTCCACCCCTACATTTCAAGATTTGCTTTCAGGTTTTTAATGGACCCAATGTTTTCCTTAGCTAACCATTTGTGCTTTATGAAATTTAGTATTCACTTTAATGTTATCAGCCAATCTTTTTTTGTAATACCTCTGCTACGTGTATTAACTTTCTCAATCCCCTGAAGTCACCTTGCTTGTTAATTGAACCTTGCTGCTGGCATTTATCATAAGCTTCCCTTTTCTGTTTTATTTTACCTTTTTACTTCTATCAGTGTGCTTTAACTTTGGATGCCCAATCTTTTTTCTCTTTGAAGGAATATATCTAGTTTGCGTAATATTAGATTTCCTTTAATACATAACATTGCATAAGATCTATTGATTAGCACCACTAACCCATTATTGCATCCAGAGTGTTGATTTGTCCTTTCTGTTGTTTTGCAATGTATTTATAATTGTATTTATAATTGAAGGATTATATTTTGAAAAGGGAGGAAAGGAGTTGACAGTGTTCATTGATTTTCTGTAGTTGCAGTAATAGCCTGAACCTTTGAGTGATGAGAACATCCCAATAGCAACTGTGCATCATCTTTCTGGTCCCCATAGTCATCCTGATCACCTCCATTGTTCTCTGCTTTGGTACTTTTGTCACCAATCTTCATCTTCTCCTCCTTCTCAATATTTTCCATGCCCCCTTCCTCTACCTGCTTCTCTTCAATGTTCTCTTTATTATGAGATGTCTGATAAGAGTTATTTGTTATCCTTTATCTTGAATCCCATCTCTTTTAAACATGTGTTGGTATAGGAAAAATATTACTATGACTTTGGACTCTCTTGATGCTGAGTACTGAAGGGCCCCTCTGGATCTATCTAGGCATTAGAATGTGCCAGCATCTTCAATGTGTTGGTGGCTTGCTCAGGGGTACATTTGATGCTCATGTGGCAAAACTTGTAATAACCCTGCACGCTATTGTTGGAGTTCATCGCAGGAATTGTGAGCCAAGTTTGAATGACTTATCCCTCGTCCCCTTCAAGAAAGTCTTTAAAGCCTGTATTCGTGAATTGATTCCATCAGATATTAATACTCGACAAGTTGGATCCCAGAAATCTAGCTTAATAGATATTCACTCTTTTTTCAGAAATGTGGAGAATAGTTTCTAAAAAAGAAATCACAGGAATCTGTTGATAAACTTTTAACACCAAGAATAAAATATTAATCGAACAAAAAGCTGAATTGTATGTACAGAACAGTTGGAAAGATCACAGTATAAAGACAAGATGCTTCAAATGCATACTATTCCTTTACCCAAACAATATCAGTGAAGCGTTACTATTACCCTGACACACACGTTTGAATTTTCACAATGGTGAGCACATGGCATCTGCCATCCTGGGAGCTGATGGGAAAGGCATCCCCATTAGGCCTGCTGCCAATTTATGCTCAGTTAAGAATTGATTGGCAGCTGGCAAGACTTCTGTCTGCCATTGGACAGGCATCTGGCCTTAGAGAGATGTCAACCAATGGGATGGAGCACTCCAACCTCTCCAAGTGCAGTGCTATGGTGGCCAGACGAGGCTCAGGCATGTGCTCTTGTGCCGAAGTCCTAGGACCCCGGGGTCCCAGGAGGGTAGAGGATGCTGTAGGAGATTTGGAAGTGAATGATATCAGTGATGGTGCTGGAAGTTATGATTGACAGAGAAAGCTTTTCAGTTTTGCGTCCTGATCCAACCAGTGCTCACCAGCCTAAAAATTGAGGCTGGGTGAGAAAAAGACTCTTACTTTGCGATCAGAGGGTTTTAAAAGAGGTGGGGTGGGGAGGGGGAGGAGGGGTGGTGGGGTGGGGAGGGGGGGGCTTCCTCTCCAGGGCTCTGCCTGTCCCACTATAAAATTTAATCTGAGTTGTGGCAGGTAGAATGCCGGTGGACAACCCATCCATGCACCTCTGCTAAACTGATCACTTTACTGACTCTCATAACTACGTAGACCATTAACTATCATCCACTAGTCTTGCAGTTTTTCTTCTCAAATCCCTATACACTTGCATGCACGCACACTCGGCCACAGTAAAACATTTCCCCTTGCTATCACGGAACTTTCAATCCCTGTTAACTCATCTGTGCAACTTCAGGGGCTGTGAAGCTTCATTAAAAACATAAGCATGCAAACCAACTCGAAAGATTGAAATCTTTGAATCATACATCTACATCGACACTCTGGCATTAAGTTTCTTAAAGAAAGCTAAATGTAACTAGAACAATTTGTACCTTAACACAAATATATAAATTCAACTTAAAATTAGACGTTTTTCATAAATGAAAATGTGTGGACTGCTGAACTGCCAGAGTGAACACATCGTTAGAACTCCCAGGAAATGAGGGATACATCTCCATGAATTTATTGTATGTCTATAAGCAACTGATAAACATCAGTTGCTGATCAATGACATGAAATCCCCTGTGGTTGATCTAAAAGCTCCTTGTTGATTGTTGTGATCTATTCCATGTCTGTGCAATTGATCGCACCCTGTACCTGTGGAGAAATCAGCCAGAGAGATGAGTGCGATTGTCCACTAATCCTGATAGATAGCTGTTATTCAGAATGTTGACACAGATTTCGTAATCTGGCAAACAACCCATCTGTGACCTGTCTTTTATAAATGTATAACACAAATTGTGAGACCCACGGTATCTCAGCTGGTGTATTGGAAGGAGGTGGAGATCAAGGAATTGAAGGTCGTGCCGACAGCAAAGGGCAATGCACAGTTGCTGCGTCCAGCAGGGAGCAGCTGTTCCTAAAGGAGGCCTTGAGTGTCTGTGACCATCTGTAGTGTTAATCTTTTCCTCAGATGTGTCGAGGAAGCTGAGCCTCAGCACTTCCTTTCACGTGGAGAGTGCCTCCTGTGACAGCAGTACTCCTCTGCTCTTCATTCTTCTCTTTTTCACAACTGTGTTGTGTAAGTGTGGATCCCGCTGACTACAACATTTTCATCACTGCTGCTGGTGGTCATCTTCTAATGTCCTCATTCCTCAATACTGATGGCACGTTTTTCCCACCCTATTCCAGAAAGCAGCCAAACTTCTCAAAATCCTCTCTCCTGACCAATATCTTGCACTTGGTTTGGCAGCAGGAACTGTGAAAGGAGCTATAAATGCTGCAGTTTAATTAAGATCATGTTACCTGAACACTAAATACCTCCATAACCTTCAAATTGGTGAGTTTGCTGAGCATCAGGAAGTCCATATTGAAGGTTTTTAATTCAAATGCTTGTTCCACTAAGTTGGAAACCTCTCATTATCCTGTGCAAATTATTGGGCCACCTGTAATACTGATCGTGCTCCCTCTGCACACAGCACCTCGAGTTAAATTTGGGAGGTGGACATGCTGGAGTCAGGCGATGGTTGTATTTCAGATTTGGGTTGTGATATGGCAACTCCTAGGCTAGCTAAATCTCAGAGGGAAACTTTGTATTTTACTACAAGGAGATATGTGTGCCAAAGTCCAAGAAACAGATTCCAGTAATGGTTATGGAGATTTTAAATAACAACATAAAACATTTATTAAGAAAACGCTAACATACAAGAGCACATTTACACAGTTACCAATTAGTCTTATGGACATTTCCCTGACAGATTCTTATTTGGTTCGACTTCAAAATTAATACCCCTTGTAGAAACTTAATGCAATAGTACCTCAAGGTATAACTCACTGTTGCTGTAGAGGAGATATTTTCAGGGGTTTTTTTTTCTCTCACTTGACGCTGAAAATCCAAGGTCAGAATTTACATTGCCCAGTTAGGCACGTTCTTGTTCCTGAAGCACATGAAATTGTACAAGGCAATATGGACATGATTTTGCCAAAACAGTTCCTAACTCCCAAAGGTGCAGGAAAACAGGAGTAAATCGAGCGCTTTGATGCGCAGTGTCTCAGTGGGATTCGCTCTGAAAATCAGGGGGCAGGGCCTATTCCAGCTGAAGAGGCTGGCAGCATAACGCTGAGTGAGCCACTGTGCATGTGCCGATCTGTCAGAGCAGAGACTGGTGCATGCCATTGCCAGCCTTCAGGCCGCTGGCCAACCCCTATTTTCTCCTCACCTTCCCCGATAGCCATCCTCCCTCCCTTTCCCAATCATTCCAACTGTGGAGCAGCAGCAGGTCTTACCACACGCAATGATCACCCTCTCCCCTTGGTACTTTCTGATGCCTGGTGGGCAGTCTGAGGTGCCAGGGTATTAGTTGGCACTGCACAAGGGACAGCCCTAACCCCCAACCTCCTGGGGGGGGATCTTCAATGGCCTCTCTTCCCTCCAGCAGGATCAGGCCACCAATTCCCCATTTAATAGGGAATAGGAGTAAATCCTGTTAAAGTGAACTACTCTGGTGGAGGGGGTGAGAGAGGCATGACCAGGCCTGGAGAATTCTGTCCCAGACCTTTTAATGAAATGCAAATGGAGATTTCCACGTTGTAAGCAGCTCTGCGCGATTTCCAGCATGGAACTGATTTGTGTTGGAAATCGTAGTTGTGGAGAATTATGGAGGCCATCGTGCCCTTTGGGTAACCCATGGAAAGGTCTTCGCTGATGTCTCCTGGCCCTCTGTGCTACTCGAGCAGTGCGGCAGAGTGGGAGAATCACACTCTAAGTTTGTATTCACGTGTACACTGTATATTTATATATAAAATATCCATATTTCTAGAGAGTCACCTATTGGAATGAAGATATTTTATTTAAGCGCACTGTTTCATGGTAGGTTTGATTTTGTTTATAATAAATTTAAATGTGTGACCAGTGGATCTCTAGCTACCAACAAATAAAAGATTTCAAAGCTCGAGTATACACTTCAGTTGAAAATCATTAAGCTTTCAAAATACAATTCATCAGGGTAATGTAATAATTATTGGATCTATGTTTAATCCTCCCACCTGAAATAAATAGAGTGCCTTACTCTTAACAATTTTCTGCTGTGATTAATTTAATCAGCAGCAAATTAACAAAAGCAAACTACTGTAGACTCTGAAAATCTGAAGTAAAATAAGAAAATGCTGCAAACACACAGCAGATCAGGCAGCTTCTGTGCAGAGAGAAACTACGTTGAGTTTTCAAAGCAATGACCTTTCGTCAAAAACTGTAAATGTTTTGTGTTCCCAGGCCGAGCACTTCTGAGATTGACTGACAAGAAGCTGGAAAGAATGGGCATTGTCCAAGAGACGCAGCGACAGCATGTCCTGCAGCAGGTCCTGCATCTGAGAGTCCGAGAAGAAGTTCGAAACCTGCAGCTACTTACACAAGGTACAGCTTTTTGTTTTGACTGATCTGTGTGCCTAAATTGTTTTCTAAGATTCAATGGTTGACAGTCCTCCTCATCAGTATATCATATTGGTGGGAAAAAAATACTTCAAGTCTCTTTCTAAATCCTGTAATTGAATAAATTTCATTGATTACAGGAAAAATGAAATTTAAAGATAGTTATGGTGATGTCCTTCTTAACTAAATGTGATTTGTTTTTAACCTTTTATATCCATCTTGTGCTTAACAAAAGCTTCTGAAAATTCTGAAATGACAAATTGTAAAGAATATAAACTTGTGCTGCTTTGTTTTTAAATAATCCCTTCATGTTGTAATTCCTGAAATATTCTTTTCTCTCCCTAACTTTTCCCTCGCTTGACAATGCCTTTCTCATCCTCCATTCCAGCCACACAATTTTGCATTCCTCCAACTCGGGCACCTTGCACGTCCCCTCTCTCCTCTACACCAGGGTCAGATGTGTTCAATCATCCAGGTCAGATGCTTGGATTTCCCACCTTCTGCCTTCCCATTTCCTTCTCTCCCTTAAAACTCTCCTCAAAACCGATCTCCTTCAATTGTCTCTCCTATTGTTTCTATAGATTGTTAGCCATTTTTATCTGATTTACTTGTGCACTCTGAAGTACATCGGGACATTTTTCCAAGTTAAAGATGATGCAAAATAAACACAGGTTATTGCGTTTGTGAATTAACGACAGTGTCTGATGCAATTTGGGCAACATTCTACCTTTAAATTGGAGAAGATTCTTGGTTCATGTCCCACTTTAGCACAAAAAAAAAGCTGATACTCCAATAATACTGAGGGAATTCTCAAGATGCCCAGGCAGAGTGGGGGAGCTATCCCCGATGTAATGGCAAATTTTATCCCCTGATCAATAGACTGCTCATTACTGTGTAGCTGTTTGTAAATTGGCTGTTGCATTTTCTACATTTCAATGGTGACTGTACTGCATAAAACACTGTTTTGGCTGTAAATGCTTGAGATGTATAATGGTTGTAAAAGGTATTATATAAATACAATTCTTTCTTCTCATTTTCCCTGACTCAATACTGTTCATTACCTCTGCCTTCTGACAAAAAATATACCTCTTTGTAATATTGGGAAATTCATGTATTCATGATGGATCATTTAATACCCTGTGTAGTGTCAGAGTGGAGGAGAAGGAGCCAGCAGCAGACAAAATTTAAATATAATGATAGAGTTATGAAATAGGATGTAATGCAGAATGTTGAATAGAAGCAATCTTTTGCAGCTTTTGACTTCAATTTAATTCTAAATGCGAGTTTGTTTTATTTACTTGGATGAAAATTGATCTCACTGAGTTATAATGTGTCAATGCATAATCGAGATTTTTTGAAGCGTAAAGTAAGTGTTAAGTCAACTGTATACCAACACGTTTTTACAAAAGGTCATGAGTTTCTTTTATTATGAATTAATGTGTAAAAAGTTGCCTGTAACAGTGTTGAAATGCCTTTTATTCAGCTGTTCTAGGCAAGTAATACGTGATTGAGAAGTATTCTAGTTGTAAGGGAGAGGGAGGGTAATGATACCCTATGGTGCTAACTGACCAGTAAACAAATGCAAAAAATTATCTAATGCTTTATTTTGAAATTCCAAAACATGTGAACAAATTCAGAAATGAAATTACTCTATTGTTATTTCTTTGGAGTGTGGAAGACACTAGCTAGGCCAGAATTTGTTGCCCATCCCTAATTGCCCTCAAAAAAAAAAGTGATGATGCTTTGAACTGCTGCTGTATGTGTGGTGCAGAGATACCCACAATGCTGTTATGGAGCGAGTTCCAAGATTCTGACCCAACCACAGTGAAAAGATAGCAATATAGTTCCAAATCAGGATGATGTGTGGCTTGGAGGGGAACTTGCATTGGTGGTGACGTAAAGGAGTCCATGCATCAGCTGTCCTTCTAGCAAGTTTGGAAGGAACTGTCGTATAAAGCTTGAGTTGCTGCAATGCACCTTCTCGATGGCACGCTCTGCTGTCAGTGGTGGAGGGACTGACTGTTTAAAATGATGGATTCCAAGTAAATTGCTTTGATCTGAATGTTGTTGAGCTCTGAGTGTTATTGGATTGCACTCATTCAGCCAAGCAGAGAACATTCCACACTCCTGACTTGTGTATAAGTTTTGTGTATAAGTATAAGGGGTGAAATATTCTCCACAGAATTCCCAGCTTCTGACTTGCTCTTGTAGCTGCAGTATTAATATGGCTTGTTCACATGAATGGTCACCGGTAGTCCTCAGTATGTCATTAGTGGGGGATTCAGCAATGCTAATGTCAAGGGAAATGGTTCGAGTCTCTCTTGTTGGAGATGAACATTGCCTAGCACTTGTGGTGCAAATCCTGTTTGGCACTTACAAACCCAAACGTAAATGTTGTCCATGTCTTGCTGCAGATAGGCACAGACTGTTTCAGTATCTGAGGATTCATGACTGGTATCAAACATTGTACAATCATCAACAAACATCCCCATTTCTGATCACCTTATGGAGGGAAGATCATCGATGAAGCAGTGGGGGATTTTTGGGTTTAAGATACTACCCTGCGCAACTCCTACAGTGACATCCAGGGACTCAGATAGCTGACCACCAGCAACCAAATCTCCATGTTCTATTCCTCTATAGTTGTTCATTTTAATACTCCAATTTTGTTTTGAGTGTTTTATGCATACGCATACATGCCACAAACTGGGTGGAATTTTTCAGCCGCATTTACCCCAAAACCAGAAAATCCCACCTGAGATCAATGGACCGTAATATCATCCATCTAACAATTCCCATGGTTGGTAGGAAGATTCCCTCTCTGTTTTTTGATTTGAATAATTAACATCTTTCCCTCATGATTCTTAATTTGATCTCCTTTCCCTTTTATCTGATCAAAGGTATTTTGTTTCTTTTGTTTCTTCCTTCTCCTCCTTCAATAAGTCCTTAATCTGTTGCTATGTAGGTGGCCACTCAAATCTCTTTCCACATTCTCCAAAGATCCAGAACTCTCCACGACAGTCTTGTGCCATTTGCAAGACAGTGTAACCCAAAAACGCCCATATTTTGTCTAACTTAAAGTATGGTTTAAGAACATGTCCTCTACTCCAGTAACTTCACATTCCTACATTTAGTGCAAATGCCTTGAATATGTTGGATAGATATGGCCCACATATCTTGTGCCACGCACATCACAAGAGCATCAACTGGATAAATACCTTAAAATAATTTTCAGCTCGCATCAAATTCTTCCAAACATGAGACTCCGTTTCCTCAAGTTAATACTGATGTTAATTAGTGGATGGAAAAATGCAGCTGGCCAATTGTTCCTCAGCGATCTTTCTCCAAGTTGAACTCTGAGGTTAATGTTTATGCTTTTCTGGGTTTTCAACCTAAAATGGGTTCTCCCTCAGCTTGAAATTTGGTTTTACAAAGGAAGGAATATCCAGTACATGCAAATGGTATCCAAATCAGAACAGACTCATGCAGCTGACACTGAGGATAAGCATTTTTTTAAACACAAACAGCTTTGACTGCTTAAGAATTGCCACTTCAATTCCACACTAATTAAAACATTGACCAAGTGTACAAACTATTAAATTCCTGGTGTTTCATTTATTTCTGGAAATAATTTTATAAATTACTATTTTCAGAAATGCACTAAATCTCTCAGTCCAAGGACCTGACTCAGAACATACCCTGGACTGAACAAGTGTGGCAATAACTTTGTTTAACCTGTGGTGACCACTTTCTGGACTAGGAAGGAAGTGTAAAAAGAGATTTTCTGATTGAAGAGGGGCACAAAGGATGACAAGATGATCGTCAACAAAGTTATTGCCACGCCTGAGAGATTTAGTGCATTTCTGGAAATAGTAATTTTACAAATTACTATTTCCAGAAATAAATGAAACACTGGGAATTTTCTAGTTTGTACATTTGGCCAATGTTTTAATTAGTATTTTTGACTTGCATTTATCCAGTTGGTGCTCTTGTGATGTGCGTGACACAAGATACACAGGCCATCATATCTATCCAACTGCAAATTGAAGTGATGGAAAAGCATTAAGTGTAATTAGCAGCATGTCCAGATTGGCTGATTTTCATCCATTGATACTAATAGACTTGGGCTGCCACACTTTGGAAATTTGGACATGTGTTATGCATGAATTTCCAACTAGTTAAGTTAATGGTCAGGGAGTATGCTGGACTATCAGTGCATGTTACTAATAAGTGCAGTATGTGATGATTAAATCCTGACATCATCTTTCAGTAACAAGAACAAAATGCTGGAGATACTCTGCAGTTCTGGCAGTATTTATTGTAATTTAATTTCCATCTTGCCTTTAATTCCAAAGAGAAGTTATCAACCTGAGACGTTAACCCTTTCTCTCCATAGATGCTACCGGACTTGCTGAATACTTCCAGTATTTTCTGTTTTTGTTTTAGATTTCCAACATCCACGTTTTTTGATATGCTCATATTTGTGAAAATGATTTATGCAAGAATAACACTTGTAGAAGGTGCAGTCTTGGAAATATTGAACATCTTCTAGGAAATATCAAGTTTTGTGGATGTCTCCAGGATAAAGTTGAAGCTATAGGTTTCAGTCATTCCATCATTTCCCTTCTTTCCTACCAACAGAAGTACCATTATAATTCATTATTTGGTTTAGTGCTAATTTGATTGAGGTACTAAATTATTCCTTTAAATGCTAATTCCTATATTATTCGAACTGATATGTTGTGACTTATGGTAAGTGAATTCCTGTGGTGGATACTTTTTAAGCAATAATTGAATCAAATTCTTTGAAATGCAGTTGAATAAGTATTTGAGAGGTTTTAATGCTATAATTCAGTCAGAATGCAAAATAGTTAAGCAATATTGTTTTGAAGACATGGAAATGAAAATACAAAGAAAGATAGTGTGTGCCTATACCAATAGAAGGCTTAAAAGAATCATATGCCTACACAGTTGACTTATCCAAGCCTGAACATTCCACTTCTGAACTGAAAAGGAAGCAAACATAATAAATATTTCTTGCTGTCATTCTAATAAGTTGCTGTGGAGTTGATGTGTAAAAGAATCCAGTTGCATGTTACAGAATCAGCAAATCCTGACTGCTTTTTACTTCAAGCAAAGTGGTACTCGCTAGAAACCAGTCGTATCCTAATGAATAACATTTTCCTTTCCTTCCAGAGAGTGTTTCTTGAGATTAAGCTTCATAAATTTCACCACCATCACCAGAACAGATTAATTAATCTTTATCTCACTGCTGGACCTTTGCTCGGTGCAAATTGGTCATCACGGTTCAAAAATGTCTACACTTCTGAACTAATTAGTTGACTGTGCAATGCTTTGGATGTGATGGTTGCTATGTAAATTAAATCTGTTTTAGTTTGTCAAATTTACTTTCCTCCTCTATGAACAGTATATTTTGTCTGTATGTTATTGCAAGAAACAATATTTTTCATTGTATCCTAAAACATGTGACAATAATCAAATCAAAAACTCTAGTAATATTTTACTTTAATTCTTCTGTCAAGGACTCCTAATGCCAATTCCACAGTTGACGTAGAAAAAAATTCAGCATTCCACTACAGATCATTATTAGTATCCATACTGGGGGGGTTTTTTTCACACAGAGAGTGGTGAGAGTGAGCTGCCGGATAAATGCAGGGTCACTTTTAACATTTAAGAAAAACTTGGATGGACACATGAATGAGAGGGGTGTGGAGGGATATGGTTCAAGTGTAGATCAGTGGGACTAGACAAAGAATGATTCGACACAGATAAGGGCCAAAAGGCCTGTTTCTGAGCTGTAATTTTCTATATTTCTATGTTTCTGTACGTAACCTTTATTTATCATATGTTCAAGAATGACTTTGTTGTAGCCTGGATGTTTTCTTTGAGCAAGCAGGTATGGCCATTGTTGACACAATGGTTAGCACTGCTGCCTCACGGCGCCTGGGTTTAACTCTGACCTTGCATTACTGTATCTATATAAAGTTTGCACCTTCTCCCCATGTTTGCTTGGATTTCCTCCCTCAATCCAAAAATGTGCAGGTTATATGGATCACCAAATGCTGTACTGATTTTATGATAATCTGGCACATAATCCAAACATCATGATTAAGGATAAGGAGATTGATAAATGTTGAGGCAAATGTCACAATCTTATTATATTTTTCAAAATTCTGTCTTTTCAGGAAATTGTTTTTGTTAGTGTCGAGTTTATTATTGACTAGCAATAATAAAAGTATTTCTGTAAAAATGCATTTAGTTGAAGTTTCTCATTTTGGACTCAAAGTAATCATAAGTGCCAGGGGAAAGAACTTTATACTATATGAGAAGAGCTTGCTGCTTGGCTAGGAAATGGACTCTGACAGAGATGTTGTCATGCAATAGTTGATAGTGACAGAGTTAACTGTCAGGTGTTGTTTGAAATTTATACCTGTGGAATGAACTAGCAGTAATGCCTTGACTAATCAGTCAAACTGCCTGTTTTAAATGGGTAATAATTTACCCATTTTGATTTAACCTGCTTCCACCATACTGTCAGACAGTACGTTCTATACTTTTCTGGTTCTTTTTCTTGTATAGCTTTTCCTCCTTTTGCCATTTATGTTAAATCTGTGCCCCCCCCTCATTCTTGATCTTTTCATGAGTGGGAACAGTTTTTTCCCTATCGACTGTGTTCAGACCCTTTGTGATTTTGGAAACCTCTAGCAAATCTTTCGATTTGCTTTTCCTTCAAGGAAAACAATCTCAATTTTTCCAGTCTATCTTTGTAACTGTCTCACACCTGGGATCATTTTGATTAACCTTTTTTCTGCACTCTTCTGAATGCTTTCATAATCTTCCTGAAGTGTGGGGGCTAGAAATGAATGTAATATTCCAGCTGAGGCTGAACTAGTGTTTTGTGCGGGTTCATCATGGCCTCATTGCTCTATATTTGTTACATATTTGCAACATTCTCACATCTGAATTTTGAGCTCAGTGTGATGTCACCCTTATTGCTTTCAATATTTTGTCCTGGTGAGGCCTCAAACTTCAGAAGAGCATCTCTTTGCCTACCACTTCCCCTCCAGGCATCTTTTGTAGATTGAGGAAGATTGAATTGCCATCAGTTTTATGTTATGAAGCTACTTAGAACTCTGTTCAACATACCATCAGAGAAGATCTGTAAACATTAGGATATGCTTTTGTCAATGTAGGCTGGGAACATTTCCTTTGTGCCTTTTGATTGCAAGCTTAATCATGTAAACATTTTGATTATTCTTGGCTTGTTATAATCTGTGCAAGATGTATATTTTTAAAAAGAAGTACAGAGATATGTTCATTCTATCAAAGATGGACATGGTAGTTTAAATTTCTTTTGTGCCTAACTATTCTAGATTCAGATTTATTGCACATTCCACCTCTGGAAAGATCACATTTCATTTAACTAAAAATACACCTTGGTGTATCAAAGCTAACAACCTTGCAAAGACATTTTAAAAATGGGTATTCTATTTCTAATGAATTTGCATTGTAATGTTTTGTACTGAACACACGTACTTTATAACCTACAAAATGAATGTTCTGCTATTAGTAATAGATGTAATCAGTCCCAGTAGGTAGTTCTGTTTAGACTACGTTTGCCCTTTTGTAAATATTTTACAACACTAATTATTCAAAGCCCAGGAGTCTCTTTTGCAGTGCCAGTAATGAAAGTGGTATGTAAAATGCCAAAAGTAATTAAAGGGAAACTGGTGAAAAGATATCTAGCCAATTCTGGCAGATGGCCAGAAGAGTTTTGTGTTTCTTCTTTTCAGCTCTTGGCTATTGTGTCACATTTAAATTGCCTAATATAATTGAATTGATTCCTAATTTGAGCAATTTATAGTTTAGATTGCACTTTTTTGTGATTATTTTCCTCTTGACTCCTTTGAAGTATGTGCACTAGTGATTTTGAGCACCATGCTTGTTTTGACCAAGATTCTTGTGTGAATATCAACAAGAATCTTCATAATGGCAAAACATTGTGGTCAAGCCCAATTTTTTTCACCTTTGGTGACGATGAAGGGCAAGTGGGGTGAAAACAAGAACAACTTTGTGTTCCCACCATCCCCTGGAGGAGGTAAATCGAATGGGAATGTTACCTCAACTTGGCAGAGTGGATGCTGAGAGGATGTTTTCTTTTGAGTCCAGAACTGGAACACAATTTAAAGATTAGGTATCTCTCATTTAAGATTGAGATGAGAATTTATTTTTTTTTATCTGTGAAATCTCTTTCCCAGCAAGCAGTGTAGACTGTGTCATTAAATACATTCAAGACTAGAGTTAGAAAGATTTTTGATCGACAAAAGAGTTTAGGGTTATGGGAGAAGAATTGAAAAGTGGATTTGAGACCAAATCAAATCAGCTATGATCTTATTGAATGATGAAGTAGGCTCATTTCCTGCTCATTTTTACATTCCTGCCCCTATAACTTAGCCATCTCTGCGCAGGCAGAATTTATTGAGTCATCAAAGTACAAAATCTTTACTTTTTTGATATCAAAGGATTTGTTTGAGGATTGATGGAAAGGTTTTTTATTTTTTCATGAGATGTGGGCATCTTGGGCAAAGTCAACAATTATTGCCTGTCCTTAATCCCCCTTGAAAGGGGCATTTAAGAGCCAACCACACTGCTGTGGCTCTGGAGTTGCATGTTGGCTTATAAAAATGGCAAATTTCCTTCCCTAAAGGACATTAGCGTGCTAGATAGATTTGAACAACAATCGTTCGTGGTTTAATTTATTTAATTTTTAAAATTCAATTCAAAGCCCACTATCTGCCATGGTGGGATTTGAACCCAGAACTTCAAAGCGTGATCCAGGGTCCCTAGATTACTAGTCCAGTGACACCACTAGTACGCCACTGCCTTTCCACTGAAATAAAGATAAGAAAAAGCAACTGAAATTGATAAATGATACCATAATAGGAAAAAACAAGTGCAAACCACACAGAAAATTAATTTTTGTGTATTGGTAGAGAAGTTCCATTAAACCAGTTAATAGTGTGCAGTGAAAGAAAGTTAGATTTGCATTTATATAGCACCTTTATGACCTACATGCTTTAAAGTACTTTTTGATGTGCAGTCATTTTTATGGAAACATGCACAGCAAATTCTTGCAAAGGGCAATGATCAGACAGCTGATTTGTGGATTTGGTCCCCAGATTGTAGGAAGAACATGGCAATGGAAAAGATGCAGACTATCTGAGATCTGGCATTCGATACTGTTTTCTGCAGAAGTTAAATTTACTTATTCCAGTGAAGAGCAGACTTGGGGTGCCTTGGAGATTATAAAAATCCTACAAGATACAAGACAGAATGTCCTTACTTGTTGGATGGACATGGTTGCAAAGTCATTGAACCAGTCAGGACAGAGCATTCTAATACTGATCCATTAATCTGAACTCCCACCATCTCTACAACTGGCATCGTGTAGCTGTGATGTATTCTATCTGAAAGATGCCAAGGCTGCTTTGGCAGAACTCCCAAATCCAGGACTGGGATATCCACCACCTTGGAAAACAGGGGCTGCAAATGCTCAGAAATGCCATCTCTCCAAATCTCTCCCCAGTCTAGAGCAAACCCTGCAACCCCCTGACTAACCACATCCTGGCATCTGCTTCACCCGACTGCTGTGGTTCAAGGAGGTCCATTAGATAAGGATGAGCTGTAAATGCCAGCCTTGCCAGTGATGCCCAAAAGCTAAGAATTTAAATAAGACTGACCCTGTGTGTCAGTTTAAAATGAAGCCTTGAACAATAGGTGAGGTGAGACATCTTTTTATTTTCCTCTAGAAAATTTGAAATATTATTGAGAACCTGTTATCGACGTGATCTAAAAAGAAGGCTGAAAGAACAGGATAAAATTCTGAGAAAAAGAGCAGATAGAGACGCCTGAACAGTCTTTGGAACATACTAGTTCCTGAGCTGCTGAGATAATAGAAACATTAATACAAGGAAACAAACAATTTCAGGATAAACATTAGCTATCCTGGAATATCTCCTGACCTTTTATATCATAATTTCCATTTACTACATTGAGGTTTGAGTTCAGCCTGGATAAAGTCAGAAAATCTGATGATTTTTAAAGAAATTTACACAACCCAGACGTTGAATGCACATGTTTTTGTTACAGAACTGATATCCATATGTAGGATGGTTCGGTGGCATAGTGGTTAGCACTGTTGCCTCTCAGTGCCAGGGACTTGGGTTCGATTCCTGGCCTGGGTCTCTGTCCGTGTGGAGTTTGCACATTCTTTCCATTTCTGCATGGGTTTCCTCCGGTTTCTTCCCATGGTCCAAACGACGTGCTGGTTAGGTGTATTGACCGTGCTAAATTCTTCCTTGGTGTACCTGAACAGGTGTCAGAGTGTGGTGACTAGGAGATTTTCATAGTAACTTCATTGCAGTGTTAATGTAAGCCTACTTGTGACACTAAGTTTTAAACATGACAATTGGCCTTTCCAAAACGACATGTAGGATTTATAGTCCAACTCGATGTATTTCAAGAAGAAATTAGATAAAGCTCTTGGGGCAAAAAGGATCGAGGGATATGGGATCAGGATATTGAATTCGATAATCAAAATGAGTGGTGGAGCAGACTGAATGGTGTACTCCTGCTTCTACAACATACTGTAAGATTTGATAAGTAAAACTGCAATGCATGCTTTTGTGAAAATATATATAAAACCTGTAGCTCATACTGTTTGTGAAGAACCACAATTCTGAACTTTTCTTTCACAGAACTTGAGCCATGCTGGCTAGGCCAGCATTCATTGCCCATCTCTGATTTCTCTTGTAGTTAATGGTAAACTGCCAGCTTGAATTGTGCAGTCTGTGTAGTTTAGGTACATCCACAGCTCTGATAGAAAGGGTTTTCCAGGATTTTGACCCAGCAACAATGAAGAAAAGGTGATTATATTTCCAAATTCAAATGGTGTGTGACTTGGGAGGAAACTTCCAGGTGGTGATGTTCCAACCATCTGCTCACCTTGGTCTGTCAGGTAATAGGGATCACAAGTTTTAAAGGTTCTGTCGAAGGAGCCTTAGTGAGTTACTGTAGATGGTGCACACCTGTACTTGCAGCGGTGGATGTGGTCCCATCAAAGCAGGTTGCTTTTCCCTGGATGGTGTTAAGCTTTGAATGTTGTTGGAGCTGCACTCATCCAGGCAGGGGGCAATATCCATCACATTCCTGCCATGTGCATTGTCGGTGGTGGCAGGCTTTGAGGATTTGAGGAGAGTTACTCGCAGCAGAATTCCCAGCCTTTGAGTTGCTGTTGTCGCTGTATTACTCTGTGGCCCAGTTCAGTTCTGGTCAGTGGTAATCCCCAATCTGTTGATATTACCAATAACATTACTGGATGACAAAAGCTGATGGTTGAATTCTCCCAACTAATTAAGATAACCGTGGGAACTGTTGCTTCATGTTTCTTTGCCACCTGTGGTTTGATGTTCTCGAGGCAATAAGGTCGTTTTTAAAATTGTATTTACAGCTTTGTCATAGTCCACGTACAACTTATTGTGAAAATGCTTTGAATAAGCATTTTAATATCTTAATTCTGTTTATTTTTGCCCCTCTGTTTCTTTGTGGTAGCTCACGCTGGGGTATGAGTCCATAAGCTCCAGTAGCCTTCTGATACTTTACTCAAGTGGTCAACCTTAATGTGTGTGCATAAGAAATTGTGCATCCAATCAGGAATATCAGAACTAAAATTGACATCAACGTATAATAATACATAGGATCAGGTAGAAATTCTGTTTCTTGTCAAGATAGATCTGAATCCTAACAGTTTGATGCTGATTTCAACTGGGAGAAACTCTGTGCAGGAGGTGTCTGCTGCAGATACCTTCACAATTTAAGTAGACTTTTCCAAGCTGTATGACCCATTAAGGTATCTTCAGTGCATGACTTTTTGTGCTAATCTTCATTCTTTGAGACGTTGGAAACATCAATCCTCAGGAAGTGAAGAAAAAGTGTTGGGTTTTCCACGTCCAACAAAGCAAGTCAGAAACACGAGTCAGTTTGACTTTACACACTTGACATGGAATGTTGCCTGTTAAAAGCACATATTGGGAATGTGAGCAAACCTCATTATTCTCTATCAATTGTTTTAGCCGCGGAAGTTCCATAACATAATCCCGGTCACGGCCAGAGAGAGAAATCATAGGTCCCAGGGTTTCCAAGCCCTTGGGTATGTCTGTGCAAACCAACCAGAGAACAAGAACTGAATGGTTTGCAATTCTGTCTGTTACGTGATCAGCAAGTCTGAAGACCCTACCGATCTGTTGCTTTTCACTACAATATATTTTCAGTATCTACTGTGCCTCACAATATCTCTACCTCAAAAAAGCACCAGGATAGAGTGGGATAATAAATAAGACAAAAAGACATGCCCAAAGTCAGTGAAAAGGCTGTTGAGAATCATGTGTCATGTAAATCAGGTCACTAGTTTACTATGAACCCATTATCTATTCCCGTCCTGACAATCTCACCCAAATTTTCATTAGTCATGATTCTGTTCATAAGGTAATTTAAGGATAAGAAAGACCAGCTCATCCCACAATGGCACATGAATGTATTCTGAGCAGGAATAATCTGTTCCATTATTTGATAACATTGTCTACATTACACTGATGACTACAACTTAAAAGTATTTAATTGTCTGTGAAGTGATTTGGGATATTGAAGTAAGTGCTGTATGAATGTAGGTTGTGTGTTTATTTCATTATGTCTGTATACAGTAAGTAGAGTGACTGCAACAATGAAGGCCCAATGCTCATTATCAGGATCATTTCATCACAGAGCGACCAATTGAAGTACCTATAAAAAAATCATTTAACTTTCAAAATCAATTCAAATTGGTAGCTCATCTCTCCCACAGTGACCCGCTCAATCTTTGCTCTAATCTCTCCCAATATCCCTCCAAACATTTCTTTCTTACTGCCCCCTCCCACAACATCCCATCTATACACCAGTGGATTACAGGGACTTGACTTGCCATTTTTCAAGTAGGAATACTCCTGGTTGCTGCTGCTACTCACCTTCAGGCAAATTCATCATTCCAGGCGAGGATTTCTTTTCAGTGAAATTGCAAAAGTCAGAAGCAATAGCAGCAATCAATGAAACTGATCTGACTGTTGGAGACGGTGGGGTCAATTTAAGCCGCATAGTTTTCCTCTTATCACCTATTTTGAAAATTAAAAACAAGAGTGTCTTGAATTAGTTCTTGTTTAGACTATGTGGTGGCGTACTTTCCCAATCCCCAATTTTTGTGATCCAATTTTACTAATGTCAGTAACTTGAATGAGGATTAACTCAGCAGGTTAGTTTATTGTACACATTCAAAGCTCTCAAAGGGTGTTAGCAATATTCCTCTCTGTATTCACACAGCAAAGAGAGTGATAGGGAAAAGGGAAGTTTTATTGCTCAAGGGGTACAGAGAGCATGAGTCTTAGTTCGCGTGAATTTCAGAGTCCGATGAGGAAATCTTTCACATAAGTATTCGATGGAAATTTTGTATGATTCGCTTTTTCAGATGGTTTGTGTGAATTGAAATAGCACACAAAGATTGCGTCCGCTCTGTGGGTGATGATATAAAATCTTCCAATACAATTAGATTAGATGGTCCATTGGTCCAATCTGGTCAGAGTTTATTTCTGTGTGGCCTTCCAACTGAATGTTCTACAGAAGCTTGCTGTATAGTTCAAAAATGTAATGTTGAACTTCTCAGAGGGCCAGTGTGTTAGATTATGTGACCTTTCTTCTCCACAGTGACTTCAACAAAGGATATTTGTCCAGCATCTGGAGTTTGGCTTTATTTTTGGGACTGATAATTTCTCAGACATTATGGATTGAAAGGAATGCTATTCGTGGTGAGGGAGTCACTGTTTCAACAAATCTACAGTCTCCTACAACAAGATTGGCTTGTCAAATATAAATTTACAGATATACCCTGTAGTTCCTTTAGAAATTGGTCTGTGCAGTCTGAGGTGGTTTGTTAGAAACTAAAGGCGCAAGGAGGTAAGAGATTTATTTTTTTCTGAAGACTGTGGGCAAAAATTTTCAGACAGAGTGTCAACCTTCTTAATTGCCTTTGTTCAGCAGAAATGTCCAGTTTAAAAATAGTAATGAGGATAAAGTTTTATAAATATATACAGGGTTGGGTTCCTGGACAGCCTGGCTTAAACATTCAGTCTGATGGATCTGTTTCCCAGTATTTTGGGCCTTCAGATCAGGCTGCTCAGCATGGCTAATGCAAAACTGTTTGAAACACTGGGCCGGAGCCCAACAACAACCCTCAAAACCCAACCCCAGTGTTTGGAACCAACCGCACCCCTCTTTTCCAAGCCCTGGTCACGTGTTAACTGATCATGTTGCAGTTGGCCACACCTCCATTGATTTCGGGGAGGAAAATGTGCCCAGAGTACGTACTTTTAATCAGTCTTTAAAATTTGAAATAGTTTCAATTGCAGTCTTTATTTAATTTGGACCCAGTTTGTCTTTTATTCCCAAATCACAGAATCCCCACAGTGCAGAGGGAAGCCATTCAGCCCATCGAGTCTGCACAAAGAACATCTCACCCAGGCGCTATCCCCACATATTTACCTCACTAATCTCTCTAACCTACACATCTCAGGACACTCAGGGGCGATTTAGCATGGCCACTGCACTTAACCTGCACATTTTTGGACTGTGGGAGGAAGTTAGAGTACCTGGGGGGAAACCCAAACAGACACTGGGAAAACGTGCAAACTCCACAAAGACAGTAACCCAAGCTGGGAATTGAACCCAGGTCTCTGGAGCAGCGAGGGTGCAGTGTTAACTGTTGTGCCACTGTCACCCATGTTTTAGTTTAGTTTCAGAATTGGAAAGTATTGCCAAAGGTTTACCATTTTATTTTATTTTTCCCTTCCCTTTCTATTTTTATGTCTTTCTAAACTTTCATTTTTAGCCTGTGGTATGAGAATTGAAATCAGAAGTGTTAAATAGTATACTGGTTCTTGAATAGTAACAAACGTTACTCATTTGTGGTAATTTACACTTGGCACAGAACTTTGATGGAAAACTAGTATTCTGTGGGGGGAAAAAAAATTAGAATTTTAGTTTGGGCCTTATCTTTCATTTTTGTTTGCATCTGTAAGGACTTTAATTTTAATTTAATTCTTGACAAAAGCAAACTATTTTTCTCTACATTTCAACTCACTGGAACTATGTTTATAATTGCTACCAGAAAACCCCTTGTTAGAATTGTAACTGGGCATTGAATAAAGGCATGTCCAGGCTTGGTTGTAATGTTCTCTATTGTCCATTTATTTTTTTCTGGACCTTTTTAACTACAGTATTGGTTACCTTCATGCTTGCCCACATTGAAGGCTGAAACTCCTGCTCTAAGTATCTGAAGTGAGACTTCAATCTGCCACTTTGAGAGATGAGGACGTTACCAACAGAGCAACGGCTAACACAAATTCTGTTTGAAATTTTAAGGTACCTCCCTCTTGTCTGAAACTTGCAGCAGCCGAGGAGATAAACACGTCAGTTAAGGTCATTGTTTAAGCTTATTTTTTCCCCTATTCATGTAAATTGTACAATGGATAAGAATGGGAGGAAAAACATCTGCATCCTGTGATGCTCAACTTAACATAAATAGAAACGCTTACAAATGAACATTGCCACGAAAACTTAGTCTCGATTTAAGTTACATACTTCAAGTAATGTGATAACTCAGGCAGGATGGGGAAGTGGAGGAATTACCTGCCTTCGAGAGGCAGGTAGCTAATTAATGGCAAACAATGGCCAATTATGGCTTCTTGTCAGAGACCAGCCGGATGTTAGAGGTAGCCTCCTATCTGCATTTTGGAAGGCCAGTGCTCCTGGCATGCTTTGAGGCTCGCACCTTTTGTCTACACCTTAGGCACCCTCCCTCTCCTCCTTAGCTGAAAGGCCAGCATGCTGTTTGAGTTGGAGGGTCTCCTGTCAACCTTCCAGCATCAAGCTCTTATTAGATGGTACACTCGCCCTCTGGCCAATGCAGAAAAAGAAAATCACTGCTTGGTGACTGTTCCCCACAGCACGTAGGATGGGGACCTGCATTTGACCCGGGATCCTGAAGTCTACAGGGAAGGTCTTGTTCTTGAGCGCAGAAATCTCGATTTACGTTCCAGGGCTGCAAGGGGATACGGTCTTTTAAATGAGATATTAAACTGCAGCTCCATCAGTTGCCTGAGCTGTACGCAAAGATGTTGAAGATTTGCTGGGAAATTATCCCAGGCGCACTGACCACTATTTATATGCCAACATCATAACTAAATGAGTGATCACTGCAGGACCTTGCTGTCTGTAAGTTGGCTGTGGCGTTGCCTAAACTCCTGTGGCATTACTTGAATGGGTGAAAATTGAGCGAGGTGGATACTCAACGAGACACTGGTGTCCCCATGCATTAGTCACTGAAAACAAGCGCGCAGGTACAACAGGCTGTAAAGAAAGCAAATGGTATGTTGGCCTTCATAGCGAGAGGATTTGAGTATAGGGATGTTTTGCTGCAATTGCATATTAGTGAGGACATAGCTGGAATATTGTGTGCAGTCTTGGTGTTCTTATCTGAGAGTGTGTCCTTACTATAGACGGAGTACAGCAAAGGTTCAACAGACTGATTCCTGGGACGGCAGATCTGTCATTTGAGGAGAGACTAAGTTGGTTAGGATTGTATTCACTGGAGTTTAGAAAAATGATGGGAGATACCCCCATTAGCATCTTATATCCTCCATGCCACACCATCCACACTATGACCCGTTATAGTCTCTATGCCAACTAATCAAGATATGGTCCCTAACTACCATCTTTTGTCTTTACATCTGCCATGCAACTTACCTAGTATCTATAATGGGCAGACCTTAGGGGCCATGCTGAAATGAAATAAAATATCTATTAGAATTCACTATAAAGAACAAAACACTCCTCCACCTATTCATGAGAACCCATTCAAAATATTTAAATCCCGTACCAAAACAAGTAGATATGTATTCATATCCCCATATCCGAGACCACAGATCCTTTAATAAGTTGTTCGAGCTGTCAATCAAATGCTGAACATATCCCTCCCTCTCTTCCCCCAGCATCCCCCACCCCACACTACCACCATTACTTTGATAATTACAGGCTATGGGTAGCAGTAACACTTGTTATAATGTCACTTTTTTTGTTCGCTGATAGAATGTGGCTAAGCAATCTTTTATTGACTGTTTCTATTGCTGTCAGAATGTGATGATCAGTCACTTGCAGCATTGCAGTCCATGTGAGGAATTTGACCCAACAATGGTGAAGGAACAGTGATATAATTCCATGTAAGGATGATGCATGGCTTAGAGGAGAATTTGCAATGATAGTGCATCTTCATGCATCTGCTCGTCTTATCTCTTGGGTGGTAGAGGTCACCAGGTTTTGAAGGCACTGTTGAAGAAGCCTTCAACAGTGAGTTGCTGCATTGCACCTTGTAGATCGCATTGCTGCCACTGTTCACCAGTGGTGGGGAGAATGAATGTTGAAGATGGTAGATGGAGTGTCAATCAAGCAGGCTACTTTGTCCCGGGTAATTCTGGCTTCTTGAATGTTATTGGTACTGCACACATCAGGCAAGTGGAGATTACTCCATTGCAATCGTGAATCATGTCTTGTAAATTGTGCACAACCTTGTGGTGTCAGGAGTTGAGATACTCACTGTAAAATTCCCTGCCTCTGACCTGCTCTAAAACACTTGGTATTTATATGGCCAGTCCCGTTCAGTTTGTGACCAATGGCAACTCCCACAATATTGATAATGTGGGAATTCAGCAATGGTAATGTCATTGAATGTCAAGGAGAGATGGTTAAATTCACTCTTTGTTGATGATCGCCATTGTCTGGCAGCTGTGTGGAATGAATGCTACTTACCATTATCAGCCTAATCCTGATGTTTGTCTAGATTTTTCTGTATATGGGCACAAACTGTTTCAATATCCAAGTCTTACAAATGGTGCTGAACATTACATAATCATCAGTGAACACCCCACTTCTGATTTTGTGATGGTGAGTAGGTCATTGATGAAGCAACTAAAGATGGTTGAGCCTAGTCCGAGGGACTCCTGCAACAATGTCCCAAAACTGAGATGATTGACTTCCAACAACCACAACAGTTTTATTTTCTGTTGGGTATAATTACAACCAGTGGAAATTTCAGGGTTATGTCAAAAAGCTATTGAAATTGTTGGCACTGATTTATTTCAACTCTCTGACAAGGTGGGCATTTTAATTTTTAAAGGATTAGCAATTTTAATAATTTGACTGTTTGATGGTTCTACATACCTTGCCTGCCTTTCAGGAGCATTTACTCTTCAAAAAAAGAATTCTAACCTCTCTACTGCTAGATAAGAACCTGCTGTAGTGAAAAACGGAACCGGTTTGAACTCTGAGTCAAAATCATCTTATTGCGTTCAAGTTTCTTTTGTATAGGAGTCATATCCCTGTCTTAAGAGTAGTTTCTGCTGGGCGTGGGAACGGTATTTCTAGATCCGCGGTCTGTCACCATTCTGGACATGCCACAGAATCTCCATGATTCCCTTAAAACCAGGTCAGGATAAGGGTTCAGCATTTAGGACTGAGATGAGAATTTCCTTCACTTAGGTTGTGAATTCGCTATTCCAGAGGGCTGTGGAATGCTTGATCATTGAATATATCCAAGATCGAAATTAATTAAATGTTTTGGTACTAAGGGAATCAAGGTAAATGAGTATGGGACAGGAGAGTGGAGTTTGATGTAGAAATTCATCTGTAAATGACGTTTAGACTTGGGGCCTTGTGATCGTCCTGTGTTATTTGTTATGTTCTTATACTTGAATGTTTCTATTCTCCAGTGCTCAGTTTTCAAGCTGATAGTTCAACAAATACAGAACTACCTGTACCAGAGAAATCAGGTGCAAATAATTTTGGTCAATTTTAATCCACTTGGGGAGTCGAAAATAGCCAATTTTGCTAGCTGCAGAATGTAATCCAAAATCTTACGTTTCAACTGTATGTAGACCAGAGCATAAATTTTTACAGATTCTAAAAAAAATTCTATTCAAGTAAAATAAAATTAGACTTTGAAAGAAAGGGCAAAATATAGTGTTGTCTCTTTGGATTAAAACAGTAAGTGGTACAAATTGAAGGAATTGAAGCATTTTGCTAAGTGAATACTGTTGAGTCACTGAGTCACAGAATGTGATCAATATAAATTGATAGCGTTAGTTATTAACGTCATGTCCTCCAAGAAACTTATTTACCAAATTGAGTTCCCGCAATGAATCCAGCCAGTTCCAGGAATAATGTGGTCAGTATGACCTATTCAAAAACAAAACATGATTATCCAGTGGAAGCTATTATTTAATTTGTTGAATGCATTATTAATGGGGAAACTATCTGGTAAAATTTTTTTTTTTATTTTATTGTTTCTCCTTTCTTCCTGTGTGTCTCCCCTACTATGCTGCTGTCCTCAGATACCTCCCAAATAAATTTTTGAATCTTTTTCAGCCTGATGATATAAATTTAACGCCCCACTAATTTACAAAATCAAATTCTCCATTTCTTTCTTTTCAAACCAGAAAGTCTTGGCCCTTGATTTTCAGTCCCAAAAGAAAGCTGGATATTTTTCATGGTCGTATTGACCCTAGTTGTTTAATTGATATGTTCTTAAGATTTCCTTCAACTTCCTGTGTGCTTTTTTTCAGAAAATAAGCATAAAATTGCTTAAATTAAGACTTTCACCACCACATTGTTTTTAATTGTAAGGAGATCATAAAGAAGGATTCTGGACTGGCTGGCAATTTTTTTTTTGTTCTGAATTTTCTTGTGCCAAGCCCACTCTGATTATGAGAGGGTTGGAAGGGGTTGTTTTGCATTGTTTGGGAGTGGTGGTGCAGTGTGCAGCATAATCAGATATAGAAAGTATTAACGGATCAATTTTGATTCAAGGTGGGTCAACTCATGAGTGCGACTTTTTAATCAGCCAGTAAATACTGCTTTTGAAATCTTACTAAGTATAGAATCCCTACATTTCAGAAAGAGACCATTTGAGTCTGCACCAACAACAATCCCACTCAGGCCCTATCCCCGTAATCCCACATATTTACCCGGCTAACCCCTCTAATCTACCCAGGACAGTAAGGGGCAATTTAGCATGGCCATGCACATGCTAAATCTTTGGATTGTGGAAGGAAACCCACGCAGACACAAGGAGAGTGTGCAAATTCCACACATACAGTAACCCAAGGTGGGAATCGAACCCAGGTTCCTGGAGTTGTGAGGCAGCAGTGCTAACCACTGTGTTGCCCCATCACTTCCTTGTCTTCCATTAAGTTGCAAGACCACATTAAGAAAAATGAATTTAATGTGAAATATAAACATATGGATTCAGATGAGGATGAGGCTATTCAGCTCCTTGAGCTCGCTCATGTCATTCATAAGATTATGGTTGATCTGTGTGGCCTCAGCTCTACATTCTGCCTACCTCTGGTAATCTTGGAATCCTGACTCAACAAAGGAGTCAATCTACCTCTGCCTTAAAAATATTCATTGACTCTGTCCGCACTGATCTGGGGAAGCATTCCAAAATGATCTTCTCGTCTCCATCATAGTGTTCTCTCGTTTTAGTTGCTCCCTTTGAATTTTCCACACACCTGACGAAGGAACAGTGTTCTGAAACCTTGTAGGTTCAGTATCAAATAAACTGGTTGGACTTTAACCTGGTGTTGTGAGACTTCTTACTCTAGTCTCTCTCACCAGAGACAGGAAATGTTTTGTCCTCGAGTTCATTCAGTGAAGCAATATCTTTGCAACCTGGTGGACTAATTGTGCTGTACAAAGAAAGCTTGCAAATCAGTGTAATTACCTTTCACTATAAGGTAGTTCAATGTGGTCAGTAAAAATGTTGTTGAATTACTGTTCAAAATTACTGTTAGGAATTTGTAAGTCACCATTAATTAGGCATTTGACAATGAAATTACTTATCTCATATTGATGGACATTTAATCAAACAAATTCAAAGTTGTTATAAAGTCCAAAATATTCAATTTCCCAACTGAGTTATCTGTGTTTCATAAAATCATAGAATTCCTGTAGCTCAGAGGAGACCTTTCAACACATGAAGCCTGCACTGAGAACAATCCTAACCGTGCCCTATCCCCATAACCCCATGTATTTACCCTGCTAATCCCCTTGATACTATGGGACAATTTACCATGACCAATCGACCTAACCCTTGCATCTTTGGAGCATGGGAGGAAAAACTGAAGCACCCGGAGGAAACACGCGGACATGGGGAGAATATGCAAACTTCACTTGGGAAATCACCCAAGGCCAGAATTGAGCCCAGGTCCCTGGTGCTCTGAGGTAGCAGTGCTAACCACTGTGCGATCATTATTTATGTAAACTCCCTGCATTGTTGAATACTAGAGCTTGACATTTCCTCTAATTCATGGGGTTTTTTTGTCAATATCAAGTAAAAGTTCACATTCACTCTTTAAAAGTAGAATTTTGGCATTTAGAATAGCAACCAAGTTGGGAATTCTGAAACTTTCCTTCCTGCCCCACCATCATAGCTTTTACGTTCTCTTTCAAATAGAACCTCTGCAACTTTCAGCTGAAAGTTTGAGTGGTTACTTCAAATTGTTGAGAGCGTGCACTGACATTTAGCATAATTTGGCACACAACAATGTGTTGAATTCAACTTGACATACAAAATAATAAGATATGTTGGTGGTGACATTCTTCTGTTAAAAGGCAATCCATTTAATGGGGTTTAAGATCATGCTCTACTCTGTGCTTTCTGGAAGTTTTTAGATCCATTAGTGTGTCGTTAAAGTAATGCATAACTGGGTCAATTGGAAAAATTTCCAGTGTTGCTCAATGAGGGGAATGGTTGCTCAACCAGTATCATTAGACTGAGGGCACTGCACTCAGTTTCCGAGAAGTGAAGAGAATGCAACAAAAACATACACCAAGATTCTGCTGGCTGCAGATCTTGGTATACAGCATGACAGATGCTTCATACCTACTGCTTCCAGGAGAAGCACTATGGAAAGAATTTCCATAGACATTATCCCACTCACCCGTTTTGGCTAATAGATACTTTCAAGGAACCAGTTGTGTTAATTTTTCTGAAGTTAAGCATAGAACCTATTTATCATGCAAGTGTTGTGGTCACTCCCAGTAAGTGGTATATAGGTATTTACATGCTTAATACTGGGCAGCAATCACTGCTCATTAATTATGATAGGCAGGCAAAAACCTTCTTATTTACTCTTACATGATTGCAATACCTTGTGCAGCAAAATATTCTGTATCCCATCCAAAGTCATCGGTTCTCCTGGGAGAGGTGAAATACAAGATTGAAATGCAGGCAATCTGGGAAGAAATATAGTCTGAAACATTCCTCTCCCGACGATCTCTACATCTCCTTTGCGCAAGATGCAGCCAGTTCCGAGTGGTATTATTCTCTGAGGGAAAAGCATCTAATGTAGATACAAACATGAATTAGGAGCAGAAGTGTTCCACTCTGCCACTCAATAAGATTGTAGTAATTCAGCTAAATGCCAGTTTCTGTCACCAAAAACCCTTCATTTTGACCCAAAGAGGAGGGTTGTGCTGCAGCTTACAACCGGGAAGTCCACACCTCGGGATCTACAGTACCAGTCCATGTTGAGTAGCAGATTTATAAACCCCCGCTGGCTGCTTCTCACTGGGCAAACCAAAACTTGCTCAATAAAGAAGCTCGTGTTCCACGAAGCTGAGGGGAGATCTATCAATGATACTTCCTGGCCTCATGACCATTGTAACATTGTTCTCTTCTCTCTCTCTCTTTCTCCCTCATCCCTTCAGATCTGTCTCTCTCCCAGCACCCCCACTGTTAGGAGATTCTTCCCAGCACTAAGCAGTTAGTCTGAATTCCATCGAAGATGGGGCTGGGTCAAACAGCATAAACCGAAAGGGGACCTTCATTTCAGAGGGTTGCAGGGTTACTGATGCATGTGGATAGTCCACTTGGAGTGTTGTGCGCAGTTCTGGTTGCCTCACTACAAGAAGGATGTGGAAGCAATTGAGAGGGTGCAGAGGAGATTTACAAGGATGTTTCCTGGATTGGGAGGTATGCCTTATGAAGATAGGTGGGGGAGCTAGATCTCCTCTCCCTGGAGAGACAAAAATTGAGAGGTGACCTGATAGAGGTTTACAAAATAGGGTGGATTCGCGGAGGCTATTTCCCAGGGCTGAAATGGTCGCTACGAGAGGACACAGGTTTCTAGTGCTGGGGAGCAGGTACAGAGGAGATGTCAGGGGTAAGTTTTTCACTCGGAGGGTGGTGAGTGAATAGAATCGGCTGCCGTCGGTGGTGGTAGAGGCGAAATCGCTGGGGTCTTTTAAGAGACTTCTGGATGAGTACATGGGATTTAATGGGATTGGGAGTTATAGATAGTTCTATGACCTGATAGGTACGGATATGATCGGCGCAACTTGTGGGCCAAAGGGCCTGTTTGTGGTGTAGTGTTCTGTGTTCTATGTGTGCTGAAGCTTTGTTGTAATTTCTCAATCATGGGTGACTCAGCTAAAAGTCTGTCGAATCTCGACAGGGCTGGAAAATCCTACACTTTGTTTCTCACTAGAGGGAAATTTAAATAACTGACTGCCGAAGATACAGTTCAGGAAAAGTGCCCCTAATTCTGGGACTCAGTCTGGGAGGACCCAGATGTGTTTCTTCTTCACATTGGACAAAGCCAAATTGGCTGATGTATTCATGTTGCTGCGTGAATAGAAATTGTTGAGCATTCCTTTTGCTGTTGTCCCTCGTGATTAAATCTTGCCAGCTCTCTTCCCTCCGAAATAAGGCTGCTTTTCCAGCAGATATTATTTATGTGTGGACTGAAAGGAAGTATTACAAAACTTGTGTCCTTGGCCTTAGTTTTTAATTTATTAGCAACGGCACTGCCATTAACGCAGCTCTGATGTTAGAACATCTTGGTCCGAGGAAGAATTTTGCAAGTATAGCGAGCAAAGTGCTGAGGATCTGTTGAAGTTTGCACGCCAAATCGCAGCATGACAATGAACATTTGTTTTAGTTACAACATCTGTATATTTCACGTTTCCATGACTGAGTATTTTTAACACTTTCCTACTAAAAAGGAGAGTGTTTAAGAAAAGACTAGTGCCTAAATGGAAGTGCTCATTGATGTATTAATAGGTTTTGGCTTTGTCCACAATTTATTCCCGATTAACATTTGTTCTTTAACATGGCAGGAGTCCATCAGAGCAATGTTCCAGGCCCAACCCATCCTCAAATGCTCCACCATCGATCTTCCCTCTATTGCAAGGTCAGAAGTGAGGACATTTGCTAATGATTGTGCCTTGTTTTATTTCATTTGTGATTCCTTGGATATCAATCCGTGCCTGCATGCAGAAAGATGTGGATGACACTTGGGTTTGGCCTGAGGAGTGGCTAGCAAGATTCACACCTCACATGTACCAGGGAATGCTATCTCCAACTAGAGAAAATCTAACATCTCCCATTGAAAACTAATGGCATTACAATCATTGAAACCCCCAGCATCAGCATACTGAGGTTACCATTGACCAGAAACATATAACTGGATCAGGAATATGAGTAGGGGCTACAAAAGTCGGTCAGAGTTTGGGAATTCTGTAGCAAGTAACTCACTACCTGATTCCACAAAGCCTGTCCACCATTTACAAGGTATGAGGCAGAAGTGTGATGGAATACTGTCCAATTATATAGAGAAACACAACTCCAACAAAATTCGTTCAACACCATTCAAGATAAAGCAACCTGATTTATTAGCACCCGATCTGTTATAGCAATGTGTACTGTCCACAAGATGTGCTGCAAGAAAATCAGCAAGCCTACTTTGACAGTACCTTCTAAACCTGCAATCTCTCCCATTGAGAAAGACAAGAATAGCAAACATGGGGCACGTGACTTTTACGTTCCTCTCCAAGGCACGGACACCCTTCTTGCAAGTAACCATGTTGTGGCTCCTTTACTGTCACCAGGTTAAAATCCTGGAACTCCCTCTCTAATATCAAAAAGACCTTCAATCTGGTGCTAGCCACCAATTTCATTCTCCTGACTATCAGCTGTGACTGAACGAACATTGCTGTCCTATTTGAACTTGAGTTGATCTTCCAACCCCATATCATCTTCAAAATGAAGACCACATTCTTCCATAATGTTACCCGTCTTGACATTTGTCACAGCCCATCTGTTGTTGAAACCTTCAATGCTTGTGTTATCTCCAATGTGGACTATTCCAATGCTTTCCTAGTTGGCTTTCCATCTTCCACTGACCAGTAACTTGAGGTAGAGATGCCGGCATTGGACTGGGCTCAACACAGTAAGAAGTCTCTCAACACCAGATTAAAGTCCAACCAGTTTATTTGACATTAATCCCACAAGCTTTTGGAAATGGTGTTCCTTTATCAGCTGTGTGAAAGGTCAGAACCTTCTGGTTCAAAGAAGCTGGTTGAAATTTAACCTGGTGTTGTGAGACTTCTTACTGCAAATAACTTGAGCCCATCCAAAACTCTCCTGTCCACGCCGTTGTGCATTGTGAGAGCATCTATATTACATGAATTTCAGTTCAGGGCAGCAGCTCACTAGCACATTCTCGAGGGGAATTAGAGATACCAATAAATGTTGGCAGCAATGGTCACATCCCAAGGTTGAATGAAAAAGAAGTACACGTGTGCCTCTAAAATGCAATATTTTACATTTACATTTGCAATCAAAATTCATGTGTCATTGCTCAGCTTGTTTGCATTACGGAGTTCTGTTTTAATGTGGTTTGTTGACCTTTAAATTGGTTGCCTAGCAATATAGATTTCAGAAAATGCTTGCTTCCCAAATCAATTCTGGATATTCTGAACAGCAGGGGATTTAAACAGATGCAAGTGTAACTCATTTAGTCACTGCACAGACAGCTTGTTCTGATTTATTATACTCACTTGCTTCCTTTTACCAAATCTGTTGTCAATCCAGTTAGCTAATTTTTTCTTAATCCCATTTCTATCTTGTGACTCCAAGATGTGTATTATTTTGTAGATATTACAACAGGGAAAAGGGGACAGAGTCTTTACCCTAAAATCTTGACCCTTGAGTTTTACCTATGAATGCTAATGGACTGAAAATGCTAATTGACCCCAACCTAAAGACTTCCAAAACATTGTGTCACTTGCCTTTAATTGATTCCGTCTCTCCTAAATTTCATATACATGCCAGTTTCTTTGTTCCATGTACCCTTTCAAATTGGCAGCTGCATCTGTGAATTTTAATGTTATTTATATAGATGATAAGAACACTATTATCCTCTTCTTTCTTAACAATTTGAAACTGATTAAATAGAAATCAACACCCTATTTCCATGGTTTATCCATATTTGAAAATTTCTCTTGCACTATTTTTATTAAACCCTTACAAACATCCGAGTAAATTATTTTCACTCGATAGCACAAATTCAGTCCCCCCTGAAAAATTTAGAGTATCTGTTCAATGTGACCTACTTCCAAATCCACTCTGATTACTCGTCAAGACATCTGTACTCTTTGAACATTTGGCAGATTCTGTGTAATGTTTTCAAGTATCTTCTCTGTCAGAGAGGGAATACTATTCAGCCTTTAATTTGAAATATGTGTCTCCTTTTTTGATAATGTTAACTTCAGGGTGCAATTCAAACAAAGAACCATCATAATTTTTTCCACAGCCTTCAAGAATTTTAATTCTACAGTGCTGATTTTTATCGTAGCATTTAAATCACGCTTGCTGTTATACGGAGCGCTCAAAATGCCCCAAAGTACTTCACGGACATTAGGGCATATTGGGTTGGTTTTAAGGAGTGCCTTAAAAGTGGGAGCGAGAGGTGAAGAGATTTGGAGTGCAAGACTTTGAAGGCAGAAGGCCTATCCAGCAATGTTGGGACAAAGGAAGCCAGGAATTCAGAAGAGGCCAGAACTGGAGGAACTGCCAGTTCTTGGAATATTGTAGTGTTATGGAAAGATATAGGGAAAGGGGGGAGAACACAGCCATGGCGGGATTTAAACACCAAGAATTTTGAGAATATTTTAATCCAGGCATTGAACTTGGTGCACAGAAGGGTATGGGCGGGAGAGTGTGGATGAGTTCAAGCTGTTGGTCAGTGGAAGATAGAAAGCCAACAAAGAAAGCATTGGGATAATCCAGGCTGGAGATAACACAGGCATTGATGGAAGTTTTAGCAGCAGATGGGCTGTGACAAACGTCAAGAAGGGTAACATTATGGAAGAAGGTGGTCTTTGTTCTGAAAACCATATCGGGTTGGAAGATCAGCCGAAGTTCAAATAGAACAGCAATGTTATGAAGACTGTTGTTCAGTCTGAGCTGATAGTCAGAAGAATGGAATAGGTGGCTAGGCCAGCAGCAGATTGAAGGTCAGTTTGAAGGCATTGGAGCGTTGGTCTTTCTAACATTTAATTGGCAGAAAACTTGGATCATTCTTACGAGATGTTGGACAAACAGCCTGATTACACAAGAAGCGCTGCGGAGCTTGAGAGATTATTAGAACCAGATACATCAGTGCATGTATGGAACCTGACTTTTTGGATGATGTCACTGAAGAGAAGCTTTAGATGAGAAATAAAAGGAGGAATAGGTGGGGATAGGGGAGGATTTTTTTTTTTATTATTCCAATTCAATTCAATCAAATCAAATCTAATTCAGAGTCTCAACAAGTTGAGACATTCCCGATCCAAGCTGACAAGACAGGGCTCTCACCTCCTGTCTTGGGTTTGATCTACGTGATCCAAGCTGATTGGAGTAGGTATAGCTCTTCCTCCAAGGCTTGATCTCATTTGCATCTTAGCCAAAAGGCCGAGATGCCGCTTTAAAAAAATTGCTTCAAATGAAGCTAAAAATGTAACCTAATGACTTCAACCAAGTACAGCATGTCGATACTACAGTTGATCTTAGCCAAAAGGCCAAGAAGTGATTAATAGTTAGGAACAGGAATATATGTATCATTATAAATGAAAGTCTCTCTTTCCCCATTATGAATCCCTGTTGAATGCGCATCTTTGTGAACATGCCTGACAAGCTATTTCAGCCAGTCTGTTCCAGCATGACAGACTAGATACTTAGTGAATCACATTTCATTACCAACACTCGGGACTACAATTAATTTAGTTTGCCTGATGGTACACGTTCCAATTTCCTTATCTGTCATTATGAAAAATTATTGTTCACTAATATCAACTTCCAAGACGATACTCCAAATCCCCTCCCTTTGCTCTTGATACTGGTAGAAACTCTTTACAAAACAGTTTAAAGCTCCACGTGGCATTATATCATTGTTCTCCAAGTGCATCTCTGATTATCATCATGGTCTTTGGCACTCCCTGCGCGGGTCAATGATTTGCTTCCAGACTTAAAATGAGTTCTCAGGTAACCGAAGAGTTCTGTGTGCACCCTGCATTCTCTGCCATAGGTGGGGCAGCCAGTTACGTTACAAAAGCTGTGTGAGATTTGGTTGCTGGGAATAATTGCTGTTATATAAATTTGGTTTCTAGCTTCAGATCCTTTTCAGATGCTATAGCAGTTTTTTAGTTTATCTCCGTAAGTACCTTTTTCCCTTTTCACCTCAAAAAATGATGATTATACCAGGAAGTCCTTCCACTATTACCCCTCTAAGGTATAGGGTTTAATCAGAATGATGACTTTGTCACAATGTTTTGATGAAAAGCTGTGAAGCTGAAAAGGTAACTCTCCGCTTTGCACTGATGTTATCTAACCTATTTAATGTTCCCTGCTTAAATTCCTTTTTAAGTTTCAATTTTCCAATATCAACACTAATTTGTTTTTTGCTCCTCGTTTTAATCATTGCTGATAATATACATCACTTTAATCTGTCTGGAGCTACTCAATTGAGATGTTAATTTGCAGGTGATGAGAAATTTTAGTCATTCCGTAAAAGGCTCAGATGGTTTATCCAGGGTACTTGCTACAACACCAAACTTCTAACTTCATAACTGAGAGTGGGTTGGTGCGAAAGTTGGTGATTTTCTATCTCTTCCCATGCAGAGAAAGAACGACCTGGCCTCAATGTGTCAAAGTGCTTTATGGCAAATGAAGTAGGAAATAGTCATTGTTAAACGTGGAGGCCATCAATTTCCACAGCAACACTGACCAAATTGCAGAATATTTACGGCAAAGAGGAAAGCCAGTCAGCCATTGTGTATGTGCCAACTCATTGCAAGTTTTTCTGTCTCGTTTTTTCCACATAAATCTGCGAATTGTTTCCCTTCATATAATCAGCATCCTGGGGGTTACCATTTAACTGGGCCAGCCGTACTCACTATGTGAGCAGGTCAGAGGTCGGGAATACTGTGATGAGTAGCTCAGCCCAACTCCTGAGAAACCTTTCCACCATCTACAAAGCATGGGTCAGGATTTTGATGGAATATTTGTCTGGGTGAGTGCAGCTCCAACAACGTTCAGGAATCTCAGCACCATCCGGAAAGGACAAAACAGCTCACTCTGATAGGCAGCCCAATCGTTACCTGCAACAGTGACTTGCTGCACTGCCGGAGATCAGATCTTTTGACATTCTCAGAATTTTCTGTCTGTTTTTGCCTCTTGCCACACCATGGAGGAAGTCTGAATTTTAGTGCGCTGTTAGGTTCAACAGTGCCAATCAAACAAGTCCCAGCAAGAGGGGATGTGAACAGTTGAGAGGCTGGGGCTCATCTTGCAGTGGGACAGTCCTTGCCATTGAGGGTGAGGGGTGGCGGGGGGATTGCACGGCATGGGCCACAGGACGCCAGATCCATAGGAGTCTCCCTAACCCCAGGCCTACAGAGCTGTGCAATCTCCCATTGTAACAAAGTGTCATTTGCTGTTGCGTTAGAATATCAGCAGTGAAAAGAGCCTTAATTATCCACTTGTTCTAAAGATGGCCATCCCCCCTATTACTGGTAAAATGCCAACAGCAGCAGGAAGGTATTGTGAGGACCCCAGTACCCATTCCTTCCTCACCCATCCACATAAACCTCCCAATACGCTTTCTGGGACCTCATGAAATCCCACCCGTTGTTTTGTAGTTGAACAAACTAATCTGTTAGCGCTTCGTTGAGTGCTTTTGAGTAATTTGAATGCTGTGTTAGTTTAATAACATTCCGCACAATAATTAAATGATCACTTCCCCTTAATAAGTGTGAAATATTGATGTTAGTACTGAATCAAATTACACCAGTTAATATACACAATAATTTCAAGCATTCCTCTCTTATGATGTTTGGTTTTAAATTTGGAATTCGATCATAAACCCTCGGGGTTAATAATTTTTAAAAGCTAGATTTGAGGATGTGGTTGTAACAGCTGCTGCAAGAAGATATTTACATTTTTTGTATAAAAAGGGAAAAACTTGAACCATTTCTAAATCTCATCTGCAGCATTAGATGCAACACAGATTTTTCTGAATTGTCTATTAATCTTTCGTTGTTCAACAAATGCTTCAACCAATATTCATGTATGTTCATTTTTCCACATTTTTGTAATATCTGAGATGAGATTATCTTGGGTCACTGTTGTGAACAGTTCTATTAGCCTGCATTCAGAAATAAAACATTTTCAATTTTGTGGAATGGTTTATCATGGTAATATATCTAATAGATATGTTTCAAAGTGTTATATCCATACCCCTAAGAATATAAAAATATGAAGGGTGAATACAAGTTATTCAAGCTTGCTTCTAACTCCCTGAATGTAACATCTTAATGATTCCTAACATGTTTAACTTCAGTAGCTTGCTTACTAGATTACCCCAAATGCTTCCAATCTTGTGTAAATTTTTTTTCCCAATATCTGCTCCATGATATGGTTTTCTTTCAGTTCAGTGTATTTACTCATGTTCTGTTTGTCTGAAGTACCTGTGATATTCCAGATTAATCTTGGTGGGTGTAACCACTGACTATTCTGTTTGGAACAAATTTCCTCAAGACTTGCCCAAACTATATAAACTGTTTCACAAATTTGAGCAAATCTGTCTGAGTCAGTGATCCTCAAACCAGTTTTCAGCCTCTCAAGTTCCTCTAGCTGAAATGGCAGCAGTATTTTTTTATTCTTTATTCCAATTCAATTCAATCCAATCCAATCAAGTCCAATTCAGAGTCTCCACAAGTTGGGACATTCCTGATCCAAGCTGACAAGACAGAGCTCTCACTTCCTGATTTGGGTTTGATCTACATACTCCAAACTGATTGAAGTAGGTATAACTCCTGCTCCAAGGCTTGATCTCATTTGCATCTTAGCCAAAAGGCTGAAATGCCGCTGTAAAAAATCATTTCAAATGAAGCTGAAATGTAACCTAACGACTTGAACCAAGCACAGCATGTCGGCACTACACTCGATCTTAGCCAAAACACCAAGAAGCGATTAGCAGTATCTTTTTTCAAAAATATACTTTATCCATAAAATACCCAAATAAACCATGCAAATTTACATATCTTTGAATTGCAAATAGTGCAGAATTAAAACTTTTTACAGTTCTATTCAAATTACACTCATAACATTTCAAATTTACAACTATATACATGCTTCAAAAATTACTGTGTGCTGTTATTGCTCAGATTGGCACACAGTTACGCAGATCGAGGGTATTCTACAGTTCCCGGGTCCTTGATCTGCCTCCATTGAAAGGTTTTACAGTGTGGCCTTTCCCCATTGTGCCTTTGTGGCGACTACCCCAAGCTTCAGTGCTTCCCTCAGCACGTAGTCCTGGACCTTGTAATGTGCAACATTCAGTCGAGGACAGTTCTTTCAGCTGGAAGATCAGCAAGTTTCACCAAAGTGCGTCCTTCACCGAGTTGATGACCTTCCAGCAGCAGTTGATATTTGTCTCGGTGTGCGTCCCCGGAAAGAGCCCGTAGAGCAGAGTCCTGCATCACTGACCTGCTCAGGACGAACCTCGACAAATACCATTGCATCTCACTCCAGACCTTCTTTGCACATTCCACAAGGAGGTGTGCGACCATCTCATCAGCCCCGCAGCCACTTCGAGAGCAGCGTGCGGTGCTGCTGAGACTTTGAGCGTGCATGAAGGATCTGACAGAGTGTGCCCTTTTCACCACCAGCCCAGCCAGATCTTGGTGCTTGTTTGTAAGTTCTGGCGATGATGCATTCTGCCAGATGACACTGACAGTCTGCTCAGGGAACCATCCGACAGGATCTCCTTTTCTCTCTCAGCCTCAAGGATGCTACGTGTTGACCACTGCTTAATCGCCATGTGGTCAAAGATGCGTTTGCGGAAAAATTTCTCCACAAAGGACAGATGCTGTGGTACGGTCCAACTACTCGGAGCGTTCCACGGCAGTGTGGCCAGACCCATCCTTTGCAACACCCGGGACAGGTAGAACCTCAAAAAGTAGTGGTACTTACTGTTGGTGTACCGAGGATCTACGCACAGCTTGATGCAGCCACACACAAAGGCGGCCATCAGGCTAACGGTGACACTAGGAACGTTTTTCCCTCTATTCTCTGGAGATTTGTACATCGCTTCTCTCCGGACGCAATCCACCTTTGATCTCCAGATGAACTTGAAGATGGCCTGTGTCACTGCTGCAGCACAGGATTTGGGGATAGGGCATACCTGCGCCACATACAACAACATGGACAGCACCTCGCACCTGATCACCAGGATTTTTTCCTGTCACGCAGAGGGAGCGTTGCTCCCACCAGCCCAGTTTCTGCCTGGCTTTCGCGATGCGCTCCTCCCAGTTTTTGGTGCATGCTCCTGCTGCTCCAAGCCATATCCCCAGCACCTTCAGGTAATCTGCCCTGACTGTGAAGGGGACAAAGGATTTGTCAGCCCAGTTCCCAAAGAACATGGCCTCGCTCTTACCCTGGTTGACTTTGGCTCCCGAGGTCAGCTTGAGCTGCTTGCAGGCCTGGAGGAGCCTGTGAACAGACAAGAGGTCCGAGCAGAAGACAGTCACGACATTCATGTACAGGGAGGCTTTGACCTGTGTGCCTCCGCTACCTGGGATTGTCACCCTTTTGATGCCTGGGTCACTTCTAAGGCCTTGGCAAAGGGTTCAGTGCAACACACACAAAGGACAGAGGAGAGAGGGCAGGCCTGTCTGACCCCAGACCTGATTTGAAAACTGTCTGATTCCCACCCTTTGAGTAAATCTGCAGTATTACATTTGTTGAAAGTTTTTTCTCCATTAATCCATCTCTGATTTACTTACTTCACTTTTTTGGTATCTCTGGTCTTCCGTTTCACCTTTATAACGCAGTTACACTTTGCATATTGCGCTCAGATTGCTTTGCCCACTTCATTTTCTTCCACTGCACCATCTGTTTTCTTTTCACTTGCTTCTTCTAACGCAATTTGAAGCAATTTTTTAAAGCGGCATCTCGGCCTTTTGGCTAAGATGTAAATGAGATCAAGCCTTGGAGGAGGAGCTATGCCTACTCCACTCAGCTTGGACAATGTAGATCAAACCCAAGGCAGGAAGTGAGAGCCCTGTCTTGTCAGCTTGGATCAGGAATGTCTCAACGTGTTGAGACTCTGAATTGGAATAAAAACAAAAAAAGGAGGAAACTGAACCAATCTCATAATCAGATTGAAGTTTCTCACAGAGCACATGGAGTTCACAGGTGTGTAGGTTAGGTGGATTGGTCATGGTGAATATATGGGATTATGGGGATAGGATACTCTGTCAGAGAGTTGGTGCAGACTTGATGGGCTGAATGGCCTCCTTTTTCACTGTAGGGTCACTGAGTCATCACCTTGCTGGTTATTTTCACTGTCTCCAGGAAACGGGTCCTGATAGAGTAAGCGTGAGTTTCTGCAGAAGGAAAGCAGCATCCCGGTGGGTGACGCTGAAAAAGAAATGTTCTTGTCTATTGTCTAGTCCCAGCTGACCTGAGCTGAAGCTGGATTCGAACACCAATGACTTTCTTTCATTCTCACCATTTCAGCAAAAGAAGTGGTGCCAATGGAGAGCGAGGGGCCATTGGTTACAGAAGGGTGTCTGGGTAGGTCCTTTCCTTTCCCCCCCCACCTCGCCCATTTGCTGGGCTAATGTGGTAAATATGCTACCAGGACACGTATTTAAAATAAAAATACAATAAAGAAACTGAAGCACAGGTTGTTGGTTGGATGATGGATTATTCTGTCTAGACTGTAAACTTCAGCCTTCTCGAAACTTTCCTACTGCCTTTATCTTCTCCCTTCTGTTTGCACCCCATAAATATATAATTTTCCAGTATTGCAACCAAAGTTATACATAGTGTTCGAAAACATGGTGTGAGCTGTGCCTTCTGGAGTCTCAGAATAGCTATTGTAAATGAGTTCCCTCCTCTAGTTACAGCTACTGTCCCAATACTCCGGAGCTCCAAGATATCCAGAATGCCTTTGTCTGCTTCTCAATGTCTCCTCTTAGAGTTCACATATGGGATGTGAATCTCACCAGCGAGGCTAGCATTTGTTGTCCGTCCATGTTGCTTTAAGAAGATGATGTTGAGCTGTCGTCTTGAACAGCTGTCACCCATGTAATGTAAGTGCGCTTACAGTGCTATTAGGGAGGGAGCATTCCATCCAGGACAGTGATGGGATAGTGGGACAATTCCAGGTCAGAATGGTACATACCTTGAAGGGATGCTGTAGCCAGTGGTGTTCCCATGCATCTGCTGATCTTGTCCAAGATGGTAGGAGTTGCAGGTTTGAAAAATGTTCTCATAGGTGCCTTGGCAATTTATTGCAGAGCATCTTGTATGTGCTACACACTGCTGGCACTGTGTGTCAGTGATAGAAGGAATGAATATTGAAAGTGGTGGATCTGATACTTAGAACATAAGAACATAAGAAATAGGAGCAGGATAGGCCATCTAGGCCTTCAAGCGTACGTCGCCATCATTCCACTAACCCACCTGCTCCCCAAAACCTTTAATTTCCTTATCGATCAGAAATCTATCTACCCGTGACTTAAACATATTCAATGAGGTAGCCTCTACCGCTTCAATGGGCAGTGATTAAGTGAGATGCTTTGCCCTGGATAGTGTTCAGCTAGATTTTGGAGCTGCATTTATTCTGACAAGTGAACAGTATTCCATTGTACTCCTGACTCGTACCTCGTGGTTGATGAACAGGTTTGGGGAGTCAGGAGATGAGTTCCTTGCTTCCTCGTCCCATGTTCATGGAGCTACAGTATTTATCAGGCTGGTCTACTTCAGTTTCTGGTCAGGGTTAATTCTTAGGATATTGATGGTTTGGGATTCAGTGGTGATAGTGCCATTGAATGTGAAGAGGTGACAATGTTACCACGACTGCTTCATTCCACACTCGGTCAAATGCTGCCTTGATGTCATGGGCAGACATTCTCCTCTCACCTTGAATTTGGCTTTTTTGTTGGGGTTTAGACTAGGACTGTAATGAGGACAGGAGCTAAGTGACCCTGGCAGAGTCCAAACTGAGCATCAATGTGCAAATTAGTCCACTTGACAGCACTGTCAATGACACCTTCCATCACTTTGCTGATGGTCAACTGATGGAATAATGATTGGCCCAATTGGATCAGCCTGCTTTTTTTTTTGGACAAAATATAATTGGGCAATTTTCCATATTGTCAGGTCAATGCTACTTTAGTAGCTGTACTGGAGCAGCTTGGTAGGGGACACAAGTCTGGAGCACAAGCCTTCAGTGCTATTATTGGAATGTTATCAGAGCCCATAGGTTTGTTGTATACAGTGTCTTCAGCAATTCCTTGATACCACATGCAGTGAATCGATTTTGCAAAGGAGAGGCATCTATGCTAGGTATGTCAGAAAAGGCATTTTGGGGACTAAAATGTCGCAAGTGTGATAATAGGACTGGATTACTGTATTTTATTAGATGCTTCATTCATGGAAATACATTGGGCCCAATTTTCCCATCCGGGAGAAAAAGACCTGTGGCAGAGGTGAAAACCTGGAGTGTTTGCCACTGTGGAGCCTGGCAGGAAACCCTATCTTAAACCCTGACCTCGCTAATTATGCACTCAGAAGTTTGGCACTATTCTGTGGCAGGGCGGGCATGATGATGAGAGTTCACGATGGTGCCATGTTGAAAAGGCATCCAGAATTGCTGACGCACCATTGAAGAAAGATGACAGGCTTCCTGAGGAGGAAGATGGTGGATTTCCAGGAATACACTGAGGTCAGAACACTCCTCGATGGCCCTGAATCTGAAAGATCCATCTGTAGATGTTACCTTACATGTCTCCCGCTGCTCTAGTGTTCTAGAGTTGCTGGCAGCTTCCACCCCAAACTCTGGAGACAGGATCAGGCATTGTTCAGGTGAGTGGGCGGCACAGTGGTTAGCACTGCTGTTTCACAGTTCCAGGGACCTAGGTTCGATTCCCAGCTCGGGTCACCGTCTGTGTGGAGTTTGCACTTTCTCCTCATGTCTGCGCACGTTTCCTCCCACAGTCCAAGGATGTACGGGTTAGGTTGCTTGGCCATGCTAAAATTGCCCCTTAGCATCCTGAGATGCATCGGTTAGAGAGATTAATAGGTAAATATGTAGGGATATGGGGGTGGGGCATGGGAGGGATTGTGGTCAGTACAGACTCGATGGGCTAAATGGCCTCTTTCTGCGCTGTAGGATTTCTATGAGTCACAACTTCTGCACTCATTGTTCCAGACGTGTTCTGGACTGGTGTGTTTTCTGACTAGACAGTCAGGAATGAAGGGAATAATGCCGGTCAAGCTTTCATCTGTATTCAATTAGTGGGATGCAAATCAGTTCCACGTTAGCCTCCAGTGGTTTCTCTGTGGGCATCAGCAAAGAATCCCACAGGATATTCATGCCAACGTGAAACCAATGAGTTGTCTCCAGGCGAATTCCCCCATCTACCAATGAACCTACCAACGAAGCATTGTTCACAGAGATAGTGATTGAGGCAATCAAGTATAAAAAGCAGTTATTGGTGTGTATCAGTGCTATTAAGACAGAACTTATAACTATTGGTGGAAACTAATGTACAACATGTACATCAGGATGTTAGGAAAGTACCTCCTGATGACAGGAGTCATTCAAAATGATAATGGTTGAAATCTTAATTTAAGGTAAATTTATGTAAGAAGCATTTTTTTTTATCAGAATATGTTGCTGTCTAACTTTCTTCTCTCTCTGACTTCTGATCTTCCTGATCCATGATTTCCCAGGATATGAGTGTTTTAGTGCTCTTCTACCTGATCTCCAATCTTCCACCTACAAAACTCTATTTTGTTTATCATCCCAACCTTGCTGAACTGCACTGGCTCATGGTTCACTGACCACCCCCCCGCCCCACCCCCAAATATAAAATTCTCGTCCTTGTGTTTAAATGTCTTAAATTCTGTGCCCCTTTGCAATTTCTTCCAGCGCTTAAAGCCCTCGACTTTTGTATTGCATACTTGGCTTTTTAAAATTCCTACTCTAAAACCAATCAGCTTCTCTCTTGCTCCAAAAATATTCTTAAAATTCAGCTCTTTGACTGAGCTCATCACCACCAATACTGCAGCAACTCAACCCCCAGGTCTCTCCAATAACTCCTCCTTTTTCTTGGCCTTCAGCTTTGCTAAATGCCTCTGGTGAAGTATTTTTTTGGATGTTTCATCCTATGTTAAAAGTTCTGAATGAGTAAGAGTTACTGTATCTGAATTTGTTTTGCTCCAATTAGATTCTTTAGATGCTTGCATCACACTGTATTATGCCATTGAAACTGACTTTGCTTTCTCTTCTTCCTGCAGCTACATTGGATAGCTCACCATAAGTGTGTGAAGCACTGATTCTTGACATGGATACACAGGAAGAATATGGTTTTCCACTTGCCGCTCCCAATGCGAAATGCCCTTCCAGTGCTGGATAGTAGAACTAGGAAACCAATACTCTGAAAAATTTTTGCTGAAGCTTTGGAGAGTGGATGGAATTTGGGAGCAAGTTGGTATATGTAACATTATTGAACTCTTTCAACATAACCATGAAGGAATTTAATTGATACGTTGAGTCAACAAAGCTTTTGATTGTGGTAAAACTTTCATTAGGAGCTTCAAATGTGGCTTTCACTTTTAGTTCTTGCTTGTGATGCCAGTATAGCTGAAGGGAGTGCGATGAGACTGCAATATTGTGATTTCTTTTAACATTTGTGCAGAAAAAAGTTCAACCAATAAATGGATTGGAAGGTGGAAGAGATGAATTTTCACCTTTTGTCCTCAGAATGAAGTAGTTTGGATAACTCGTTGAAAAATACAGTCCAGCACAATAACTTCTTCACTATGCTTTCTGTTGGTAATGCACCACTTTTGCAGACAGTAACAACTTGCATTTATATAGCACCTTTAGCATATTGCTGAAAAAAGAGACATGCCGTCAAAGCTTTTTGGCTTGCCCTGATCGAGACAAACACACAAATTTCTAAGGGAGCAATAATTTATACTGCATAAGAAAAAAATGCTGATTGATTGGAAAATTGACTCTGGTTGAGTCATTGCTGTGGAGAATGCACCAAGGAATTATTGTCCCATGATTTTGTTTGATTCAAATAAGAAGCATCCTTACTGCTTGCAGAGGACTAGGCCCTGTATTTAAATATATGCAATTTCTAGCAAGCATGAGTGAGTCACGTTGTGGGCCTGACTGATGTTCTTAAATTGATTGTCAGTGTAATTCTTAGCACAATACTGTCCAATTACATCTGACATTAGACATTATATTTGGAGTTTTGCAAGATAGGCAGGTTGGGTGTGCTCAGTCCTATTGTGAACGCAGAAGAAATGTATCACTTGACGGGAACCACTAGTAATGCATTGGGATGTGGGCTTACAAACTTGGCATTGCAGGGGAACTTTTTTCAGCAATGCTCAAGTTCTATTCTAACTTTAACTTACTTGAATATCCCAGGGTTTTTGCAGGAGTGTTACAAAACCAGGTTTGACATCACATCATACAAGGGCATATTCAGGAAGATCACCAAAAGCTTAGTTAAAGAAGTAAGTTTCAAAGAAGGAAGGAAGGAGAGGCTTAGGGGAGAGAATTCCGGAGCTTAGGACCTCACAGCAAAAGACACAATTGTCAGTGGCGGAGCAATTAAAACTCGGATGCTCTTTAAATTGTAAGGTACAAAAGCATTCTGAATTCAAGCTCATGACTGTTAATACAGCTTTGTTGCTTATGTTGGGTTGAGGAACAGCATATATTATGTAATATGTTTTCTATCCCCGCTTTAGTTATAAGCTCTCTGCAGAAAAGTTCTTCTCAATTCCTTTCTTTTACCTAATTTGTTTGCAATCCCCAACCTCTGGCAGACTGAATGAAGTTGGGAAATTCCAGATTTGTTCTGAGATTTACTAAGTTGCACAAAAAAGTTTTAATCTATTTGAAATTAGTGTTGTAAAATTGTTTTTAATTGTATAATTGACACTACTTTTCCCTTGTCTGTGGTAATGTGCCATGCAAAAATATAGTGCCATGCAAAATTGAAATAGATTTTTCCCCCTAAGATGCTTGATGTAAATTGTTTATGGCAGAATCCTTTTAACCATGGGCTGAATTAATTTGGTGTAGTTTGAAAAACAGTCTGCAAACATCCAAGTTGTTGAGTAGTATTGTAATCAGTGATGTATCACTATTTTATATCTATAAAAGTGATCTTTAGTTCCATCATGACAGGTAATTTCAACAAATTTGAGCCTATATTTTCTGTATTAAAGTTTATATAAATCACACAAATTCATCTTGCAGATAAACTTTGATTCAAATGTTTCTATTGTATATTGCAGAACACTTCCCTTAAATTAATTTTTTTCTACAATGGTTTCTGCATGTATTCAATTTGCTTGCAGAAAATATGAATTAACCTTTTGACTAAACAAACCTGTTGAGTTTATTAAAAGATCAATGTATAAACACCATGGGCAAATGGGGCTTTTTTAAAAATTCCGACTTTATCTGTTGTCCTGACTTTGAAATAGAACTCTTGGCTCAAAGGAGACAGAGAAAGAAAACAGAATTATTGGACAAGAATGTGCTGCGGCCCATTGAATTCCTTGAGAATCATTCTTATCCCCTTGTTGCTATTATATACCTTGATGCAGCTGCCTTTTGCCTCTTTTGATCTTCACTTAGTGACTGGAAGAGGGAAATGCAGCTGGTTTGAAATGATCTCATAAAATTCAGTTAATGCACAAGCTCCATGGAGACAACTACACCTTGAACACTTGGAATCCTCTTTCTGTCTGAATATTTATCCAGTGAATTGCTTTCCTCTACCAATTTGTCTATCTTGTACAGAAATAAGATTCTTGATTTTAAAAAAATTATGCAATTTAAATAATCAGAAAATACGTATCTCAGTAGTTGCATTAAAAAGCTGAAGTTAGACAGCTGACTCCATATGAATAAACTGCGATTCAATGTTCTAATTTAAAAAGCTGCAAATTTTGTACCCCCAGTTTCTGAAGTTTCTCAATTGATCAAATTATCCATGCATCATTTTTCAGCATTACTGAGGAAGGGTAAAAGAGACAGGCTGGGATTTCCCCAGCCCCAGGGTCATAGGTTTTGAGGTGGGTGGGCTGTTAAAATGTCAGGGGGCTACACTGGGATTGTTCCCCAATGCAGTCAGACCACTGGGGAAATTTCCCAGTCATGATGTGGAGATGCCGGCGTTAGACTGGGGTAAAACAGAAAGAAATACCACAACACCAGCTTAAAGTCCAACAAGTTGGCTACAAATAAACTTGTTGGACTTTAAGCTGGTGTTGTGGGATTTCTTTCTGAAATTTCCCATGACATGGATGGTCACTGTCTGGGGATTGATGAGTGATTTGAATAATTAAAGACCAAACTAAGGGCCGTTTCCTGTGTTATGAAACCATTAGCTGCATGCTCATTGTCTCCTAGTAGCTTCCCGGAGGATAGGGTGGGGCGAGGCAGAAGGCCCACCCAGTGGACCTGACACTACTGCTGGAAGTGTTTCCTGACCAGTTGTGGGGTCCTGCCTGATTGGCTCTAGCAAAAAAAAATACAATCTCTGCCCCCCATGCAAGAGCTCATCAATATGGAGGCACCCTCTCACATTTCTCCTGAAGCTTTAGTATTAGCCACCCGTCTCAGTGGCGCTGTAGAAGTGTCAGTGGTCTACTTGAACCGGCGATGTGGAAGGTCCATCTTCCTTAATTGCCCCCATCCGCCTGCCTACCAGATTTGATCCTGGCAACGTAGCAGCGATGTCCGCTCTCCCTACCCACGCGTTACTGGCCAGCTGAAAAACTTCCGAACATTGGGATTTTTCTCCTTTTTTTGTTTGAACAAACTAAGAATTAGAAGGACAAATACTAGTTCATACGTAAGAAAACCAAATCCAATTTTCTCTTGACTTTAGACGTAAGTGAGTTTTGAAACTTCTAAAATGACTCAACAGGTAAATCCGTCAATTGACTGTATGAAGATGTGAACTCCCTGGTTGAACCATCTGCCCAGTTCAGAGATAGTTGATCTAAACAGAAGTGGTTGGCATAGCTCCAGGGGACTGAACAAAACATATCACCTGTTTCTAACAATCACTATCCATTAACTTCTCATGATAGAAAGTGTGAAACAACCTACGATAATTTGACATGAGTCATCACTTAGGAGTGGCTTCTTTTCAACAAGAACTTTGAACTAAATTTGACTGTAATGATTTACAAAGTTCTATAAAGTTTAGGTTATTGGGCAAAGACTTGGGGAGGCTCTGAATTCGCCTTTAAAGTGTGTCAGAACTTTGATATGATTTTCCACCTGCCTGCCCCAAGTCCAATGTATGTTGCCATGTTTATGGAAAACTTTATTTCAAAGATCTACTAAATTTGATCAAAAAGTTAAAACGTAAAGAGAAGAATGTATGCCTACGTTCAAAGCCAGTTTTCAACTGCTGCTCCTCCCTTTCCTCTTCAGTCATCATCGTCATCTTCCCCTTCATCTCATTTCGGGTGGATCTCATTGTTTCTATTATACTTTTTCAAATCTGGGATTGCAGCCGATAATGGGCATTTATCGTGTAGATATTGTACCACTTTTCTGAATATTTATTAGGTTCTGAAATATTTTGTACACTCGCACTGTGGTTTCAAAAAATGGGTTTAGAATAATTGAGGTTCCTGTTTATTATAATCAGCATTTCATTCTGTAAGACATCTGTTTTGTTTAGACAGCTGCAATATGCTAATTGCCGTAATTAAATTAATTTTTCTAGCTGAGGAGCCAACAGGGTCATGATTTCTGCAAGTTGTTTTCACTGTTGGATTTCACGAAATACTAAGTGATCATTACATAAGAGAAGAATGGAAACAGAGGAAAAATTATCAGTAATCTCATTGAGTCTGCTCTTGATTGATTGTTTGGTAGCAGTTACCCATCCAAACCTGGAGACAAGTTACTGCTTAGAAATCAGTTGCATAGTTTTGAGTACAATGGAATTGTTGAAAATAGTTTTGAGGATTTTACAATTTTGTATTGTGTCATGAAGGAGATGATAATGCAAGATTATAATTGTGGCAAGTTTATCTAGTGATGGTCTGCATTTTAATTTCCACAAACAACTGTATTTATTAAGGATTTTTATGTGTATGTATTTATGTTCACGGGACATGGAATATGTTTCAAAAATAACAAAGCTTTGTAAGTACCAATTGATAATGTTACAAACAACCTTGTATTCCTCAATTAAACTGAACTATGATTCAATCCAATTTGGAACTGCATTGCAGTGACTATATATGTCTTCAACGTTTGAACAGATTAAAAATTCTGTGACATAATTATTTCCTGAACTAATTGCATTCATTGGCGTAAAATTGTATGAAATGTTTGCAACCTAAGCAATGAAGAAGTTGTACAATACACCTTGAAGAAAATAATATCTGGAAGTTGTTATGGACAGGTATATACTATGTATTTATGCACGTATAAAATGTGATGTACACAACAAAGATATTAATGGGCATAGTATTTTCTTATGATTAGCATCAGTATTGTGCTCATGTTGAATCACTAAAATTTCAAACTGTAAAAACTTGCTGAATAGAATATTTTTTACATTTGCTTTGAAATCTACTAATATACAGTCATCCTTACATACTATTTTAGATTGCTTGTAGTGAGCTCTTGTTGTTGCTTTGTCATACAGCCAAAACTTGGGGATGCAATTTTGCATTGTAGGATGGGCACTGTGACCAATATAAAAATATTGCCTTATAACAAAATTGAAGTAGTGGAATTTCCACTTTAAACGCAATTAGGAAATTGGACACAAACTGTACTGGTAAAGTTTCAGTTCCATTTGTGTATTCAAACATAAAATTCTTATCAACCAACCAGTTAGTGTAATGGAACAGTCAGTTCTTTTAGAGCAAAAGAAATTCATTGTGTTTAATAATAACTTGTACAGTTTATTAGTAGACCTGCAAATAGATTTATCTCAAAATCTAAGCATTTGTCATAAGAATGCCTTGGTCCTCCACGTGTGAGGAATTAATTTTTTTTAAATATTATACTAAATCATTTACTCTTCTGTTTTATTGGCATATCTCAGCCCCTTCTTAAATTGAGTATCTTTTAACATGTAAACGCATGTTTGCTAATTCCAGTGTGCCTAAGAACATCAATTGAATTTGAAAAGACCTTCTTGAACAGCCTTATTTAGGAGCAATTATTGGAAACTCACTATTCTCATTTTCAGTCAGGGAGCCTTTCTAGCTTTGGACAAATTGGTTTTAAGCCAGCATTAAAGATTGTGGAAACTTGATTTACATTTGACCTAATTTACTCTTGAATTTTCATGACTCAGCAGATTTTGACCCAGATGCACTTGTAAAACTAATAAAAACTCTACCCCTAACTGTTAAAAGTTACTTTCAAGAAAAGATTAGAATAGTACATTTTTAATTATTTAAACTGAGTCTGAAATTCCTGGTTGGGCATCTTAATCTTTTCCGCCGGATCTTATGGATATAATCTGCTAAAGAACAAAAGAAAAGAGTTTTGATGTGCAAGACAAGTTATTTGAGACAGATCACCATGCTAAATGAATTTTGAATGTTTTGTCTGGAGTGGCACTAAGGGAAAAAGAACTCGTACTAAAAATATTTGAGAAAGTGAGGGATAGCAACTGTATTCAAACCTCAAGATTGCTGATCATTGTCTCAATTAAAACAATACTAGCCTTGGGCTGAAGTAACTGAATTAGATGACAAGTATTTTGTGTTTTATGTTTGTGCCTTTTATATCCTGAATGTTTGAAGCACTTTATAACAAGCTTTTAAAATGTCTTGGAGTAGGCAAACCAACTGTACTAAAAACAGAAATAGATTACAAAAAAGAGCTGTAATCGACTGGAAACATTAACTCACTTTCTCTTCACAGATGCTGATAGATCTGCTGAATATTTCCAATACTTTCTCTTTATTTCAGGTTTACAGCATGTGTTGGACTTCGCTTTGTTGTGTACTATTGTCAGGAAAGTACAGAAGTAGAACTTGGATCCTTGACAGATGTTAATAGCCTTTTTGGTTACCTAACTCCATGCTGATATAACGCACTGATATATAATCTGTCTTGCAAATAGCAAACCTTAAGTGAAGGGTTAATCAATGCACAAAAAATAAAACTTCTATATTAACTACACTTTGGGTGTCGGCGATAAAAGCTATTAGTCTCCTCTTGGGTATTCTCTCAAGTACAATGGCTTTGGTCAGTTTTGTAACTACATTCAAGGGTGTGCCTTTATTGCTTAATATGAGCAATACTGAAACTCAGCAATGTAGCAATAGGACTGCTTGACAGTTAAACTAGATATTTGTATCTTGCACACAAGTTCCCACTTGCACCTCAATCTCTTCAAAGGTGGAGCAAGAAAATGCATGATTCATTTCTGACCTGATCTTGCCATTAAATAGTTTTATTTCACAATCTTCAAGAATGTAACAGTTATGCTCAGACTGTTTAATTCAATCAATTCAGTTTGTCTTTTTGCAGAAAAATGTAATTTGTGTAAAATAAAATCATGAAACATGCAACTTTTCATATGAGTCATTTTGTTTGATTTAAAATAAGTACTTTGTAAATATCCTTCTGCATTCTAACTTTGGGCAAAAGCCTTATCCCACAACTTTGTTTGATGCTCTGACCATAAATGTCTTGCTCTCTCTCTTCTTCCCTATTTCATGCACGCAAGTAAGGGCTTGTGTTAATTTAATCTTTGCTGAGTGTTTGGAGCAAGGGACTTCCCAGCAAATTTGGGTTAAAGTGTCACTTAGCAAGATGGGGTTACAGATTGTTTATTGTTTCGGTTCCTTGATTTGATTTATTATTGTCACATGTATTAGCATACAATAAAAAGTATTGATTCTTGCGCACCATATGGACAAAACATACTGTTCATAGAGTACAGAATGTAATGTTACAGTCAAGGCTAAAGTATAGAGAAAGATCAACTTAATGCAAGGTAGGTCACATACTGATTGGTACGTGACTTCAGACTTTTATATCTTTTTCCTGACAAAAGAAGGTGGATGAGGAAATACTCGGCCGCGTGGAGTCCTTGATTATGCTGACTGATTTGCTGAGGCAGTGGAAATGTAGACTGAGTCAATGGATGGGAAGCTGGTTTGCATGATGGATTGGGTGGTTTTGGGCAGAGCAGGTGTCAAGTGTGATCCAACCAGAAAGAATTTCTATGGTTGCATCTGTTAAAATAGGTGAGAATCATAGCTGACATGCCAAATTTCCTTAATCTTTTAAGAAAATAGAGGCATTGGTGTCACTATGGGAGGTACCAGGACAGTTATTGGTGATTCGGACACCTAAAAACTTGAAGCTCTCAACCCTTTCTACTTTGTCCCCGTTGATGTAGACAGGAGCATGTTCTGGCAGTGGCTCATCGACATTTAACCACAATTTATCCAAACATCCAATTAAACTTGTGTGAATAAATTTTCCTTTCAGATTCCAACATTTAAATGTGACTCTTGCTGAGGGGAAAAAAATGTTCTAAAAGCCATTAAGTTGTAATGACCAGTTTGTTGCATTGGGAAATGCCTGAATGCTCCTTTTTGTGTCGACACAAGAAGCAAGTGATGACTTGCAGTTCATTTCTTTAAAGGTTTTGTGTTATTACGTGGGAAACAGATGCTGATTTCAACTGGCACCAGAGGAACATTTTATTGATGTCATAGATAAGGATAGTGATTATGAAATTGCAAAGAAGTACAGGGCGGAATGACTGGGATCTTACTTTCCTGAAGTAAGCATATTTTGTGATGACTTTATGTTATGCCCCATGTCACTTAAAATACAGTTTTCCAAACAAAATTCAAGCTAGTTGAAACTAATTATGGTTAACTTTTACTTTCTAATCAATTTATCGAATAATCTACCCAGAAGCAAATACATATTCAATCATCCTCAGAGCTGCTCTACCTTCTGCCATGGTGATGTATGAAGTAATCTAGGACCCAAAATGGTTTTGCCAGAGCCTTGGAGAAGGAATGTCAGCTTCTGTTACCAAATACCTCCTGAATATTCAGCTTATAAATCAGAGTGTCAGATTTAAACAGCATGAGAGAGATAGCAAGGCAGCAGCCGGAGAATTGGACTAGCAGGTCTGAACAGTGGCAGGAAAGATAGAGGAAAAGTAGAGAAGGAGATTTAAACAGAGTGAGACCCTCTCCTGCTGCTGGGTATTAGATCTCAGAAGATTTTAACAGTGAAAGATGATACCTATAGCAGTGAGAACCAAGCATCAGAGTTCAGACAGAAGGGGAAAGCTGCAACACAAGTTGCAGAGCCAAGTAATTGCAGCTGAGTGATAAATTAATCACTTATTGTAAGTGTTAAGTGATAAACTTTAGGCAAACAAATGGATTGAAGAGACTGGATAGCTTTTCTCATTTATGGGATGTAGGCATCTCTGCAAAGCACAGCATTGTTGTTCGTGTGTAAATGTCCTTGAGACGGTGACACCACCTTGGAAATCTAAAGTCCATTTTGTGCAAGTACATCTATAATGCTGTTGGGAAGGAAATTCTGCAGTTTTGATGGTATTAAGGAGGAATGGTAATATAGGTTCAGGACAGGATGGTATGTGACTTAAAATCATAGAATTCCTACAATAAAAAGTATTGTTTCTTGCACAGTATATAGACAAAACATTTGTTTTCTTCTCTATAAACAGAGAGAGTGCAGAATGTAGCATTACAGGCATAGGTATAGAGAAAGATCAACTTAATGCAAGGTAGGTCATATACTGGTTGGTGCTTGACCTCAGACTTTTGTATCGTTTTCCTGACAAAAGAAGGTGGATGAGAGAATATCTGGGATGCGTGGGGTCCTTGATTACACTGACTGATATGCCGAATCATTGCGTTTACATCCACTCTCCCCACGATTGCAAGAAACTACAAAAAGTTATGAACAAAGCACAGTCCATCACTCAAACCAGTCTCACGTCGATAGACACTGTCTACACTTCCTGCTACCTCAGCAAAGCAGCCAGTATAATCAAGGACCCTACGCACCACCATGCTCTCTTCCACCTTCTTCCAGCAGAAAAAAGATACAAAAGTCTGAGGTCACGTACCAACCGACCCAAGAACAGCTTCTTCCCTGCTGCTGTCAGACTTTTGAATGGACCTACCTCGCATTAAGTTGATCTTTCTCTATACCCTAGTTATGACTAACACTACATTTTGCACTGACGTGTTTCCTTCTGTATGAACTGTATGCTTTGTATAGCATGCAAGAAACAATACTTTCCATCGTATACTAATAAATGTGATGATAAATCAAAGAGCATCTCTCCGACCCTGTGGATTTAGCAAGGTTAATTCACCTATGCTGCATATGGATGCTTGGCCAATTTAGAATAGCCAATGCATCTACTCTGCACATCTTTGAACTGAGGAAACGGAAGGAAATCCATGCAGAGCTGGGGAGTATGTGCAAAATCTATACAGACAAACACTCAAGGCTCTAATTGAACCCAGGTCCCTAGCACTGTGAGGTAGCAGTGCTAATGACTGACATTTCAGGAGAACTTGCAGGCGATGGTCTTTCCATGCATCTACTGCCCTTGTGCTTCAAGGTAGCCAAGGTCATTGGTTTGGAAGGTGCTGCTAAAGGAAGCTTAGCAAGTTTGCTGTAGTGTATCTTGTAGATAGTAAACACTGAGGTGGAGGACGTAAATGTTTATTGTCGTAGATGGAGTGCCAATCAAGTGAACTTTGTCTTGGTTGGCATTGTTGGAGCTGCACCCATCCAGGCAAATGGAGAGTATTCCATCACATTGCCATGAACTTTGTAAATGGCTTTGGTGAGTCAGGAGGTGAGTTACTTGCAGCAGAATTTTCAACCTGTGACCAGTTTCTGTAGCCAGAGTATTCATCTGGCTGGTCTAGTTCAACAGCTGGTAATGATAATCCCCAGGATATTGCTGATGGGGGATTCCATGATGGTAATGCCATTGAATGTCAGGGAGAGATGGCGAAATTCTCTCTCATTGGAGATGGTCATTTCTTAGATTATGTCAATAAGACATGAAAAGAAATCAAAACTCTACGTATTAAAACTTTAAAATGGACATCTATTAAGCCCCAGAATGGCTGCTACAGACTTGTACAAGATTGCTCATCTGCTCCAGAAGGTTTCAATAAATTTAGCAGGGACAAAAGAGTTCACTTCCATCCTTGGGGAATCCTGCACAGTCACATTAGCACAGACTAATGGACAAACTGACCCTTCCAGCCAGGATGATAAAGACAGAGATATTGAAACTGACTATATCTGAAGAGGTGCCACCAGCCATTTCATTTCTAAGGCAAAGGATGGATTCTAGCCAGGAATGCAAAAACTTCTCCTATGGCTGAAATTAACCCTTTAATTGACACATCACACATGACTCCATTTTGGATTGCCTTTAATATTACACTTCAGACTGCAACTTTAACCCCAGCCAGAAAGAATTTCACCCGCTGAGCGGCCAGTTGGCCACTGTCTTTCACAACTCCTCGAAGATGGTCTGGTTTTAAGTCTTTAATCATCAGCTGCTAAGCAGTCAAAGCACAAAAGCCCTTCATTGTTGTGGCATCATTTGGTTCAAGGGTGTCGTGTTGCTGTCTCTCACCAGCAACTCATCACATCTGAATCTCTCCACAAAGGAAGCACCCCGTGGAATTTGACTTCTGAGTCTGAAAATCATGTGAACTAATGTTTCAATCGGATTGGTTGACAGGCCCTGAAGTGGGACGACTTCTCCAGTGAGGGATCGAAGTCTGACTGGCAGCTTATCTAACCCGTCTGCAGTGCCTTATGGTTAGTATAGTGCACGTGAACTCCTGTGCAAGGCTGAACCTTCACTGGCCCCGACCCCGTTCCCGCGTCCCCCCACCCACCTTAATATTCTGCCCCAGGACTTCTGTACAAGTGCAAACTGCTGCAATACCTGAGGACTCATAAATGGGGCTGAACATTGTGCAGGCGTCAGCAAGTATCCCCACTCACAATAGAGGAAGGTCATTGATGGAGCAGCTATTCAAAGCAGACATAAAAGGATTAAAGAACTTTGGCAGAGGAAAGAAGCATTAAAGACACTCTTAATTGGCATCTGTCATAGTTAACTAACACTAATTAATTAGAAATCAAATTAATTTATCAATTAATTCATCTTGGGCCTCAAGTGATTTTATTCATTGTATGAATAAATTAAGATGTGAAACAATATATATGCTGAGTAATAGGATGAAGTCCGTGTTTGTGGGCAATTAGACTGAGTACGTAGAACAGCACAGGAATAGGCCCTTTCTGTTCTCTAAGCCTACACCGATCATGATGTCTGCCTAAACCAAAACCATATGCACTTAACAGCCTCCATATCCTTCCATTCTCATTCTATTTGCGTATTTGGCTAGTTGCCCGTATGCAGGAAATGTGTCTACCTTCGGTCACTCTGCTTCAAGAGCTGTTAAGCCAGAGTTTGAGTTGGTTCTTGATCACACTGGAGTTGAACATCTGGATTTCTCACCTCTGCAGAGTATTGAGATACTGAGCAGGAATGGCATAGCTGAACAGGCTGTAACTCTTCCTCAGGAAACAGGAGGCTGCGGGTAAACTGAAGGATAATGGATTGTTTCATAAGGTAGACTTGAGGAAAATGTTTCCATTGGTGGAGGAGATGAAAACTTGAAGCCATTAACAAAACCTGGTCAGTAATGCACCCAATTGAGGATTCAGTAAAAATGTCTTTACCCAGAGAATGGTTTGTATTTGGAAAGTTTTATCACAATGAGTCATTGAAGGGAGCACTGATAGTTCTGATAAAGTATGGTGAGAAGAGGATTATGTGCAGCACTAAGACCTGCATGGACCAGTGGGTCAAATGTGCAGTTGATTCATTGTAACTTTACTAATATGATCATTCCTGATTACTAACCCCATGTATAGCCCTTCTCTGAACACTGAGGAAAGGCCAAATACTAAACTATGAATCAATTTTGAAATAACCCAGTAGGTACAAATTGCCTTGCTTGGGTGACGTTGAATCTATTCCATAAAAACTGGGGACCTAAACTAATTTCTCTTGATGCAATCCTGTAATACATAAGGTATCATTTGACTGACTTTTAATATGATAAATATACAGTTAAAATGACAGAATGCTGATGAATATAATTAATGACACTGATATCTCTATATTGATTCCTCTGACTTGCTTTTTAAATCACAAGTGCATCCTGTTTTTAAAGGAAAATATATCATATAATATAAGTCTCTAACTCATATTATTTAACAAAATATTGAGTGTGATGCCTTTAAAAATGGTTGCGCATGCAAAATTTCAGCAACAAATGTATCCAAACATGCTGAAGAGATAAGTTTGAGGAAAGATTGAAGTTGAGGAAATAAGAATTGCTCATGTTTGCTATTATTGCATGGACTTTATGGTTAAGTATTGTTTGATCACACAGAGTGCACCTTCTGACAGCAGGAGAATGTTTCAATCTACAGCCAATCCAAGGGCCTTTATATTTATTTATACATGTGGAATATTTTTAAGCCAGCCTAGACTTCTCTGTCCACTCAGCATTAAATTATTTGTATTTTGCATATTTCATTTGTATAATTGTTTCTTGTTTTTGTGAGAGATTCAGGAACAATTACTTTGAGTGAAACTTTCTTCAGCGCTCTCTCTCAGCATGAGATCAATGCATTGGCATCACACTGTGTGTAGGAGGGAGTGCTGTATCAGCAAAGCACGTAGAAACTTTCTGCTTGAGTTTTTCATATAATGGAGGCTTGTGGTAACTGAAAAGGAAAGTAAACCGATACCATTTTCTCCTCCCCTGGTCAGGATGTGACATCTCACTGATTTTAAACAAAATTGCTCTATTTTCTAATGTGAATTGTAGAATTGTCACCTATAATTTCTTCTATGTCAAGACAGTTTTTCAGCAGTTATAGCATAGTCCCAGATTGTATTGTGGTGAAAGACTTTCTTTAAAACCTGGGGTTTAATTTATTGAGAAAAGTAAAGGAGAGCAGTAGCATTCTTTATTTGTGCAGACAAAATGCATGTTTGTACTTGTAGAGAGTTGGGCTTGTTCTCAGGATGTTGGGATTAAAGCTGAATATGAAATTATTTGTTCTTACAGTTAGTCATTTACTCAGAATTTATGTAGTTTTGTCAATTGCATTAGTTAAACGTTAATGATGTCCATGTTGCAGTCAGTAACGAAAACACTCAAAGCTATATTCTTATTCAAATCAGGGCAATGATATTTTCATGTAATAATTTTCTTTAAACACCTTCATGCTCTGCTGTGTGCTTGTACATTATTTCAGATTGATTCTGTTTAAAGTGTACCCTAAATTAATTTGTTACTAGTTTATTGCTTTTTAAAAGCTGTCAAAGAAAATGTCCAAGTTAAGGCTGATTCCTCGAACATACAATGAACACTGATTCTTCTGCACCTCATCTTATCTTAAAGTTTGCTCAATTCACTGCAGATGTACACAGAGGACAGTGTAAGTAATAAACTGAATGAATGGGTCTTCTATTCTCTGAGTACATTGTCAAGGAAACCAATTTTATCTACTGTTTCTGTGACTTGTCAAGTCTGTAAATTGTGACTGCTTTGTGTGAGCTCCTAATAGGGTGTTGGACAAAATTAGCAATAAAAAGGAAAAGAATCTTTTGGTATTGCTCTAAACAGATCAGATGATCCCAGTGTCGATTGTCCAGGCTGAGCCATGCTGGTTGATCTCTGTTGAGGCAGCAGTGGAGCTATCGCAGTTAACTGGGGATAAATTGGCTCGCATCCCTGCTCCCCATCAGTATCAAATTATCATTGCTGTTCGAGAATGTGTTCATGTGGATGTCAAAAGACAGGAGGCATGTGGTGTATATCACACTTTTTAGGCTCTTAAATGGAAAATGAACCCTAAGTCATTAACTAACAGACGACCAGTTGGTTTGTCTTATCATTTTTGTGCTGACTCTTTGATAGAACAATGTTAAACTGCTACATCGAAACACATAAAAAATAGAACTTGGAATCAGCCATTTGGCCCTTCGAGGCTGCCTCACTGTTCATTATGATCATAACTGATCACAAGTTCAACTCCTTGATCCCACCTTCCCCTCCAAATCGCTTGATCCCTTTAGTACTAAGAGTTATATCTAATTCCTGCTTCAAATGGCAGAATGTTTGAGCTTCACCTCTGGTGGTGAACTCCACACATTTACCTCTCTCCGGGTGAAGAACTTCCTCTTCGCCTCAATCCTAAAAAGGTTACCCCTTATCTTTGAACTGTGACCTCTAGTTCTGGAATCCCCCCACCATCAGGAGATTTCTTTCTGAATCTCCCCTGTCTAATCTTGTTAGAATTTTCGAAGTTTCTATGAAATCTGCTCCCTCTCTTCTAAACTCAAATGAAGAAGATAATCTTAACCGACGTAGTCTCTGCTCATATTATGTGGAGATGCCGGCTTTGGATTGGGGGTGGACACAGTAAGAAGTCTCACAACTCCAGGTTAAAGTTCACCAGGTTTACTTGGAATCGCGAGCTTTTGGAGTAGATCCATGCCAATGATCCGGCACATTTTGCAGAGTTTGCTGTGGCAGGATTGTGTGGTGTCATGGTCACTTCTTCTGAAGGCTGGGTAGTTTGCTACAAACAACTTCTGTTTGAGTTGTGCAAACAGAATGACGAAGGGTACTCTGTTGGTCACGTCCCATGTTCCTCCACCTTTTGTGGAGGTCGGTGCGTTTTTTTTCACTGTGGCTTATCAGAATGTTAATTGATGAGTTAAGTGCCCTATCTCATTTTTATAAAGGTATTTCAGAATGCCCTCAACACAGCCAGAGAGGTTCTCATAAGGGTCCGATTGCCTGAAATGATACCACCAACGCTTGTGAGAACATCACCCACCAGGTACATATTCATGCAATTAGCCAACATTGTCTACCTGATATGCTGCAGGGAAGGATGTCCCGAGGCATGGTACATCAGCGAGACCATGTAAACGCTACAACCGTGGGGTGAATGGACATCGCACAACAATCACCAGGCAGGAGTGTTCCCTTCCAGTCAGGAACACTTCAGCAGTCAAGGGCATTCCACTCTGATCTTTGGATAAGCATTCTCCAAGGTAGCCTTCAAATTATGTGACAACACAGAGTCGCTGAGCAGAAACTGATTGCCAAGTTCCACATGCATGAGGATGGCTGCAACCAGGATCTTGGGTTCATGTCACACTATGTGCAACCTTCGCCATTTGGCCTGGGTTTGCAAAATCTTACTACCTGTCCTGGCTTGATACAATTCATATTTCTTTAACCTGTGCTTATCCCTCTCTCCGCTCACACTGTCTGTACCTGTAAAAACTTGATTATGTGAAAAAACTGGCATTCCGATTATTACCTTGCAATTGTGTCTTTGTTTATATGTGCCATGTTTGCGAAACCTACTTCTCCATTTACCTGATGAAGGAGCAGCATTTTAAAAGCTCATGATTCCAAATAAACCTGTTGGACTTTAACTTGGTATTGTGAGACTTCTTACTGTACATTCCCCTCATATGACAGAACTGTCATCCCAGGAATCAGCCTGGTAAACCTTTGCTACAGTCATAGCAAGAACATGCTTCCTCAGATAAGGACAGCAAAATTGCACATAATATTCTAGGCATTCCCACTGCCTTGATCACTCTCCACAGCCATCACCTCTGCTTCAAATAATTGTCTAATTTTGTCTTTAAAATAAACAGCAGTTTCTGCCAAAATTCCATCCTTCAACAATCCACTGTGTGGGGAAATTTACCTGGTCTCAATTCTCATTCTTGGATTGATCACTCCTCTCTGATTTCCCAACCACAGAAAGTAATCTTTCTAATCATGCTCTCAAATGTTGTATAATTCCCACCATTTCTACTAAATTCCCTCTTAGCCTTCTCTGCTGCAATGAGAACAGTGACAAATGTAAGTTTTTGTAACTATAGCTTTCTGATTCTTGGCATCGCCCTGCTGAATCTACAAGAAGTTTGGTAGTCCCTGCTTCTCCTCCCAAAATTCAGGAATAAACCCCAGAGTTTTGAAATAAAAGCCACTGTGTTTTGACTCACTAACAGTCTCAGAGGCATTATTTTACCTGCAACAGACCTGAGACATTCCCTTGAGATATCCCTGTAACAATGTCCTAAGACTGAGATGATTGATCTTCGACAGCCAAAATCACCTTCCTTAGTGAAGGTTTATCAGAGGTAAGCAGAATGTGGGGATGAAGTTATATCAAATCAGCCATTATCTAATTGAAAAGCGGAGCAGACTCAAGGGACCGAGTGCTCTTGCTCCTAATTTATATGTTTATATGAATGTATATTCATAAGGTGGGTTAGACTTGCCTTTGCTCATTTGGATACAATAATTTTTTGCTCAACAACCTACAAACTGAGAGTGTCATAGGGATAGAAACAGGTAGGATGTGAGGGAAGATGGCAAGCAATTCCTTAAGCAAAGAGGTTGAAAAATTATTGAAGTGTCTGGACTGAGAAGGAAGTTGAAATTAAAGTGGATGAATTCAGTTGCTTTGCAGAGAAAGTGAGGGAGAGAAAAAATGGGTTAAAAGAGTAGGAAAAAGATGAAAAGGATTTTTTTAAATAAATTTAAATGTGGCATTCCAAAAGCTATTAAAACCTGAGAAAATGAAGCCCCACATTTGTAACAATTGATTTTCAGTGTTAGAGTGGTTTATTAGATTAATTAACATTTATCATTTCAATAAGGAGGAACTTAGACTGAAAACGGCATGATGTGGCCAATTTAGTTTTTCATTGCAGAAGCACTCTGTACAATAATTTCTAGCTGGTGAATGCATTTGCACAGTGAGTCAGAAAGTGGAATACTTTTTACAAAGCTAACATTGACTGGCTGCTGAGGCAGTGACTTTTAGATTGTTTGAAAAGGTGCTTGTCCTGAAGTTGCTGTAGCGCTGGCAAGCAAATAACAGCAAGTGGCATTAACCTTACTGTGACTTTGACATCAAATGGTGGCGCATTGAAAATGAGAGACCCAACATTATAGCAAAGACCCACCGAAGCCTGCTTCAGGAAAGCGAAAACAAAATGTAGGGAGGAGTGGATGTGGTCAGAGACTAATTAATGTCACTTGCTGTTTGCTATATCTATAGTCGCACACAGAATTTTTATGAGCTTTTGAGCAGCAACTTAAAGCATTGCAGTTGGAATTTTATGACCTCATTGCATCTGTTTTGCGAAGGGAAAATGTTGTAAATTTGGGCGTGATGCAACTAATGGGAATCGTGCCCATTTTTGCATTCATTCCCATTTTACAGCAAAAAAAAATCAGTGTGATTAGGAGAAAAAAAAGTTCCCCCACCAAAACAGGTCAATTTGCATTTTTTTTTGCATTCCTCACAATGAAATTAGTGACAGCAGGAGAAGGACGAAGCAGAAACCCTGGTGGTTCCACACACACGTCCTTCAGGAAACTTTTGGACATCACGTGCTGCCGATAGTTCAGCTCCAACTCCGAAAGGAGGGGCACGGTATCACAGGGCAGTGTGGTAGTACAGTGGTTAGCACTGCTGCTTCACAGCTCCAGGGTCCTGGGTTCGATTCCCGGCTTGGGTCACTGTCTGTGTGGAATTTGTACATTCTCTCATGTCTGTGTGAGTTTCCTCCCACAGTCCAAAGATGTGTGGGTTAGGTTGATTGGCCATGCTAAGAAATTGCCCCTTAGTGTCCAGGGATGTGTAAGTTAGAGGGATTAGTGGGTATAATATGTAGGGATATGGGGGTAGGGCCTGGGTCAGTGCAGACTCAATGGGCTGAAGGGCCTCTTTCTGCACTGTAGGGTTCTATGATTCTAGGAGTGTGTGTGTGACATTTGTTGTAGGACCTGGCACCTTGGGGTAAGGGGAAGGCACCGCTCCCAGTGGCTGTGAATGTGACGGTCACTTTCAACTTTTACACCACTGGGTCTTTGTAGACCGTCAGTGGAGATCTTGTAGCATTTCACAATCATCTGTCCACAAGTATGCGAAGGAGGTCATAGATGGCATTTACACCCTACTGATTAATATATTAAATTTGACCTGGACCGAACTCAGCAGGAAGCTCAGGCCTGGGGTACAGACTGCATCCACGTCACCCTCAAGGCCCTGGTGAAAAATCCTGGACGATTCATGAACAGAAAGGACTTCCCTTCAATAAATGTGCAATTGGTGTGTGACCATCAGCTGCACGTTGTGCAGGCCTGCGCTCGACACCCCTGGCAGCGTGCATGACAGCATCATAGGAGGAGCTCCGATGTCCCGGAGTCTTTGAAGAGGAGCCCAGGGTACAGGGATGACTCAGTGGGACATGGGATATCTGCTGGACTGATGACACTTGCATGGAGGCCTGAGACTGAGGCCTAGTCCCAATATAACGAGGCCAACATTGCCACCCATTCAATAGTGGAGCAATGCATAGGATTCCTCAAGATGCAGCTCAGGTCCTTGAGAAACTGTGCCATCCACTAATACAACCCTCTAATATCATTCTGCAAAATGGTCTCACACTGTGCCCTAAAGTAAGGAAGCAGTAAACCCTCCCGCACAGGGGCCCCGGGGCAGGTGGGATGGGGAGGGAATCTCTCCTGGGTTCTATGAATACCATGGCAGATGTTGTAGGTCGCTGCCAACACATGCCATCTGCTGTAGCCAGTGAAAGATTTGAGGGCCTTGATTTTCACCATGGCAGTGCGCTAAGGGATCTCCCCGATTGATAGTTAAATGTAAGGTCTCTCCAGTGACCATTGGGATAAGTTCATTCCTGTTGGAGCTAATTAGAGACAAAATAGTCACAGATGTGGGGTGAAGTAACTTTTATTGGTGCCAATAAAAAAGTGCCTTCAAAGTAAGTGCTAATATAAAAATATGCGAAAGTGAGACTTTCTCTAAATATCTATCTAACTAGTTTTCTCCTTCAACTGTGCCGTCTTAGTGCCATTACAGCTTCTTAACTTTACGTAGTCTACCAGTATGTCTCGATGTCTCCCCAGGATGTACATTAGAGGTAGAGATGGCCACTTCCTACTGTGCCCCTTACCTGTGTTGCCCATGGCAACAGTTCTCTGGAGAGTCTGAGCCTTGAGGGCCCTGGTGGCTTCCAAGGGTCTGGGATGTATCTATGCCACTCTCTTCATCCCGCTGCCCTGAAATACCCCAGTGTCAGGAAGAGGGCAGTTAAAAGGATTACCCACAGCCACAATCTCCTGGGTGGAAGGCCCCAGCACAGACTCTAACCCTTCCTCCTCCCTTCAGGTTCCTGGGTCACTCCATGGGACTGCAGTGAGGTTCAGAACCTCCAGCATCACCTGGCACTGCCAGTCCTGGAGGACCATTTGCATTCTTGCCATGCTAGTCAAGCCCTCTGTAACGGCCACCTGAGTCAGAGGCCATCTGCCAATGGCAGCATCAGTCTCCTCGTTTTGCGTGGATTTCCTCTGGGTGTCCTCCCACAGTCTGAAAGACATGCTAGTTGGGTGCATTGACCTGAACAGGCGCCGGAGTGTAGAGACTAGTGGAATCTCACAGTGACTTCATTGCTATGTTAATGTAAGCCTTATTTGTCAGTAAGAAATAAACCTTAAACTTTTCTTCCTACACTGCCCGCCTGACTCTCCATCTTGGGGTTTTTATGGACCTATCGCTTGTTAGGGCAGATCAGTTGCAGGCAATTTGGACAAGACACGTGCCTATTAAAACATTCCAGCAAGTGTAATGCGGTTTGTCTTGTTACCATGGAGGGAAAGCCAACTCAGCACCCACAGGTGTGCCGATGGAGGTGTGGTGGGGGAGGTGGTTGGTAGTAGATGGTAGAAAGTGTCCCTGAGATGATTGGAGGCAGGGGAGAGAGAGAGGGTGATGTCACTCAGCAATCAGGGTCGGGGAGTGATAAAGGGGCTCTGGAGAGGGGGTGGGTTTGGGAAGTTTTGGCTGTATCTGGCCCAGAAGTGTTCTATCAGGAGAATTTCTGATTTTGTGGGGTTTTTTGCGCATGTGCAGTCTGTGGTTCCGATCTGAGCTGCTGGCTGTCTGGTGAATTGAGCTCTGCTTACTGCCTATAATGGCTAGAAACTGTCTAGCCCATATTTTCAATGACTAAGCACATAACACTGGAATGAAAATTCGCCCAAAAAACAGTCAGGAACTCTTCAATTTTCACGCTAGTTGGACACTTCAAAAAAAAATCTCATAAAATTCCACCCCAGGAATCTGACAGCACAGTGAATTTTACAGGGCATTTTGGACCTTTGTGAACAGCATAGCTTTTCAATCAATCCTCACTGAGGGACACGGTCTAAACCGGGGAGTGAGAGAATATTTGATTCAATATAAAATCACGTACAGAGAGCAAAATGGAGAGTAAAAAATATAGGATTAAGAGAGGCAGTTAAAAGAGATAGATACAAGTAAAACACTTATTACTTTAATGATCATTTAGTTTTGGAAACCCAACAATAATTCAAACCTGAACGAAATGGGTTTGTAAGAGTAAATTTTCAGAGCAAAAGAGGTTGCTTTATAGGAATTAAAAACTGATCACTGGATTGAAAATTCACTGACATTTGGAATGGACAAAACCAAACGTTGTTTTGTGTGTAATCACTGGTTTGAGTGCAGGATCTCCCAGCAAGATAGCAGTGTAGTGAGCAACAGGACAAATAGGCGAGGCACTTCGTTACTGTCACGTTTACCTGCGCCAGAGAGTGGGTGTCTAATTTACTCTGTCTCATAGGAGTGAGCAATGAAAGTCTCCCCATTATCCTTGCTGCAAAACCTGGACTGATCAATTATCTACATAAATGAATAGAAATATCAAATGGGAACAAAAACTGATGGATTTCCAAGAAAAGCTGTGCAGTAATTCATTTAAATAGAAATCTTTAACTACTGTCTTTTGGAACTGAATGGTTTACATGGAACAGATCACAGTCAATGTGGCCTTGACTCACTCTAACCACAGAGTGAGTCATGCCAGCTGCAACACAAGAACCTTATTTGATATGAATCACCATTTTATAAAATTGCAGTATTGAGGAAGGAGTCTGAGCAGCAGTTATCCATAAATTCCTAATGGCTTTTGTAAGTTTGATCTGCATATATAACTACTGAGGAACATGATACAAAACTTCCTTCCATTGTTACTTTTATTGTTACTGCATACTAAGCTACAATCTTTGGATCGCAACTGGAAAACCTTTTTTTTCCATAGGTTACAGAAAGCATACTAATTATACAATAATTCCCTCAGGGCAACCAATTTAACAACGTCATTATGAAATATTTGCCTGTACGAACCGGGTAATTGGTACTGAGCTACTTTCACTGTGGTGACTGTTAACTGAAGCTGTAAAACTTCTTTTGAAAGGTAAGGGATTGTCCGTTCTTCACAAACTCCAGTCCGATATAACTACCAAAAATCAGGCCTCCTGAGGAAGGAGGAGCAGGCCTAAAATAGGGCATCAGCAGCATGCCATCATTACCCAGCTGAGATCCTTAAATGGCCAATTTATACCAGCTTAAGGGTCTCACCCCCTCTACTGCTCAGATTTAAGAAGAGGCCTGGGCTCAAAGTGCAACCCAACAGGAGCTTGCTGGCGAGCTGCTGGCCAGTGAAAGGAATCGTTGAGGAGGTGGGGGGGGGTCGTTTCCTACTTTCCAGATCACTGGTGCCAGTTAGAGGCCATTCCCCAGCTGTTTTGCCTCGCTGGAATAACCGCTCCCCCTGCCCAATATGCCATCCCCAACACCCATCAACACCCATCAACCTCTTCCTAGGGCATTCCACAGAACTCAGTTGCCATCCATTACCGAATGCCTTCTCCCTGGTCTAGCTGCAGTACTGGCAGTAACCACCGCTCCCAGTGGCGCTGCCGAGACTGCAGATTTGCCATCCTCTGAGTGGCAAGTAACTCTTTGAGGTAGGACTTCCTCCTGGAGAGCGGAGGAAGTCTCACCTCATAATAGAAAAAGGCCCATTGGCTGAAAAATTAAAGCGGGAGCTGTGGGGGAATAAAAAAAACTGCAGGGATATAGGATAGAAGGGCCTAGTTCATAGGGTCTGGGGCTCCTGTAATTGGAAAAGGGATTCCAGGCGGAGATGATGGTAGAATGATTGTCTTCAAAGGCAGGCTGGATGTAGTCTCCGCTGGGGTCCGGAGGGTAGTGGATAGTGGAGGAATATTCAGTGAGGGGAGAGTAGGATACGGTATGTTGAGGATGACACTCAGGTAGCTGAAAGTTTCAAAGGGGTTTGGTGGTCTTGGAAACAGATGAAGCCTGTGGTTCAGATAATGGATGAGGCCAAGGTCAGAGTGGGAATGGGGAGAGAAATGAGTGTAGGTTCAAAAGTGCCCATAACTAGGAGGGAATGGGCCAAGATCGGAGGCACATTGAGCCACCAGGCAATCCGCGGATGGGGGGGGCCTGTGGCACCATTACTAAATCTTTCCTTCTTCAAAGCAATGGAATTAAGTAAGTAACTCACCTCCTGACTCTCCTACCTACCATCGATAAGGCACAAGTCAGGAGTGTAATGAAAGACCCTCCGCTTGCCTGGTTGAGAAGCCTGACACCATCAAGGAAAAAACAGCCTGCTTGATTGGCATCCCATATGTAAACATTCACACCCTCCACCCAGTAACGTACAGTGCCAGCCGTGTGTACCATCTACAAGATGCACTGCTGGAAACCCACCAACCTTCCAAACCCACCATCGAGAAAGACAAGGGCAGCAGACACATGAAAACTCCACCAACTGAAAGTTCCCCTCACTTGCCACCCTGACTTAGAAATATATCACCGTTCCTTCATTCTCGAAGGGTCAAAATCGTGGAAATCCCTCATGAACAGCACTTTGGGTACACTGCATGAACTGCTGTGGTTCAAGAAGGCAGCTCACCATCACCTTCTCAAGACTGTTTAAGGATGAGCAATAAATGTTATCCCAGCCAGGGAAATCCACATTCACAAATAAATATTAAAAATAGCCTTTTTCTCTCTCTCTCCCTTTAATTTGAAGATTCTTCAAGATGGATCTGGATTACAAGGGATATAGAGGAGTTGGTTAGGAAGAAAAAAGGGTCGTATGTTAGGTCAAAGCAGCTGGGAATGGAGACAGCATTGGAGGAATATAGAGAGAGTAGGAGGGAGCTCAAACGCAGAGTTAGAAGGGCCAAAAGGGAGCATGAAATGATTTTGGTGGATAGGATTAAGGAAAATCCAAAGGCTCTTAAGAACAGAGAAGAGGAACTGTGCTTAGAGCCCGAGGGAATGGCGGAGATCCTGAATGAATACTTTGCGTCAGTATTCACGAAGGAGAGGGGCTTGTTGACAGCTCCTGTCTCTAAGGGAGATGTGGACCAGTTAAGGGAAATATCCATACCGAGGGAGGAAGTGTTAGAGCTTCTAGGTAGCATTAAAACTGATAAATCTCCGGGGCCTGATGGCATTTATCCCAGGCTGCTTAGGGAGGTTTCGAGGTGAAATTGCTGGGCCTCTGTTGCAAATTTTGTCTCTTCTTTGGATACAGGTGAGGTCCCAGAGGACTGAAGAATAGCTAATGTTGTACCGTTGTTTAAAAGGGGTAGTAGGGATAACCCTGGAAATTATAGGCCAGTGAGTTTGACGTCAGTGGTAGGGAAGCTGTTGGAGGGGATTCTTAAAGATAGGATGTATAGGCACTTAGAGCGTTGCGATCTGATTAGGGATACGCAGCATGGATTTGTTAAGGGGAGGTTGTGCCTTACAAATCAGGTAGAATTTTTTGAGGAGGTGACGAAAACGGTGGACAAAGGGTGAGCCGTTGATGTCGTCTATATGGATTTTAGTAAGGCGTTTGACAAAGTCCCTCATGGGAGGTTAGTTGAGAAGGTCAAGGCTCATGGGATACAAGGACAGGTAGCTAGATGGATAAGTAACTGGCTTAGTAATAGGAGACAGAGAGTAATAGTGGAGGAGTGTTTTTCTAGCTGGAGGTCGGTCACTAGTGGTGTGCCGCAGGGCTCGGTACTGGGACCTCTTCTATTTGTAATATGTATAAATGACTTGGAAGAGGGAGTAAGTGAAGTGATCAGCAAGTTGCAGATGATACAAATATGGCTGGACTTGCGGATAGTGAGGAGCATTGTCAGGCGATGCAGCAGGACATAGGCTGGTAGCTTGGGCAGATAGATGGCAGATGGAATTCAATTCTGATAAATGTGAGGTGATGCATTTCGGGAGAAAGAATGTAGGGGGGAGGTGTATGATAAAGGGTAGACCTATTAAGAGTATAGAAACGCAGAGGGACCTGGGGTTGAGGTGAACAAGTCTCTGAAGGTGGCAGAGCAAGTGGAGAAGGTTGTGAAGAAAGCATATGGTATGCTAGCCTTTATAGGAAGGGGTATAGAGTACAAGAGCTGGCCTTTAATGTTGCAGTTGTATAAAACGTTGGGTACACCTCATTTGGAATACTGCGTTCAGTTCTGGTCGCCTTACTACCGGAAGGACGTGGAGACTCTGGAGAGAGTGCAGAGGAGGTTTACCAGGATGCTGCCTGGTATGGAAGGTCTGAGTTATGAGGAGACGTTAGGCAAATTGGGACTGTTTTCCTTAGAAAGACGAAGACTTAGAGGAGATCTAATAGAGGCGTACAAGATTATGAGGGGTATAGATAGAGTAAACAGGGTTAAGCTTTTTCCTAAGATGGACTCAAATAGCGCAAGGGGTCACGGGCTTAGGGTGAGGCGGGTAAGGTATAATTTGGATGCTAGAGGGAGTTTTTTCACACAGAGGGTGGTGGGGGTATGGAATGCACTGCCAAGTAAAGTGGTGTAGGCAGGCACTCTGGAGTTATTTAAGAGATACTTAGATGGGCACATGAACAGAATGGGAATGGAGGGGTATAGAAAACTGATTTAAAATAGGGATCATGAGCCTTGGGAGTCCCTGGGAAGTGTGTAAATAGATGATGATATTGATGTACTTGTTTTTTTATCCTACAGGTGCTTTGGTCCACCTTGTTGTCTAACGAGGGGCATACACGCGATGGGTCGTGAGAGGGCTGCTCTTGGATTTTTTTTCAAGAGTATCCTAGTGCTTCACGTCGTTAGTGTACGCTTGACCTGGACCATTTGATAGGCAACACGACAGCTCAGTGACTATCGCTGTGCTGTGCAGATACATGGATTTGGGCCTGTGTCTGTGGGAGTTTGCGCATTCTCCCCGTGCTTGCGTGGGTTTTCTCCGGGTGCTCCGGTTTCCTCCCACATCCCAAGGATGTGCTCTTAGGCTAATTGGCAAAACAAATTCTCCCTAAATTGTCTCAAATTTCGATTTTAATCCTTAGATCTGTAAACATAGACAGGGTTCACGGGTAGAGGTAGGAACATCGGGGTGGCGGCGCGGGCTCGTTGTGCCGAAGGGCCTGTTTCCCGTGCTGTTTTGTTCTTTGTTCTTTGACTCCTGACAACTTGCTGTGCTTTCTCTACACAACATGAAGCAAGGATGCTGCTGTCATACTGAGTCAATAGTCCATTATGAGGAAACCAAGCCTCAGCCTGGGATTTATCTTAACCACAATCGTTTGAAGATCCATTGAATTCTAAATATTTTTTGTGAATCCCCTTGAGAGAGAGATATAGTCTGGACCATGTCTGGTATTAAAGTCCAATTCACAACAGAAGTCAGGCAATCCTGATCAAAGTAGATTTAATTTCAGTTTTGTAAAAAATCAATTCAAAAATTTTTAAAGAAGACCTTAAAACTAGTTTCTTCCAATGTACTGTCGTGAAAATACAGCTGTGACCAACATGCCGCTTCAAAAAACATTTAAACTTTTCTGTTCAGTCTCAAATTAGTGACTCCTCATTACTGAATTGGAAAATAAAATCACTTTTCCCCATTGTCTTCCCTTAGTGTTCTTGTTGGCTGTGTGGAGAACAGGATTAACAGCATAACATTGAAAGATACAATCCATGTAGGAGCGGAGGAGGAGAGGTGCATTAACTATACTAATTAAATCTGGCATAATGGGAACAGAAAATAAGATTGCAACTGGCTGTAAGATGTATATAGAATACAACTGAATTAAATTAAAGAATATCAAGTGATCCATCCAAGGGAGAAAATAATTGACAGACTGGTAAAACTATAGGAAAAGAAGATCACAGAATCAGAAGATGAGGGCCCACACATAATTAGGGAATTCAGGGGCAGAGATAGCAGAGGTATCTCAAAGTTCTAAAGGAGAGAGGTCAGTGCCTAGGGATACTATTTCCAACTAGTAAAATCCCATATTGAATATTATCATCTTCAACATGATAAACGTGTTACAAACACAACATTTATCAGCTTCTTGTTTTTAAGGACTGTTTCTTTAATTTAGGGGAAAATGCAGGCATAATGGGGTCATGTGATCTGTTCTGAAATCTGACTGACGCTTGATTGTTCGAAGGAGGATTGGGTTGTCTTCCTGTGAAGGTGCAAGACAATGACAAAAATATCTGCACTGTTAGTTTCCAAGTCTCACAGTGCAGAAAGAGGCCATTCAGCCCATCAAGCCTGCACCAATAATCCCACCCAGGGCCTATCCATTGCAACCCCAAGTATTTACCCTGCTAGTCCCCCTGACACTAGCACAGCCAATCAACCTAACCTGCACCTCTTTGGACTGTGGGAGAAAGCCTGAGTACCCGGAGGAAACCCACACAGACATGGGAAGAACATGCAAAATCTACATAGGACAGTGATCCAAGGCTGAAATGGAACCAGTGTTGTGAGGCAGCAGTGCTAACCACTGTGTCAGCGAGCCATCCAGTCACTTTTATAAATAGTTATACTTTAAACTGTCTATTTAATTTTCGGACAAAATGAAATTACAAGTCTAAAGAGTAGAATTGCTAGACTAAAGGATGGCCGTTTAGCATTTTTACCTGACCCACATAATTCACATTGCCATCAAAATGCACATTGAAAGATTAAAAGTTCATAGAAAGTCATTGTTGGGTTACAGGTATTCTCAAGGTACCCTTGAAACTTACAAAAAGTTAGTCTGTAAGAGTCCATGCAGAGAGATGAAAGCAGCTAGTCTCTCTTGTTGACCGCGCAGAATGTGAATGGAAGCTCATGTTCAAAGTGAAGACACCAAGTTCATGAGGATTTGAATAAGACTGGAAGATTTGCCTAGCTGTGCAATCTCCTGGGTAATGCTCACTGTAAACGCCAGTCCTGAAATTAGGAATTAATTGGCTGAGAAAGGAAAAAAGATAGCAGGGAGTAACTAAACAGCTTTATTCCAGGAAAATATTCACTGACAAAACAGTAAAGTACAACAATGGCAGGGGACTGGGTCATTTAAAAAGTTAAATGGGGAAACTTTCTTGTAGAGTATAAGTCACCTCAGACAATATCACTTCTAATTTGTAAAAGTCTTAAAACTTGAAACATTGTTTTGTGATCCTTCCAGTTAGTTACGGGAAATTGAAATATCTTCCAGAAAATTATTCATTTGTATGGGGATTGTACAAAGGATAAAAATTATGTAAATGATATATTACTCATTTATAGCTTTCATGGAATAATAGACATAAATGGGCAATTTTATCTCCAAAGCAGCAATTAAAAATCTGAAATGTCAGTTTTCTCAAATGGAATTTGACTTATTGATTCACTGTAAATTGGAGGTTTTCAGTTGTCCCTTAACTGGCATTAACATCCTGAATAACAAGTTTACTGACTCTTCACAAGAAATGCCATATAAAAGTTGCTGGACTCTTGGCTTGTAATTAGGATTAAAACATGAGGCTCCTATAAGAAAATAAATTGAAAATCCGAAGTGCCAAGTTAGTGACCTACTTTGTTATACTTGTCATTGTATATTTATATTGTGATCTTTTGAGAATTAAAATTGGTAATCAAGATTTACTGGTTTGCTTTTGTTAAAGGATTTGAATTCCTGTGTGAGATTTTGGAATTATTGGACAATAGTTGGCAAATCTATGATGAATATTTGGTTTAGCCACAGGTCCCATGCAATACATAGAAACATATAAACTCAGAACAAGTTTCAAGCCTTCTCCAACTTTCAACACGATCATGGTTGATCATCTATCTCAATACCACGTTCCTGCTTTCTCCACATATCTGTTTCTTCAATACATTCAGTGACTCGGTCTCTAAGTGAATGAAGGTAAATGATTTGCTCTGCAGAGGTTTATGAAGGTTTAAAGGACATGGATGCCACTGAAATTAGATAATCAAGAGTTGGAGATGCTCAAATTCATAATTATGTGTGTGTGTCTGTGTGTGTGTGTGTGTGTGTGTGTGTGTGCGCGCGTGCATACAGAAATTCTGTGTATGTGCTTGTCCAGGCAGATTCCTGCAGTATCCTGGAGTGTGTGTATGTGTGTGTGCGTGTATGCATGCATGTGGGTGTGTGTGTGTGCATGTGTGGGCACGCATAAGACCTGCACATGTGCCTGTGCAGGCAGATTCCTGCACTTTCTTGGAGCAACTTCATCAAATATTGAGCCATGTCACATGAAGCTTGCGAAATGATGATTAGCACAGATTTTTTTTGTAGATGCCAAGGTTATGCATATTATTTTATGGTCATGACTTTGTTATAAGTGTGATTAATCAGAGCCATGAGCTGTAATGCACTGGTTTCACCTTTATTGAACTCTTTTTTTTTGCTTACTTACCCACTCAGTTCCCTTGGCCATTGAATACTGAGAAAACTGAATTGTGCAACATATTCAATGCATAAAAATGTATTCTAATATCACATCCAGATGTAAGTCAACACCTACAAAGTTGGACCTAAATTTCAATTGGATTGCACTGCAATATCACAACTAAGTAACTGTTAGTTTGTACAAAATAACTATTTTCTGAAATTCAGTCAAGTTGTTAATTTTATTAGTGAAGTCTTTTTATTATGTGGAGTTTATTTCAAACCTCGATGGTGAAATTACTGGATTGCGCCACATTTACGCAGATGGAGATTTGTGGAGAGGTAATGATTTAGTGGTATGATCACTGGATTAGTAATTCACAACTATCAGTAATGTTCTTAGGATTTGAGTTCAAAACCCAGCATGGTAGATCTGAAATTTGAATTCCAGGTAAAAACCTGGAATTAAAAGTCTAATGATGACCGTGAAATCATTGTCAATTGACGTGAACAAAAAACTCCTGGTTCACTAATGTCCTTTAGGGAAGGAAATCTATCATTCTTATCCTGGCCTATATCTGACTCCAGATCCACAGCAATGTGGTTGACTCTTAAATCCCTTCAGGAATGGGCAATAAATGCTGGCCCAGCAAGCAGCATCCACATGCCATGAGCTAGTTTGAAACAAAATGAAGCTATTAAGCAGTAAGATCCATGTTTATACAATCCCTGACAGAGCTGATAATATCTCAGTGTATACAAAGGGTTCAGTTAATGGGCAACTGCTTTGTCAGTCTGTTCCAATTAACTGTTTACAACAGAAGTGCTGACAACACTTAAAAAAAAAACGATTGCACGTAACACATCAGAGATGTTCCAGTTCAGGACACAGATATTGACTGAAGTTAGCGGACAATTTATCACAAGCTTTCCAGTCTCTTGTTTTGCAATTCACCTTCTTAAAAAGGCAAGCCTTGAATTCACTTTGTGAGATGGTAAATGACTGAAGAGAGAATTGAGATGCAGCCGGTACAGAGAAGAAGAAAATAAATTCCAGTACTAAAGTGTGCATTTCTAGGAAGAAATATACAAAAACAAATGTTATTAACTGCCTCCTCAGTGACAAAATTTTGTTGTATCATTTAATATAAATGTTGTATCATATAATATAATTTCCTGACCTCAAGCGAAAAGTAGTTTAGTGACCCGGGCATCGTGATGAATTTTTTTTTTTACATCTTTGGAGGAATTAATATTGTCCTGGATAAATGGTGTCTCATACTGTAACAAATTCTTCATAAAAGTAGGAGTGAAACATAACTTTTGTTCTGAAGACGGCTGGAAAACTAACTTCGCACAACTACACATCTTGGTTTTGTGTTTAGATCGATGTGAAAAATATGCTACATTCACAGGAAACTAGCTTTGGGATTGATTTTACTGTCTGCAATGCTGACCCACACAACACAGCTCTGGGATCGGCACTGCTCGTCATCCTAACAGTCAGCTGATTTCTTCCACATTTTATATTTAAATGGGTGCATAGTTGCTTTAAGAGCTGATCACATGATTTGATGGTGCTGTCACTGGGGTATTGTAAAGGCTGCTGTTTACTTTCCGTTTGTACTCTAAGGGCAAGAAGTTCTGTCGTTATTAGTTTGAATCTCTGTGTGCAAACTGTACTCTCCTCACACAACTAACAAGCTGTGGATTTTTGGTGCTACACCCTAACAAATGGGGTTGAAATGTGAAGAGGTTTGAGCTTCCAAAGGTCAGCTTTAGCACGATGCTGCTGCATTGACTTTGTCTTCGGCAGAAGGTGAAAGTTGCTGCCTTGTGTTTTTTTAGGCACCCGTTTCATCACTTGCTTTATTCCATCTATAAATCAGAGCAATTGGTTGAAATGAGGTATGAAATTTATTTGGGAAAGAGTCTGCACTTACAGAAAGCTAATAGCAAGTACTCGAGCAACTTAATTTTGACTCCAGCTACTGTTTTATTAGTTATACATGCGCGTGCAAAAGAATTGCAGCAGTGATTTTATACGACTTATAAAGCTGCCTCCGTTATGGGGATTCCTCTGAGGATTGCATTCCATTTAGCTCACTTGAATGGAAAAGAATGAGAAGGATTGAGGAAGAAGCAATGTTTTTCCTGGCATTACAAGATGCTGTACTGTAAATAAATGTGAAGGACAAGGAAGTCTTGTGGCTCAATAGATAGCCCCTGCCTCCGAGCCAGGAGCAAGTTGCACTCCAGGCCTTGACAAGCATTCATTGCCTGCTAATCCTTCCAAACTTCCTCAGTATTCCCCAAAGAGAAGAAATGTGTGTGCAAGGGATAAGCAAAAGAATGCTCTTGCTCCAGGATAGTCTACAGTTTTAAATATAATACATTATATACATTGTGAAATCCTACACACGAAACAAAGGAGGAGGCATGAGTAGATCTTTCAGCCTCTTGAGTATGTTCTGCCACTCATGGTTGTTCTGTATCTCAACTTCATTTGTGGATGGTATTCTCCCCAAAAAAATTCCGAGTGTTGAATTTGTGTCAAAACTGACTGTCTTTTTTAATTCCCCCACACTCTATGCACTGCAGAGAGCACTAGCGTGGATCTTGCAAAAAGTCCGGTGGGCCTATCCCACTGGAGAGACCAGCAGCACAATGTTGAGCACTCCATTGCGCATGTGCCAATCTGTCATAGTGGAGATCAGTGCACACACAGTAGCCCCACACTGCCGCTCTCTCGATTGCTGGCCAACTCGATTGCAGGCCAGCCCCACCACCTTGGCAACGATGGCGTACAGACCCTCCCACCCACCATCACTGGCCCCCTGGATGTTTTGTTGCCAGCCGACACACCGCCCCAACCTCCCTCAACCTGCCCCCTCCCCACCCACCCCAATTGCAGCCCCCGTCCAACCCCTACCTCCGCCTCCACAGCAGGCCAAAGCCCTCACATCAATGACCAGCTCTGATTGCTGGCCTCCGTTCCTCTACCACAGCAAACTGCGGAGTGGCAGCTGAACCATCCACACCCATCGACCTAGGCCCACAAATTACATTTAAATTCTAATTTGAATAAATTATATAGCTTTGTGCCAATTCTGACGAGGAACTCCAACAGTCATAGGTTAGTGGAAACCATGGCATTCAGCGGGTAGCCTAAGAAACGGTCTCTGCTCGAGTCTCCCAGCCCGCTACATTGCTGGGAGATCACTCCCTTTGAGTCCGTAACTGTCAGCAGCCTTGCCGAACAAAAATCCCAGGTTGAGAATGTTCGGTTGCCCTTGTTTGAATGGAGTTTGGGAGAGAGATCCCAGGTTTCCATTCGCCTTTTATGAGGAAATGCTTCCTGACGTCAGCCTGGAGAGATCTCACATTCTACAACGGAAAGAACTCACATTTTCATGACCCCCAGCTCCTCACAATGAGATAGTTTTGAAATGTGGTTACGTTACTTTTTCCATGTTCGAATTAAATAAATAAAATCGGTTACAGTACAGATGTGGCCCATTTGAACAGAAAGAGTAATGGAATAATTTGTTTTTAGAGAGTGTTGGTTGAGGGATACATATTAGCCAAAGTACTTGACTATACTTCATCCAAGTGGAGTGGGCAATATTTTATAGCTATCTATTCACTGTGTCTCTGCTAATATAATCTGTCTGTGTATGCCCGCTGGTCTGTACTGCCCTCACTCTGTGCACCCAACCTGCTGACTATTTCTTATTTGCCCAAAACATGGGTTTTGTAGAAATATCTACCACTCTTAACGGTTTAATATTTCATAACTATAGATGTATGGCAGAAAAAAATGATTAATTAATCGCATTTCCAATAACAATATCCAAACAGCAACATTCACGAAAGAAGCCAGAGAAAGAATGCAACTTAGAAAAGTCTGGAGGAATTTAACTCAAGATGCTGCCAAGATCCAAGATTTCCTATTTGTTTGTTGGCTGCTTCAATTTATCGGCTTTACCTCTGCATTGAAATGGTGCAAAGGTTTTTTTTTTGACAGTGAAAGAATTTCAATCTTGCAGCGTCAAGCCTGTGGAATCCGGTCCTGTTGCCAGTCTGATATATGAGGCCGGTCTCAAAGATGGCCGCCCCAATTAATCATGGCCACTTGAGTTTGTAAATTGTGCAGAAACATTAGAACAGCACCTACACGGCTTTATTTTATTCCCCCTTCTCTTTCTTCCCCTCCCCCCCATGTTTTTCTCTTCTTATTTAAGATGTAAATTTACCACACGTAGCTTCTTTTCTACTTCATATTGCTTGGGAGCGGTAACTATACTTGGTGTTGACGAGCTTCTCTTTTGAGGGAAAAATATATTTTATTGAAGTGAATTACTTATTTCAACATTTATCTGAAAGATGATATTTCGCTCAGCGATGCATTGAAGATGATATTTCCCTCAGCTGAGATTATGTGTTCGAGTCTTGGGACTTCAACCCACATCCTCCTGAGTCAGACTTAGTAACGATGATCTAAGCCAGATATGAATCCAATGAAAGCCCATGAGCAGACGGTTCAATTGTTTCAGCAATCTCTCATGATCAGAAAAATATGTTTCTAAAAACCTGAGCACCATCACGAAAGCATCTGCAATAACCATTAACCAATTCATCACTTTTCTTCCAATACCATTGTGATCAACTCTTGCTCCCTGATGTCCAGTAACAAACACTTCATTCTCTCTTGATCACCGTTTTGAGTGAACTACATACAAATGACTGATCTGAGACAAGGGAGAGTGAGTTGAGGGATTGGTCATTTACGGGAAGGTTTTCTTCATCACTCTTCCTCCCGCCCATGTTCAAGTCATCGGTCTAATTTAGAAGGATAAAGATTATAATGCAGCCTGTATCATTTCCAGAAAATGCTGGAAAATCTCAGCAGGTCTGACAGCATCTGTGGAGAAAGTAGAGCCAACAGGCCTGATCTTATCATCAAATTACACATGTTTTCAGGTGCGAAAGTTTGGTAATGTCGAGCTTGTAACACAATCCGTGCCCACCTCCACACCGGTTTCCCCTTTACTAAGGCCTGAAATGGGACCACGCCTAAAATGAATGCATTTAAATTGAATTAATGGGCTACACGCCCAACTTTACCGGCACTTCCCCCTTTAACACCACATTCGCCAATCTGGAATTGGCGCGAAACGGACTTGCTCCACAAAAGTCTGATTCGGACGCTCCATCAGCGAGGGTTAGTGAGGAGGTAGGTGTGTAGCGTCCAATGGCTCTTTGTTCCTTTCTTTGCGGCCGTTTTTTTTCCTCGGGTCGGTGGTGGCTCTGCAAGTGTGTGCAGGCGGGTGGGGGGTGGGGGCTGTTGCTCAGACTTGCAGCTGGGCGGATGTGTCCCAAAAGTCAGAGAGAACAGCAGGGCATGGCTTTCAGTTTTGGGAGTGTTAATGAGGTTAAGATGAGGTTAATGAGGGATAGGAATCTGGCAGCAATTTTTGGTCAAGTAAGATGCAGAGAATAAAGACTGTCAATCTTCATCAAGTTTTCCATTTCCTTCCCCCTGGATTCTCCGTGAGGGTGGCCACCCTCTTCATGAAGATAAACATCAGCACAAAGATCTGAGACATCAGGACACTAACGCTTGAGATGGATTCCTCCAATCTCTCTCCAGGATTCACAGTGCCTCTGGAAATGTTGATGGAAGCTACAGGTATAGCCCCAGGAAATCTAGATGATATCCAAGGCTCGGCTTCAATACTGTGCAAAGCTTGGAGGTTCTGGCGCCCTTTAATGGGACTCTCCCCTTCTGTACGTGTCTCCAACTTGATGTGGCTCAACAAGGGATTTCCAATTACCTGCTTTCGGGAGCTACTGACTGAGGTAGTGGAAGGTAAGGCTACCTCCAGCATCATATTTGAAGATCCTATGGGAGATGAACAGTCTAAATTATAACAGACAAGCGGAAAGGTTTCAAAATTAGTATTGTGCAAAATGTATGTGTTTCAGTATCAGGTTTTCCATGGGATGTGAGCGTTGCTTTTATGGCCAGAATTTATTGCCTCAACATTACTGATCTTGAAAAACACAGGATATAGGAACATAAGAACAGAGTAGACCATTTGGCCCATTCCAAGTGTTTATTTTAGGTAGAGCTAATGGACTTTTGTTTTCTTAAGTTCCCTGGGATTTCTGATTAGAGTAATTGACAAATCAAACATAGGTCTCAACTTTCTCTTTAAGTAGTAATGAAGGTGACCTTTGAGTGATGTTTTTACTAGATGCCAAAAAGCTATTCACATGATTTGATAATGAACCTTGCTGTCTTGAAGCTTTTAAAGAATGTTCCAAGGCTTGTTCAAATCTTTCAGCTGAGCCAGTAGCTGATGGATGATAAGGTGTGAATTTTATATGCTGTATACTATTTATTATGAGATAATCCTCAAACTCTTGTGAAGTAAACTGTGAACCGTTATTACAAACAATCTGTTCCAGTTTATCAAATCTTGCAAATATTTTGTCAAGTCCAACAATCGTTTGTTCAGATGTAGTATTTCTCATGATTACAACTTCTGACCACTTTGAGTGTGCATCAATTATGACAAAAAAAACATATAACGCTCAAATGGACCAGAAAAACCTACATGCAATCATTGCTATACCATTTTAGGCACTCCCAAGTGTGTGAAGAAGATAACATTGGTACGTTTCTTATTCGTGCACAGGAACAACATTTTCTCTCAAATCTAAGCATCTAGACCCAGCCACCAAAAATAATTACATGCTAATCCTTTCATCTGAAGGTCTATGAGATCTTTCACGTAGTTGTTCAAGAGCTTTTCTATGCAGAGTAGGAGGGATGAGCACTCAGATTTTCACAATAAGCACCCACCTTGGATGGTCGATTCAAGCTTCCTTGACACATTGTTTCAAATCAGGATGCAGATGATATATCGCAGTTATCATTCTTTTCAGTAACCTATGAATCTTTGTGAGACTTTCTGGTTGACTGTTAGGCTTTATCTTGAGTTTTGCTTGAATTCCCTTCATTGAGCCAAGTGGCTCTTTGAATATGCTCTTGTATTTATCCAGAAGGTGCAGGAGTCTGTTTTGACCTCAACTAATCAGTTGACAGCAGCTCAATTAAGCTTTATTTCTTCAACCATGATCTCCCAAATAGAACTGGAAAATTACCACAGACCAGTGGAGAAGCAATTTCACTGTTTATCCACTCAACTCTATATTGACCATGATGTAACCTTTTCACGCAAGATCTCTTCCATATATGTCTTTAAAATCATGTCAGCTGGTTTTAAAGGAAGGTGTTTCAGCTTTGGTGTGTAATGTCAAGAACTAATGACACAGCAGCACTTGTATGCAAAATGTATGCAAAAAGAGCAAAAATGTGCTCTTAGACTGATTGGGTAACAAATTGGTCCCTATATGTCATTAAGACGTTAGGACGGCGGCGCGGGCTCGTTGGGCCGAAGGGCCTGTTTCCGGTGCTGTGTTGTTCTTTGTTCTTTGTTCTTTGTATCAACTTCTATCTTAAAAAGGTTGTCCAATTAATTTCAGAATCACCCAAAAATTAATCCAATCTGGATGGATAAGAGATTCAGTGGAACTTTACACACCTTCAGAAGAATTCCTCACACATGGATACTTGATTCTTTCCATTTATCAAAGACTTGTAGCAATAAATTCTACAAACCTTTTAACAGTTGATTACTGGACTTAGTCGTAGCAGGCCACATTACAAAAGGAAGTTTAAATTTGCCTGAATAAATCATTCCATCCATAAAATTCTTTGGAATACAAAATAATGTTCGGGTTATCCTAAACTGTTAGTGCAGCCAATACATAAGACAAAGTAATCAATACATAATATATTTAATTCAGTGACCAAATAATTCAACTCAGAATCATTAATGTGTATTAGATTCCAGCAGTTGAGCAATATTTAACACAGTTTTGTAACTTGTTTTGTAACAAGGCTAGGCTTCAGTAAAGAAATTTAGCAAGACTGTGTGATGGTGTTGCTATTGATTGATCTCTCAATCACCTAACAGTTATTTTTCCCATTGATATTTTTCAATTAGCCATCTATCTACACCCTCTGTAAATTTTCGTCGGGCTATGAACCATATTAAAATCAAGTTGCACTTGCTTAATTTGTGTACTCATTTTCATTTGTGTATCTTTGTTTTAATAATGATTGCGGCAATCTGTTTTCTGGCAAACAGTGTTGCCAAGAAATCCCTCAAAGCTTTAGGATCATAGAAGAAATAAATCATACTGAACCGTGCCCTGGAAATTGATTTTGAGTGGTTATACATGTCATACATGCCGATATTTCATTAGTCTCGGCTCTGGAATATTTATTTCAATAGACAAAATCCCTTTCTCTTGGAGGTGTTATTGGCATTCTCTTTCCTCAATATAATGTGCATACAGGAAGTAATGCTATTACTGCATTCATCAGCTTTTATCAATCTGAGTGTTTACTTCTCAATACATTTCCATCCTCAATTTGTACCCCCTTGTCACAATGTTTCATGCATTGGAGATATGCACTTCTGATGCGCAAATATGAGTTACAGAAGGTGTTGCCAGGCAAGTAATCTGAATGCATATATTTGTGGTCTATGTGTGACTGTTACTGTGAATTACATTTACCCACATTGTTTGAGTGCAGTTAGCTATGGTTGATTTCAAAAATGAGGGGTGTTCATTTCAAAATCTTCCAAATGAAAGATTGCAATACTAGGCTGGATTTTATCAGTCCTCTCAGGCCTGACCTGTGGCAGGTGGTAAATAGTGAGTGGAGGCAGAGTTGGTGTTTCAGCGCCTGTCACCTGCCCAATGCCATGGGACTTTATCTGCAGGTTTTACCTGCAGCTGGAATTAGGGGTGAGGGAGCGTGAGGGGTGAGTGGGGGTGGGGGGGGTGGGGGGGGGGGGGGGGGTGAAATTCTCTGCCACATGGTGGGAGTACCTGTTAAAACCTGGCTCCCCTGCAGAGTTGGTGGCGGGGAGGGGGGGCATTCCTGAGTGGGAACTCAGTGACCCACAGAGGGACCCTGGCACTCCAGCAGCAATGCTGTCATGTAAGCAACCTCCCTGCTACCTGGCCTGGGCCCCGATGACCTCATCCCTACTTCATACCTTCATCCAAGAGTGGCATCTATGCTGGTTCCCTGTATATTGCGTGCCAGTTGCATTGCCAGTTGTAACTACTGCTCGCAGTGGCACCATTACCACTGAGGAGCTGCTGGTCCTCCCATCAGCTGGCATTTATAGGAGGTGGATCTGATCCTTCAAAGGGGAATGTCAGGGATGTGACGTTATTAGCTGCCTGATTGCCACGTAATTTGACTTGGGCTCCACAAAACAAGGCTTTCAGGCTTAGTTTTGGGGCCATCACTGCCTGGGGGGAAAAAAATCACTTAGTCCAATCATTTTACTGGTCTTCATCCTATTTTTAGAATATTGTTTGTAAGAAAGTATTTTTCTCTCATACAGATTAATCATGTATGAGGTTTAGGTTAACACATCTATCACTGTACAGTTTTTATGTAGGACAATATCTGTTGGGGATAAAATCACAGCTTCAGCACTCCTAAAGCAGAGCAAGGCAGGTCAAACATTCTAGTGAGAATTTGAGCACGCAACGTAAGGAATGCTCCAGAGGAAAATTGATCCCATTTTGAGTTTCATTTTCTGAGCATTATTATTGAATATGACAACGATGAATAGAACAAAGAACAAAACAGCATGGGAAACAGGCCCTTCAGCCCAACGAGCCCGCGCCGCCACCCCGATGTTCCCACCTCTACCCGCGATCCCTGTCTATGTTTATAGATCTATGGATAAAAACCAAATTTGAGACAATTTAGGGAGAATTTGATTTGCCAATTAGCCTAAGAGCACATCTTTGAGATGTGGGAGGAAACCGGAGCACCCGGAGAAAACCCACGCAAGCATGGGGAGAATGCGCAATCTCCCAAATCCATGTATCTGCACAGCACAGCGATAGTCACTGAGCTGTCGTGTTGCCCATCAAATGGTCCAGGTCAAGCGTACACTAACGATGTGAAGCACTAGCTTACTATTGAAAAAAATCCAACAGCAGCCCTCTCACGACCCATCACGTGTATGCCCCTTGTTAGACAACAAGGTGGACCAAAGCATCTGTAGGATAGAATGTTAAAGAAGGCTGACTGCAACATTCTTTTCAATTAGCTAATGCTTTTTCCCCTAAGGGACATGCAGCCACTGTTCCTGGAATGACCGGAGATTGGTTGACAGCTCTCCAAGGCCCAACCCCTTCCTGGGTGATGGGCAGGAGTCCTGCTTTCTGCCTTTCAATGTTTATTTGAGCGTAAAATGGCATTGGACAACAGTGGGACCTTTGGATGGTGGGGGCTCCTGAAAATTCACAGCCACAGTGTTCCACTGATATCAGGTAAGGTAGCATAGGACTGATCTGTATATATCAGTTACTTCTGTTTAAATCTGCTGAGCTATTGAAGGAGGATCATTTTGTCACTTCAACAAATTCATTGGCTTAAAAGTAATTCATTTGCAATTTTCAACTACACAATTGTGCAACTCCCCAGCCCATTTCAGGACATTACTTGCAGAGCAAATCACTGAAGTTTCTCTTTCTCTTACCATTACATATCATTCATTTATCATTGTTGACTTTTTTACTGCTTGACTAGGAAGTGCACAAGTCCAAACTCGTTGTCTGGTACCAGGTTTAAGGGACGGATCAGTATGAAATTCTGGTTCCACTCAATGCTCTTGGAGTGTGCAAGATGACCATATTCAGAATTACAGATCAGGGAAGAAAGGATGAAGCTGATTACAACTAACAATGTAGTAATGTTACATTGAGAAAGTGTGGAGAAAGAAATAATATAGCATCAAAGAGAAAAAGAGACTCAGGGTTATATTGTGCTTTGTCATATTCTGAGAATATTTCAAATAACTTCACATGTTGTGATTATCTTAGTGTAGTGACTATTGTTAAATAAGCAAATATGCCAGAGCTTTTGTACGCAGATCTCATAAATGGATGATTAACCAGGATATCTGTGTTTTTTAAAATTTATTTTATTCATGTCACAAATAGCACAATGAAGTTACTGAGAAAATTCCCTAGTTGCCACACTCTGGCACCTGTTCGGGTACGTTGAGGCCAATGCATCCCACCAGCACATCTTTCAGACTGGGGAAGGAAAGTGAAGCACCGGGAGGAAACCCACACAGACATGGAGAGAACATGCAGACTCCACACAGACAGTAACCCAAGCCAGGAATCAAACCCTGGTTCCTAGTGCTGTGAGACAGTGCTAAGCACTGTGCCACTGTGCTGCTCTGGTGCTGATGGATGAGGGAAGGGTGATAGCAGCACACTGGGACAACTCTCTATATATTGATTTTGAACTGTGCTATGGGACCTTTGAGATCCACCTAAAACAGGCAGAGACAGAGTTTTAGTTTGGTAAGGAAGAAATCCTGTAACACTGTTCTGTATGAGATTTTCACCTGCTGTTGATCTCATTACAAATGCAGGAAGGGGATAATTCAAATACACAAACTGCGCATCTGCTGATGTGATTGTGCAGCAAAAACTCAAATGACACACAGGTTGGGCTCAACAAACTGGTGAGTTCTTTATTTATTCTTTAGTGTCAGTAATCTCTTGAATCAATTGTCATTGTTTTCTGCATTATTTTGCCCTTCGACATCGCCTATTAACCCAACCTCTGGGTTTTCGGAATATCCTAAGACCTTTCACCCTGTTGTCAATTCACATTTTGACATCCTGACCAAATAAGACTGAAGAACAACAATTTATGTTTGTATTGTATCTTTAATGTAGAAATATGTCCCACAGTGCTTCAGGGAAGCATCATGGAAAATTAAGAAATGTGTACTTCCTGAGTGAAGGGACTGCTTAGCTGAGAGTCAATCCCCATTCCAGCTGAAGTGGAGTCTGGGGATTGCCTCCTCATTCTACCTATATAAAAAAAATTAATCGTGCTTTGCCATGATTTAGCAATTAATCATTATAGTCTTGATTTCATAAGACTCCCTGAATGCTCCTTAGTAAAAGCACATTCTCATAAAGGGAAGTATAGATGTCATTCAGTAATGTCATTAATACGATTACGTGAGTTTATACTAATCATTAAATAAATCATCAACTCAAATAAAGGAGCAGGTGATGCGTGCGGTGGAATATTCTCAACATGATGCATAACTTTTCTGTATATATTGCAGCATAATCTAAATACACAATTTGATATTGAAGGTGTTATTGTGCACCAGGGTGGCATAGTAGCACGGTGGTTAGCCCTGCTGTCTCACAGTGCCAGGGATCTAGCTTCAATTCCTGGCTTAGGTTGCTGTCTGTGTGGAATCTGCATGTTCTCCCACTGTCTGCATAGGTTTTTTCTGGGTGCTTCGGTTTCCTTCTACAGTCTGAAAGACATATTGGTTAGGTGGATTGGCCGTGCTAAATTCTCCCTCAGCGTACCCGAATAGATGCCCGGATGTGGCGACTAGGAGATTTTCACAGTAACTTCCTTACAGTGTTAATGTAAGCTTCTTGTGAGTAATAAACTTTAAACTTTTAATTAACCATTATTTGCAACCAGCTGAAAGCTCCAGGCCAACATATTACTCAACCAACCAGGCAATCTGAGTCATCTTTTGATCAGGCTGGGGTACAATTATTACATTAATGATCAAGAGGCATTATGCAATGATCAGACGATGTGAGTTTAAATCCCATGACGCCAATTGGGGAATTTAACTTCAATTAAATAAGATGAATTAGGCACCTGGTTATGGGTGGAACTGGAAAATTGATTTATTTACTGAGGTCCCTGAGATAAGAAGTGAAGCAGCTCCATGCTAGAATTATCACCATATTCAGGCAAGTGTTGCAATCCATTGCAATTAAAGAAAACTTATTTGTAAAATGTTAGCCTGGATGTTATTATTTTGTTCATACAGATTATTATTTATTTGGAACAATCTTTTATCGGTGGCTTAGAAAACCATACACATGAATTCAAATCCAAACGTATCTACTAACATTTTACTGTTATCTTCACCCTCTTGAGCTTGCTGCCAATGTCCATAATTACACCACAATTTGAAACATGCCTTCCTCTTCAGGCAATCTTCTGTCAGAACTAGTCTGAACTTTACTCCCACTGTTGCATTCTTTTAAATTCATTCACAGAAGGTGGGTGTAGCATCCTGAGAACAGCATGTACTCCTTCCACATCCATCATAATCAAAAACATCTCTAAGAATAAATTGTGGAAGATAAAGCAATGAATAGCAAGCAATAGTACCTGATATGATAATATCCACTTATTTGTAATCAGCTACCCAGATTGTTTGAATATTACGAAACAGTAATAACAATAAGTGTGTTGCGTGGCGTTTAACGAATGTTGTCCGGTCCATATTTACTCTTTTGTTTCTGATTCTCTTCCCTTTACAATTTAAACAGGTTCTTACCTTTACTCCTCCGTCCCCATTCAAGCTGACATTTCTCTCTATATTGTTACTGTCAATTACCTTGTCACTCTTTGTGACATTCTTGTGACAGAAAATAGTCTGAGATACCTAGAAATAAAATGACATTAGTAAATGCGACTTCCTTTATTAAATTGCTTTTGCAATTTAAACTCCCTCTGTTGGTGCACAAGCATTTGGTAACGTCAAATGAACGAAATGAATATTGCACTTTTCAGAACACAGTGTAATACGTTGCCCTCCCTTTTACTAAATGAGAGACATAACATATTTCAATGGCACTGTGGTTAGCACTGCTGTCTCACAGCGCCAGAGACCCAAGTTTGATTTCCAGCTTGAGTCAATATCTACGTGGAGTCTGCACATTCCCCTATTCTGCGTGGGTTCCCTTCGGGTGCGCCTGTTTCTCTCATGTCCGAAAGACGTGCTGGTTAGATGCACTGACCGTGCTAAATTCTCCCTCAGTGTACTCAAACAGGTGCCAGAGTGTAGCGGTTTTCACAGTAACTTCATTGCAGTGTTAATGTAAGCCTATTTGTGACTAATAAATAAACTTAAAAAATATAAACTGCATAACTTGAACATTCCAATTATTGCATATTCTAACTTCTATGGTAATTTGAAATATATTCAGTCATATATAATGAGATGAAAGATTTAATCGCCAAATGAAAATCATTCCCTTTGTAACATAATTATTTAAGTATGGTGGATATCTTCTGTCATGAATAAGATCTAATTTAAGCCTGGCTGTGGTCTCATTTAAATCTTGTTCTTCATTTGAGATATCAGTATCAGAATCCGATTCAATGCGGATGCAAGATCATGAGTTTTGTCTAATGTTTTGTGAAGGACATTTAATTGTTCCTTTTGTATAAAAACAAATCATTGAGGGTGCTGGAATTGGAAACCAAAAAGAAAATGCTGGAAAATCTCAGCAGGTGTGCCATCTTTAAGGAGAGAAAAGAGCTGACGTTTCGAGTCCAGATGGCTCTTTGTCAACGCTAAAAGACATAAAAAGTGGGAGATATTTCTACTGCAGGGTGAGGAAATGAAAGATGAGTCATAGCCACAGAAACAAGGAGAAAAGCTGCTAATGGCAGCCCATAGGGAGAATGGAAGGTGTGAATGGTCAAACAGCTGAAGAGGGCAAACTGTAATAGATGAAGATGTGGGGAAAGGAGATAGGTGGGAGAGAGATAAAATTGACAAAAAGGGGGAAAAGGGAAGCAAAGGGGGAGAAAAGCTAAAGATAGGGGAATAAAATAGGGGAAAAGAGTGGGGCGAAGAAAAATCAAGACAACTGAAAAAGGTAGAGAACAGTTAAAAAAATGACTAATTTTTTGATCCTTTTGAGTTGGTCACAACATATGGCTGGATATCATAAGGGAGTCTTTGCTTTCCAGTATAACTATTGCATTTCACAAGCTCTTCCTCCCATGGCTTTGAATTTACTTTCATTCGATCCTTCTATTCTCAACCATGTGTTGATCAGTGAGACTGTTCACAAAGATAAGCATAGCTGGAGGTTTTCCAGCATTCTAGTGAGGAGTCACTTTATGAAGCTCTTACTTCCATAACCTGCTCTTAGCTGTAGCTATACATCTCACTTTTCTCCAGGTATATATAAATCTTCCGACGTCTCCATTAGCTCTTGGCTAATGGGGTGTGATCATTCAATAAGTGAAATCTAGATAGTTCATAAATTGATTTAACTTTTTACTGTTAAATAGGGATCCTTTGTCAATTCCTTTTCATTCTCAAGGTTCCAAAGTGAAGATTTGCTCTAGCTTTGGGATGACAGCTTTCATTGAAGTTGACATAATTATTTTCACAACTAGGAATCTGCTGTTGTCATCAGTGATAATGAGTAGGTGTTCAACAGTTGGTATATCTGCAAAAATCAATGCTAACCTCAATCAATGCCTCCCAGCACCAGGGAGCCAGGTTCAATTCCAGCCTTGGGTGACCATCTGTAAGGAGTTTGCACATTCTCGCTGTGCCTGTGTGGGTTTTCTCCAGGTGCTCTACTTTCCTCCCACAGTCCAAAGATGTGCAGTTATGTGGATTGGCCATGCTAAATTGCCCCTTAATGCCCAAAATGTGTTAGATGAATCAGCCATGGGAAATACATGCAGCTACAGGGATAGGGCAGAGGAAAGGGCCTCAGTAAAATACTCTGTCAGATGCAGACTCGATGAGCCAAATAGCCTTTTCTGCACGGTAGGGATGCTATGATTCCATGATTCTATGAATGATCCTGGAAGTACTTCAAACATTTTGAGAGAATCACAAAGATTTAAATTGTAGTTTAGTGGCATGGTGACCCATGTTTGATTCGTTGCCCTACCTCAGAACCATACTTTTTCCCTAAGGTTTGTTTGATTTTGACAATTCCCAAGTGATCTTCATGCATTCTTTTGACAATATATTCCCTCAATGATTGTGGAATGATAATACAATTGTTGTATAACATACAAAATCAAATGTGGTTGTAATGGTTCTAATTTTGCTCATTGTGAAAATCTTGTAGCATGTCAGCAATTGTTTTTGGATGTTCTTTCAATCACGTCTTTCCCATTTTGTGATTCCAAAGCCATCCTACCTAATTGCAAAACCTCATCTCATTTTCTTGCCATTTGGAAATCAGCTGGTTCAGCGACTTTAGCACCACATTTAGGCTTACGTATTTATGATCTTGTTTAACAACCTTTTCCTCATGACTAGCAGAACTAATTGTCAGCATGGATGTCATGAAAGATGGTTCACTGAGTTGAGCTTACCTGGCTGATACTCACAGTAAGAAGCCTCACAACAGCAGGTCAAAGTCCAACAGGTTTATTTGGTGACAAACACCACTAGCTTTCGGAGCACTGCTTCTTCGTCAGGTGAGTGGGGAGTTCAGAGTTGTGATCAGAACTCCCCACTCACTGATGAAGGAGTAGCACTCTGAAAGCTAGTGGTGTTTGTTACCAAATAAACCTGTTGGACTTTGACCTGGTGTTGTGAGACTTCTTACTGTGTTTACCCCATCCAAAGCCGGCATCTCCACATACTCAACATGGAACTGTTATTCTTGTGATTTTAGTATCTAATAATCTATTTAAGTAAGTGCTTTGCTATGTCAATTGTTGAACAAGCTTACTGATGGTTTATGATTATTTATAACTTCAAACTCTTTCATACAAATAGGGATGAAAGTGTGTTGATACTCCATGCGATTGAGAGTGCTTCTCTCACTGCTTGAAAATAATCTTACTTTACAGGTGTTAGCAATCTGCTTGCTGTCGCAACAACTGATGGGGTCCTTGCTTTGTGTCTTCACACGAAAGCTGCGTATAAGCCAACTGGGCTCGCATCCATGACTAACAGAATGCATTTCTCAGAGTCAAAATAGGCATTTATTGAACTTGCTGATAACTGTTGTCTGATCTGGTGTACAAGCTGTTTGCGTGATCTGGACCATTCCCATCTGCAGATTTCTTTTGGCAGATAACATAGTGAGGTCAGGAATGAAACAAGTACAGGTCGTAATGAATCCTAGCAGATGCTGGACTTCCTGCATGTTTTCAGATTCGCAGCGTTTGTAATTCAATTCTGGCCTTGGGTAACTGTCCATGTGGAATTTGCAGATTTTCCCCTTGTCTGTGTGGTTTCCTCCCACAGTCCAAAGATGTGTGGATTAGGTGGATTGGCCATGCTAAATTGCCCCTCAACACCAGTGGGTCTAGCCAGGGTAAATACATGGGATTTTGTGGATAGGGCCTGGGTAGGATTATGGTCGGTGCAGACTTGATGGGCTGAATGGCCTCCTTCTGCACTGCAGGATTGTATGATTCTATGAATAACCTGAACTTTTCATGGGTCAGGTGATACTTCTTCACCACTGAGTATATGACAGAGGATTTTATTTTGTTGAACAAGGACATGGTTATGTTCGTGGTGAGATTGCATTCTCTAAGATCGTAGAATAGGATAGAATCATAGAATCCCTACAGTACAGAAGGAGGTGCTTCGGCCCCTTGAGTCTGTACTGTCCACAGTCCCATCCAGGGCTTATTCCCATAACCCCACACATTTACCCTGCTAACCCCTTGACACTAGGGTCGATTTTAACATGGCCAATCAACCAAACCCGCACAATTTTGAATTGTTAGAGGAAACCGGAGCACGCAGAGGAGAAACCCAGAAGATGTTGAAATATACATGTAGATGTGACTCCGGATAAGAATGTCATCACTGGTGTTTAGTGTGCCTTTAAGTCCTTGAAGTGCAACTAATCAAACTGAAATATCTCGGCTGCTGAATTGACTTCAAAGTTTTGAAGCTCTTGTATCAAAAGAGTCTGACGTGAGTAGAGAACTCTGAAATATCCCTCAATTCTTCTGCAAATTCAAATTGATACTATCCAGCATTGAAATCAAGTTTAGCAAAGTGTTTAGCACTATGCACTTTCTCTATGATATCACCAATTGTTGGTATCAAATATCTTTGTTGCATGGCTTGGGTTGTTAACTGATTTTAATCTGATTCTCACTCTTGGGTTTTTTTGGTGCTATGGGTGAGATGGACCCAAGGGATAGGCTCATCCCAAACTTTCTCAATAACTTCAATGTCAAACAGATGCTAAAGTTCCTTCCCATCCTGTTTTCTGACACCAGATTGTATTCACTGCTGTTGTTGAACAATTGGGAGCATATTGGGCTCTACACCTGATTGTCAATTTCTCGCAGCTTCATTAAAACACATGCAACTCACTCAAGCAGGTATTTTTACATACCAAGATCTAAATTTTTAAGATGGCATAAGCTTAGCTTCATCTACTGTCTAATGAGTATTATTTGGCATTAGGTGGAATTCCTATCCCTCACTCAGGGTGGAACTTGTTGGTCAATTTGATTGAGAAGTAGATCTTCCATCCCTCCAGCAACAGTGCTGTAGTGGCTGAAAGAGGGACTGCACAGAGCTGCCTGAATTGTCTGATGAACTTCTCCCATCCTGGGATTAAATCCTGTGGTGGAGGGAAAAGAATTATTGAAGGTGGTGGACCTTCTGAAAATGAAGATGGATCTCCAGGAAGATCCTGAAGCTGGAGGATGGACTGCCTTCCTGCTTCCAGGACATCAAATCCGCATCACCCTACCCACTGCTGTGGTGTTCCGTAGTCTAAAATTGCCAGCAGCCTTCATTCTGAACTCCAGAGGCAGCTCCAGGCATTGTTAAGATGAGGCCTTACACCTGCATGCCATGTTGTTACAAATGTGGTGAATCTGTGGAATTCATTGCCCCAAAGTGCAGTGGATGCTGGTACAGTGTGTAAATTTAAGGAGGAGTTAGACAGATTTTTAATCGATAATGGGTTGAAGAGTTATGGAGGGAAAGCAGGGAAAAAGCTTCTGACTATCCACTCTGTCCATGTCTCTCCTAATCTTGTAGACTTCTACCAGGTCTCTCCTCAATCTCCATCATTTCAGTGAGAACAAAACAAGTTTCTCCAATCTCTCCTCATAGCTAATGCTCTCCAAACCAGGCAACATCCTGGTAAATCTTTTCTGCACCCTCTCTAAAGCCTCCACATCCTTCTGGTAGTGTGGCGACCAAAATTGAACACTATATTTCAACTGTGGCCTAACTAAGATTCTGTAAAGCTGCAACATGCCTTGCCAATTTTTAAACTCAATGCCCCGGCTGATGAAGACAAGCATGCCGTATGCTTGACTATCTTCTCCACCTGCGTTGCCAATTTCAGTGACCTGTGTACCTGTACATCCAGATCCCTTTGCCTGTCAATACTCTTAAGGGTTCTGCCATTTACTGTATATTTGCTATCTGTATTAGACCTTCCAATACTATCTGTATTACCTCACATTTGTCCAGATTAAACTCCATCTTCCACCATTCTGTCCAAGTCTCCAACCGATCTATATCCTGCTATATTCTCTGATGGTCTTCTTCACTATCTGCAAATCCACCAACCTTTGTGCCATCCACAAACTTACTAATCAATCCAGGTGGATTATTGGTTTGAGACTTGGGTGACACCATATATGTGCTGGAATTTTCCAATCTCACCATAGCTGGGATTCTCCAGACCCGCAGCTGTAAATGGAGATTTGGCCGAGCACCAAATTTTCCATTCTCCCCGGAGTGGTCAGGGGGTACGCGAGACTAGAGAACCTTGCCCATGCTTTTTCAAATTTCAACAAGTTTGGTACATTTTACATCATATAGAAACATTTACACAGAAAATAAATAAAAGAACATCTCCTCCCAACCACAGTTCATTTACTCAGTACAAGGAGTCAACTTTCCGCCAATGGCAATCTTGGGTGAATTGTAGCCAAATTTTTTACTGTTATGAAATCTGACCCTTAACTGCCTCTACTTGCCCACTAATAATTCTAATAGAAGTAGGTCAGGTGCAGGATACTAATCCAGGCTCAGACAGTTTGTCAAGTTTTCTCTCAAATTGTCAGTAAAATCTTTGATGAGATTGAGTGCCCCCATTTAACTTCACTTTTACTTTGAACACACACAATCCCAGGGTTTGGAATCCCACCAGGCAATAGGAGATAAGAAGAACCAGATCCATGAGGTAAATGAACTTACGGCCAGAAGCAGATATGTTCCCTCCTGCCTCACCCAAACAGCCTTTTCATAGACCCCACTACTGGACTCCCTAATCTACTCCTCCCTCTACCACCCTGCCAACTTTGTCTTCCCCCACACCCACGATCATCGATTTTCCCCATGGACGTAATCTCTGGTCACTGCACCTAATGTCAGCTTTGGATCAGAGTCTTTGTTGAGTCAGAAAGTGGCTTCAAATCTCACTCCAAGGCTTGAGCACAGGAGTTAGAGTCGACACTCCAGTGCAGTATTGAGGGAATGCTGCACAGTCAGAGGTTCCATCATTCAGGTAAGATCTTAAACTGAGGTCCCTTCTCCCCCTGCTTAGCTGGATGTAAAAGATCCCACTACATTATTTTGAAAGAGGATTATTCCTGGCAATAGTGGAAATTCTCAGCCAGTCTGGCTGCACATGTAGAGACAGAGCAAGCATTAATATTTCCCTTTCTTGCTGTGAAGGTTGTTCGAAACCTCTTAGCTGCCTCTGTCTCTCAGCAGATTTTCAAGGCATTGCAAAGTCAGGCCCCGGTGTGGGAGGGGAAGAATTTAAAAGTCTCAGAGGCCCCCGGATCCCTGCACAACCAAGGTCGTTTTGAATTTTGAAAGGGCTGTGGGTGGAAGAAAGGGAGCAGAAAATATGGTCTCTGTCAATCAACAGCCCCTTAAGTTCACCAAGTAGTTTGTTAAGGAGTCTACAGTTCAAGGTTGAAAGTTTTAAATGTTAATCTGGTGAGTCGAGACCATCTTGTGCACAGCTGTCAGTTTGCAGGAGAGCCTTGGTAAATTACTCTGCATTCATTTTTAAATTTCCTCCATGGAGGGTCCAAAGAACAGCGGCACGAATGCTCTTCCTTCCATTCTCATGCATGGCTGCCTTGCATTCCAACTCAAGGAAGTGACTGATCTCATTGTCGAGGCAGCAGCAGACCCCCACATAGCTGCTGGTGCCGGGCAGGCAGCTTCTGCCTCCCGGTGGCACTCAGCACCTTCGGTTGGGCACCAAGCTCACCTCCCAGACGATTTCCATTTCAGAAAGTGATGAGTTTGGGCATGCCATGTGCAGGACAGGTTCTCAGCTCTGCATTGAAAATTCAGCCCTCGGGGTCTCCATTGCACACTGTTGCATATCTCTCCATTTCACTGGTACTGCAGTGGGTTGTGCTCATTCAACGCTGTCAGCTTGGAATACTTTCACATTCCTTTTTCCACAGCTTCCTCCTGTATTAGAATCTAGAATCATTACACTTTAACTTTCCAGGACCTCTAAACCTTACCTCTCAGACTTTCCTTCTCCCACCCCCAATATGTTTTGAATTTAAGTACCCTGAATTTAAATGCTAGATTTCATCTAATTGTAATCTTGATTTCCTCTTTTTTTACTTTTCTGTAGTGTTTTCTTCACTTTGCCTCTCAATCGTTCACTTTGCTGTCACAATTTTAAAGCATTCTTACAAGCACACATGTTTCAAAAGGTAGGTTTCCAATGGGGAGGTGATGGCGTAGTGATTTTATTACCATACTATTAATCCAGGTAAACTCAGCTAATAACAACAAAGAACAAAGAACAGCACAGCACAGGAAACAGGCCCTTCGGCCCAACAAGCCCACGCCACCATTTTAACATTGTGAGTGTCCTCTTCTACCTATGACCTTCGTCTACACCTATTGGACTCCACAATAACGAAATTATAACCAGATTTATGGACAATTTGTTAATATCAATCAGCCTAAGAGCACGTTTTTGGGGTGTGGGAGGAAACCAGAGCACCTGGAGAAAACCCATGCAATCACGGGGAGAATGTGCAAACTCCCACAGACACCGGCCCAAATCCATGGATCTGCACAGCAAACAGTGATAGTCACTGAGCTGTCATGTTGCCCGTCAGCTGGTCCAGTTTAAGCGTACACTAACGATGTGAAGCGCTAGGCAACTCTCGAAGCTAAAGTTCTGGAGACCCAGGTTCAAAGTCTACCATGGTAAATGGTGGAATTTGAATCCAATCCCTCATCAACTAGGGATGTTGGCTGGCTAATAATGTTCATGTCTCATTAATTATTTTTTAAATTGAGCGTCTTTGTGGAAATTGTTTGCTTTTTATAAAAATAAAGTCACCTTAGTCTCAGGTGATTAGCAGTTGCTGCCCTCAGTGCTGACTGGCAGTGATTTAGCCTGGGGATCACCACATCTCAGGCCTTCATGAATAACCTCAGCGGATACAAGAATTGAAACCACTTTGTTGGTGACAATGCTCTGCCTCATGAACCAGCTGACCATCCAAATGAGTTAAAGCAACCCCCTTTTACACAAAAGGTGACAAAAGCTCCTTCAAATGAAAGCAGAAATCAGCAAGCTTCAAACTTAAAAAAAAATCCCCTGCCCCCAAAATTGTTAATTTTACATGAGTTGCCATGGTTATTCTCACACATTTACTGTTGCTTCAATACTAGAATAACATTGTTACTGAAGAAAACCCAGTTTTGAAAATCTGAACTCAATAAAAACTGAATAAGGATTTCTGTATGTTACTCAGATACAAAAAAAAATTATTGCATATATTCAAGGGAATGTTTTTGATTACCATGGAGGAAAGATGTATTGCAGTTTTGGTGTAGGGGAGATAAATTTGGGCTTTAGGTCAGTACAGCCAAAGTTAAAACATCTAAAATATTCAATAAATTCCTATAGAATTGTTGCTAACAGATTGGACAGTATTTCATGAGGTGATAGGGGTGTTGTCCGCCTGCTATAGGGCCAGCAAGAACCCCCCGGTCATCTCTTTTAGGGAGTATTAAGTGCCATTCAGGTACTTTGACAGGCCAGCAATGGGCTTTCCCCAGGGTCAAGGATAAAGTGGGGGATGTCCCACCTGCCAAGAGTTGCCAATTATTCAGAAGCCAATAGCCTTGACCAGCAGCGACAGTGGGAAGGCAGTGGTACACCCATCTGAAGCGCAGGAGTGTGAGTACAAGGAGGCCACAGGTGAGTGATAACAGGAAGAAGTTTGTGGGGTGGATGGAGGGGGTTTAGGGATCAGCAGCAAGGGCAGTCAGATGGTTCTTAACAGCCGCCTTCCCAATGCTTAATCCCTCGATTAGACACTGAATGCCCGTGAACGAGTGCCACCCTAACCGACCCTCTCCATCCCCCGCCAGACGGGGAGCTGCCAAGCAACTCCTCGTGAGTTTGCTTCTTGTGTTCCCTGTGTGGTAAGCTCTCTGCCATTGATTTAATACCAGTGACAGTGGGATGAGATTATTACATGGGCATTAACTGCACACTTCAGGGCATCAATTGATGGCATGGTAGGGAGGCCAAGACTTAATCAGGATGGCAGTGGGAAAATGGTGGGATCCATTAAATTCCACCCAAGATGTGCCCACATTGATCAAATGACAGGATAAAAAATTAAAATTCCCTGCCCCAGATGTTCTGCAATTCACATCAGAATTGCAGCTAAGTTAAAGGTTGGAGAAAAGCAGAAATTGGCTAAATTCAGAGGTTTTTTTCATGTCCACAATCTTTATCGGAAATCCAGGAATAGAATTGTGCATTTAAAAATATCTCCATTATATTCCCAGTGTTTCAGATATTCCAGTCAAATCTGCACTGTCACCGGCCTATCTATTTCTGTCCTTCACTGCAAAACTTGACAGAATCTTTGAAGCTTCATTTTCAGTAGAGATTAGAGGCTTATTATTGGAGGTGGGATGAAGAGAAAAACCAGTACCTGAAGGCTGAAATTCCTAGCAGTTACAGGCTATCTTCTCCTGTGAGAAAGAAGATATAAGGAAAAGCAAAGGGGTGATTTTACCAAAAATATTTTAATGAGCTTTTAGACGCAAGAGCTCATGAGGCTCTCTTATGCCATTTAGTACATAAAATGAGGCAAAGTGTGATTCCCACCAGTAGGGGAAGTGAATGGATCCAATTCTGAGCGAAAAGCCGGTTGCTGGGAGTTAGAGGCGCATTGAGAATGAGCCAATCTCTCAGAACACAGAGATGTCAGTCCCCTCACTCCCCTGATATTGTCTCCCAACACCACCCCCCACCCCCCCAACTACTGACAATCACTGGCCTCTCCGGTCAATCATCGGTCTCCCCGGCCAATCCTACCCCAATATCCTCCAGCCAGTCGCCATCCTGATAGCCCCACCGTCACCCAACTCCTGTTAGGCCCTGTCTCCTTCTAGCCCTGTCCCCTCTCCCCCCTCACCCCTTTGCAGTGTCTGGCATTGCCCAAGGGGCACTGCTTCCTGCCTTCTTTCTGACCATCCGGGGACCTCAACGGCTTCCAGTCCCATCAGCGAGGCCTCGCACTGGTTCCTGTGGCTGGGAACCATTTGTGATACTCACCAGAAAAACTGTTAAAGAAAGTGAGCCTGGATAATTGCAATTCAAATCATATTTAAATATCCTTATAATATTATAATTAACCTCCCTTTCTGGGTGTGAGGCTGATCATGCTGGCTTGACAGGGCAGGTTGTATCGTGAAAGGCGAGAAACTGGGCACAAACCAAGTTTTTTTGTCTTTTTCACAATCTTACCGGCTCACCATGCCGATCAATGGGCAGGATGGGCCGGACAGATCACCCCCAAAGTCTTTTGTTAAAACCGTTTTCATATTTCATTATAAGTTATATATTTCATTATAAATGAAGCTGAAAGCAAGAAAGGGTGGGTGTGGTGAATAAGGAAATCTTGCACATGCAAAATGTAATATGGGTGAAGTTGCATTTGTAGCTGATAGTTTGGAGAAGGGATCAGCTGTCGAGAGTGCAACCCTTGAGTGTGTGACTGAGTGTAACAAATGCCACACGTACAGCGAGGACATCAGATCAGTGCAGAAAATAATGCATTCATTTAAAAAATATAAACTTAGAAATAGGCATATGCATTACATTATCATGAATAATTTAAAGAACTTCAATAAATGTATTATTTATTGTGGACTTTCAAAATATGTTGCAAAGCTAACTGCACCTTATATATTTTATATTTGATTTGAATAATTAATGGAATTTAAATTGGGTTGTGCAGTACTCATGCCTCAACACTACAGGGCCGGGTAACATTTGAAAGTGCAGTCTCTGACGCACGCAAATACATCCATTGGAAAATGTGCGAGATACCGTTCTCAAAATGGCTTTTGCACATCTAACAACTACTGGCAGTTGTTGTTGTCAACTGTCTCTCAATTCAAGGATGACACTTACTCGGTGTCACAAATTTCTTCCATGGGCCTTTCATACGATTAAACCAACTGACTCCTGACCCTTTGCGCAGATGGGACAGAGATATCCCATGAGGTAATAGGGTGAGGATTTGCTTCTTTTTCTTTCCCTCTGTGCCGCTGCTGTGCCTCATTGTGAAGACATTGTGACTCAAAGAGTGATTCAGCTTGATGGACAGGTTGTTGCCTTTTCGAACGATTGCTGGCAAATTCTCCCAGTCGTTAATGACAGTGCCACCAGGCTTCAAGCAGAGCTTCAAAGTATCTCTGAAGTGTTTGATTTGTCTTCCTCTGGAATGTTGGCCATTTGGGAGTTGAAGAAACAAGATCAGGTAGGGAGACTGTTTTTAACCATCCAGACACCCTGTCCAGTCTATCAAAGTTAATTTTGCAGAAGTTTAGCCTGAGTGGATTTGGCTTCAAGAAGGGCACAAGAATTTATTGTTTGACAATCCTCCCATTGAAACTGGAAAATGAGGCAGAGGCATAACTGGCATTTTTCTAGCACTCTTGTATGTCACTGATCACCAATTCAGGTCTTACTACAATGAACAATTCCCAAGCCTGGTCATGAAGAAGACACTGAGACTGGGATGCTTTGGTATAGACAGTTTATTGCTAGCGACAAAGGTTACCTTTCATTATAAAGCTATCTCCCCCCATGTTGGCTTCCTCTTCTTCATATACACATCTGAGTATAGTTGACCAATAAATAATTTGGGGTGGCACAGTGGTTAGCACTGCTGCCTCAGAGCGCCAGGGATACAGGTTCAATTCCTGCTTCTGGCCACTGTCTGTGTAGAATTTGTACATTCTCCCTGTGTCTGTATGGGCTTCCTCTCACAGTCCAAAGATGTCTGCGTTAGGTTGCTCGGCCATGCTAAAATTGACCCTAATTACAGAGGGATTAGCAGAGTAAATATGTGGAATTGTGGCCCGGATGGGATTGTAGTCAATGCAGACTCGATGGGCTGAATGGCCCCCTTCTGCATCGTAGGAAATATCCAACATTGGTTCACACTATTACCTTCAACTATTAGTTATTTAACATCTGTCAACAGAACTAGTAGCTATTCGCAGATGTTGCCCTTTTATTTAAATTAATATGCAAACAAAAAAAATTCATAAAAAATACAAATTGGTAATATATGTTATCTGATTCAACCTTTCACATATTCCATAATCCCCACCTTCCATTCTGAAAGCAAAAAAAAAATTCCACAGGGTTGCAACTTGAAAATGTAATGTTTTCACAATCCACTATAACACAAGGCATCCCTTTTCGAGGATATCCAACAATTTCTTTGGACAAGCGGTTCATTTTGTGAAACAATCCAATAACTGGTGACTTGACCCAACCCATTTTGTTTTTGAAATCTCCTTCCTTTCCAACATCTTTTATACTCACGAGATCAATCCTCAACCTCTTTCCTCCGACTGTATCTAATGGATATTATCCCAGAGTGAACTGTTATTTATTTAGCATTACGCACATTTTTCCTCCATTGCCTCTCACATAGGAGTTTCTTTAAAATAATCACTTAATACGGAGTCATATCTGTTGTTCTACTGGTACAAGTGTCTCCGCAGCTAAAGTGCTTTTAACTCCTCTCTTTATTTGCTTCAATTCCCAGGCTAATGGATGGCATTTATCGTTGTAAAGCTATAAAGAGAAGTATGATAGATTATGAGAGTAAATTAGCTCAGAATATAAAACAGGTAGTAAATGTTCCTACAAATATGTAAAATGAAAAACAGTGACTAAGATAAACATTGGTCCTTTAGAGGATGGGGGGGGGTGGATTTAATAATGGGAAGTGAGGAAAGACTGAGGCATTGAACAGATATTTTGTGTCAGTCTTCACAGTGGAAGAGACAAATAACATGCCAAAAAATTGATGACAAGAAGGCCATGGTAGGTGAGGACCTAGAAATGATCATTATTGCTAAAGAGTTAGTATTGGGCAAGTTAATGGGACTAAATAGGGCAAGTCTCCTGGCTCTGATGGAATGCTTCCTAGGGTGCTAAATGAGATGGTGGGAGAAATAGCAAATGCAATCGTGGTAATTTACCAAAATTTGCTGGACTCTGGGGCAGTTCCAGCAAATTTGAAAATAGCAAATGTGATGCCACTGTTTAAAAAAGGAAGTAGATAAAAGGCAGGTAACTATAGGCCAGTTAGCTTAACTTCTAATAGGGAAAATGCTTGAATCTATCATCAAGGAAGAAACAGTGAGACATCTGGATATAAATTGTCCCATTGGGCAGATGCAGCATGAAAGGTAGGTGATGCTTAACTAATTTACTGGAATTCTCTAAAGATTTGATTTGATCTGATTTCACACTACGATCACAATGGACAATGGGGATGTGGTGTATCTGGATTTCCAGAATGCATTCGACAAGATGCCACACAAAAGGCTGCTGGATAAGATAAAGGTGCACAGTGTTATGGATAATGTATTAGCATGGATAGAGGATTGGTTAACTAACAAAAAGTAAAGAGTGGTGATAAATGGATGTTTTTCTGTTTGGCAATCAGTGACTAGTAGTATGCCTCAGGGATCAGTGTTGCGACAGCAATTGTTTACAATTTACAAAGATGATTTGGAGTTAGGGACTAAATGTAGTGTGTCAAAGTTCACAGTGACATGAAGATGAGTGGTAGAACAAAGTGTTCAGAGCACACTGAATGTCTGCAAAGGGATTATAGATAGCTTAAGTGAGTGGGCAAGAGTCTGGTAGATGGAGTACAATATTAGTAAACGTGAGGTCATCTATTTTGATCAGAATAACAACAAAATGGATTACTGTTTAAATGGTAAAAAAATTGCAGCATACTGCTGTGCAGAGGGATTTGGTGTCTTTGTGCAAGAATCACAAGGAATGGGTTTGTAGGTGCAGCAGGTAATTAAGAAGGCAAATGGAATTTTGTCTTTCATTGCTAGGAGGATGGAGTTTAAAAACAGCGAGGTTATGTTGCAGCTGTATAAGGTGCTGGTGAGGCAACACCTGGAGTACTGAGTCCAGTTTTGGTCTCCTTACTTGAGAAAGGATATACTGGCACTGGAGGGGGTGCAGAGGAGATTCACTAGGTTGAGAGGGTTTACCAGAGTTGAGAAGGTTGGTTTATGAGGAGAGATTGAGTGGATTGGCACTATATTCATTGGAATCTAGAAGAATGAGGGAAGATCTTATAGAAACGTATAACGTTATAATAGACAAGATAGAAGCAGAGACGCTGTTTGCACTGGTGGGTGAAACCAGAACTAGGGGGCATAGACTCAAACTAAGGGGGAGAAAATTTAGGACTGAATTGAGGAGAAACTTCTTCATCCAAAGAGTTGTGTATCTATGGAATTCCCTGTTCAAGGAAGAAGTCGAGGCTACCACGTTGAATTTTTTTAAGGCAACGATAGATAAATTTTTGAACAGTAAAGAAATTAGGGGTTATGGTGAGCGGGCAGGTAAATGGGGCTGTGTCACAAAAAGATTAGACCTCATATTGAATGGTAGAGCAGGCTCGAGGGGCCAAATGGCCTACTCCTGTTCCTTGTTCTCATGTTCTTACATTTCTTCCTACTAAAAATATAATGAATCCCTTACCTCTGCAAAAATAGTACATTTCAGCACTTTCTTAATTCTAATACCCTGCAACACTCATCCGGTCTAGTTTGTGTGCATAACAAGTTTAATTACCTATCTTATAGAATCTTCCTTTTGTGAGGATCTGGCCCGATTTATCAGGACCCTATTAATATTTGCTGGGTAAGACTGTTGAGTCAGGATTATTCCCAATTTAGTCTGCCTAATGTCCAACTCTTAAAAACTCCAGAAGCCTAACTCCCAACTTTGAACTCAATAATTTTATTTATCACAGATTTCTCAAATGTCACAGATCAGCCCACAGAAAATCATTTACATGCAGTAAGAAAATGTCTGCTAGTTTTCCTTCATTGTACCAATAAAACATTGCTGGATACTGAAGGCAACCAGCTTTCAGTAGGCTGAACCTTATTGTAAAATGCCGTATTCTGGATGCATTCTTTAACCCGTAAACATACTTGTTCAGCATCCATAATTTCCATCATTTTCTTGGGGCTTTAAGATACTTATCTTTGATATTGTTCACATTGCAAAAACTGTAGCTTTGACATCAATGGATTTACATTCCCATGAGAATGTTGCTAAAAGTACTAGGAAAATCCTCAAAATTCCTTTTCCTGTTATTGGGGAGCCTGGGCTAACTTTCTAGTTGCCCAGTCATTCCTCAAATCCCTGAGCTACAAGTCTGCCCTTAGCTTTATACACGCCACCAGGGAATACTTTCTCATACACATCAATCTTTGAGACAATGCTGACTGCCCTTTGTCTAGCACCTCCACATAAACACCAAACTCCCTTCAACTGTTAAGTTCTTTTTGTTTTGACTGCGTTACCATCTAATTTGTTAGTAGTTACTTGAGCTTCTCTGTTGTAGGGGCACGTACTTCTTGTTTTATTCCTCACTTGTTCTCTGATCTTTGCTCCTGTTAAACAACATCCCCTTCGAGATCTGCTGTCCTTATCTTATTTTTCCTCAACCTATCCCTCCCATGACTAGACTCTCTTTCATTAGTTCTTGATCTTTTTCTTGGGCCCAGTCCCTGAACTTACGTAACATTTCCTGGCTTTCCACACTTTTACTGACTTCTGCCAATCTGTAGATCTGATATTCTGCTTTTTGTTTGTACATTCAATTTATTTTTTGTATATCCATATGGTCTTCCTTATCCTCCTTACTATGGTGAATGCCTTTCACTCACCAGTCCCTTCTGGCTTTTATGCCACCCTAGATCCAACTTTTGGTAGTTGAACGTTGTGATAAATGACCTTATTCTGATCTTCAACATCACTTGATCTGCTATCAGTTATCTGCCTCAGTCTGTTGTTCGTACAAGCCTGGCATACGTATGTGTGATGTGCATGGCGCATCTTCAGTTTCCATGTAATCAGTGCCAGTAAACTGTCTGGAATGTACTCTGTTTGTTACCAGGTTGCAAGGTTAATGTTTTGTCATCAGTGTCTAGAAAGTTTCCTGGGCCACTCCATTCTTCCTGCCCTGCTCTTTTGAAACCCAGCATGGTCCAGATTTTACCATTTTCATTCTAAGTGCCGAATCTGGGCGTAATGTACATCTGACTGAGAAATCTGCTTTCTGGCATATGCACCCAACCATCTCCAGTCCCATTTGTGCTGTGGGCAGGGTGTAGCGTGGTTGAAACAACCTGAATTGCGCATGTGCAGTTAGAAAAAAAGTTGAAAAAGTGCGCCTGTCACATCACTCTCCTAGCCCCCACAGACATTGCCCCAGCCCCACAGCACTACAGACCCACCTACCCCCCTTTCCCCCCACCAATCTCAGGCAGAGTGGCAGCAGACTCTCCCCCTTTCCCTCACTGATCTCAGACAGAGAGATCTCCCCCCTCCATCCTACAGATATTAGGCAGAGTGATCTCCCTCACTCTCAGCCCGGACCCTCCTCCACAAGGCCCCATCTCACTTACATTCCAATGGCTGTGTGACACCTCCCTCTCTCTCCCCTGTCGCTCATCCACCACCACCCTCCCCAGCAGCACATCTACAAGTGCTCACTTGCTTTTCCCTCAAATGCTAGCAAGCAAACTGCATGGAACTTGGTGGAAGGCTCCGTCAAGCTGCCTGCAGCTGATCTGAAGGGCAGCTCCACAAAAAAAACTCCAGAATGGACAGGCAGGCAGTACAGGACAACGTGTGCATGAACAAACACACCCCCAATTTTCTGAGGACGACTTGGGGAGGCTGCTGTGTGCAGCAGCGGCAAAGTGGGCCACCCTCTTCCCCCCAGGAAGGGCAAGGGGTAAAAGAGATGTACGAGGCATGTTTATTTGTATCGAGAGGATAGTGGAACTCACTGCGAGGGAAGGTCATGGAAGCAGAAACTACAGGGACATTTAAGGGGCATCTCTCCAGCTATCTGAATGGGATGGGAACAGAGGCATATTGGGGCAAACAAATCAGATGGGCAGCCTGGTTATTACAGAGTTTCAGGGCCGAAGGGCCTGTCCGTGATGTGAATTATCTAGGTTCAGTGTTCTACGTTCAAGGGAGCCATATCATTCATTCTCCTCCCTGTATGTACTGCATTCAAATATTCTGCAAAAATGGAATTAATGATAGTCCCCTCCAAAGCCGCATTATTGGATGTATCTTCACATTCCTGCCATAAACTAATTGATGGGATCTGCGGTTCCCAACCATCTGTAGCATGTTTTTTTTTGCATCTACTACCCACGCTAAAGCAGTTGCTAATTTACAATTTGCTTGGTGAGCTAAAATCTTTCAGAGCATTTCATCAATCATGGTATGATTTCTTTCACATATCCCATTGTTAAAAGGACCTCCTGCTGCTATGCACATTGCCATAATATTGAAATTTTCACACTTTTTTCTGAATCAATCATTGGCAAGCCCTCCTCGATTAAGAATTTAGCTGTACTCCTAGCCCCATCCATTTTCTATTATATCATCAATAATTGCTTTTTCTTCTTTATTATAAATTACCATTGACAGACTAAGTCTAGTTGCTCCATTTATAAAAGGTAGAACAAAAAGAAATTTTTCTTTATCCTGTATATGGAGGTCCATCACTAGGGTTTAATTAACGTCTCTTGCCAATTGAAATTTGCGATGGGGTTTTCTTGTACTTTTCACAATATCACATTTTTCACAATACCCTCAATAAGTCTAGTGTTTTCCACATTCAGTAAATCTTTTCACCGGTGGATAGAGAGATGGACAAATTGTCAATGTAGTTCTGTAATAATTTGCTTCTTCCCCTTTAAATCCCTATTGCCAGCTGTCATTAATACCTTTTCAACATTCTGTCGAGCAATAATAGACATTAAAGGAACACACTAATGTCCTGACGATTCAATTTACAAATGTACTGATCTCACAAAGACAATCGCTTTATCAAGCTTCATGTCCAGCTTCATTTGGGCTCTTTTCATTGAGAGTTTATTTAACAGTAAAAGTATTTCACTCAATGCAACATCAGCACTGACAAAGCAATTTATCCCACTATTTCACACTGAATTACTATTCCTGGGACAGTGGTTAGCACTGCTGCCTCACGTTGCTAGGGACCCGGGTTCGATTCCTGGCTTGAGTCACTGTTTGTACAGAATCTGTACATTCTCTGCGTGGATTTCCTCTGGGTGCTCTGGTTTCCTCCCCCAGTCCAAAAGACATATTGGCCATGCTAAATTCTCCCTCAATGTACCTGAACAAACACAGATTGTGGCGACTAGGGGATTTTCACATTAACTTCATTGCATTGTTAATGTAAGCCTACTTGTGACTAATAAATAAACTTTAGTGATTTAGCGTGTTACCACCACTGAATGTAGAACTGTCAAATTCTTTGATCTTACTTTGGTCCTCCTTACTTAAAGAATCCATGTTAAATGTTTGGGCAGTTACAAAGTACACTAGAATTTTGTTGAGTTGCAGAGATCTTTATTGTCAAACATTTGCTGCTGATTTGCAAAAGGCTGAACTGGCACAGCTGATCCACATTGATGGTGGTCTGACCCCTGTCAGACCCCACTTGGAGTACAGTGGCACAGTTCTGGTCGCCTCACTACAGGAAGGATGTGGAAGCTATTGAGAGAGTGCAGAGGACATTGACAAAGATATTGCCTGGATTGGGAGGCATGCCTCGTGAACAAAGAACAAAGAACACAACAGCACAGGAAACAGGCCCTTCGGCCCAGCGAGCCCACGCCGCCAAAAAGATAGGTTGAAGGAGCTAGGTCAGTTTTTCCTGGAGAGACAAAGGTTGAGAGGCGACCTGATAGAGATTTATAAAACGTTGAGAGGTGCAGACAGGGTGGATTCTCGGAGGCTATTTCCCAGGACTGAAATGGTTGCTACAAGAGGACACAGACTTAAGGTCTGGGGGGGCAGGTACAGAGGAGATGTCAGGAGTGAGTTTTTCACTCAGAGGGTGGTGAGTGAATGGAATCGGCTGCCGTCAGTGGTGGTAGAGGCGAACTCGCTGGGGTCTTTTAAAAGACTTCTGGATGAGTACAAGGGCTTTAATGGGATTGAGAGTTATAGATAGTTCTATGGCCTGATAGGTATGGATATGATCGGCACAATTTGTGGGCCAAAGAGACTGTTTATGCTGTCGTGTTCTATGTTCTATGTTCTTGAAAGAGTGGCTGCCAATCTATGGGAAATGTTCAATGTATTCCGGAGCCTCTCCTTCAATATATACAACAGGTGGAATATTTGACTGACCAGGTGTGGGTTGATATATAAGTTTTGTTCTGGCAGCATTCAAGGATAGGTCAAGAATTGAAAAAAATCAGGCATAGTTTGCAGTGATGAGATCATATGTGTCTATGGTAATCTGTTTAATTTGGCATGGAGGTAGCTGAGGTTAAAGAATTTTCTGTCTCGGGGCTATTTAATACCTGCATCAGAGGACAGTTGATCTTTGATAGTGTGAGTATTCATTGTTAAGTAAATAGTAAATAGAACAGGAATTATAACACAGCCTTGTTTGACACCAGTCCAGCTTTTAAAGGCATCTGTTTCAGACCTTCCTCTCAAAACAGCTGCAATCATATCTTAATGAAGCAATTGCAAGGTTGTAATGAAATTTCTTGAACATACAAATCTTCAGAATTTAATCCACAGAGTCAAATATTTTGGCCAGGCCAGTGGAAGCAATAAAGAGATCCTGGTGTTGTTCTTAATATTTTTTTCTTGGCAACAAAGACCAAGACTGGTATTTGCCAGCAGTCCACACCAGCTGGTTCTGACCTGGCCATTGGTGCACCTCACCTCAGGATTCCCCACAGTGTGGGGGGCAGTCAGTGGGAAATCCCACTGACAGTGGTGGGACCAGAAGATCGCACTGCTGTGAACAGAATGCCACCTCCCTCCAGAAGAATCACACTGCCAGAAAGCCAAAAAATCCAAACTCCCCCTCCCCTACCCCCATGTCAGAGGAAGGAGTTCTTCAATAACAGGAAGTAGGCAATTGCATTGCATGTTAGGAAGTAGGAGAATGCATGTCAGGATTTTCCTAATATGCACAAAAGGAAATGATTTCCATGGAATTATTTATCCCCCTTTTTGAAGATTGTTACAATTCTCACATTCCTGAAGCTGGATGGACTTATTTTTTGTCCCAAATTTACAGATTACCTGCATGGAATCTTGATGTGAGCAAATGTCTTATAGTTTCGAATAGTTTGGAATACCATCAGAGCTGCAGACTTTGTCTTTTTTCATCCATTTGCTTGTCGCAGTTCTCCCACTAATGGTGATTCACCAATAGATTTCACCACAGGGTGCTTGGTTATAGCCTGCAGAGTATCAGCTGCCTCTGTGGATTGATGGTTGAGGAGTGGATGAAAATATTCTTTTCAGCATTGACAGATAGCATTGACATCCTTAAGAAGTAAAACACCATTCTATAAGCAAAGGGAATTGTGTTGATTTGACCTTGGTCCCCAAGTGATTTCAACAAGCTTAACATGTCATGAAGTCAGCATATTGTTGTATCTCACAAACGTTTTCTTCTTAAATGTCCGAAACCTTCTGAATTTATGTAATTATTTGCTTCTTCCCCTTTAAATCCCCTAGCTGCCATTAATACCTTTTTAACATTCTGTCCAGCGATAATAGACCTTGAAGGAACACAACGATGTCCTGACTGTGCAAGTTGCAAATCTACCGATCTCACAAATACAATCGCTTTATCAACTTCACGTCCAACTTCATTTGGACCCTTTTCAACAGCCTTGAGCTATTGGAATGCTGCTTTCTTGACTTGCAACCTTGGGTTGTTCTGCCAGGCAATGAATACTGTTCATTTTTGTTCCGGGAGGTCACATATTTCAGCATCATTTTCATCAAATCAGTGGAGTAACAATGTGGTGAAACAAATCAGCACGTACTGCAGATTATGTGCCAGCATTCCTTAACTTGTCCTTAACTTTGCACAGCTGAACGCAATGTTAAATGGAATGAAGGAGCCCACCCACCTTCCCAATCAGCAGCGCCATATAAAGGGATCATGAACTACTCACAACTTAGTTGCCGGGTTATTTTTACATCCGTATGTGGGTGGCTTAGTAAGCCTTCCTCTTGTAATTGACCATATCATGTAGAATAAAGAAGGGTCACATAGAGCAGGACAAACTGTTAAAAAGGGGGAAGATGGAAAGGGAGAAGGGTACTCAGCAGGAGGGCCTAGCCAGAAGCAATTGTCTTACCTCAACTTCAGCAAGGACTAATACATGAAATGTCTTTGCTTCATATAAGACGTCCTGACAGAAATGTGTCAAATGCTGTGCAGCAACTGCAACCTCAAAGTAGGACTGGGAAAGCATTGGCCATCTAGGTGACTCTTAACTTCAATGCATCTGGCTCCTTCCAAGTTACTGAAAGTAACATCTCACACTTTGCAATGCATAAGATCAGTCACTGAGTATCTCTATACACACAAAGGCATAGAATGACCACAAACTACTCACCGCAGAATTTCCGGGCCTCTGATCTGCTTTGTAGTCACAGAATACAGACAGTTGATCCAGTTAATTCCAATTAACAATAATACTTGAGATGTTGATAGTAGATCGGAGGAGTGGTAGATAGTGAAGAGGGGTGTTATAGTTTGCGGAGAGACTCGGACAAGTTGCAGAGCTGGGCCGAGAGATGGCAAATGGAGTTTAATGCGGAAAAGTGTAATTCACTTTGGTGAAAAGAGGTAATTCACTTTGGCAGGAATAACAAATGTGTAGGGTATAGGGCTAATGGTAGGACTCTTAATACTGTTGAAGAACAGAGGGATCTTGGTGTATCTGTGCATAGATCCCTGAAAGTTGGCAATCAAGTTGATAAGGTTGTTAAGAAGGCATATGGAGTCTTAGCTTTTATTGGTAGGGGGATTGAATTTTGGAGCCGCAACGTCATGTTGCAACTGTACAAAACTCTAGTGCGACCGCACTTGGAGTATTGTGTGCAGTTCTGGTCCCCACATTATAAGAAAGATGTGGAGGCATTGGAGAGGGTACAGAGGAGGTTTACCAGGATGTTGCCTGGTATGGAGGGCAGGTCTTATGAAGAGAGGCTGAGGGATTTGAGGTTGTTTTCGTTAGAAAGAAGGCGGCTAAGAGGAGACCTTATTGAAACATATAAGATGATTAGAGGTTTAGATAGGGTGGACAGTGATAGCCTTTTTCCTAGGATGGAGAAAGCTAGCACGAGGGGACATAGCTTTAAATTAAGGGGTGGTAGTTATAGGACGGATGTCAGAGGTAGGTTCTTTACCCAGAGGGTGGTAAGGGTATGGAATGCCCTGCCTGCTGCAGTTGTAGATGCGCCAAGTTTGGTGGCTTTTAAGAGGTTAGTAGATAAGTTTATGGACGAAAAGGGAATGGTTTAGGTTAGAGGGTCATTGCTTTTTCTTAATTGGTCGGCGCAACATCGAAGGCCGAAGGGCCTGTTCTGCGCTGTAATGTTCTATGTTCTAGATGATTAAACAATGATTATGTTGTTGAATGTCAAGGGGAGATTGTCACATGAAATAACAACAGAAAATGCTGGAAATGTTGAGTAGGTCTGGTAACATCTGTGGAGAGAAAAATGGACTTAATGTTTCGAGTTGAATACGACTTCTACAGAACGGAAGGAAGGTATAACTATGGTGGGGTTAGACCATTGAAAGGGGCAAGAACAAAGGGGAGGGTTCGGGATAGGGTGGAAGATAATAAATGACAAATATATGAGGGGAAAATACCTAGAAATGTAGAAAATAGGTGCAGGAGTTGGCTATTTGGCCCTTTAAGCCTACACCACCGTTCAGCATGATCATGATTGACCATGCACTTTCAGTATCCCAGTCCTGCTTTCTCTCCATATTCCTTGATCTCTTTAGCCACAAGGGTCAAACAGTCTTCTGTGATTGAGAATTTCACAGGTTCACAACTATCTGAGTCAAGAGTTTCTTCCGCACCTCAGTCCTGCATGACTTACTGTTTTTCTTTAACTGTGACCCCAGTTCTGGACTTACCCAACATCGGGAGCATTCTTCCTGCATCTAGCCTGTCCGGTCCCATCAAGATTTGATATGGTTCTACAAGACCCCTTCTCATTCTTCTAAATTCCAGTGAGTACAAGCCCAGTCAATCCAGTCTTTGTTCACATTCCGGGAATCAGTCTGGGGAATCTTTGCTGGACTCCCTCGATAGCAAGAATGTCCTTCCTCAGACCTAGAGATCAAAACTGCCCACGTTCTCATTGATGTGTGCAGCCAATCATTTAAAACAGCAATTAGCACTACATTAATATGTTACCTGCATCAACATGAACAGCCGTGGGTTAATTGGGTACTGCAATCCCCATGCTCGACTTTGGGATTTTTCCAGTTGACCCCCGCATGGGCTTATTTATATATTTGACAAAACAATTTATCTTAATCATCAATTGGACAGTATTGATGTCCTCTCCTGTCCTGTTACATGTGACAGAAAGAAACCTGCAGCTTATTACAACTTCACACTGTGTGATTTTGATCTTACAGTTTCAAGAATTATTTGTTAAATGTGACATTTTTTTAACCTCTGAACCCAACTGTCATTTAAATTTTACGTAGGCAGGATCTTGGCAGGTGCTAGCTGAGAAATATAAGTTGTTTGTTCTTTGTGTCCATTCAGAACACCAGAGTAACGCAGTGTAATGCTAATGGGTTTGCTACACATATTAGACTAAGCAGCAGCATTGAAAATAATTCCTACAGCTTCCCTAGAAATCATTATGTGTCAGTAAGCTTTATACCAAGCTTTTTGTCTTCATGGGCCGGTTAAGTCCATTTCAATGGAGCTTCAAGACCTACTTGATATTTTAAATTCATGTTCCCGTTAAATTGTTTAAATCTCAGCTTGCTTATACTGCAGATATAATTCTTATTTACGATTCATTTATCAATGAAGCAAAAGTGTTAAACAGTCCTTCCCAAACTTCTGAGCTCATAAAATGGAAAAACAACAGGCATCTTGAGTAAGGAATGTGAAGGATGCATTTGCCTATTTTTTAAGGACCGAAGGCTACACTTGGAGCATACCCCTGCTTTAAATTCTCTTTCTACACTGAGACAGACACATATTTGAAACAAAAATTAAACTAAAGCTATTTATATATGTCTATTAAGAGCTGTCTATTCTATACGGACATGGATATATTTATATTCCTCTGTTTGCTGACTTAAGCAAGATACTTGGAGTGAGCATGAATAAGGAACGCTTCCTGATTGGAATTTAAATTACTGTTTGTCTGATATAAATGTTTATGATATTGGTATCTTAAAGCTGTGTAATATAGAAAATGTAGGATGCGATTTTCCTGGCCCACTGCTCGAGTAGCACAGTGAGCTACGAAATATCAGCAAGAGGTCAAAAAATGGGAATCGCGACCAGCGCCTGGCTGTTTGAGATCTTTCCCAGTCATTTTTTCAATATAATCATCCTCACACCAGGGACAGCACAATACAATACAGAAATCAGCATTTACATTTATTCAGTGAGCCTAAGATATAATCATTCAGGCTCGCCCATGTTTGTGAGCCCACTAGTGAGGTCCACACCACTGGGCATCGCATATGGTCCTCTCAGCAATAGGGATCAGACGTGATGGCCTGGCTGGTGGGATCAGAGGTCATTGAGGCCTCCCCCCCCAGGAAGTCACAGGCAGGGGGTGCCCCTTAGATACCCTGGCACTGTAGGCGGGCGCACTGGGTGGGCAACAGGCACTAAGCAATGCCAAAGGGAGGGATGGGGGTGGAGCCAAAAAAAGTTCTATCCTTGTTTTCAAATCCTATCTTTGTCATCCTTTCCAGTTCTTTAGTGCCCCACGATATGAGTGTTTGTCTACTTTTGCCCTCTTTAGTATCCCTGATTTTAATGACTCTGCCATTAGTGGTCTTGCCTTCCTCTTCTTTGGGTGTAAGCTTTGGAACTCCCCTGTAATCTCACCACCAATTTGTAATATGTACTATTGTATGAATATTTATCTTTCCTCTCTGGAATGATCAGTAATTAAAATTAATAATGCATAAGTAACTTTGAGTTCAATGTGTTCCATAATCTCAGTATCAGTAAATGGAATAATTTGATTTAAATATTTATGGCAAATTAGAAATCATAATTCAGTATGCACTGTATCAACTTCTTCCATTATAAATTCCCAGATCCACAGTTATTCTGGAAAATGCCCAAATTAACTAGATGAACACATGAGGACAAAGGAATGGAAAGTTATGCTAAGAGGTTGACATGAAATCGGGTACTTGGAGCAAGGATGGGTTGAGGGAAATGGCTTGTTTGTGTGTTGCTGATTCTATACATTTTATGAGTAAACATAATTACACACTTTTGCCCAGAGAAATGCTCCTGAAAAGAGGTTTCACTTCAGTATGAAATGTTTACATCAACAGCTTCCATTTCCAACATAGATATTTATAATAGAAATTTTACAATAGAAAAATAAGGGCAGAATCTATTACTTTAAAATGGAGACTAAATGATGTCTCCATGCCCTGGGTTCAGCTGTTTCCCTGCTTCATTTGAACATGATATTGGATATTAACTGCCCATGTGAAATGTAATGAGATTTGCTAGTACCTTATGAGAATTGTATATGTCGAGGTCACAGTTTTTCTATGGGCTTGTGCAGCAAGGATGTGTGAGTTAGGTGTGTTGCCAATGTTAAACTGTTTCTGAGTGCTAGACATATTAGACGGGTAAATACGTGGGATTATGGGAACAGGGTCTGAGTTGGGTAGTTGTCGGTGCAGGTTTGATGGGCTGAATGGCCTCTTTTTGCTCTGTAGGGATTCTATGATAATATGGCATTTCTGACCATATCGTGTTGGCATGATCAAGTTCTGGTGAACAGAATAACTTTGCCAAGGGAGTGTTAAATTGGACTAGCCCTGAAAAAGGATGTGGGATCAGTGCGTGTAATGAAACCATGCTTGTTCATTGCGATGCAGACAGCATCATATATTTGTGCTGCTTTCTGTTTTCAATGATAGCTGCCAGCAGCCAGTAGCCACACTCTCGATTGGTTACCAGCACCAGCAGGGGGTCCACTACTGGAGTGCTTACCACTACTTATGGCAGCCTACATCTCTTGAAGGGGAGGTGCACTATGGCTGCAAGAGGTGATGAGAACTTTTTGAAAGGTGAATCTGGCCTGGGAGAAATGGTTGAATGTATGAGAGCGAGCACTAAGATTTTCAGACAATTCACTGGAGCTCTTGATGCAAGAGAGGAAGAGAAAGAGAGACAGCCTGGGTTGGTTTCTAGATCAGGGTCAGGAATCCGATAAGTGGATCATTTCCAGATCTCACGTCTGTGTTGCTCACATGATGTAATCTTGACATTTTAATGCTCTAATTCAACCAAAGTTGAACTTGGTGCCCAATTAGTGATACCAAAATTCTGTGAGGAGACATCCTGTTAGAGCAGAATGTCAAAGGCAGACGGTAGCCATGATGAAGCCTGTCACAGCCTTGCATAAGAGAGGAAGCAGGAATTCAATCTGCCAGACCTCAACACTCAGAGAATTGGCCAGTGATACTACTCCCTATCTTGCAGCAAAAATCCCGATGGCAAAAGTTTTCTGGCTTGAAATAAAAACTTTGAAACTTTCCCCATTGAACCAACAGCTGTGTACTGATGTGTACCAGATGTCGGTTTGACAGTTTCCTATTTGAAAATGGCTTCTTGGCCTTCTATACCCCATTAATAAGCTCCTTAAAAACCCTAATGGACTGCTAGTTGGAAGGGAGTTCGTTTTCAGTTCCCATTATCCCCACCCTCTCTCTGAAAAGGCAGGAAGGTCTCTGGACTCCAGAGTGGGAAGCATTAGCAATTGGAGTGTTGCTCCAAGAATATGGATGCAATAAAGAAAGAGATTTTGGATCTGAACCCAAGAAAAATCTCAAACCAATGTTAATTATCTCCCTCCATTTTAACATGTGGGTAAGAGTTCTAAAGTATAATTTTACATGTCACCATTGGAATGCCATTTGTATCCTAGAATTGATTAAACATCAAAGGGAGCATCAGTGGACAGGATCCATTCCTATATTCCATACCACACAGATTCTAATGGATGCAAGTTTAACCTTGCCCAGTCTTTCTGCATAAAACAATATCCCATTCCAGGAATTAGTTTAGTAAACGTCTAAACTGCCTCTGATGTATTTACATACTTCCTTCTATAAGGAGACCACTACAATACACAGTATTCCAGATGTGGTCTCACCAGTGCCCTGTGCAACTGAATTGTAACCTCCTTATATTTGTAATTATTTTCCCTCACAATGAAAATGGTGGGAATAGAGGGACATGGTCCCCAGAAGGGTAGGGGGTTTTAGTTCAGTCGAGCAGCATGGTCAGAGCAGGCTTGGAGGGCAGAAGGGTCTGTTCCTGTGCTATAATTTTCTTTATTCTTTGTTCTTTCTTAAGGCAAATATTCAACTCTTCTTTGTAAATAATTTTACAATTTTGTCACTTATGGAACACAGAGATCTTAATCCTTGGCTTTCAAATCGCGATGTGTCTTCTTGAACTGAAATTTTTTCTTTCAAAATAAAGAAATGGTTTGCATTTATATAGCGTCTTTCATGGCTTTACAGCTAATGAAGTGCTTTGAAACACGGGCCGTGATTCTCGCATTGCAACCCACAACTTTTCTGTTGATTGTGATGGAAGACCCTGTCAGAATGAAGGGGGGGCAATTGGCACCCCTCACCCAAAGGGTTGTGTGGCAGGGGTGATGCTCCCCCTGCCTGTGTTCCTGGCACCACACAAGGGGCAAAGTGCCCATGCTCAGGTTTCACCTTGGCACTAGCCATTGGGTAGTGCCCAGGAGTGGGGCCTATTGTGGGTGGGGCCTAGGGGTGATTGGGGGGGGTGGGGTAGGGGGTCCTGCTGCCACTCTGCAAACAGGATAGGTTTGGGATGGAGGGAGGACAGCGAGTGGGGTGGACTGGACGGAGGGTCTGCTGAGGGAAGACCTGCCTACTGAGGCGGGGGGGGAGGGGTGAGTCTGATCCAGGTGATGGAGGAGGTCTGCTGGGGTCAGGGGTGTGGGGGGGATCGCCATGCTGGGAGCTGGGGACTGGATATCGGGGTGCTCAGGGACAGTGGGGAGAGGGGCACAGCCAATTGCTATGGAGGTTGTGATTGGGCTGTGGGGGGGCTGGAGGGGCAGCATTGTGGGGGTCCCCAGCTGGCCAGCAATTGAGCTGACCAGTAAACAAGGAGTTTGATAGATCAGAGCCACTGTGCATACACAGAGTTCCAGAACTGTCAGACTCTGGTGTGAATCCGCCCTCTCCGAGTTTTAATGAGATTCCCAACTGGGATCTCTTGAGTGCACAGAGTGCAGAGATTCGCGTGAGAAGCTGAACTGACAGAACAATCGGGATTTAGAACAGTTTTCCCACCAAGTTGCCCCACAGCAGAAGCAATCAGGTTCTCAGAAGTTTGGTATCGGATTTCACAAATGTCTTGATTTAACCACCTGCCCACATTGTTGGGAAATGGGAATGGGAAAATCTATCAAACAACAAAGTTACCCTAATCTGTGTTACCACATTAGAGGACTGTTTCTTGTTGCCCTGAGTCAGTCTCATCTTGAGCTTTAATGTGATGACTTCCTCTGAGAATTAATTCTCACAAAACTGCAAAAAAACATTGATGAACACATCATGATTTTGCCGGAAAATGGTGATTGGGGGAAATTGTCCTGCTATGTTTATAGTGTTGCCAGCACAGAGGGATCAAAAGAAATCATTCCCAAGTTGGCAATTACTTCAAAGAATTTGTATATTAAATAAAGTATTGATTTCCTTTGCAGATTATTCAAATGTATGACTTGTATTTATTTAGTGGCTGTTGATTGTTGCTATGTTTTTTTAAATGCTTGTAAAACAGCTTACATTCATCCCATGCCTTCAATATCGGAAAACATCAGGCTCTTTCACAGGAGTCTAATATGACAAAAATTGACACTGAGTCAAGACGAGAACCATTGGAACAGACAATTAAAAGCTTAAAAACACTAACATTTAAAAAAGATTTTGAAAGAGGAGAGAAAGACAGATAGAAAGAACATTTTAGAAAATGAATTCCGGAGATTAGGGGCTGGATAACTGAAAGTACGTCTGCCAATGTTGGTGTGAGGCAATGGGGTTGAACAAGAGTTGGAGAAGCACTCAGATCTGATAAGACATTACAGAGACAGGGAGGGAAGAGACCTGGGAGGATTTGAATGCGAGAATTAAATCAAGTATGAAGATTTAATAGATGACATAATATAACTGTAGCTTCAGGATGGTGAAATTATTTGTGAATTAATGTGCCAATGATCTTGTGGTGCAAAATATAAATGAATGTTTATTTCTTAGGACTGGAACAATTATAAAGAGATATACTGAAGTCATGCATGCAAGAAAGTTTGATTAAAGAACTATATTGGTATTGAATTACAAAGAGACAGTCAAAGTGAAAACAAGGACAAGACAGAACTATATAGAGTGTTTTTCATGACCACCGCGCATCTCAAAGCATTTAACAGCCAACAATTTATTTTTTTGAAGTGTAGTCATTGTTATAATGAGAGAATAGAGGGATTTTAAGAGATTGGAAATTTGCGCATATAGCGTTGTGTATTGAAGAGATAATATGTTGGACAGACACTGGTTATAAAGAAATGGAGCTTTATTAGCAATGTGTGATCTCTTCTATGGCTAATTCTTCTCTGTCTCTTTCCTGTGCTAGGTCGATCACATTACTCCCATTCATTAATCCAGCAGAGCACCAGAGAATAAACAGGAACATTTCCTCTTCTAAAATTGAACATTCCAAAACTAGTTCAAAACAAGTTCGACGTGAACAATAGTCATTGAGGCAGTCATTAATAATAAGTCAAACAGTCTTGAATGGTGGATGGCAAATCTTCTTCTTTCCACTGACATCATCAGTGATTATTTTTAACCAGCATTGATGTAGGAACTAAAGTTTATCTCTACGTCTGAACAGAAGGTGAGGTGTTGCTTTCCTCACTGCTGTCTGGTATTGAAGGGTCAGAGGAAGTTAAGGCATTTGTAAATCTAATGCTGAATTTTCAACAGGCTCCAGATTTGGCAGATTCTTCCAGCCAATAACCGATCCGTGTGTCTCCTGTGGATAATGTCACTTTTAGTCTGGATAGTGCAAGAGACAAGTTCAGTCTGCATTAGGACTAGGGCAGGAACCCATTTCTCCTCTTTGGATTAGTTCGGAGCCAAAACTCCTTGTCCAATCTCCTGGAAAACTCTGTATTTCACCTTCCTTTCCCAACATTCCACTTGTACTTGTTGCCACTCTCACACAATGTCTTTAGTTCTTGGAGGTTTTAAAAGATCAAATGCAGAACGCAGCTGGCCTTTTATTGTGAGTAAAGTAGGAGAGGTCTAGGTCATGGAATGTGTGGTTTTTTTCAATACACCAGCAAGAATTTGTTAAAGTGCTTAATAAGCCAACCTTACTCCTTGGTTGCTTTCAAAGTGTGTTTTAGGGTTCGAACAAAGTGTTCTGCTTCATCCGAACACTGTGGCAGGGTGATAGGGCATGCCACATATAAATATTAATATGTTGAACACAGTTTTCTTGCAGGAAGTTCTCAAATTCCGATGAGACAAATTGAGGTCGGTTGTCCTTTACCTGTCATTCAGGAAATCCCAAGTGACTAAATACTTCTCTTAGCCTCTGTCTTCTCCGATGAGGCAGATTTCATTACAGTGATCTCTGGCCATTTGGTGTGAGCATCACCAGTTACTCAAAACGTGTGTCCTTCAAAAGGTCCTGCATGCACACATTGCCAAGCCTCTTCAAACCATTCCATGGACACTAAGTGTGGCAGGTTTCTTACCTTTGCACAAGAAGAACATTTTCTAGCTCTCTCCTCAAATTTTGCATCCAGACCAGGCCACCTGAAATAATTTCTTTTTCCTTCATGCATACGACCCTGCAATGACCCTTGTGTAGCTCCTCTAAAACTTGTTTCCTCAATGATAGTGAAATAATCACTCTTGACCCCTCATAGAAGACATCCTCATGCACTGACAGCTCCACTCTCCTGGAGTAATAGGATTTCAGGTGAGGTGATAGTTCCAAAGTCTTTCCTCATAAAACAATATGCATCACTTCTGAGAGCATAGGATCACTCCAAGTGTGTTTTGTCACTTGCTTAGAAGTGACAGGTGCGCTGTCTACTTGTTCAAAGTGGAGAATATTCCTCTTCCAGCAGCCTGAAGAATTGCCAAGTTGTGGCAATCTTGAAAGTCCATCCATGTTACAGTGTAGTCTTGACTGTCAGCACTATATGGTGTGAGTATATACAGACAAAAGCAATGCCCATGTTTGCATTTTACTTGCTGTAATTAAGGAAATTCCCATGTGTGGCTCAAAAATGAGTGGATGATGGTCCATACAAGAATTGATAGAATTTCTTCATTCCAAAAATAATCCCCTGTTCTTCTTACTCAATCTGGTTATAGTTACTTTCAACTTTTCTCAAGGTCCGAGAAACCAAAGCAATGGGTCTTTCTTCACCTGATGCCATGATGCAGGGCACCACTTGTCCTACATCGTAAGGGAATGATGACTGTACTTGACCAAAAACCTGTCAATCTCATCCTTAAATATATTCAACAATGGAGCATTCATGAGCCTCTGGGATAGAGAATTCCAAAGATTCGCAACACTTTGAGTGAAGAAATTTCTCTTCACCTTAGTCCTAAATGATCAGCTCCTCATCTTGAGATTGTGCTGCCATGTTTTGACCAGTGAAATTCTTCTAAACCCCAAAGAATGTCATCCCAATTTACTCAGCCTCTCATCATAGGTCAATCGCTCAGGGACCAATTCACTTTAGCACCTCCAATACAAGTATATCCTTTCCTAAATGTGGAATTGAAAACTACGGACAGTTAATAACAGGCCACAAATACCTTTGCATCATACTTGAGTTCCCTTTTGTTTACATGAAGTGGGACACTAGACTGCCCAAAATAGAGAGCAACTGAAACTTTGGCAGCAATATGATTCAAACCTATTTCTCTGCAGAGATTGGGATCTGAGTCCAGAGCTTTAAACCTTAAATATTTAAGGTTGATTAACTACTATGGTTAACTTACCTTGTCAAGGCCAGGTAGGCTCTGGCAATCACTGGTGCATCTTGCAGCAGTATCATCGTATCTACAGAGGTGCCATTGCCTCTCGGTGACCCCTCCATGGATGACGGAATGGCCATAAAGGAGGAGGCCACTTTGCAGTCTCTTTGTGCAACAACCTCTCCTAGCACAGGTAAAATGTCAGTGGGGCAGGAGGTGGGTTTAAGTTAGGTGCTTGATTGTCACAGTTGACTATGCAGTGGGTGGCCATGCTGCTGAGGTTCATGGCACATACTGTAATATTGAGAAGACATGGAGTTCCCCTCCTAATACCTTTGGCTGGCATTTTAAGAGCCCTCCATCTCCTAGCCCAACCCCAGAGAGCTGGTAAAATCCAGCCTAGGGACTGAATTCTTATTCGCAAGATGCTTCCTTCCAACTACACCTCTACCCTCATCCACTGCAAATTCACTATGTTCCCATCACTCACCTGACTACAATTTCCCTAAATCAGGATTCAGCCCAAATGTCCATATGTTTAACCCCACCCTCACATGGACAATGCTGTTGCAAGCCTCACACCCACAACTCAGATCTGCATTCATTGGCAGCCATTCCAACCTGAGCACCACATGACTCAAACATTTTACATGGTATTTCACAGATACACTTTCCTATTTTTTGTGGGGGAAGGCAGTGTACAGCAGCCATGGAGGAGACAGTGACGACCATCATAGAAAGAGGCATCACTTAGGCCGTGACCACTCGTAACATTGAAGTGATTAATGACGAGGGTATCTGCATTCCAATCCTTTGTCCCTCAGTTTATGTTTACCTTTTCTCTCAATTCCCTGTGGACGACACTGCAGAGGGTGTAAGCATGCAAACTCTTCCCTCACATTTTACATTTCAGATATTCGAGAATATGGCAGGGGCAGAAGAGGAAGAAGACAGCGAAGGAAAAGATGATTTACGATGATTTGTTGTTTGCCAGGGCTGGCAATTAATGAACTTCCTGTGATGGCAGTAGTCAGAATGAGTGGGTATTCAGGTCTACTTCTCTGTCTGGATTCCTTCTAGAAGAGTGTCATTGATGGCACACATTGAACACAGAAACTGGGGATATAAACCACAGAGGATATTTGTTGATCAATGCACAGCTGGTGTACAACCACAAGAAGCGGCTCATTCAGATCTGTGCCAGCTCTCTGGGAGCTATGTGGTGAATTCATACTGTGGTGCCTAACATTCCAGAGGATTTTGTTCCAGGAAACAGCTTTAAGATCTGGCTGAGAGGAAACAGGCAATGCCCACTTCAAGCTTGCCAAATGACACCCTTGAGGAAGCCGATTGACACAGTGCAGGAGCACTATAACAAAAGTTGTATTATCACTCAGTGTTATCAGCGAGCAAGATGCCCGGGGACACCAGTGAGGGCGTTCAGTATGATGTGCTGTGTCCTACACAACAATAGGGCAATGGCATTCATTGCTCATCCATGGATGAGGAGAACATGGAGGAGGATGAAAATGGAGATGTATCAGCGAGTCAGCCACTTACATTGTAGCCCAGGATGTCCTAATATCATGATGTGTGAAGCATACCAAATGAAATGACCTCAGTGCACTTCAACCACTCATCCATACATTGCACGTTCACCCGTAGGCCCGATTTTACCATTTTCATTCTAAGTGCTGAACCTGGGCGTAATTTCCGATCTGACTAGGAAATCTGTTTTCAGGCACCCCCCCGCCCATACACAACTAGCCCAAAAAAAATCGTGGGTCTGAATTGCGCTTTGGACGGGGCTTAATGCATCTGGAACGATTGGAGCTCTGTACTGCGCATGCGCAGTGAGGAAAATAATTTGAAAATTGCGCCCCTGTCACATCGCTCCTGGGCCGCAAAATGCAGATAAAGCAGCCAGAGAGAGATGGTCCCCACAGACATGACACCCCCCACCAATACACATAACTTTCCCCCTTATCCACCCAGCCTCCTTTGCTACCCTGTCCGATTGCGACCCCATACCCTACTTCTCTCGCACCCATCGCCCACTGAGTGGGAGCGAGCCCCCCGCCGTCCCTGCCCCCCCATGCTGGCTCCCCACCTCCCCACCAGAGTCCTGAGTCAGAGAGCCGTTGAAAGCTCTGAACTTACCTCTTCTCCTCCTGGAGTGCCTGAAACAGACCTTTGCCGAGCAGGTCTGTCTTGTGCCAAATTTGGATGCACAAACGTGATGGTAAAGGGGGAAATGCTGACAAAGTTGGGCGGGCAGTTCATTAATTCAATTTTTGTATGCAAATGCATTTAAGTCGCCGTTGCACCTGAATCAGATTGCAGCCAATTTCAGGCCTTGGTAAAGTGGGCATCTGCACGGACAAGGGTGCGGATCGCATTAATGGCCTCACGCCCAATGTTACCACGTTTTTGCGAGCAATGAGAAAATCAGGCTCGTAGTGTACTGCATTCATTGTGAAACAGTAGAAATGTTGAATTAACGCTTGGAAAGCAAAAATAGGCCCTTTTCCCATCTTTCTTGGGCCAGTGCCAGATCACCGTTACCACTCTGCTGAGACCAGCTAAATGGAGATCAGTGACACACTGTAAGGTGAGGTAGCTGTGGTCCTCCGCAAGGCAGTGGACAAGTTGGTATCCAAATTCTACACAACTGTGGTCATGGTTTATGTGAACTCACTGTTTCCTGGTTGACATTCTCACAATTCCCTACTTCACCAGCCCTCTAACATTAAATTGGACCTCTTCCATCCTCATACATGTAAAATATGTGCATCAGCTCTGTTAGTACCTTGCTCAGCTGATGATGTCCCTCTACCATTTTGTTTCTCAGCAGTGGTCTCTGCAAATAGTAATTTGGACAATGGGAGCATGTCATTGTGGGGGAATCAGCTCCTGAATAAAATCCCTAATGCAATCCTCAGTGTGGAGATGCTGGCATTGGACTGGATTGGGCACAGTAAGAAGTCTCACAATACCAGGTTAAAGTCCAACAGGTTGATTTGGTAGCACTAGCTTTCAGAGTGCTGCTCCTTCATCAGGTGAGTGGGAGTCATATTCACAAAAACATAAATTCAATTTACAAAATAATGGTTAGAATGTGAGTCTTTACAGGCAACCAAGTCTTAAAGATACAGACAATATGAGTGGAGAAAGGGTTAAGCACAGGGTTAAAGACATGTGTATTGTCTCCAGCCAAGATACTTAGTGAGATTTTGCAAGCCCAGCAAATTGAGGGAGTTACAGATAGTGTGAGATGAACACTATATCCTGGTTGCAGCCATCCTCACGTGTGTGGAACTTGGCTGTCAGTTTCTGCTCTGCAATTCTGCGTTGTCATGTGTCATGAAGGCCGCCTTGGAGAACATTTACCCAAATGTCAGAGGCTGAATGACCGTGACTGCTGAAGTGTTCCCCAACAGGAAGAGAACAGTCTTGCCTGGTTATTGTCCAGCAATATTCATTCATCTGTTGTCGTAGCATCTGCATGATCTTGGGACATCCTTTCCTGCAGCATATCAGGTAGACAATATTGGCCATGTTGCAAGAGTATGTACTGTGTATCTGGTGGATGGTGTTCTCACATGAGATGATGGTATCCGTGTCGATGATCCAACACGTCTTGCAGAGGTTGCTGTGGCAGAGTTGTGTGATGTCGTGGTCACTGTTGTCCTGAAGGCTGCAGACAATGGTCTGTTTGAGATTGTGCGGTAGATTGAAGACAAAAAGTTGGGGTGTGGGGATGGCCTTGGCGAAATGTTCATCTTCATCAACATGTTGAAGGTTCCGGAGAAGATGTCGTAGCTTCTCTACTCTGGGGAAGTACTAGACGACGAAGGGTATTCTGTGCACCATGTCCTATGTTTGTTTTCTGAGGAGGTCGGTGCAGTTTTTTTTTGCTTTGGTGCATTGGAACTATTGATTGATAAGCACCATATCCTATTCTTATGAGGGCTTCATGGATAGACATTAATCAGATGTTAATTATTTAAATAATCAGCCTCACGCTGATTTGTCCAATCTACATACAGACTGAAATCACTCAGGGTTACAGCATACCTTTCTCGCATGCCCCCTTATTCCTTCTTGTATACTCTGTCCCACCATGTACTTACTGTTGGGGAGAAACCAAATCTACAAAACCAATCCCACAAATGTCAAGTTGCCTTTGGACAGAGACAAAAATAACAAATTGATTCTAAATCTTGATCTTTATAACTATGGTCATTTGTCCCTAATGTATTATCCTTAATTAACAGAGCAACATTGATACCTTTTCCTCACTTCCTGTCCTTCTGAAATGTCATGTACCTTTGAATATTTGGGTTCCAGCCTTTGTAAATTTGCAGATCACATGGATCAGATCATGCATATTTATTTTTAATTCATTTGTTTTGTTACAGATGGTACATACATTTAAATGCAAAGCTTTAGTCCTGTTCTTTCACTATTTTTGTAACCTTTAACCTTACCTGCTGGCACATTCTTATGTTTTACGCTGGATCCCAGCCTGCTATGTTCTGCTGATCATGTTTACTATTCCCATCAGACACAATGATATAACACTCAATGCTACCAACAAACCACGTAGAAAACAATATGCTGATGTTATTATACTTGCAGAAAATCCAGCGATCCACCTTTCCATCTAAACTGAGGACATCTTGGCATGAACTGATATATCCCTGAAAGATATTGTGGCTCCCTGTACTGCTATCAGGAGTTTACTTTGCAATTATTTCAAAATATTATTCTTTTCTAAATGCTCTTACCAATATTTTAATGTAAATTTAAACATGCAAACCCATTATTTTACAAGGAAATAAGAATTGCTTTAACTGACAGGCAAGGTCAATTTGACCAGCCTATCCCTAATTTTCTGACACGGAACCGTATTATAAAATCTTATTACTTAATTATAAAGTCAATCAAAATTGTGTATTAAGTAAAAAATTTTGTGGCATACTGTGAACATATTCTGCAGAAAACCCATGTTGCTAACTTGCTCTATTGTCTTGTTCTCTGGGGGCTGGCTGGAGGATTGCCTGCTGAATTATTTAACATCTATCAGGTGGCATAAACTGCCTCCAGGTTTCCCATGGGCTGTTAGTCCCAACTCAGGAAAATCGCAGCCATAGAGTTTTACAGCATAGAAGGATGCTCTTCAGCTCATCGTGTCGTTCTAGCCAACAATACCTATCTATTCTAATCCCATTTCCAGCACTTGGTCTATAGCCATATATGGAGTTTCAAGTGCTCATCCAAATGCTTTTCAAATTGTGATGGCTGTAAGTTCCAAACTCCTACTACTGTCTGCGTGAAACACTTTTTCCTCAAATCCACTCCTTACCTTAAATCAACGTCCCCTGATTATTGACTCCTTTACTAATAGGGTAATTCTTTCCTATTTACCTTTTCTAAATTCCTCATAATTTTGTACACCTTAATCAGCCTTCTCTGCTCTAAGGAAAGCCATCCCAGCCTCTCCTCATGGATGAAATGTTCCAGCCCAGACAACATCCTAGTGAACCTGCAATCACACCCTTTTTATTTTGTGACAACCATCACGGCATAATATTCTAGCTGTGGCTGACCGAGCCTTTTATACAACTTCATCATAACCTCCCTGCTCTTATATTCTGTATCTCAGCTAATAAAGTCAAGTGTTCCATATGCCTCCTTAATCTCCTTAAGGACTTCATTAAAACTTACCACTTTGGCAAAGTCTTTTTATTACCACCTTTAATATATTCTTTTTCATCTGGACCATTTTTGTTTGCTTGCAGCCTTGTGAATTCCTTAAGGTGTTTTTTCTACATTAAGTGTGTTGCGTGAATACAAATTCTTGTGGTTAACTTCATACAAAACAATGGTAAGCTCAAAAACAATGCAAGCATTTAAATTGATTTATGAATACTAAACACAGATATGGAACAATAACACAGGAAGAACATCAAAACCTCGGAGAACATATTGCATTGACACTTCAGATCAATATCATGGATAGGAAACTTAGTTATAAAAAGAGATTTGGGTACTGTTTCCAATTGAACTGAAAAGGCTAAGGGGATACTGAAAAAATAAACATTGAAAAGTTTGTATAGTTTTTAAAAGAAAAGATTATTTCCTTTAATGAATCAGTGAATCAGTAAAGATGAGTCATAAATTTAACATTTTTGTGAACAAATTTAGAAGAAATTCCTTTACTCAAGTGGTTGGTATGCCTATAGGATGCTTTGCGTAGATATAGTTGATGCTGAGATCTTTGTTTTTTATCCAGAAAAGATTTGAAAGGCATTTGAAACAAAGGAAGGTACAAGGTTACAAAGCTGAGAGGGGAAAAATTACAAAATTTTTACTAATGAGTCAGCACCGTTAAATTACTGACTTAATTTCTGCAGTGCTATAAACTTTGCTGATTCTCTGTATTTTACTATAAATTTAGTTATCTTGTTTGTCACTAATTTGCACATGACACACTACAAATTAAAACTCATGAAAAAATGCTTCAAACTGTGAAGGGTGCAAATTATTTAAAGCAGATCTCTATCCAAGCGTATTGCTGTTTCAACTCTTTGAGCTGTATATGGTCATTCCTTGTCAGATTTCCAGGCGAGAAAGAAACTGCTTTTGGCAGGGAAGCAGACTGCAAGCATTCAAATTGATTTATGAATATTAATTTGATAGTGTTAAGCCATGGTGTTGTTGAGGACAACTTTACATTCCAGCTCTTTAGGCTGCACTAAACCAATTGCAAATGAAATCTTGCCCAATTGCAATAGCTGTCTGCAGTAATCAATCACAATTATTCATCTTTTATTGCTTACACATTTACTATTCCCATCAGACACAATGATATAACACTCAATGCTACCAACAAATCAAGTAGAGAACAATATGCTGATGTTATTATACTTATGGAAAATCCAGCGATCCACCTTTTTCATCTAAACTCAGGACATCTTGGCACAAACCAATGTATCCCTGAAAGATATTGTGGCTCCCTGTACTGCTATCAGGAGTTTACTTTGCAATTATTTCAAAATATTATTCTTTTCTAAACGCTCTTATCAATATTTTAAAGTAAATTTAAACATGCAAACCCATTATTTTAGAAGTTTGGGAAAATAAGAAATACTTTAACTGACAGACAAGGTCAATTTGACCACCCTATCCCTCATTTCCTGACACAGAACCACATTATCAAACCTTATTACTTAATTATAAAGTCAATCAAAATTGTGTATCAAGTAGAAAATTTTGTTGCATATTGGGAAAATATTCTGCAGAAAAAAAATCTGATAACATTTTACAATCTTGATTGAATGTCAGTAAATACTTTGATTTTAGTTAGATGGAACATTAATGGCCACAAAATTTGACTCTAACGGAGCCAGTGCCATAGACATCAGAGGCCCCTCAGAATGCTAGCCAACAGACTTCTGTAATGTCTAGCATAGCACCTCTTGGTTGAAGGTAAGCTAGTGCTGGCATGGCTTATATACATCAGAAGCTTTGATAGTGGGGAGATTGTGACTTCAAATAACCTCTCAGGCTCGTGGGATGACATGGTGACATAGTGGTTAGCACTGCTGCCTCACAGCACCAGGGACCTGAGTTCAATTCTGACCTCGGGTGATTACCTGTGTAGAATTTGCACATTCTCCCCATGTCTGTGTGGGTTTCTTTAGGGTGCTGTGGTTTTCCCTCCATACTCCAAAGATGCGGGGGTTAGGTGATTGGCTATGCCAAATTGCCCTTTAGTGTCAGGTGATTGGAAGGGTAAAGACATGGGGTTTTGGGGATAGACTTTTGTGGGATTGTGGTTGGTGCAGACTCCATAGGCTGAATGGCCTTCTTCTGCACTGTAGGGATTCTATGATGCATGTTCAGCAAACCTAGACCATATGCTCTAGTGGGTATCCTCTCATGACCACTCATGCATTCAGTTGCACAAGGGTTATCCTAAGTAGTGTTATTCATTTAAAGGGCCAGGCAACCAATTTGTAAGTGGGGTGATTTTGATTTATATTTGCTCTTGCAAAGATTTAGTGTATTCTTAGAAGAGATGTTGTGCCTTGTTGTTTTTGCAACAAAGTGTTGCTGCAATGTAACAGGAAGGTCAGAAGGGTTTTGTGACAATTCCACTGAAAGGCTGCTACGATTATGGGGGCTGTGTTTGCAGTCCCCTCTCAGGATGTGACATGTCAGGCAGGTGGAGCTTAGGCTGTAGCCAGAGGCACGAGGAGGAAGACTGTCCACAATAGGCCCTAGCTTCAGTAAGGACTTCTCCTGTCAATGCCTAAGATGCCTGTGATTCAACAAGGAGGGGATTACAAAATCGTGGCCTCTCCTTCAAGAACATCTTGAGTCTCACAGCAGGGGGAGAACAATGCTACCTTAGACCATTACTCTTAATTTCTACATAATCAGATCCTCTTGGATGGGAACAGGCGATATTATCAACAGTTTTCAGTTTGCTAACTATTACTGCATTAGGGAGATCAATGGCAAAAGCCTTGTACACTAGGAGAGAGGATTTCATCATCTTCTCTCTGACCAGAGGAGGAGGAGAAATTTGGAGCTAGGAATAGCAGACACATGGCTTTGAGAAGATAACTGGATTCCTGTGGTGTTGGAAGCCATTGACAACACACATATGGCCCTGTGGATTCCATGTATAACTGAAGGGATATCCAGGAAATACGAAGTGCAGTTGGTGTGTGACCATGCCCAGACTATCATGTTGGTAATGCCCATGATTCAAACGGAAACTATAGCATCTTCACTATGAGGCATTTTGCTGTTTCTATCATCTTCAGGTCTCCAGGAAGAATGAGGAAAACACTCTACAAGCATGACTAATGATATCCCTCTGCCATGCAACTACATGAGAACAATATGTCGACAGTGAGTCATGCTGCCACCAGGAACATCATGGAAAAGAACATTAGGATTCTTGAATAACTCTGATTAGAGCACTTGGGCAGAGCTCTACAATACTCACCAGAGGTATCTTCAAATTTGTGGCGGTCTGTTAAGTTCTCATCATCTTGCTATTGTGAAGGCGTATCCTTGACAACAAATACCTGGAGGCCACCTCAAGAGAAAAAGAAAGAGGCGTCCAGGACTCCTTTACAGTAAATGGTCTATTTGTGAGTACCTGCTGAGACTCTGGATCTATTAGGACATCATCCCATCATCACCTTTTTACCTTTCTATCCACCTGCAATGTTCTATCATAGCTTCTTTCTTGACCAAAATCCTGGAATAAAAGCCACTGACAAAAAAGCCTTTCCATAAGATCTTTATCCAAAAATACATCCAATAGTACACAAAAAAAAACTATTCTCCTTTGTGGATCCCTTTAGTGCCTGCCTTGTGTTTGCTTTTGATTGGTCCAGTGTTAACTCTATGGCTACAACATGGTTGGTAGAAAGCTGTTGACTGTTGATGAATGAGATTGCTTTTGGAAATGTGAGTTTATTTTAAGATTGTTATGTTTTCAATAATGCCAAGAAGTGAAAGAGTCTACATGATCTGCTATGAGCTCTACCCATCAACAAGCCTGTACGGTTGGTTACCATGGAGACCTGCAGCCCAGATTGAAACTTACTGAGAGCAAGGTGCAAAATACTCACGTTGTAGCGCTAAAGATGGCCTTGCAATATGCTGCTTCTTCCCCAGAGGGCTGGAGCAGTTCTCACCCTTCCTTGTCCAGCTGTGACTGATCAGATGATAGTTCATGGATATCTGGAGGCAGAAAATCAGAAGGAAGGGTTGGGAAGGGATGGGAAGGCGGGGAATGGGGAGGGCGGGGATGATAGAAAGTAAATTGTCTGTGATCCAATGAACGTGGATATATTAAAGGCATCTTGAAGTAGTGGAGAGAATGGATGAGGGTAGTTCAGTTGACTTGTGTGTGGTCTTTCAAAAGACGTTTAACAAATTACCACACAACAGATTTGCTCAGAGAATTGAAGCTGATGGTTTTAAAGGTGCAATGACTGTGTAATTACAAAATTGGCTAAAAGAACAGAGAGCAAAGAGTACTGATGAATGGTTATTTTCCAAACTGAAAGATAGTTGTCAATTTTGTCCTCCTAAAGGTACATATTGTAACCACTACTCTCTTTAATGTATATTAATGATGTGGACTTGGTAAGCAGCATATAATGTCAATGTTTGCCTACAACACAAAACTTGGAAAAGTACTAAACGGTGAGGTGTATGTTAACAGGGATCAGGAAGGAGGGACAGATCTGTGAAATGAAGAGACACACACCAAATGAAACTTAATGCAGAGATGCATGAAATGATTCATTTTGGTAATAAAAGTGAGGAAAGACAAGATAAATTACCTATTATCTTTGAAAGGGAGATCCAGGAACAGCAAGATCTGGGGCTGTACGCAAGACTTGGAAGGTAGCAGGAAAGATAGTTAAAAAGGCTGATGGACAGGATCCTTGGATTTATAAATTGAGGCATAGAACACAAAAGCAATGAAGCTATGCCATTTGTTTTAATAAAATACTGGTTAGGCTTCATCTGGAATGTTAGAACAATTCTAGGTGCACACTTAGGAAAGAAGTCAAGCATTAGAGAGGATTCAGAAGTGAATTATTAGAATACAGCAGCATTTGGGATGAGATGGAGGGATTAGAAAACTTGAAATTGTTTTCCAAAGAGCAAAAAAAGTGAAGATATTCAAAGTCTCAAAAGGCTTTGACAGAGTAAGGGAGGGGTAATAAGTTCCAGTGGCAGAATGGTTGGTAACCACCTGAGCACACAGATTTAATGTAATTAGCAAAAGAACCAGAAACAGCAATAAGATTTTTTTTAATGTTTGTACAATATAGAATGCATTTCTTAAAAGAGCAGTAGAAGTTGGTTCAATAAGGAATTTGGCTAAACATTTTAAAAGGAAAAATATTTTTGAGCTACAGGTGAGCAGGACAAATTGGATAGTTCTTTCAAAGAACTGGCTTCGATACAATAAGTCAAATGACCTCTTTCTGTCCAGCCCTTATACTATGATTTTTTCACTATAGACAGCCAGAGACTCTAAAATATAGCCTTAAGGGCCAATCTGTATTGAAGAATTTGGATGGTCCAAAAGTCTCAGTCATCTGTAATTATCATGTGAACCATACTTGATTGCAATGCAAAAGATATGATCACCTACTACTATTAGATAAAATATGAATGAATAATTATCTTAGCTAAGAACAAATGAAGTAGAACCATGAAGTAAACAATGTCAAACTGCAATACAATCTAATGGTAAGCAATAAAAAATATTTTACGTAAGTTAGATTTAATGTTTGTTGAGTTAATTGAATAGTCAACAAATGTCCCAAATTCTAAATATAACAATTGTCAATGCATGCAGTAAAACTTAATAAAATGTTATTTTAACTCATACAAAACAGTACAATGTCAACATCTGAAAGTTTAGAGAAAGATTTAACAGCATTATGTCTATTTTGTGGCCTAAAACAAATACAAATCACCAGCATTCCCTCCTCAATCACAGAATTATCTCTGACTATGACATATGGCAAAATTGGAACAGCTCAATACCCTGGGCTAAGTATTTGAGAGATGGTGTGTCATGGTACCCTAGCAAGAGGTAACAGCTTTAAGAGATGAGCAAAGAAGTGTGGTGCACAAAATTGTTAACTTCATTGATGTTATATACATTAGATAATTCCAATAGCAACAATAGCACTCTACATTAAATAATGGCTTCAACATTATGAAACATCCCAATGATGCATCATAGAGGCATCATTGAACAAATTATGACACCAAGCCATATAAGAAGATATTCCATTAAGTGACCAAAAGCTTTCTCAAAGATACAGATTTTAGTGAATATTGGTTCCCCTCAGACTGCGTCCTCAGTCCCTTGCTATTCTACTTATACAACTGTGATTATGTGGCCACATTCTCCTCCAACACAATTTTCAGGTTTGCTGATGACACACTGTAGTGGGTCGGATCTCAAACAATAATGAGATGGAGTACAGGAAACAGGTAGAAAATTTGGTGAACTGGTGTGATGACAACAATCTCTCCCTCAATGTCAACAAAATGAAGGAGATTGTCTTTGTCTTCAGAAACGTAGTGGAGAACATAGCTCTGTATACATTAACGGGGATGAAGTGGAAATGATAGAGAGTTTGAAGTTTCTATGGACAGGATTTTACAGCCTCGTTTGAGCGAACTGGAAATTCCTGCCCAAAATCAGCAGACATTTCCGTTTACGATTCTGTGACAAGCGAGGCAGTAGAATTTTGGCCTATTATCCAACCTTACTTGGTCTCTCCACACTAACACTATGGTTAAAAAAGCCCACCAGAGCCTCTTGTTTCTCAGGAAGCTAAGGAATTTTGACATGTCTGACATGACTCTCACCAACTTCTCCAGATGCACCATAGAAAGCATCCTTTCTGGTTGTATCACAGCTTGGTATAGCTCTTGCTGTGACAAAGATACCAAGAAACTACGAAGGATCATGAACAAAACACAGTCCATCTTACAAACCAACCTCCCATCCATTTATTCTGTCTACACTTCCCGCTGCCTCAGAAAAGAAGCCAGCATAATCAAGGGCCCCGTGCACCCCAGACATATTCTCTTCCACCTTCTTCCGTTGGGAAAAAGATGAAAAATTATGAGTTCACATACCAATTGACTCAAGAACAGCTTCTTCCCTGCTGCCATCAGACATTTGAAAGGATTTACATTAAATTGAGTTGACATTTCTCTACACCTGGGTTATAACTGTAACACAACATTTTGCACCCTTTCCTTTCCTTCTCTACGAACACATTTTGTCTGTATTGCGCGCAAGAAACAATACTTTTCATTGTGTACTAATAGTAATAAATCAAATCAAATCAAAAAACCAAGGTAAAGAGGCAGAGAGATTTAGGGAAAAAATTTCAAAACTTTTATTTCTACTTTTTTAGTATGGGGCTGCCTCTAAAAACAGCTGATCTTCTAAAAGAAAAGTCACTGGCAGGGCAGGTTCACCAGAACAACATCATGCTACTGTTGCTTGGATTTTTTCTTCAAAGTTCCTCATTATATGATGGAGAAAGTCACTATTGGAGCAAATGGCTTTAAGGGCTTTTCTTGCCCGTTGCAACACTCTGCAAAATCATGGAAAAGTTCCACCCATCACTCCCTTCCACGTTCACTGATGGAAGTAACTGATATGGGAGATAGGGAAGAGAAGATATGTGATCAATAATTTAGTAGGAATAACTTTAAGAGAGAAGGAAATGTATCTCATGGACAAGCTGAGCTTGGAGTGAAGAATGAGGGGGGAAATAGAAGAGAAACTAGACAATGGGACAAGTTCAGGAATTGGATAAGGGGAAATCTTAGAAGATATTTGATCTTCTGGACCAGGAGAAGGGAGGGAAATGGTAAAGGCAGCTGATCAGATAGTCTCAATCTTACTGACAAAGAAGTCTGTGATCTCCTTGCACTTGCTAGAGATGGAAGTGGAGGAGATGGGAGAGGAATTTTAAAGGACAGCTGCAGTAGGGAAAAGAAGTGATGAGTTATCCTTGTATTCCAGAATGATGGTAGAATGATAAAGACTTTTTATAGATAAGAACAGGATCTCTTGTTCTATATGGTCCACTTGGATCTGGTTGTAGATGGCTAAATAGTTGCCAACCTTTTTAATTCAAATCAGCATCTTTTGGACCTCTGGATCAGAGAAGAGCTTGCTGGGAGAAACATAAGAACTAGGAGCAGGAGTAGGCCATCCGGCTTCTCAAGCCTGCTTCGCCATTCCATAAGACCATGGCTGATCTTTTTAAACAGTGGTGATACATTTACTGTTTTCCAATTTGCAGGAACCACCCCAGACTCTAGTGAATTTTGGTAAATTACCACTAGCGCATTTGCTATTTCCCTCACTACCTCTTTTAGTAATCTAGGATGCATTCCATCAGAGCCAGAAGACTTGTCTAACTTTAGCCCCCATTAATTTGTCCAACACTATCTCTTTAGTGTTAATGATAGTTTCTAGGTTCTCACCTGCCATAGCTTTCTTGTCACCAACTTTAGGCATGTTATTTGTGTTTTTCACTATGAAGACCAAGACAAAATGTCTGTTCAATGCCTCGGCCATTTCCTCAATTCCAGTTATTACATCCCCCTTCTCGTCTTCTAAAGGACCAATGTTTACATTAGCCACTCTTTTTCATTTTATATATTTGTAGAAACTTTCGCTATCTGTTTGTAGAGCTAGTTTAGTTTCATAATCCATCTTACTTTTCTTTATAGCTTTCTTTGTGGTTTTCTGTTGACCTTTAAAGATTTCCCAATCCTCCAGTTTCCCATTAATCTTTGCCACTTTGTATGGATTTTCTTTTGATTTGCTGCCCTCCTTTATTTCCTTAGATTCCCATGGCTGATTATCTTTTTTTATCACGAGTATAAACTTTTGCTGAGCACAGTGAAAAATCACTTTGAAAGTCCTCCACTGCTCCTCAATTGTCCCACCATAACGCTTTTTCTCTCAGTCTAACTTAGCCAACTTTTCCCTCGTCTCATTATAGTATCTTTTGTTTAAGCACAACACATTGGATTTTGTCTTCTCATACTCCATCTGTATTTTAAATTCAACCATACTGTGATCACTTCTTCCAAGAGGATCCCTAACTGTAAGATCATTAATTATTTCTGTCTCATTACACAGGCCCACCTCAGCACTTCACTATACTTCAAGCCCACAGATAACTTCATGATGCTCCACTTCTTCACTTCCACTCTGAACTTGTTAAAGAAGCCATCCCCTATGGACAAGCCCTTTGTATACCCAGGATCAGCTCGATGAGAACGATTGTAACAGAGACCTACAATGCTGAAAGAAACCCTTGTAAGAACAGGATATGGTGCTCAACTCATTGATTGACCACAGTAGAAAACTGCACTGACCTCCTCAGAAGACAAATACGGGACACGGTGGACAAAATACCCTTCGCCTTCCAGTACTTCCCCGGAGCGGAGAAGGTGTGACATCTTCTCTGGAGCCTTCAACATATCATTGATGAAGACGAACATCTTGACAAGGCCATCCCCATATCGCCACAACTTGCCTTCAAATAACCTCACAACATCAAACAGACCACTGTTTGCAGTGAACTACCTCAGCTTCAGGAGAACAATGACCACAACACCACACAACCCTGTCACAACAATCTCTGCAAGATGTGGCAGATTATCGACATGGATGCCATCGTCTCACATGATAACGTCATGCACCAGGTACCCAGTACATACTCTTGCGACTCAGCCAACATTATCTACCTGATATGCTGCAGGAAAAGATGTGACGAGGCATGCTACATTGGCAAGACCATGCAGATGCTACAACAATGGATGAATAGACATGACTCGACATTCATCAGGCAAGAGTGTTCCCTCCCTGTCAAGGAACATGTTAGCAGTCAAAGGCATTCAACTTCTGACCTTCGAGTAAGCACTATCCAAAGCGGCCTTCAAGACATATGACAGTGCAGAATTGCCGAGCAGAGACTGATAGCCAAGTTTTGCACACACGAGGATAGCCTTAACCAGGATCTTGGGTTCATGTCACACTATCTGTAATGCCCATGACTTGCCTGGGTTTACAAAATCTCACTAACTGTCCTGGCTTGAGACAATTCACACCTCTTTAACCTATACCTAACCCTCTCTCCACTCATATTGTCTGTACCTGCAAAGAGTTGATTACCTGTTAAGACTCGCATTCCAACCATTATCTTGTAATTGAGTTTGTAACTATATATATATGCCCTGTTTGTAAAACAAATCCTGCACTCACCTGAAGAAAGAGCAGTGCTCTGAAAGCTGGTGCCAACAAATAGACCTGTTGGACTTTAACCTGGTGTTATGAGATTATTTACAGGACCAGATCTAGGATTGCTGGCTCCCTCGTAGGTTCCATCCCAATGTACTAGGAAACAGCCAGGTTGACAGAGAGTAACACTTGTAATGGGGACTAGGCATCAAAATGGAGCTGAGAGCATCATTGCTAGCTGCAAAAATGTGGTGAACGAGTGGTCAAATGCTGGACAGTGAGGCTTTTAAAAAACTAGTTGTAAGTGAATTAGGAGAAAGTTTTTTTCCAAAGGTTGAGACAGAAGTAAGTTGGGTTGAAAGATGGAGGAAGGATATGTATGGACAATGGTACAAATAGAAATCAGAAATTGTCTTACCTGTAATTGATGCTATGGGAATAGCAAGACCATGCAAGTTAATAATGTGTGGTTGTGACTATGGGTTGGGGAGTTTACATGGCGAGAAAGATTAAGGGAGAATAGATCATAGAACCCTAAAGTGCAGAAAAAGACTCTTTGAGTCTGCACCAAATACAATCCCCCACATCCCTATATACTATACCCACTAATCCCCTCTAACCAACACATCCCTGGACACGAAGGGGCAATTTCTTAGCATGGCCAATCAACCCAACCTGCACATCTTTGGACTGTGGGAGGAAACCGGAGTATCCAGAGGAAACCCACACAGACACAAGGGGAATGTGCAAACTCCACACAGACAGTGACCTGAGCCAGGAATCAAACCCAGGACCCTGGAGCTGTGAAGCAGCAGTGCTAACCACTATGCTACCGTGCCACTCTCTAGGAGAGCAGTGAATTTAAAGGAGAAAGGATATGATGAATTGAGATGAAGGGTGACATCACTAGCAATGCAAATTGTGCAATGGAGAGGTTGCAGCAGAAAAATTGAAGATATCTTAAGTGAAAATAAAATCACATAGCGGGTGGGTAGTAGAACACAAAAATTCTAAGGGTAGAACAAGGTGAGATGTTCAAAGAAGGAGAAAGTGTTGGAGAAGTAAACAAACACACCAAGATATGATTTTGCAAGAAGAACTGCACTGTTGCCCTAATGGTCTGGGTGAGGTATGTGGTATAAGATATAGAAAAGTGGGAGGTGTCATTTAGAAGGAAAGTGATAGTAATCTTCAGCTAAGTTACTGTCAAGGCCATTTTGCTGATGCAATCAACCACAACTCTACCCTGTACACTGAGGCAATTAGCCACCAAGAGTCAATTAAAAAGCAGCCATCATTACAACTAGATGTGTATAGTATGTGGAAGGTGCATGGGGATGAATGACAATACAGTAATGCAGTAAACTAGAGGCATGTGTGCATCGGGCTAATGTTTGTATGTGTAAACCAGTGTCAATGTTCCATTTTGTTTATTTCGCAGAAACTTGTCATAACATTGTAATTACAATGAATTATGGATACCGAGACAAGTGTTGCAGAACATTTAGTAACAATAAATAGAGGAATATGTGGAATTAAAATGTGTTGAAAATGGGAAGGCATTCTCTGAATGGGGCTTTCAGTTGTGTGCAAATGTCAAAGTATTAACCAAGATAAAATTCACTTGGAATCAACAGGAATGAGAAATGGAGTGGGCGACAATTTGATGATGAGTGTTTATGAAATTGAGTTTCTCAGAAATCTTCCAAAGACAGATGATACAAACGGGATCTAACTTTAATCATAAAAGATTGTTTCCAATCAGAATATCTCATAAATTGAAACCAAAGAAATGTAACACTGGATGAGGGAATCAGAATATCTAGCATTCTTTATGAATTACAGTCTCATCTTTAATGTTCCTGCAGCCAAACAGACACTTCTATATTAGGCCACTGAGGACTAACAAAAAGATGCCATTATCATTCCCCCAGACTAATTTTTGTCTTGTTGTTATACATTATCTATAACAAAGCTACCCAGCTGTAAAAAGGAAAATGTTCTATTATGTCGTAATTCTTGAGTTAAAGACGTTAGAAGGGGATTGTTTGTGACAGTGGCTTGCTTATATTAAGACATTCATTTTTATAACCAAAATTCCTGAGCATAAATAACCTAACTGCTCTGCACTTCTGTTCCTTTTTTTGTAAGCTGTATTTGCTCTTCATTATAACAGAAATCATCTTCTAATTAAAAAAAAGGCAGGCAAACCAATCTCAAGCTTCTGATAACATTGGCACTGTATTTAGTCATTCAGAGATTTCATTTTTCGCATCCTCCTTTTCTATTTGCTTTCATCTCAGTGCTTACACCTGATATTGTGACTGAAATCAGAAATGCATAATGTGTAGAATCCCAAAAGCAAACTAATATCTTACCATTCAAAATCATACTTCATTGGTTGTAAAGCACTTTGAGTACCTGGAGGTCGTACAAAAGTACTCTTCAATTTAAGTCTTTTTTTTAATCTATTCCATTATTTATTGAAATTCAATGTTATTTGGCTTCCTTCCTCCAATGTTCTATTTTCCTATTTTCTGAGATCATTTACTCATGCTGACATTCAGTTTTATTCATGTTTTTATTATTATTTCACTCAAAGGGTGGTGATTCTTTGCAATTCTCTGAAATGCTGTGGGAGGGAAAGGAGGCAATTGCAAGGTCTCTGACACTAAATTTCAAATCCTCTCTGGCCACAGGAGAGATGCCAGAATACAGGACAGCTAACGTGGTACCTTCGTTCAAGAAGGGAAGTAGGAAAACCAGGCAACTAAAAGCCAGTGAATCTAAAATTTGTGAAAAGGAAATTATTGGAAAAATTTCTGGGGGATAGAATTACTCTCCACAAGAGTTAATCGAGGATAGTAGCATGGTTTTGTCAGGGGATCATATCTAACAAGTTTGATTGAATTTTTTGAGGAAGTGACTAGGTGTGTAGATGAGGGATGTAGTCTATGTATTATATTTGATGTAGTTGATGTACAAACATACAAACAGTTGATGTGGTCTACATGGACTTCAGTGTTTGACAAGGTCCTACATGGGAAACTGATCAAGAAGGTAAGAGCCCATGGGATCTAGGGCAATTTGACAAACTGGATCCAAAATTGGCTTAGTGGCAGGAGGCAAAGGGTATTGATGGAAGGTTGTTTTTGTGACTGGAAGCCTGTGTTCAGTGGTGTACCATAGGAATCGGTGCTTAGTCCCTTGTTGTTTGTAGAGTACATTAATGATCTAAACATGAATGTGAGGTTTTTTTGGAATCAGGAATTTTCTGAGTGCTGCTCCTTCATCAGCTGTTGGACTTTAACCTGATATTGTGAGACTTCTTACTGTGCCCAGCACAGTCCAACGACAGCATCTTCACATCATGATTTTCAGTAAGTGTTCAGAATGTAGCTGGGTGAGTTCCTGGATCTAAAAAGGGAGGTGGCTGTGGTGGTGCTGAGCGGGACGGGTGGGAGGAGATTGTATGTCCCATGGCCACTGTGGTGCCTCAGAACCTGTCTAAAATAGAATCTATTGTGTTGAATCGAGAAGAAAATTACTGTAAAGCTGTTTCAAATTTAAGACTGCTTTGTGAGAATGAAGACTAGACAACCACTCAGACATATTTCAGCATTTGGGTTAGAGGTTCAAAAACATAAGTCACTTTAAGTCCACAAAAATACATGTGAGATTTTATCCCTAATCTGTGTTAAATCTGTTATTGGCAGAAAACTGGAACTTGCTCTGATCATTTTCAAGGTTGGAGAGGAACTTTCCAGTGTTTCTTTTGTTGGAGTTGGCCTAGGCTTTTTGTTTGGCTCTTCTGGAAGATTATGTAGCTGCTGGTGGGTGACAGCCCTAATAATCAAATTAATCAACGGCAACTGTATGAGATAGATTTGGTAGTTTTGGTGTCTGCTATTTTCGTCGGTACGTTTCTGTTGAGATCAACACATTTAATAGATCTTAGGATTTAAATCTTCCATACATTTATTTGAATTTAAAATGTCTTATATCTTTTGAACCATTGAGCCAAATGCCAAATGATTGTTCAGACGTTGGTTTCATTAATTTTGAATTTTAAATTTGAAACATTTTAGCAGAAATTTTTTTCCTAATGCAACAAAGAAGGCAAAGGCATCTCGGAAATGAATAATGTACATTTGCCTGGCTACTCATACTGTATAGGATTGGAGTTCCACACCTTAACCTGGATGAAATCACAATTTACATTCACGTTCAGACTCAGTGAATGAGCCTAATGCAAGGTGAGGCATAGTGCCCCTCCTGTCGACAGATAACAAAGCAGCTGTAAAATGAGTCAGACCGGTCTGTTCCCACGCATAAAGCAGGAATTACATAGCAGAAACAGAAAATTTCCCCTAAAAAAAACAGACAGAAACTAATCGTTATGGGAAAGAATTCAGATTTGTAACAGACTCAGACTGACTAATTACTGAAGTATGAGAGGACAAGCAAAAATGAGACCCATTCCACTTTCTGGTGGGGGGGGCGGGCGGGTGCAGAGACCCAGAGTAAATGTGCCCTGCAGCAAAATACTTCAACCAATGAAAAAAATAAAACAAGTTTTTGTTTGAAACCACAAATCATTTACTCCCATGAATGGTTAATAGTGCAAAACATTAACAATGAGAAGTAGCTGAATCAATGATGGACCCTTGTTTTCCAAAAATATCCTTTATTCATAAAATATCTACAAGAACATTAAACATTCCAAAATAGCTGTCACACGAAAAGAAATAATAATATTCAGATCCTTTACATACATCAAGCAACACTTGGAGATGATTCAGCACAGTAAAGGAAACGTTTCAGACATTTCATAAATGTTTCAAAGTTATTTTAAAGGCTGTCTACATAGAATAAGTTCCATTCCCAGGTACTTCAGCACAGCTGGAATCCGCGTAATACAGTTTGCATACAGTGAGTCATTGGGGTCTGAGGAGGTCCTGCTGCCCTCAGTTCACCCTGGCCACACAGGGGGCTGGGATGCATTATCGACCCTAATAATCACGTTTCAATTTGATGCTTTTAAGTTTCCCTCGTACTTTGGTTTTGTTCGGGCTGTTTCCTCCCTCCTTTTTTTGGGGGGGGGGGGGAGCAGCTGCCCCTTTTAACTTTGTCCTGATTTGTTTATTTGGTCTGGCCTTGTAAAAGAGGTCAGTTTCAGCCGGGCTGAGAGGTTTTTAGTGGGATCTGTGTGAATGGGACGAGGTTTCCTCCTTTTGGTCACAGCTCCAGGATGCTGCTGCTGCTACTGTAGCGAGCAGCTCTCACTTCCCCATGAATGGAGTTCCCCCCCCCACCCCCACTCTCCCAGACCCCGCCCACACACACTGGGGGAGGGGGAGCGCGTCAGGAAGTGACGCAGACCAATGGCAGTGCGCGGGGGAGAGTCAGTCAATCAGTCGGGTCAGTCTGACTGTGTGGGGGAGGGGAGCGGAGTGAAAGCCGAGAGAGAGAGAGAATGAGGAGAGCGGCTCCGGGCAACGGTACCGAGGGGAGGAGGAGAAGGTTGCAGCTCGCCCATACAGCCCTGGGAAGAAGGAGTCGACGATAACGGTGCGTAGCGCGCGCACACACACACACACACACACACACCCTTCTTCCATTTCCCCTTCGCCGCTTAACCGACCTCCTTCCACGCCCGCGAAGACAACGGGGTCCGCTTCTTTCTCGGATGAGCAGAAGTCGATCTCGGTGCGGCGCCGGAGGCTTTTTTGCTGCACAGGCGCGAGGAGCAGGAGGGCTGGCTTTGGAACGCCGGGGCAGCAGGAGAGGCGGCGCGCGGACACGGGGGCTCGAGCGCGACGGCGTTCTATAAGGCGCCGGTTGCCCGGCGCGAGCTGGAGCCGTTACTAGGAGGAGGAGGAGGAGGAGGATGCATCTTTAAATGCCACATAGTGTCGCAGTGGCGGTGGTGTGGGGGGGAGTTAGCTATTGAAAATCGCCCACATGCGCTGGAATAACAGGACCTGGGAAAAGAAGAAGAAGAAGAAGAAGGTGTTGAAGTTTTTTCAGTCGGTGTGCGGCTCTGCGGCTGGGGGAAGATGGCGGACTGGAGGTGATCGGCGAGGCTCGGGCTTGGATTTGGTCTCTTCTGCCGCTTCTCCTGCCGTGTGGCGAGCCTTCGGCGGCCGGACACATGCAGGCCAAAAAGCGCTACCTCCTGCTCTCAGCCGGCGCCGGTGTCCTGCTGCTCGTCTACCTGGCGGGGGTGCGCTTGGGGCCGCTGTCTGTAGCCAGGCGGCAGAGCCGGCGGTGGGCTGCCGACGATGGCCCCCCCTCGGCCCCTGACCGCTGGCCCGAGTGGTCCACTTCGCTGCAGAGTTTCTGGGCCGGCGAGCAGCTGGAGAGCGAAGAGGAGTTCAGTCAGCGCGGCTCCCCCCGGCACAAGCGGGAGATTAATACCAGCGTCTACAAGGGGAAGAAATGCCGCATGGAATCCTGCTTCGACTTCTCTCTGTGCCACCGAAACGGTTTCAAAGTCTATGTGTACCCTCAGCAGAAAGGGGAGAAAATGTCCGAAAGTTACCAGAATATCCTGGCAGCTATCGAGAACTCCAAGTTTTATACCTCGGACCCGAGACAGGCTTGTCTCTTTGTGCTGAGTCTGGACACTTTAGATCGGGATCAGCTTTCGCCTCAGTACGTACATAACCTAAAGAGTAAAGTTCAGAGTCTGTATTTGTGGAACAATGGCAGGAACCATTTGATTTTTAATCTTTATTCCGGGACCTGGCCCGATTACACAGAGGACCTGGGCTTCGATATCGGCCAGGCGATGTTAGCCAAAGCTAGCATCAGTACTGAAAATTTTAGGAGCAATTTTGACGTTTCCATACCGCTCTTTTCGAAAGAGCACCCAAGGACCGGAGGAGAGAAGGGATACATGCTTTTCAATAACATCCCTCCCTTGAGAAAATACTTGCTGGTATTTAAAGGGAAAAGATACTTGACTGGCATAGGCTCTGATACCAGGAATGCCTTATATCATGTCCACAATGCAGAGGACATTGTCCTCTTAACGACCTGTAAACATGGGAAAGACTGGCAGAAACATAAGGACGCCCGCTGTGACAAAGACAACGACGAATATGAAAGGTAAATTTTAGCTTTAAAGAAAAACAGTTTTTGTTATCCAATAAGAACGGTAGGTATGGGTTTAGAAGTTGAATAAAAGGCACGCAGTACTTTTTTTGGAGGGTGGTCACCGTATTTTCTACCTGTAATTGAAGAAATGCATGGAATTGTGCTTCAACAGCAATCGAAGTGCCGAACCAAAGCAAACGTGTGCTCTACCAGGAACAGTATTTCCCTTCCTCCTGGTAATAGTTTAATTGACGTTTGATTTTTAGTTTTACATGATGTTTGTAAAGGCACGTGGCATCTTGAAACATTAGTGTGACTCAGTTGTCCGGTGCTTGCATAGGGGAATGGGCAAGTGTACAGAAATAACCAGTTTCTTTCAGAGCAATCTGCAATCTATAGCACAAAGTATGACACATCAGAAAAGTGTAAAGAAATATTGGTCTATTTACATAATGTATGGAGTGGAATTTTCAAGTTTAATTGAGATTTTAGAAATGGGATATATGCTCTTATTTCAGAATTTCTATTTGTACCTTCTTTCATTGTAAACAAAAATCTAATCACTCAATCTGTACAACATGTTTTTCCTCCCTCCAGGCAATGGTTGCATTTTTGTTTGCAAACTTGTTTGGGTTTTGTAATGACCTTTATCAGAATTTGTTTTATCGTGCCCTCAGAACTGATTTTTCTCCCTTTTACTGTAAGCAAGTAAGCAGATCAGTTCAATTTGGATTCTGGTTTGTTAGAGTGTACAGAAACTGATTTATGAAAATTGGGATATTATCAGATGAGTTTTAAAATTAAATATTTTATAAAGTTTTTTGCTTTGAGATATCAAGTTGTTCTGTGACATGGCAGAAATACATTCATAATTCTGTTCTATCCTTGCAAGTGAAATAATGTATGTTTGCTAAAGTAGTTGGTTTTAAGTTTTCTTGTATTTGAGTGTTTATAGATTGTAACTTAGTCGAGGGGTGTCAGGGATGCCTTGTATTGCAATCTAGCTGTCACTGACTCCAAATAGGGACTGGCTAGCTCAGTTGGCTGAACTGCTGGTTTTGATGTAAAGTAATGCCAACAACACTGGTTCAATCCTGTACAAGCTGAGATTATTCATGAAGGCCTGCCTTCTCAATCTTGACCCTTGCCTGCGGTATAGTGATCCTTTGGTTAAATCACTACCAGTCCTTGATCATCCTTTTGAGAGGGGAGGGGAGAGCAGCCTATGGTCAAGTGGGACTATGGCAATATTAGTGATTTTAAGCCTGAAGAGACGCTGGCAGTGATTTTTTTTAAAAATATATTTGCTAAAAAGGTTAAAAATTCTATCTATACTTTGCAAAGGTGCTAATTGGCACATACAGTACAAAATATATTTATAAAACTAATGCTTAATATCAAAAGTGCATGTTGCGAAGAGATAAATGTAAAGAGATTAACTGTAAAACTGGATACTGTAGGGTTGACTGGTTTTATTTTGTCTATAGTTTAGCTTTCCTTGTTACCATGGAAATGCTAACCCCTCCCCGTTTATAAAATGTTGAGGGGGATAGATAGGGTGGACTCTCAGACTATTTCCCCGAGCTGAAATGGTCACTACGAGAGGACACAGATTTAAGGTGCAGGGAAGCAAATACAAAGGAGATGTCAGGGGTAGGTTTTTCACTCAGAGGGTGGTGAGTGAATGGAACCGACTGCCGTTGGAGGTTGTTGAGGCAAGCTCACTGGGGTCTTTTAAGAGACTTCTGGATGAGTATATGGAAGCGAATAGGATAGGGGGTTATAGATAGGTCTGTGGATTTGGTAGATGTGATCGGCGCAACTTGTGGGTCGAAGGGCCTGTTTGTGCTGTATTGTTCTATGTTCTCCCACCTCTAAAGCTGGAAACATTCTGATTCTAAGCATTTCACAATACTTTTGCAGATTTGCAAGAAATGATTAATATCAAAGATAGGAGGTTAAAATATTTTTGTATTGCATTCAGTAAGTGGTTAATGGACTGAGGTCTGCATTCTGTTTGACTTTTTATTGCCTTGTTTTAATTTTTCATTTATAACATTTATGATTGTTAAAATGCAGTCATGACACATGGCAGTATATATCCAATTTGTCAAAGTTGTAAAAGTGCAAAAGGTTTTTTGCTGAGTGTGTGCTAAATTTTTGAATTCGTGTCCAAATGCTGACAGGTGAACAGTGAATGCTGTAGTCTCCTCCTTTCATGATCTCATTATAAGCTCACAGGCCCATTAACAGATTAAATACTATGACTAATATTTCAATGTGGCACTCTTTTAACATTAACCCCTAATGTAAGCTAATAGATTTAGGATATAACAAAGCTTTAGTGCATTAGCATCTAATTTGTTTTAACTTGATTTCATATGTGATTATCAGCTTTCCGTATCCCCAACTCCTACTATTCCCAAGAAATGAGCGTGTGCGTGCACATTGTCTTCACATCTTTAATTATTTTGCAGTTCATTCTGGGCATGCAGTTCTGAAACAACTGGTTCAGTTTTTGTCTATCTTGGTACAACAATTAATTAACTTTGGTTTTGCAATTTGGAAAGTGAATCTATATCACAGAGTACACTTTACTGCCAGCCTTTAGACACTTATACGGTTCTCTTGGTTAAGCTGATTCATCTCATGAATATAGACCATATTCATAATGTCAATGCCACCCCTTTGAGTAGCTGTGGTATTTGCATTGCCAAAATTCCAGAACTGATCAATTTTCTTAGCCCTTGGCCTGTGAATTTGACCAAGGATTGTGCTCGTTTCTAACTAGTCTCCTGATGGAAGTTTACACCAGTGGATGTCAGACGAGGGCAGCACATTTATGAATTCCTAATGAGGACAGGATTAATTTAGCTGTGGATTTTTTCCATGTGATAAAATTGTCAGTGTTTAAAGTCGAAGCTCATGCTATATGGGCAAGGTGTCTGTCTGGTGCCTGTGGATCCATAAAGCAGCATGGCAGTATTTTGGCCTTTTTTGCTAAAGGGTTGAAATTTAAAAATAGGAAATTTTGTTGCAATTGTACATGGTGTTGGTGAGAGTAGAATTTTGGTGTCTTTTAAAAAAGATAATAGTAACATTGCAGGCAATTCAAAGGAAAGCCACCAGGCTAATTCCTGGGATAAGAGGGTTGCCTTATCAAGGGACACTAAATAGACTGAATCTGTATTCCTTGGAGTTTAGAGGGGGTGACCTTATTCAAACATATAAGATCTATAGGGAGCTTGACAGAGTAGTTGGTGAGATGATTTCACTAGTGGGAGACTCTCAAAGAAGGGGACATAACAAAGGCCAGTCATTTAAAACCGAGATGTGGAGGAGTTTCTTCTTACAGAGGGTGGTGAATCTCTGGAATTCTCTGCCTGAAAGGCTAGTGGAGGTTGGAGCATTATTTAAAGTGAAGGTGAATAAATATTTGATAGATCGAGAAATAGATAGCAATGGGGAAATGGCACAGAAAGAGTTGAGGCCAGCATAGATCTGACTTGATCATATTGAATGGTGGGGCAGGATTGGAGGGCCTATTTTACTTGTATAGTGTGAAAGCGCTGAAAAATGGTGAGCTAAGTAAGAGATTACTCACAAATAAATGTAGATTATACTTAGTTGCATTTTTATCACTGAGTCAGAAGGTTGGGAGCTCAAGATCCACTCCAGAGATCCATTGCTTCTGTTTGCAATGCCATGGAGCCATTTTGATCCACTTGAGAGCACAGACGGGGTCCTCATTTTAATGAAAGGTAGCACCGCTGACAGTGAAGTATCAGCTACATGTGAGGCAGCAGTGCTAACCACTGTGCCACTGTATCTCCATTTCAGTGTAATGTAAATATTGCTTTCTTACCAAAATGTATAAATGAACAAAGAACAAAACAGCACGGGAAACAGGCCCTTCGGCCCAACTTGCCTGTGCCGCCACCCCGATGTTCCCACCTCTACCCGCAATCCCTGTCCATGTTTATAGATCTATGGATTAAAAACCAAATTTGAGACAATTTAGGGAGAATTTGTTTTGCCAATTAGCCTAAGAGCACATCTTTGGCATGTGGGAGGAAACCGGAGCACCCGGAGAAAACCCACGCAAGCACGGGGCGAATGCACAAACTCCCACAGACACAGGCCCAAATCCATGTATCTGCACAGCACAGCGATAGTCACTGAGCTGTTGTGTTGCCCATCAAATGGTCCAGGTCAAGCGTACACTAACAACGTGAAGCACTAGGATACTTTCAAAAAAAAAAATCCAAGAGCAGCCCTCTCACAACCCATCGTGTGTATTCCCCTCGTTAGACAACAAGGTGGACCAAAGCACCTGTAGGATTAAAAACAAGTACATCAATATCATCATCTATTTGCACACTTCCCAGGGACTCCCAAGGCTCATGATCTCTATTTTAAATCGGTTTTCTATACCCCTCCATTCTGTTCATGTGTCCATCTAAGTATTTCTTAAATTACTCCAGAGTACTGCCTCCACCACTTTACTTGGCAGCGTATTCCATACCCCCACCACCTTCTGTGGTAAAGCTTCCTCTATCATCCAAATTATACCTTACCCCCCCCTCATCCTAAGCCCATGACCCCTCGTGCTATTCGAGTCCATCCTCGGAAAAAGCTTAACTCTGTTTACTCTATCTATACCCTTATAATCTTGTACACCTGTATTAGATCTCCTCTAAGTCTACATCTTTCTAAGGAAAACAGTCCCAATTTGCCTAACGTCTCCTCGTAACTCGGACCTTCCATACCAGGCAGCATCCTGGTAAATCTCCTGTACACACTCTCCAGAGTCTCCACGTCCTTCCGGTAATAGGGCGACTAGAACTGGACGCAGTATTCCAAATGAGGTCTAACCAACGTTTTATACAACTGCAACATTAAAGGCCAGCTCTTGTACTCTATACCCCTTCCTATAAAGGCTGGCATACTATATGCTTTCTTCACAACCTTCTCCACTTGCTCTGCCACCTTCAGAGACTTGTTCACCTGCACCCCCAGGTCCCTCTGCGTTTCTATAGTCTTCATAGGTCCACCCTTTATCATATACCTCCCCCTACATTCTTTCTTCCGAAATGCATCACCTCATTTTTTTGCTATAAAATGCTTTTGTAGGAAACTGTGTAATCCTTCAATTGTTAGTGATTCATTTATGGCAGTTTCCCAGTTGGTATACAAGTGTAATAGCATGGGCTGTATGATAAAAGTGTGGCCTTATGGCTCAGTAATTAGTTCACGTACGTCCTACAGAAAGCCTTGTCAAATGGATTTATCTGGCAAATATTCTGCAATAGGTACAGATTTGCAACTGGAATTGAGATAATTGATCAAAGTTTGGGAGCTACACAGGTTAGATAACTTAATCAATTTTAGCCTGTAGTATATAGTAATGTATTTTTCCATTTTTGATGTACAATATGTGCTTGTGGGAGCTTGGAGATTTCACCTGAAGCTTTAGTGTTGGAAGAAAGGAGCTGTGCATACTTGCAAGTTACTTGTTTTTGTGTGAGATTATATATGGAATTTCAGTTGTCAGCTAGTGAAAGGATTAAAAGCTGCCTTGGGCTGTTAATTTGACTTTTTGATAAGTACCTAATTTTCAGCTTTCTCCAAAGGAAAGGGGGCTATATATCAGATCCTAGGAGCAACTGCAAGGGGACTTTCCTAATGTTTCATTTATTTATTCAGCTCAGCAGACTTGGATGGAGTACTGGCTGTAACCAGACAGTAGTCCATTTATACTGCCTCACTTAAAATGTTGAAGGGAAAGCTATACATGTATGGTTACATATGCACAATGCTTCTCTACCAGCAGTCAAGATTTAAATGTTTGGCAAACAAGGACTATAATGTCTGCATCCTCAATGCATTTGTAAGGCACACAGGACTCCACTGCTGCACTTGTTGGATTCTGACTTGATGTATGTTGCAACTTTACCATGATTTCAATGTGGAAACAGTTTTAGATGCCGTTAGCTTCAGTCGAAGAGCCACTTAAGAAAACCACCTTTTTTGTGATCAAATTTGATTATTTGCAATCTATTCCCCTATTTGTCAGAAATTTGTTTATAAAAGTGTAGTATATATCTTATTTCAGATATTTTATTACAAATGTACATATGGGCTGTTTCTTTCCTTGAAGAAATTTTTTGCTGGCTTTGCCTAGTTGCATGATCTTTTACTTTTCCAAGAAACGTAATGCTAGTTGCCAACCAAGCAAGATTATTTTGGCATGAACCTTGAAGAAACAAAGCCATTAAACCAATTTATTGGTAAATGACTTCTAGGATATAGTTATTTCAAACTTAGAAAGCCACTGTAATATCTGAGCCAGTAAATTCTGAAATTGCATTGGAACAATATATTGTACACGTGAAGCTGAGGATTAGCGTGAAATGAACTGAAGTCAGATATTCCTGTCTGGAATTATCTTGATCCTTAATAACCATTCTCCATACATGCAAATTTTTAATGCGCAGTCTGTTTTATTTTAGTTCAGTTTAAGTCAGCATGTTTTACTACTTAAAATTGGGAAACAATTTCTTATCCATTTGAAATGTTCTTAAAATCATACTACTCTAAAAAGGTTATTTGAATTAACCTATGAACTTGAGTTTTCAAGTTGTCCAATACTTTGTTTCTGATTAAAGTAACATTTTATGCGAATCAACGGGGAGCAAAGAATGTTGGTGCTAGTCACTGGTTTATGCGCATCAAATGGAATATTGCATGTGATTTTGTGTATGTTTAATTTGTCATGAAATGTTCCAGATCTATCAACACACTTTCTAAAATTTCTACTAGAAAGTGTTGAGCACAATGTTCTATGCTATACATGGCATCCAGAATGCACTGTCCTTGTGTTATGATCAGTTAATTGAATAGTTAGTCTGGTGTAAAGAAGGTGTCGATGTTAAACAACAGTGACACATTGGTTAGCACTGCTGCCTCCCAACACCAGGAACCTGGGTTCAATTCCAGTCTCAGGTCACACTCTGTGTGGAGTTTGCACGTTTTCCCCATGTCTGGGCTTCCTCTGGGTGCTCTGGATTCCTCCCATAGCACAAAGATGTTTGAGTTAGGTTGATTGCCCATGCTCAATTGTCCTTTAGTGTCATGGAGATTAGCAGAATAAATATGTGGGGTTATGAGGGTGTTTAGTTTGGTTTATTATTGCCATGTGTATTGGGATAAATCTTGCACTACACAGACAAAACATACCATTCATTCAGAACATAGGGGGAAGGAGTGAGAGCAGAATTTAGTGTTGCCATAAGACCATATGATATAAGAGTAAAATTAAGACTTTTGGCCCATTGAGTCTGCTCTGCCATTCAGTCATGGCTGATATGATTCTCATCCCTATTCTCCTACCTTATTAATCAAGAATCTATCTATCTTCGTCTTAAAGACACTCAGTGATCTAGCCTCCATAGCCTGTGGGGCAATGAGTTCCTCAGATTCACCATCCTCTGTCTGAAGAAATTCCTCTTCATCTCAGTTTTAAGGGAGCGTCCCGTCATTCTGAGGTTGTGCTCTCGAGTTCTAGTCTCTCCCAGCATTCCACTCTATCTAGGCCTGTTAGTATTGTGTAAATTTCAATTAGATCCCCCTCATCCTTTTAAACTCGAGTATAGACCCAGATGCCTCGACTGTTCCTTATATGACAAACTCTTAATTACTGGAATCCTCTCTGGATCCCCTCCAAGGTTAGCACATCCACCCTTACCCATGGGGCCTAAAACTGCTCACAGTATTCCAAATGGGGTCTGACCAGAGCTTTATAATGCCTCAAAGCACATCCCTGCTCTTATATTCTGGTCCTCTGAAATGAATGATCGCATTCAATTTGCCTTCCTAACTGCCAATTGAACCTGCATGTTGACCATGAGAGTCCTGAACCAGGATTTCCAAGTCCTGTTGTAGTTAAGGTTTCCAAAGCCTTTCCCCATTTAGAAAATAGTCTGTGTTCCATTATTCCTACCAAAGTGCATAACCTCACACTTTCTCACTTTGTATTCTATACAGTTGTAACTAGAGTGTACAGAAAAATCACAATATATGGTAGATCAATTGAAAAGTCTGATGACAGGAAAGAAGTTGTTTGTGAGTTGGTTGGTATGTGATTTTAGACATTTATATATTTTTCCTGAACAAGGTAGAAGAGTACATGTAAAGTGTGCGTGGGATCCTTGATTATGCTGGCTGCTTTTCTGAGAAGTGTAGACAGAGTTGATGGACTGGTCTGAGTAGGAGCCATACCAAGCTGTGATAAATTCAGAAAAGATGCTTTCTATGATGCATCAATTAAATTGGTGAGAGTCACAGTGGACTTGCCAAATTTCCTTTGCTTCCTGAGTTAATGGAAGCATTGGTGGGCTTTCTTAACTACAGCATCAGCATGGAGGAATCGCACAAGTTACTGGTGAACTGGACCCCTAGAAACATGAAGCTCTCGTCCATTTTCACTTTTACATCGCTGATGTAGACAGGGGCATGTTCGCCACTTTGCTTCCTGAAGTCAATGACTATCTTCATTTTACTAACATTGAGAGAGAGATTGTTGTCGCACCATTTTGTAAGTGTGTAAGGAGTATAGTAAGATCTGAGAACATAATCTTGCAGGGCACCAGTATTGAGGATAATTGTAGAGGAGGTGCTGTTGTCTATCCTTACTGATTGTGGTCTGTGGGTTAGGAAATCTGCAGCGGTAAGAGTTGAGCTGCAGACAACAGAATTTGGAGATGAGTTTTGTAGTGATAATGGTGTTGAAGGCTGAGCTCTAATCAATAAATAGGAGTCTAACATCTTTGTTACCCAGATGTTCCAAGGTTGAGTGTAGAGCCAGGGAGATAGTGTCTGTTGTGGATCTTTTATGGTGATAAGTGAACTGTGGTGGATCCAGACAATCTGGGAGACAGGAATTGATCTGTGCCATGACTAACCTTTTGAGAGCAACGATGAATGTCAGTGCCACGGGCAGTCGTTATTAGGGCCTAGATGGAACTGTTATTGATGCAGGACCAATGAGCAGAATGGCCTCTTTCTTCACTGTAGGGATTTTATGATTCTAGAAAAATTCTGATGCCTCAATGGACAGTGGAGTTAATTTTAATACCACCCATTTCCTGTGAATCAAAATCATTTTAATACATGCAACAAAGTTGACTTGTGTTCACAGTCAACTCTAACTTTGATTTGTCTTAATTACTCGAACATTGAAGTTTAATTTTTTGAAAGTCAATATTTAATACTATTAGAGATCATCCATCTACATACACTTCCTGTCACCTTATTTTTACCTTGTTATGCTCATATTTATAATGGAAACTGCCAATGTAAAATAATGCACTGTAACTACACCCTGCTGTTGACTGCCTCCTTTGGCAGGAAGATACATATATAGCATGATGATTTACATGGACTCTTGTCTATTAATAATGTGAATGTATTTCTATCTTCCTATTATAAATTTCTAAGCTCCAAACATCTAACTTTAAAACTGTGATTGAATTATGCCTGTATGACTTGGCCCATTAACCCCAAATCCTCTAATTCCTCTTCCCTACAGGGCTATATTTTGGTCTTGTGGGCAAGCCCAGATGATGAGACATTAAAGAAATATTTTCCTCTTGTAAAATTTTCTAGAAGGTTGCTCCTTCTGAGTGCAAAACTCCACTGAAGCAAAATAATCTTTGTTTCATTTGCATAGGCTTAATGGTCAAGTTTGATACAAGAGTGAGGGAAGGGCACCCACCCACCTGCAAAAAAAAATACATATGACAGTTTTCTGAAACAACACAAATTGTTTACGTATAAAAAAAAAATTGGGAGGTGAGTTTTTGTATTTCATAATAACGGCATATTTGATTGGGGTGATTTATATTTTGAAATTAAGCATTGATTAAATTGTCAGTTTTCCTCGTTATTATTTTTCCAATTGCTGTCAGTTGTAGTTTTCCTGAGCCGGTATGTTGCATTGTTATCTCTATAGAAATAAATTTTGTGTTCTTGCCCTGCCTACTTAAACTTTTGAGATAGCTTGGTATTTTAAATGTATTGATTAATCCACAGTAACTTCATTGCAGTGTTAATGTAAGCCTTATTTGTGATTAATAAATATTTTAAACATAAATCGTTAAACAGAATCTCTCCCCCCACTCTGTATTTTGTGATAGATCAAAATTAATATTTTCTTCACATCATTGATTTTGTTCTTTCCCTCGTTAAAGGATAGAACATTTTTTGGCAGCATTTGAAAAAAATTAACCCATGTCAGAGAATAGGGGTAACTCCACAAGCTATGTTTGCAACATTTTAGTAAAATTACTTTTAATCATCCTTTGCTTGACAGACTGAATGTTAACAACCTGCCAAATTTAATTAAAACTATTGGCTGAATATAATTAAATCCATTTCATGTAAATTTGACATTTATAGGTCTTTGATGGATTATAATGAAATGCAAATCAGTTCTGCTGGTAAAATTCAAGTAACTCACGTTCTACTGTCTTAATTCCTGGTAATGTTTAGAATATTCTAATATTTGATTGTTTAAAAGAACTCTACATTCCCCACTTTTCTTCCTCCTGCTTTCATAATCAAGATCAGTAATAAGCATATCTAGATAATCGTTATTTACAGAAACCATTTAGTTTTTAAGAAAATGTGAATTAAGTCATTAAATCAAGAAATTGGACTGTAAATTGTGTAATTGTTAACAGACTGTGGTTATTACCAGTAGCCATTTTGCCCTGTCACAGGTTCTATTCTCTTTTAACTGTGTGATTTTTGTGCTTACATAAAAATGTAATTCTTTCCTACACTACAGTTACAAAGCTTTTCCATGAAAGTTTTCAAAGAGGTCCTCTCAGACTTCATTTCATTCTGTTATTACCTCTTTTATATTTTTGAGCAAGAAGGATAATTCATTGAGGCTTCTTGCATGCCAGATCTACAGGGAGACTACTCAGACATGAGAGTCGTGCATGTGTGATTTCTTGAGTAGTGGCCATTGCTTTAATGTTATGCATGTATATAGTCACATGGGCTGTGGATCTGTTGTGATCTTTACTCCCTTGAGGGACCATTAAAAAGCAAAACATTTGCTTTCTAAAGTTTAAATGAAATGACACTACACCAAACACAAAAGAATCATCAAACAGCAAATGCTGGCTGAGGGAGTAATTTTATCACTGTTAGAAAATCTCTCTGCTGCTTATGTCAAAGTTTGGGCCATTTATGCTGTAGGTTGCCTTTGTCTGTCTGCCTTGTCGGAAACAGTTATCCAGTAAAGGCAAGCTTTCGATGACTACCATTCTTAGAATTTAACAAAAACAATTTTCCAACTTTATTCTATCACCTCATTTATAGAAAGCGATATCTGAATTTTAAAAAGATCACCTTTCATCTATCAAATAGGAGTATACTTTAATTTCACTTAGCAAGATTAGTCTGAGATCAGTCCTCTCTAGTGAGACTGAAGGAATATTTTGGAGCATTCAGATGCACCAATATTTGATAATTAGGACAGTTTGCAGTTGTAGTTAAAATTGAAGACTGCACTTATTAAGTTATTTTGTTCAGTGTTTTAAGTATCTTTATTCTTATTTCCAAAGCTGTGGGAGTTTCTCCTGTCCACCTGGACAGACTTTTCTTGGAATTGGCAGAGATATGGGAGCAGATTGCCCACCCTTGTCAGAACGTGGGAGGTAGTGGTGCATGGTTGGAGGAATGCCCAGATATAGTTTGAAATAAATCCTATCAGTTGGGATAACTGCCAAAAAAGCTGGTACATTATTCAAAATGTTCCTGACCTGGTTTTAAAAGTAGGCAAATATGCAAAGATGTGTTGAATATGTGATATAGAGATATTGTACTCACCTGATTGAGTGAAATTATCACCTGACCTGGGAGGAGATCAGCTGCTATCAATTTTGGGTGGTGTACAGTATAAGGAAGCAGTTAATGCGTGTTTAAATATTGGCCTCAAGCATGTAATATTTGTAACGTTCTTTCAATGCACAACATGTTTATATTTATTGGTATTTTTCAGAATGTGTACGCCATGTGTCCTTCAACATATACCTAGTTAAAATATATTATTTATTAACACTGCCGTGGGTAACCTTTCTATCTTTTATTACTCTATGTAAGTGCACTGTCATTTTTGTTGTATTTTTTCAAAATCATGAGAGTGCATGGGTACTCCATACAGAATGTAAGCACAGAAATGGGCCATTTAGCCTAACAGGTGTAATCCTCCACATGAACCACTTCCCATCCCTTTTTCATCTAATCGTATCAGTAAGGTTTCCTATTTCTCTGTCGTTTATCTAGCCTTTCCCTCAAATATAATTCACCTAAACCACTCCATATTCTCTTTCTGGACAAGTAAGTTTTATCTGAATTCTTTATTGGATTTATAAGTACCTATCTTATACTTATGACTTCGAGCTTTGATTTCCTGCACAAGTGGAAACATCAACTATCAAAGCCTTTCATAATTTTAGACACTTCTATCAGATCAACTTCAGTCTTTTTTCCCAAAAAAGGAATTTAAAGCCTGCTCAGTCTTTCCTGAGGTTTAGTTTTCTTTCCACTTATGGTACCTGTTTAATGGTAGGTAGTGGATTACCAAAAAAAAAGAAAACTTGCTCGAATTACAAGGAATGCAATAGCAGTGAAAACAAATTTCCTCTCTTCAGTGCAGCTGTCACTCTTGATCTTAGCAACTGATCATAAAAATAACACTGCATATATGTTGTGGTCATGGCCTAGCCACTTAGAGCCACCAGTTCAACAATCTGCTGACATTAACACTGATTACATAGAAGAGCCAGCTTTATACATATGCAACCCTTAGTGCTTAATGAATGGTCTGTTTTTGCAAATTGTCTTGAAACGTGAGAATTAGCTGAGTTTTCTGACTGTTGCATGTTTTGCGAGGGCAGGGGGATACTCATGCCCATCTGAGCCTCAATTGAGTCTCGAACTGCAAGGTACAGCTTTCACCAGTACCCCAATCCTGACCACCTTCCTTTTCTGCAATTTAATTCCATTATAGAAATACCTCAGAAAAGAAACTTTCTGCCTTTTAGCAGGAATGACAAATGCTAAACTGCTGTTACAGCACACGGAAAGTGTTCTTGAAATCGGCAACATCTTGCATTTTGGAACTATACGCTCATGTGTGGTCTGCATATCTTTTAAGTGATTTAAAATGAGCAACATCATAATTAAACATCATGCTCAACTCCTGGTCTGTTTTGTATCATTTAGTGTCCTTTGCAAACAGGGTTGCATGATAAAATATCAATAGTAGGACATTCTGAGGTGACGATGATGCAATAATGCCCTCCTATGCAAAGTAATTGATATTCTACTAATCTGGCCACCTGAAAGCCATGTACCACAACTTCTAGTTCTTTCAGAGTACAAAAAGCCTTTGTGCCTCTAACTGGAGGGTGAAAATAAATTCAGTTTACAATAGTAAGTTACTTTGGAAAAAAGAAATATCATGAACTATTCCCAATTTTCAATCTCTTGCGTCTGATTTGCTTTCTTCGTGAATTTTTTCAAACAGCTTTTTTAACCAAAATCATGGGGGGGGGGGGAAGAGGAGGAATGATAAACATGCAGTTCCACTGCTGAATGTTGAATTCTCTCTCCTCTCTTGGCAATAATCTTTTTCCCCTTATTTCCTTACCCCATCCCCTGGCAATCTGGTTTCAACCTGCAGTATTATAGATTCCTTTGCAGATCCTGAATGAAGACTGGAGAAGGCACAACAACAAACGGGAGGTTTGTATGCTACTTTTTTAAAAAGGTAAAATACTTGGATAGTATTGTGACACTTTTTTCAAAATAGTTTCTGGTGTTCCAAAAATCTTGGCTTATGTTCCAGAAATTTATTACACAGTACTGATATGTCATGCTCAGTTTTGGGGAGCATCTTTTAATTTTGAAGTGAACGTTTTAGAAAGTTATGGCTAAAGCATTACTTCGATTTAGTCATTCTAAATTTACAATCCTGTATTTTCAAGATAAAACTGTTTTAAAAATTCTCTTCGAAGTTCTGTATAACAGTTATATTTTGATTAAAGTTTCCTTCCAGTCAGGTTTAAAGGCTGTTCTGTTGAAGGAATAGTTGCTGACGGTCAGTCTGTTAGATTTCCTCACTTTAGCCTGTCTGTATCTTCAGCTGCTCATGTTATGAATTTTTCATGTGGTGTTCCCTTATTTTTGTCTGTCACAGGCTGCTGTGTTGAATTTAAATAGGTTGTAAATGGTAAGTGTTGAGAGGAGGTGAGGCAGAGCAACAGCTCTTTTGAATAGCCTGACCCTCCAATTCAGTGCCTGGTTTTCCCTTGCAGCAGTTTTGCTGTGAGAAAATTTGGTGAAACGCCACTGCATTTCATGCTGTGGCTTGGCTAAGACCTGAGCTTTTTCAACTGGTTTGGAGTGGAGTTACTGTCAGAGTTTGCTTTTGAACTTCACTAACACATAAAGCCCATCCAGTTACTTCACTAGGGCTTATTTAAATGAATTCATGACACTTCATGGGTCGTTGGCGCTACTTTCAGAAAGAGAAATTTGAATGTCTGGCCAAGAAACTGCCATCTTTTTGAGGATACTTAGACACGGCATGAACAGCCAAGCGCAGTGTTCTCTTAACCTTGTTGGTAACAATAGTTCTCGCTTTTTATAACTTGTCTGGGCAATTTGTTATCTGCCAATACAATTTTGTTTTGCAATAACTTTATTTTCACTCTGTACTTAATGTTGGTGATCAGATTCTTTCTGAAAATGTTCTGTCTTTGAGTGCTTTGCTTTTGTTTTTCTATTTAGCTTCTTTATAAATGTTAATTTGTCAATCTAGCTGCACAATGTGGAAAATGAAGTTTGTATTTCTGAATGGCTGCATGTTCTCTCGATTGTGACGAGGTCAAGGAAATAAAGCTTTCATAATCACAGTTAAATGGTTTAAAGAAAATAATGTTGAATTTGTCCCAATGTTAATATTTATCCTGAAGTTATGCAGATCAGTAATCTTTGTGTTTAAAAAAGTTTATTTGGAAATCGTAAATTTCTATTAGCAGTTCTTTCCATTATAGTTTTATATTTTGAAGTTTCTGAAGTGTTGGGCCTAGCTTGATAACAGTCTGTAGCCTGCATGTTGATCTTCATAGTCTGGATGGCTGGAGGGCCAAAGGGTCTGCACAGTTGCTCAGTATTATATTCAGTCTGTGAAATTGTGATTGCCATGGTTCACTGCCCTGCATGTTGGTACAATTCACCAGGTCTTACAACCTGCATTGAGATCAGCACTGGGCAGGATGCAAAGACTTTACAAGCTTGTTAGTACAGACTTTTATTGCTTCTTCACAGAATTAATTTAAACCAATAAAAAGGAAAATGTAACATGTTTGCATGCTTACTGTTCTGTTATGTGTAAACATGTTTTGGAATGTATTTTGTGTATTCTGTCAGATTACATGAATTGTGTGGCTTTTGTATTTTTCAGAAAGTGGTTCTTTTCCTTGTTTAATTTTGAGCTTTCCAATTTTTAATGAGTAAAAAGATTGAAGAAGAGGAATATTGTGAAGTAAGACTTTTTGTTCATATTTTTGTATCAGCTTTATTTCATTGTCAGTATTTTGTTTACTATATTGTGGTGTGTTGGACTGAAGGTGAAAAGAATGTTTGAAAGTTACAGCAGTAGCTAAGTTGTCACCTGTGTTTGTGTTTTAGACCTAGTGAAAAGCAGTAAGTCTTTCTCAACCATCCTTCTGTACTCGGTGATCTTCTTTGATTGTTGGATCCCAGATCATATTTAAAATTGTTATCCTTGTGTTAAAATCCTTTTATAAACTCATTGTATCTAATTATCTGTCTTTCAACACCACAAACCCAATTTCATTGCACACTCTTGCAATGATTTTGGCCTGTTGTTCATCCCCTCTCTCTCTCTCTCTCTCTCTCTCTGTGTACCATACATGGCAGTGGTATCTTTGGCTGCCTAGGTCGCACAGAGGTTTCTTCCTTGGCGCCCTATGTCATTCAATTTCAGTCTCCTCGTATAGCAATCTACTCAAAACCAAGCCTTCTAAAAGTGTTATCTAAATGTAGGTTGTTTCCCTGTATCTCTTTCCACACCAGCCCTCCACTGTATAAAGTAAAATAATAAACAGCAGAATTTTCTTAAGTTTCAAAAATAAAAATTAATAATTTATCAGTAGAAATCCTTAGCTGGATCTCCCTTTCTGTTGGATAAACTAGGTGCACTGTGGATGTTGGAACGATTACATTTTTGTGACTGAGCTTGATAACGTTTCGTTAGATACGAGCATCAAGGAATTGAGGCATAATCTAACTGTTGAAACCAGCATAAGGAGTTGGTTGACCTGCTCTGCTCCATTTTGAGTTATTGTTGGAATACTCTATTTTACCTAAACTTTTTATTAAGATATTAAAATCTCTCACTTTTGTGCTCCCTCACGCTCTCTTTTTGCATTCTAGTTTTTTCCTTCTTTCTCAATGAATGGGTGCTTGGAACAAAAAAAACTCCCCAATTCTTTCAATTTATTTCAAGAATTTCTAGACAATGTGTAAAGCAACTATAACTTTCAGATAATGAGTTTCCTGAATTTATAGAACAAAGAACGCTAAGCACAAACAGGCCGTTCGGCTCACAAGTTGCGCCGATCATAGCCATATCTACAGGCCTATCTATAACTCTCAATCCCATTAAGTCCCATGTACACATCGAGAAGTCTGTTAAAAGACCCCAGTGAAATCGCCTCTCCCACCACCAACGGCAGCCGATTCCATTCACTCACCACCCTGAGTGAAAAACTTACTCCTGACATCTTCTCTATACCTGCTCCCCAACACCCTAAACCTGTGTCGTCTCGTATGCCCTCAAATCTGATTGGCGTTTATCAATTGATTTTTAAAGTAATTTAATGCATAGTTAATGTGAAATCGGTTTTGTGTTGCCCAGACCCCATCTCGAAATTGTGCTTAAGAAATTTTATATATGTATACCTAACTAAAAAAGAGTAATTTGCATTTTTCATTCCTGTTGACATGAGCAAAGAAAATGAAAATACATTTTTTATTGAAAGGTATTTCTTGGTTAGCCTTAGTATGCTACTCTGATCGTGTACAACAGCTGGATGCAGAAATACACTTCATTTTTTTAAGGCTTTGGTAATCATAGTCAAAGCAACTAGGTCACCTTAGTTAAAGAGCTGCTCTTCTAGAAGGGCAGGGAGCTGTTGAAATTTTCAGAACTGTGAACCTGACTTCCAGCTTACTGTCAAAAAGCACAATGATAGTATGAAAACCTCAGAATTAGCTGTTACTTTGACCCAGTCTTTTCATTTTCATAGAGAAATGGTAACTAATTGGGGGAATGAAACATCTTTCCCGTGGAGTGCTAGTTTTATCTGTTATACTGTCCAAAGGAAAAATATGTACAAATTTATTGTATTGATCCTTTTGCTGAACTTGATAGTCATCCACAAGTTTATATGCTAGAAGTTGCACTTATTTTGAGAACTGCTTACAATAAATACTTTGACCCTCAAACCCACTTTAATTTCAGTTCTGACAAAATGGAGGCGTTACAAAACATTATATCGATGGATAATATTTATGAACTTTTCACATTATAAGTGCACATGACCCAGTGTTTTTCAGAAATTTTAAAGATGTGGTACTAAAATCATAATTTTCAAATTCTGGCCATATAAGTAGGTCAAGACCTATAAGATGGTTCTGTTGTATATCAGATGTCGGACACTTTAAACTTATCTACTGCCTGTTCATCAATACCTGTGATCTGTGTCTGCTCGCTGTTGAATGTACAGCCTGGAAGCATAGGGCAAAGTAAATAGTACAAAATTATATCATGGATTTTGCCAACTTGACGTTAACAGACTTTCCTAACATCTGTGCCATCAATTAATTTTTTTTTCTGGTTCAGGTGCATATTATGAAGGAAAATAGAAATTTATGTTGAAGTTTTAACTGAAATTAACGAGTTAGCTCTGCAGCAACAAGCATTGTTCCAAATTTTTTCTCTTGTTCATGGGATATGAGCATTGCTGGCAAGGCTGGTATTTACTGTCTGTGAGAAGATGGTGAGCAACCTTCTTGAACTGCTGCCGCCCATGTGGTGTAGATACATTTGTCATGCTGTTAGGGAAAGAGTTCCAGGATTTTGATCCTTTTTGTCAACTTGGTGACCTTACCTGTTGAAGCTTTTGTCAATGTATTTGTTTATTTTTTTCTTTTACACTCATCATTTGGAGTAAGAATCCAAAAGATGTTGCAAAGCAGGTGCTAACCTCTTTTAAATCAATCAGTGCTATCTTGGTATATGGCAAACCAGAGTAACTTACTTATGTGGTATCTATTTCAGTAGAATTTCCCCGGTATTTCCTTATTTTGTTTATGCTCCTTTCCCAAGTCATCAATTTATTACCCCCTTCAAGATGGTTAGCATTTAAAATCAAACCCATTTCATGTTCACAAATGTTGTAAATACACTTTCATTGATACACTGCTTTTATATGGATAGTTCAAACAATAATGAAATTGAAATTTAATTCACCCCACTCTTTATTTGAGAATGTAATCCTGTCAGTACTGAGGAGATGGTGATTGCCATAGGTTACTGTGGGATGGAATGTTAAACTGATGGAGACTTCTTGCTTCAGTACTTAAAATATTGCATGACACTATGCATGTGAACATACAAATTATAGGAGCATATCAGTCAGTCTGTATTGCCATTCAATAAGTTCATGGCTAATCAGATTGTAATCTCAACTCCACGTGCCCATCTAACCCTGACCACCTTTCGTTCTCTTGCTTGTCAAGTACCTATCAAGCTCAGCCTTAAAAATATTCAAAGGTTCTATTTCCACTGCCTTTTGAAAAAAAGAGTTCCAAAGATATTTGACTCTGAGAAAAGTATCTCTTCATGTCTAATAAGCATGCCAATTTTTTAAACATTGACCCCTATTCTAGCTTCTCCCACAAGAGGAAACAGAAATAATGAAGATGAGGTGAGTTCCCCTAGTATTTTTGATTATGTTCCTTCCTTGGCTATTACCAAAACGGGTAAACTATTCATTTATCTCACTTGCTGCTTCAGAGATGTAGCAGAGTTTGTTAGTATCAGCTAAGACCACTATATAATTCCCTTGGTTCCTTCAGGCTTAGTGCAGGACAAGAAAAGAAACAAAATTGGCTAGGAATTCTTCTATCCAGTCCATCAAACCAAGATCATATACTTTAGCCACTCATTGAGCCATTGTGGTGAACTCCTTATTTTAGGAACATACATAGGAAATAGAAGCAGATGTAGGCCATTCAGTTCTTCAAGTTTCGTCTGCTATTCATTATGATCATGGCTGAACATTAAATTCAATACCCTGATCCTGCCTTCCCCTCCGTATCCCTTGACCCTTTTAGTCCCAAGAGCAAGATCTAATTCCTTCCTGAAATTTCATAACGTGTTGCCCTCAACTACACTCTGCAGTAGTGAAGTTCCATAGATGCATAGCTCTCTGACGCTCCCACCATCAGGAACGTTTCTGAATCCACCCTCTCTAATCCTATTAGAATTTTATAAGTTTCTATGAGATTTCTCTTCGCTTTTCTAAACTTAAACAAATTTAATCCTAGTCTCTCCTCATATATGACAGTCCTACCATCCCAGAAATCAGCTTGGTAAACTTTTGCTGCACTCCCTCTGTAGTATTGACATCGTTCGTCAGATAAAGACACCAAAACTGCATACAATGCTCCAGATATGGCTTTACCAATGTCATATAAAATTGCAATAAAACTTCCCTATTTCAATACTCTCATCCCTCTGCTATGAAGGCCAACATACCACTTGCCGCCTTTGCTTAGTATTTACTTTCAGTGACTGATGCACAGTGGCACCAAGGTCCTGCTGAGTATCCACACCTCTCAATTTATGCTCGTGGAAATAAGAATCTGCCTTCCTATTTTTGCTATCAAAATGGATAACCGCATTTACCTACGTTATTATTCATCTGCCCTCTCATTCAGTCTTTCCAAATCATGCTGAATCATCTCTGCATCCTGTTTGTTGCTCATCCTCCCACCCAGCTTTGTTCATCTGCAAATGTGAAGATAATACATTTAGTTCCTTCATCCAGATCATTAACATATAATGATTCTTTGGGAAATCCGTTGGGGAAATTCTGAATAATATGGCTTTAAAGGGGCAGTATTTCGGTCCTAGTGCTCAAAACAATTTTTAGCTATATTTTTATGAACAGGTCTCTGTGGTGGTTGGGGATATTTATTTTGAGAAGGGTTTTCTACTGAAGTGTGGGAAACTGTTGTAAACTTAATCTGGTTGCATACTATTCAGATAGTCATTTTATTTGCTTTTGTGACAGTATGTACAATATCACATTTTGAAGTTTACATAAAATTCTATAACAAAGCTTTATCAGATTGACTTTCTTGATTGTAGTGTTTGCAAGTATGCATTGTCTTTCGTGACTTTGTTAAGGTTACCAATTACTTGCCAGTTTAAATTCAGTGTTTATTTGTACCCTGTATGAAAATCGACTATGGAAAGTCAGCCAGCTAAATAGTGTTTTGGTGTCAGGAATCAGAGGCAGTTTTAAATAATCTATATTTGTTGTTAAAGCTAAACAGGGTATAGCTTTAGGTAAGTTTTAATTTGTCTTTCTGTATAAGAAAGAGTTAAAACTTTAGCTTTGTGTTTAACAAATGTGCCTGTGGGATTGGTCACTTTAAAACTATATTTGCATTGTAATTGAAGGGTTTATGACATGAAGGGAAACTAGATTGTTGCTTCGCAACCAGGGGCCACCTGGTTGCCACTATAACTTTATAGTTTTAAGTTGGGCTCAAAAGAAGCTGAACAGGACAAGGGAGCTGTTGGGAGCAAACATGCAAAAGAACAAAAAGACCAAAAGCCAGGATATTGGGGCCTGTCTCAGGGAAAAACAAGAAATTTAACATAATTCTGTTTGATGAAGTAAAAGTAAAAAGCAGAGAGAGGGGTGTGCATTAGAGATAGTTGCAAGAATTAAATTTAAAGTGAGAAGCTGGGCATCTGAGGTAAATCAATCAATAATCAACTTAATATCACGTATGAAGCAGCTGTATTCAGTTAACATGGCTGGGTACCTAAGAGATTGTATGTAATCTTGAATGAATCTGGCAAATCAAGGCAGAAGAATACTGAAAAGAAGGAATGAAATCCTGGAAGTGGATCGTTGGTGAAGGCATCCGGATGAAAGCGTTATTTGGGAGAAGATTCTAAGGCGTGATTTTTGAAAGTGGAGTTTGGAAACTCCAGTGAGTTCCAGTGAGACCACTTGCCCCTCATTATGGCAAACATTTTGGGGATTTGATAAGAAACCCACAGAAGTTGTATTAGGTGTATTTGTCACTTGATTTGAGAATGTGGTGTGTCTAGCCATGTTTTGCCTACTGGTTTACATACTTAGAGTATAAAATAACTTCTGTAACTTGTGTAATCTTTATAAATCTGTATATATTTGTGTTTAATGTTTTGCTCTTTTGTTAAAAGTTAAATGGCAGTCCTGTGACTGTGTTCGTCCCTGTCTCTTTAAAAAAAAAATGAAAAGTTGTAATCTATCGATCTGGAGTTCTGCACTAAGACCTGACTTTCCAGTAGCAACATCAACTGGATTCTTACCAAAAGAGGTTTGAAATGTGGAGAGTAAATTATTGGATGCTGATTAATAATACTCTGGATGTTTTGAGATGTCGCAAGCAAGTTACTAGGTATCAAATAGTAAAACTTGGGCTTTATCGTTATGAAGTAGAATCTGTGAATTTCTTTTAAAGAAAAAGGACGTGGAGGTACTTGACGTATAAATTGGAGTTGCTGTAGGGTGTACTAATTGGTTGGAATCCAAAATGGCAAGATGTAACCCTGGCAGAAAGTAACCAAGAGTCATTTAACAGAAGTGGCAGATAAATTGCTGTTAAAGTTACTTGAAGGGGGTAAGAAAAGTTGATATAATTGAAAATGTATAGAAGCATTTGGGATTGAAAGGGATACCTGAGACTAGGTTCTCCAAAGATAGAGGTAAATAAATTGGCTAAAATATGGTTGCAAAAGAAGAGACTTGAATTGGAGGTAGAGGAAAAAGGTGTAAAGCACATTTCAAAATGAAATAAAAATGAAGAGGTTTGCAATGGCAGCACAGTGGTTAGCACCCAGGTTCAATTCTGGCCTCAAGTCACTGTCCATATGGAGTTTTCATGTTCTCCCTGGATGGGTGGGTTGCCTCCCACACTCCAAAAATGTGTGGATTAGGTTGATTGGTCATGCTAAATTTGCCCCTTAGTGCCAGGGAAAATACATGGGATTACTGGGATAGGGCCTGGGTGGAATTATTGTCAGTGCAGGCTCATTGGGCTGAATAGCCTCCTCCTGCACCATAGAAATTCAATGGTTCAAAATTTAAGGAAAGGGATATTGGGGCATTTGTTATTTCGATTGAAAAGGTGGCAAAATGGATGAAGTGGCCTTTTCTAGTCTGCTCTATAGAAGTAGAGTTCAGTGTATATCTCTGTAAGAAGAGGTATCGGTAGAGTATGATGCAGTAAATAAGTTATCCTTAGTCCATATGATTGGTTCCTGAAACAGACTGGCAGAAATTTTGGAACGCAGAGCAACAGCCTGGACAGACCTATGATCAATTTGATAGAGTAAAGCGGAGTAATTTTGACAGTTGGATGCAGCGTTAAAGGAGGAGAAACAAGATACAAAACCCTTGAAGTGATTTTTGGGGAGGAATTTAAAGGTTCATTGCCTCCAGTGATAAGAATTCGTATTAAAGTTGCTAAGCAGGCTGCAAAACCAGCAAGTGACTGCGAACTGGTGCATAGAACCAAATCTTTTTTCTGTCACCCTATAAAACTGAGAAGGATAGAGGGTGAAAAGAAAACAAGCAGCAAACAAAGAGAAGCAGTAATTGGGAACGGTCAGGAAATTTGTATAATTAGGCAATGGATATAGCATGTGCAGCATTCCTAATCCAGGATTGTGAACTAAGATTGGGAACCAAGTTGGTGTTTAGTTGGCATCTTTTAATCTTTTACGAGTGCCAAGTAGTAGCTGGTATTTTGCAGTGTCATTGATTCAGATTCACGTTGAGATTTGACCTGATGTTTAAGCACAGATAAATTGCTGCACTGCTGAAAATCTGCCATTTTTGAATATAACTTTAAACCAAAGCCCCAACTGCCCCCTCAGGTGTGAAAGATTCCATCCTACTATTTGAGGAAGAGCAGGGTAATTCCTCCATTACCCTGACTGATATTTATCCTTGAACCAACATCACAAAATGAGATTCAGATCATACATCACATTGCTGTTTTGGAATCTTGCTGTGCAAAGTTTAATTCAACCATATTAATGGACTGTGGAATAGATTGCATCTATGCAACACAATGCATTTGTGATTCTTTATGACAAGTGTCTAGTTTAAGTCATTTCCTTTATATATTGAATTCTAGACTCAGATTTTTATTTTGCTATCAACACTTTATAAAGGAAAGCTGAAAGGTTTTATCTACTGTGCCCATCTGAAAAATTCCATTAGAAGTCCCTCCAAAGCTTGGTGAGAGGGCAGGTGATAAATGGACGTGGAACTGGAATGTTCTATTCAGATTCATGCTCGAAAAGAAAGAAATGTCTTATTCGCTGTTATTCTTTAAAGGCGTCTCAGGAAAGGCAGTATTTACATTTGAATGTGCTGTATAGTTGTCATGTAAATCACTGTCAGTCATTTGCTAATGAGTCATTTATACTCCTTCATCAGCTAAGGCTGAAATCTGATACCACAGTTTACAAACTATATCCATTGTGAAAATGGTTCTGCTTTTAAATTTGATCCATCAGTGTTAGATTGATGTTCGTCACATTATTCAAGACGTTAAGTTTGTGCAGGTTGCTTAAAAAGTGCATTTGTGGAAATACGTTACTGATCACAGATCTGCTTTGGTATTAAGAATAGTGTGCATGAACCAGCAATATACATATTACACTGGAGGCTTGCATAAGTGAGCTACGCAAACAGTCTGTTCATGCCACAACCAAGTGCCAATGCAGGAATACTACTTTCAGGTATAGAAGGGGCTGCTTTGAGTTGGCATTGTATTCCTTCAGATGCACGTGTTATCTTAGGACAGGAGTGTTACCTCCATGAACTTTTCATGACACCCTAACTACTCATAAAAATGCAATAACCCATTTTGGATATATTGGTACTTGAAGTTATTCTTTACAATTTGATTTCATTCTTGTTCACTGCACTCTCGCTTTATTCTGAATTGTAAGAAGTAAATATTAGTTCCTTGACAGTATTTGAAAATGTATTAATGTTATCCAATCAACAAATTGGTTGTTTACCCTTCTGTTTCTGGATGAAACTATTCATCAGCCCATCTTTAGATTGTGTTTTATTAAAGATTGGTTACTACTTTTCTCCTTGTTTTCATAAACTTGCAAAATTGTGTTTTCCATGTTTGAACTATTTCATAGAATGTTATTTTCAAAACACTGTCATGAACTACGCTGATGTTATCTGCGAAAGCATTGCAATGTGAGACACAAGTTTGCAGTGATGTATGGTATTGTTTTGGAATGATGAGAGGAATTAAATGAAACCACCCCTGTGAATAAGTAGTCCAGTCCAAGTGTAACAATTGTTCAGGACTATTTATTAAATTAAAGGCAAATACACACAAATGGGACTATAATTCTACAAGTCAAGTAAAAACTGGAACCAATAAACATACAAATTTTATCTAGAACTTGGTCCTTACTCCAAACTATATATAGTATCTGAATTATACAAAACTTGTTCCCCAAATACCAGCACCTTAAACAAATCTGTAAGCGGAAATCCAGTTTATAGTTAATACACAATGCCATTTGGGAAGTGTCGTCTTAGTCCAGGCAGATATTTAAATTTGCTTTACAAAGGTTTCTGCACAAGTTTGGTCATAAGACTTTAAAGGTGACCTCAACTGCAATTAGGTGTTAAACTGGCTCTGTGCTCCTGCAGGAGTGGGCAATTATACCCTGATTCTGTCTTTGATTCTCCCTACTGTATATTGGGATTCTCTTTCGCGCGCGTGCGCGCTCGTGCTCTCAAAAAAAATTTTTGCAAGTGGTGGTTGATGAGATGGATGGATGGGACAGTCTTTCTGAGTTCTTTCTACTGTTCATATTTTTCACTTCAGGTGATTGATGCCTTCATGGATGCTTCACAAATTTATGTTCTTAGGCAGGTGATTCCCACATGTTGATGAGGGTACTGCATTTATTTAGGGAGGCTTTGAGAGTGTCCTAGTAACATTTCCCTTAACTGGATGTTATGATTTCAAAATATTCTCTGAAATTTCAAAGGATGGTGGTCTGAATATCTGATTGTCTCTGCTGACTACATAAATCTCAATATTGTAATGCCATACCAGGCTTAAAGATTTTCTCAATGTTCGAATATTTTTGCTGGTACTAATTTTCGTTGAGAAATGCCCCACTGGCTTCTCAAGACCAGTTTTGTCGTCCTGCAACAACATGGCTCATATCCCAATGTCATCAACATCCACCCCCAGTTGAAATTTCTTGCTGTAATTGGGTGCTGCTAACACTAAGTTGTTGTTAACACTTTTTAAATGGTTGAATGCTGTTTGACAGTCCTTTGTCCAGTTGAAGTGCTTGTTTTTCTTTAAAAGCTCCGTGAGTGGTGCTGCCATGCTGCTGAAGTTTGGCACAAATGTATGGTAGAATCTGTTTATGCTCAGAAATCTTAGTCTCTTTTCTGATAGTGGATTCTCAGAATTCCCAAATGGGCCCGTACTTTTAGAATTCTAAAATCTCTATAGTGCACAGAGAGGCTATTTGGCCCATCAAGCCTACACCAATTACAATCCCACCAAGGCCCTATCCCCCATTACCCTACTTATTTACTCTACTAATCCCTTGATGCTAAGGGGCAATTTAGTATGGCCAGTCCACTGAACTCGCACATTTTTGAACTGTGGGAGGAAACCCATGCAGACACTGGGAGAACATGCAAACTCCACATAGACACTGACCCAAGCCAGGAATAGAACCTGGGTCTTTGGTGCCATAAGGCAGCAGTCCTAGCCACCGTGCTGCTCCAAATGTTGCTTCTTGAGGTGCCATTTGATCATGTGCCACTGTGTCCCAGTTGGGCCTTAGTGAATTTGCTTTACTCGAGATTAAGCACAAGATTGGCTTATAAGTGGTCAGACAATTCCTTTAGGTGAGCAAATGCTGTTTCCAACTCTGGCTGAACATCACATCTTCAATGTATGTGGCATAATGACTCATTACTCAAATTACCCTGTTATAGGAGTCTTTGAAAAGTTGTGGAGGTGTTCCCAAGTGGCATAATTTTGAATTGATCGAGTCCTTCTATCACAAAAGTAAAGATCTTTTTTGCTGTCTAGGTCAAAGGTATTTTCAGTAAACCTTAAGCAAATCTATTTTGCTTAACTTCAAATGTCCCATACTTTGTGTCTTCCAATTGCAGAATAAGAAATGAGTCTAGTCACTTTGTCTGTGTGCAGGCCATGCACACTTTCAATTCCTATTGTCTATGCATTTTCTTTATGTATTAATCTGACTGGCTCCTCTTGTTCTCCAGTGTTTAAACTCACTTTTCCTGCTTGAGATTGATAACCCCAAATAGGCGACCATGTAATTTCCAGCCTTATGCTTTTGTGTGGCCCAAAAAATTTCTAAGTGCTGAATTCATGTAAAAATTGGAGTAATTTACCCCATTTCTTTCAGCAGGATTTTCAAAATTAATCTCCCACAATCTTTGCATCAGAGTGCCCCAACGAGATTCACATTGAAAGTCTACGGGCAGGGCCTGAAGAGACCAGTAGCGTAGTGCTGAGTGGCCACTGTGCCTGCACCAATCTTCCAGCACAGAGATCATCATATGTGCAATAGTCCACACTGCTGGCCCCCCGATTTTGCTGGCGAGCACAGTACCCCCTCACGTTGCTAGCTGTGCCCTATCATCATCAACCACGCACGTGTATGCAGCCTGATTGGCGTCCTTCCTCCCTCTGTCACAGTAACTGCAGAATGGTAGTAGGACCAACACCCCTCCCCCTACCCCAAACACTTCATGATGCCTTTTGGGCAATGCCAGGGGTTAGGCTGGCAATGTGCGGGGGCACCTCCTTACTCAACTTCCTGGGTGAGCCTCAATGGCCTGTCTTCACTCCAGTGGGGTTGAGCCGCCAGTTCCCCGTTAGTGGGGAGCTGTTGCAAACTCTGCTATGGAGGTAATGGCGCCCAGTGGAGATCCTGCTAAATGGCCTCCGCTGATGTGTCTCGGTCCACTGTGCAGCGGGTGGGGAGAATACCCCCTCACACCGCCAGCAGACTGATTTATTTTGAGGTGAAGCCTCCTTTGTGGTTTCAACCACTCTCTCTCCAGCTGGCCTGTCCTCTTTGCATCTTCCCAGTTTCTAGCTTTCTCTAATTTAACAGTGATCTAAAGAAAGGTTTTGGTATATGAACAAGCTTATAGTCATTTGCAAGCTCCACAGCTTGTTTGGTAGTTCTAACTAGAGTTCTAATTATTGTAAGCAACAAACTTTTAATTCCTCCCTTAGAATTATCTCTCTGATATCAGGGGTTTCTTTTTTTTATGTACGTACCCAAGTATGAAAATCGCTTTGTTTAACCCTTTAGAATTCAAAGTCTGCCCTATTTTCTTATAGTTCAAAAGATGCTTGTAAATGTGCTTTCCCTTTTCAACCCCAAGAAAAGAATAGTCTTCACTAGCCCTATCTCCAAGTTTAGTAAGAGTAGGGTCCAAATACTGGTAGAACGGTTGAGCTGTTTAATTATTTTCTCTCGCACAGAGAAATGTCTTGGCAAATTGTTTCTCCAATTTGAGAAGAGCTTGTACATTTTGGATCATTTTTGTCTTGAGCCACCTTCCTCCATTGTTTGCACTAACTAACCTTTCGTTTTCTGCTATTTGAATACGATGTTGGAAGTCTGTCTGTTCTCCTGCAGCTTACGCTGTTTCTCTTTAAAACACCCCCTTTCTTTCCTCTTGTTCCAATGGAAAGCTCTCTCCCTTTCCCTTTCTTCCATCGTTAGTTTAGTCTCTAAGTCTCTTTCTAATTGAAGCTTAGTTCATTTTCCTCACTTCTTGAAATATTGGCTCTGGGTAACCCCTCTCATATATTTAAAGCTGTTGCTAGACTTTCAGATATCTCTTTCTTCTTAGCCCCTATTGATAAGGCTATTTCTAATTTATGTGCCAATTCTATTAATTTGGTTTTCAGCACACTTTTCATAGTTGCTATTGCCTAATTCCAGATAAGATCGAGATGGCTCAAGCCATTTTTAAGCCTTCTTATTTTAACACATTCCCACTTATTCTCATTATATTCAAAAGTCAAAAATCCTCAACATCCATAAAATTAAGCATTGAGATCCCGGTCAAGAATCCCCAGTGTTCTGCCTTGGACCACACTGTGGTCTTTGAAGATGTCACAACATGAGACACCAGTTTATGGATATATAGTTTTGTTTTGGAATGGTGTGAGAAGTCGTGTGAAAGCAGCTGAGTATAAACAGCCTAATCATGTGTAACAATCATCGAGACTATTTACTAAATTAGAAAAAAGACAAATACACACAAACAGGACTAAAATGATATAAGACAACTGAACATCAGAAGCAATGAGCATAGAGTTTTATCTAGAAATTGCTCCTTGTTTCAAACTATATCTGTGATATCTGAAGTCCTAAAATTTCCCCCTGTTCCTCAAAGACCATCCTTTTTAAACAAATCTATAAGTCAAATTCAGCTCATAGTTACCACACAATACCAGGAGGATGATCCAGCCTGGGAAGCATCTTTGCAAGGTCTGGAGAAGATATTTAAATTGTCTTTTCTGCACTAATTTAGTTGTAAGACTTTAAAAGTGACTTCTGCTGTTAGCTGGCTTGTGGTTAAACTAGCCTCCCTGTTAGATGTTAAACTGGCCTCTCTGCTTCTCCAGTGGTGGCAGCTATACCCTTATTCTATCCCTGGTTCTACCTACTGTAAATTGAGAGACTCTCTCTCTTTCATTTCTTCACTCTCAAATTAGCATCTATTGCTTCCACAGATCTCTAAGTGGTCTAAGTTAATTGCTTCCTGATGATGGGACTATTTATATCTGATCTCGTTTAGATGCCTGCTAATCTCGTTACTGGGAATAGGATACATCTCATCATCCTCTTTGAATGTTGGCTACTACTGTCACCATGTATATTCTCCAGTGTTGCTGGGTAGATTACATTCCATAAGTCCCCTTTTATTTATTGTGTCCTGCTGAAACCAAGTAAATCCAAGACAGCACAGGGAATTTGTTTTTTAATATTTTCGTCAATCATGGGATTAAGTTTAGATTGCTCAGGTGCGGTGAGTGTTGTGGTGAAGTGTGTCATTTTGAGTCACTGGATTTCATGACAACTTGCTTTTCACTAACTTGGTTTTCCCTTTGCAGTCCAATGCAAAAGTGCAACAACCCCACCCCACCTCATCTTCAAACTTCAGTTTGCTTCCTTGACAGCAGTAACTTCCTGCTTGCTGCCCCTGTTGTCAGGTTTTACTGAATTATATTTAGATGTCTGTATCTTTTCCAAAAAATTAATGATATAGAACACAGTTAAACATTTTGCAGTGAGACATGACCCCTCCAAATATTGTGCAAAATCTCATGAAAGCATAATGTGGCTGTTTATAACATCCCTACATTAACCCATTGATCACCTGTTGGCATGGAAGACTTGCTTTTCTCAATGAGTTCTCGAAGTTTAGTTTGAGATTGTTTTGGGTGCAAATAGTCAGCATTGAATTGTCAGCAATTGATGCTAAGTTTGGAGTCGTTTTTGGAGACCATGTGGATCTTGTAGAAAATGAAAATATTGCAACTAAATTGATGTCCTCGATTCAAAGATATTCGATTCGTTTTAGTATTTTGAGAAATAGAAGTAATCAACCTCTTCCATACAACAATATAAATGTTTTTATGGAATGTAAAGGATATTTATGAACATCAGACATTCTGGCTTGAGTTGTAGTTGTTTAAACATTAGTTTATTTCTACGTTAGTGGTGTAATGGATATCTTGTTGCTCTCTAGCCTTGCCCGCACAGTTGGTGCATTGAATATAACTCAAACTAATCCTCAGAAAACTAGCCAAGTGTAATCAATTCGTACAGAGAAACACTTCAACTAGATAATTATATTAAAATGAACACACTTTACCCCCAGTGGCTCCTCCTATTATTGAAGGAAATTAAGGGAGCCATATGATACATGAAAGTAAGATAGGGAAAAGTTTTCTGTGGCTCACTGAAATTGTAATGAATTAAGATTAGGTGAAAACTTCAGTACAGTGTGTTTATTTGTTACTTTGCATTTGAAATATTTTAACCAACTTTGTTTTCATTGTACAGGATAATAGTTCAATATTTTAATAATTGCTATTGTTATTCAGTAAAGCAACATGAAAATATGGACCAGATACTGGTCCATATTAGATACTGCTATTGATGTCAGCAGAATTATACTTAGACTAGTATCTTCAGAAAAGATAAGAAAATTGAAGTTCAGGAACATGACTAGTTATACTTAACATTACCAAATTCATTTAGTCTTCAGAGCATATTATACCTGGAAAGCTGCATTTATTTGTGCTATAGCACTGGAAGGATGGGGTGCACTTCCTATACATGCGCAGATACGTAGCATCTTTTGTGATGGCAGATGCAGCCTGTTATTGGCTGGCAGCAGGGTAGGAACATTTTACCGTGTCAGTGGGGTTTCCAGCTGTTCACGCTCTCTCCTTCAAAAGTATTTTCCTGGTCCGGCGAAGATATTTAAACTGCTTTCATGAAGGTGTCTGTGCTAATGTGGCTCTAAGACTTCTTGGATGTAAACTGACCCCTCAGACTGGCTGCTCAGCTCTTAGATGTTGCAGTGCTTGTCTGCTTCTGAATGCACTGGGAGTTATAGCTTGGTTCTCTTTGGTTTTCTTTTCAGTGTTCCTTGGGATAGCTACATCTCTCAATTCCGTGACTCAACCATCTTTATATCTCCACTGATTATTCAGTTGTCTAGGTAAACTGTTTCCTGATGATGGGACTATTTACACCTGATTCTGTGTCTGCATGTCTGCTCATCTCATTACTGGGAAAGGTCACTTATCATCCCCTTCGAATGCTGGCTAGTGCTGTTGCCTAGGCAGGAATTTACCTGTTGCTTGGCAGATCATTATCATTCCTTGTTAAATTTTTGTTTATGCTGTTACTAGACATCCATAATAATGTTCACAAACACAAGAATCATCATTATCAAGTTTGGCTTTCTTGTTATACAAATGAAAGCAGTGGCACAGATTTTCTTCTGAACAGTAAAGTTCTTGCATTTGTTGCATTGTACAGTGAAGTCTGAATCATTGAGTATTTTCTAATAATAAAGGTGATATGGGAAATAAGGGGGAGGTGGATTTGAAATAAGGGAGAGATCAGCCATGATCTGATTGAATAGTAGTGCAGGCTCAAAGGGCTGAATTTGCCGCCTTCTGCTCCTAATTTCTATGCCCTTTATTTCTGCCCAATAGTATCATGCCCATAGGCTACTAAAGAAATTTACTGTCCTGACTTTAGTAGAGTTCCAGTGGTGAATTCTGGAACAAGGCTTAGTGGCCTCTTGTGTTGTCAATAAAACACACTTCTGTTGATGTCATTAATAGAAGTCATGCCCCTTGGAAGTCAAGCTGTCAGTCACTGTCAGATTGGTGTTTTACAGTGCTTTACAATGATTGCAAGTCGTTTAGCTTTTTAAAACTTGGAAATATTTCTAATCATTTTGGGATATCCTGGAGTTGTGAAAAGTCAAATCAAACAACAGCAGAGATTTGGATGAGTTCAAGTTAATTGAAGGTTGAAGATGAGAAGCTGACCTGGGGAATTTGAAACAATCAATATTGGTATGAACATTGAGTATGATCTCATTTTTTAAATATTTTATCATTCTTATTAAAATATAGACAGGGTCAGCCAGGGGTCATTGCCCATCCTTAATTCAAAGAATGGTAATGAACTGCCTCCTTGGAAGTGTTAGTCTGCGTGGTGAAGATGCTGCCACAGGATTTTGACCCAGTGATGGTGAAGCAATTGCAATGTAGGAATGGTTGACTGGGAGAGGAGTTTGCAAGTGGACGTGATCCCATGTGTCAGCTGCCTTTATCCTACAAACCAGTAGAGACCACTGATTTGGAAGGTGATGCCAAATAAATTTTGGGTGAATTGTTTCAAAGTATTTTGTGGACGGATATAACTTTGGTGTACCAATGGTGGAGAATGTAGAGCTTTTAAGGTGATGGAGGATGGGGTACCAGACCAGCTTTGTCCTGAAAGATTTTAATCTTGAGCGTGGAATTACACTCCATTCACACTTCTAATTTCTGTGTTGTAGGTAGTGAAAAGACTTTGGAGAGTTGGAAAATGAATTTGAATCACTACACCATACCAGCCTATGATCTTGTAAACAATTTAATCTTCCCCTGCTCTTTCTGAATAGTTTGCAAATGTTTTAATTATTTATCCAGTTACCTTTTGAAGGTTACTGTTGACTATTACTATTCCACCGTCCTTTTAGATAGTGTTTCCTGGATGTCTGTTAAATCTCCCCTTAATATTCCCTGCTGTTTCCTCAGTTTCTCTAGTCTCTCTACATAACAAAGTTTTTCATCTTTGGTACTATTTAAAAAAAACTCTTGCATCCTCCCTAAATTGTGCAGAGAACCCAATACAATTCTGTAGCTGTTATTAGCCAGTGCTTTATAGAGCTTTTTTACATTTGTACTTGATGTCTCTGTTAATAATGCCAAGATTCTTTTTAATGCTTTTTAATAACCTTCTCAACTTGCACTGCCACCTTCTGAGATATGAGTATGTGTAGCCCCAGAGCTCTGTTCTTATACAGCATTAGAATTGTGACACATACTTTATATTGCCTCTTTTTATTTAACAAAACAAATCATTTCATTTCACTTGTGTTTGGTTTCATCTACCCCCATGTGTTTGTCTGTTTCACCTGTTTGATTCCTCCTGAAGTCTGTTACATTCTTCAGTGTTTACTGCATTTCCAGTTTTTCTGCAAGAACAAAGATTTGAAATTTATGATTTATAAAGCCAAGTCCAGGCCATTTGTATGAAAGAACAGTGTTTCTGTTCCAGCCCCTAGGTCACAGCTGTATACTTCCTGGTCTGAAAAAGAAGCGTTCATAACTATTTATACTTTCTGCCCCTTAGCTAATTTCGTATCCAGTTACCGTGGTCTTTTACTCCATTGGCTTCAACCTCTGTAACAGTGATAATTCTAGGATCATCAACATACATGGTATGATGTCATATGCAACATTAAGACTGGCTGTAGCATCACTTGACTTTGACCTGAATTAGCTCATCTGCTGAAACCCTTGTTTGTGCTTTTGCTTTCTCTCTAGACTTAATTATTCCAGTGATCACGTGGCTTGTCTCCCACATTCTACCATTTGTAAACTTAAAGCTGCCCAAACTGTTTGTCTTAAAGCGCAGTTTCTCTATTGTTTTTCCCCCTCTGTCCAATATTTTTGACCTACAATAACTTCTGTCAAGCAATGCCTTGATTTTAAAATTCTCATACTTATTCTCAGATCACTTCATAGTCTTGCCCTCCCTTTCTTTGCAATCTCCTCTAACCTGACAACCCATCAAGATAACTGTGCTCCACTAAGTTGTGTAATAAGTAGCTGCGAATTTTTGTCAGAACATGGAACTGATATAGCGGAACATGAAGACTGCAAATTTGTCTTTTCTGCATTAATTTCGATTAATGTCTTCATCTACAGTGATTGTCTGCACACAATAGATGATTGCTTTTTGTGAATACTTCAGTAATACTAGTTGTTTCTCAGATATCACATTCTTTGCAAAGGCAAGCAAAGCAACCCAACTATGTCATGGCTATTATGCACCATGATTTTTATTGAAGGGACAGTCATACTTATCATACAGGTGCTATCAATGAACAAAATTTCGGGAAAAACTTCAAACCAAGACCACTTTGAATTTATTGTAGAGGTAGCAAATAACAACGTCTTTATGCCTGACTTCTCGCACACTGAAGCGCAACTGTTGGAGCAACCATGGTATCACTTCAGCATTCAATCATGCCTTGATGTTCCTGATGATGCTCAAGATTGAAACTTTGAATTTCTGCCGGGTGTACTCCAATGAGCCACCACACCTGCTGGAATGATATGGAAAGAATTGTGTCTGTGCCAAACTGAATGTGATTTTGTATCTCATTGAGAGATACATGAAATGAAATGGAATTGGTGTTGGTGTTATTAGTTGCCGATAATCAATTCATGCATACTTTCAGGTATACTAGATCACATCATTATGTCCAAAACCTATTAGTGCTCAATGTGGATCACTTGTGGTATTTATCTGCAAAGTCTGTTCCGGTTTTGGAGAGAAGAGTAGATTTACATAAAGTAACAATGCTGTTGAAAATACCAGCCTACACCATCAGCTTGAAATGTGAGGTCTACTAGTGTATGGCAGAGAAGCAAAAGATGCCAGAGATGGTGGGTGGAATGTATGTCGCCAGCCGTTTCTCCATCCATTCCTATTGATGGATAGGGGGCTGCAGGGTAGTGACATGGATTGCAGTTTTGTAGCAGATACTGTTCTTAAAAGACCAAACTTGTAGCACAAATGCTAGACATCAGTCCACAACCATTTTAACAAGAACACCACAGTAACTAAGCACCTATTATTTAATTCAATCTCAATTGATTGGATGTGTGGTTGTCCTTTGTGGACACAACAGTTTCGCAGAACCAGAATTTGGATCTTCTGTGCCTCTTTAGTTGGCACTTGGGAGCGCAATGGCAATTTGAAGAGGCTCCCATCATTTGTGAAATAGGAAGAGAGTTGATAGTCACTAAAATCTCGAGTCTTTTACTAAAAATATAAAATGAAAGGTGTCAGACCTGAGATTTTCCAGAATTCAAACGTTGGCTCTATTCTCTCCCCACAGATGCTGTCAGATCTGAGATTTTCCAGAATTTTCTGTTTTGGAATGAACTGACTTAGTAGCTTTGATTTGAAGGATGACTGTTGACCAGGATGTTGTAAGAATTCCTATGCTGCTCTGGCATCAGAGCATTTTCTGGTGCATCTCAACAGGAAGATGAGGCCTTAACTTAATGCCACATCCAACAACAGTTAAGGACTTCCCTGAAGGATAAGTGGGATTATGTGCTCAGCTGCTGGAATGTGGCTTGAATCCCTGACTTGTTTGGGGAAAGAATGCAAACTTGGAAAAAAGTTGACACCAGTTTGTAGTAACTGCACAGAGCCTGGTATGTAGCACATGAGAGTTTGAAGCTACAGAGTTTGGGTGGGAAGGGAAGATGAGAACTGATTTCTGAAATCAATGAGTATGGGTGTGTGATGTTCGTTCAAAAAGGGTGTAAAGAAGAAACATCCAGAACAAGACATAGTGGCTGATTTGGAGCCCAGGATAGACCAACAGAATTGTAGGGACTGTTACTAAATATCCAGAAATCAGTTGATAGGTTTGATTAGTAATTATGTAGGTTTGATTACTAATTTTGTAGAGGTTGAGAACATTTTTGCTCCCTGAAACACATGATGCCCATTTGTGTATGTGCAGACTGGCACTGAGTGACAGTGCATGCATGCCCAGAGGCTCCAAAAAGGGTATTGAGAGCCACATTCAACCTTCCATACATATGGAGTATTAGAAGTACTGGCAAGGGGTTCAGAGTAGTTCATTCCAATAATGGGGCAGAATTGGAAAATGGTGAGAGAGTTCGTGCCAGAAGCTCAAATGCAGAAAGGAAGCATTCCTGAGTGAGGTGTAATGTTTAATGTATCTATTATTTCAAATTTAGTTGTTAAGGATTTATATTAAGGTGGGCTAGAAAGCAAAGCAGGTATTGAAAAAACCTTGAAAAATTTGGAGAAATTTAGGGGTTCTGATTTCTGATGGGAAGCTTTTTAAAATCCTTGTCAGTGGAGTATTTGTATTGCTTATGAACTACATAATCTTTTTATTTAAAAAAAAAACATGGCATAGTAGTTAGAACTGCTGCCCCACAGTGCCAAGGACCCATGTTCAATTCCGATCTAGGATGACTGTGTGGAGTCTGCGCGTTCTCCTTGTGTCAGTGTGGGTTTCATCTGTGTGCTCCATTTTCCTCCTGTAGTCCAATAAGATGTATGGTTTAGGTTGATTGGTCAAGCTATGTTGCCCCTTTGTGTCAGGGAGATTAATAGGGTAAAGATGTGGTGTTACAGGGATAGGGCCTGGGTGGGGTTGTGGTTGGTGCAGGCTCGATGGGCCGAAGGGCCACCTTCTGCACTGTAAGGATTCTATAATGGTAGACTGCAGTTAAACACACCACGCACAAAATACATTGGCAAACAGAGCTCCTTCACTTTCAAGCTAAGCATTTCACTCCTGCCAAATCCATAATTGCAAAGATACCCTTGAATTGCTGGGTGTATCCACAGATATTTCTCATTAGACTGTGGCTCTACAAATCAGTGCAAATACAGTGAATGATAGTAAACTAAAGCTGAAATGACAACAAAGGACTGTGAAATAAGTGTGGGAATTCCTGGATAATGGTAAGTAACTCCGGCAGCTACCAAAAAAAAGGCTTTGCTGCAATAATACACAGTCAGCTTAGGGCATGACCATTGTGGGATTTCAAGTGATCAGGAAGGACTTGGAGGTTTTCAGCTGCAATTGATAATGAGGGAGAATCAAGAAGCTATGGTACTCTGATCAGGATAGTGACTTAGTGAAAATGTGTACATGTCCTCCCTGCTGTTTTGAATGCTTGGGCTGTGTAGCATCTGAAAATGGGCTCTATTTGGTCTCAATTTAACTCCTATTGAGCGTGGAGCTAAAACAATCATCAAAAATTCATTGAAATTCCAGGCCGGTCTAAATGAGGTCAGAGCAAGGAAAAGTAATGTCACTGAGATCAGTCTAGATGGCCTTTGAAATGGGGAGAATTGATGCTGTTCTCTCTGGGAAGGGTTCTTGATTATGTTCAAGAACTTGAATTAGTTCAGGTTTATCTAGATTAATCTTGCTAAATACTCTATCTGGGAGATCCAATTTTTCTGATGATTTCCAAATCTGTGATCTTTATAAAAAAAAACAGTTCCCATGCTTCATATTGGTGTCTTCCTCATTTTTCTTTCTAGAAACTAGAAAACTTGAGTCTTTCAGTCAGCAGACAAACCAAATGGAAAATCTTGATTCAGATATGACAAATAAATGCACGAGATGAAATTATCCAAGATTCCAGCACCTGGAAGTAAAGAAACCCAATTATCTCAGTTGTATTGGGAATTAAATGGGGATACTGTTGAAAATCATGTGAAAAATGACTAACATGCTGCAACTGTAGAGAAATGGCAATGGGGTATTATAGTGTGAGCAACAAAGACCACATGATTGAATCCTGTTGTATAATGTCAGGAGGGAGCATGTGGAAGGCACAGGGAGAGAGGGACACACAAAATAAAATACAACAAACAAAATGCACGGGCATTTTTGCAGGGACCATACCAAATTCATAAAATGCAATGTGGCATATATTAAACTATATTCAAATTTCACACAGCAAAGATAACCACGCTGATGGTCTTGGAAGGTTCCTCAAAATGCATTGACATGATGTACCAGGCCCATGAACATGTCAGCTGTGTTCAGTTGTGGGCACTCTAGTCTCTGAATCGGAAGGCTGAGGGTTTCAGTTCACTGGACTTGAGCATAAAAATCAAGGCCGGTATTTCAACGCAGAGAGGATTGTATTGTTCAAGGTACCGTCTGTTGAATGAGGTGTTAAACTAAGCCAATGCTTTTGCATATGTAGAAAATCCCTTGGTGCGATTTAGAGGAGTAGATAAATAATCTCTGGTGTCTTGGCCAATATTTATCCCTCATTCAGTATCAGTATCACACAAGTAAATTACCTGGCTATTATCTCTGCTGTTTGGTGAGAGTTTGGGCGCAAACTGGCTGCTGCCATTCTGCACTTAAACTTTACAGCTAATAGAATACTTTGGGATAATATATAAATAAATGCAAGTCTTTTTCGAAAAATTTAGGCTACACAGAGTAAAGTTCTAGTCTACATAACATGATTAATGCAGCCAATAGTGATATTTACCACAGGCATTACTGAGGTTAAGGTGCAACTATTTAGGAAGCCACAAAACACCATTGTGATTAAAACACTAATCAATCCACATTCAACCTGTGAAGTGCTGCAAATTGTAAGCAAACAATTTGCCAATTGTACTAGTATACTGTGTGTTCATTTTGATTTTAACATAGTTATTATGAATTCACTACTTCTAGCAACATCACTACAAATTACTACTGAGATTAACAATTAAAGAAGCAATCTGAACTACAAAACAAAGCACTGCTAGCTTTCGGTCCAGGAACCACATTTCCATGCAACCCACGCTCGAGTGCACGAGCGCATGCAATGTGTGATTGAGCATGCATGTATGGTCTCAGTAGTGTCTTCAGATTCATCCTCAAAGTACGATTCTGTCCCCAAAGAGATGGCTCAAACTTTTGTGCCATCTGTACTTCCCATAAAAATGCAAATTACCACAGTCTTTCAGGTCAGTCTTCCTGACTTAGTTTGTGGAACATTCCTGCATAAAGCAGGAGCTATGTTCATATTCCGCAAATAACTTATTGTGTAAACCACTTTGAAATTGCTGTGATAAGCACTCATAAATGCAAACATTCCCTTCTCAAAAGGGCTTAGGCAGTTGTTGAGCTCCTTTATCAGCTAACTCTTCATAGGCTAGGAGTGAGCCTAGGACATTGTTGGCCTGCATAAATCAAACGGCACAAAGGTTTTGCTTTTTTTACTCTTGCCTATCCTCCTCCTCCACTGTCAGAGTATGTAGTTGCTCAGATTTTGTGGTTATGATCTTGGTGGAAGCTTTGACATTCATTGTCATTACTCTTCTGAAACTAGCAGCAACATTTAAAGTCTGCATGTGTGTTAAATGCAGAAGTTACAGCTCGTGATTCTATTCTTCTCCATAGGATATGTTAAGGTATTCTCCCCACCCCCAATTATTTAGAAATCACTGAAGAGAACTTTGCTTTTTATGCTAGAAAACTCCTCGAAAAAGTGGCACTTTGAACCAAATGCAACTGAGTTTTTAAATGTATATCAAGTTTATAATTACTGTTGAAAAATCTCTGTGACCCTGGAAAACTAATTTTCTAATGATGTATCAAATTTCTCCATTGTAATAAAAGTCCCATGTTATTAAAAAAAATGAGATTTGTTCCTGATATTTCAGCTTCTATCTTAATTTTATATGTATGCCCCATCGTTCATTTAGTTTGCTTGATAAATTAAATGTGAAGGATAATTATAGCATTTTATTTCCCAGTTTGGTGTCTGAGAACTTCAGCATGATTGGCCAACTTAATGACATCTTTGTTGCTGGACACCACTTGATTTAGCATTCGATTCAAACTAATGTCAGGAAAGGGAGATTCCATTTATTTAATTATTTTAAGGCAGCAGTTGACGTCAGTGGTGAGTGGTGTAATTGGTTGCAAAATCCATGCTTTGTCTTTTCATTGAAGAAAATGGGTTATTGTGGATACTTAGCAGTTTATCTGCAAATATTTTGATAGTTGCAGTACAATCAATGTAACCAGGGCCGTGACAGCTTTAACTAATGAACGCATGTGTTGATTTATAACGTTTGCAAACAAGATTTAAGAAACACATTGCAAAATGTTAAGCAATTGATTGGAAGTTTCACCAAAATGTAAAGTAACAAGGTGACACATTCATGGATGAAAGTTGAACACAATGCAGGTTTATTTAAGAGATGTTGTATGTTCAAGATGGAAGTGTCCCAAAAGCCTATGAACCCTTCTCCTTGTGTCACTGCAGGTCATATGACGTTCCACCAGCTGAGATGGAATTATTATAAATAACACAACTTTCTTAAATTGTGATATTTTTATGAATTAAAAATGTCTGACAAAACTTTGAAGGGTGAATGAGTTTTTAGATTTCCAGCCAACGTTAGGGATGCATATGTTAGACGTTTGTGCTTTGCAAGTAATGAACAATATCGGAATCCTAGACTAAATTGATTTAAAATCTTTGAACCATATACTGACTGCTATTTAGGGATTCTCTTGCGTTGTGTATCATAATAAAAGATGTGACATTTTCTTCCCTTACACTTACCTTTTCAAATCAGGTTTCTGAGTTGTGCACTGCAAGTGTGCACATTCTGTGCTATACAGTCTGATTACACAAGGATTTGATTATGCAATATTTTGATTGTTGCGCTATGAGTGATTGAATGCTCTATGCTAGCGTTGTGAAATAATGAAATGTCAAAAGGGGTTAGTCTCAGATCAGTAAAGAAAACTTTTAGGAAGTTTAGTTTTGGGCCGTCGGTCTTTGTTGTCAAGAGTTTTGTGATGTCTTATGAATGGTTTAAGTTTATTAGTGTCCCAAGTAGGCTTAACACTGCAAGTTACTATGGGAAAAAAAGCTCTGGCAGATTTGCCCAACAGTCATAATAGTACATTGAAGTCTCCCTCCCCCCAGCCCTCAAGCCTTTGTCTTCGTGTCCTCCAAAAGAAGGAGTCCTGAGTTGTGAATTGAGGCAAGTGTTTAATATCCCATTTTTTATAATGCTGATTCACCAATAGGATGAGGAAAACCCAGGGATGGAGGTAGAAGAATTGGAGTTATTGGGTGACAAGGCTGTTTCTCGACCAGTCTGTAGGATATTTCCCCCAATTTAGGGAGTGAAGAAGACTAACGGGAAATAAAAGCAGAAAAGATTGCAATACTCTGCGGATCTAACAGCATCTGTTGAGAGAGAAGCAGAGTTACCCTCTTAGGTATATAACCTCTTATCAGAACTAATGATTCAGTGCAGACTAATGTGCCAAGACTAATTGTCATTGGCTTTCAAAAGACCAGTTGGGATTTTTAAGTTTTACGGTCATTTGTTATGGAATTCAACTTACCATGATGGGATTGGAACTCTCAATCTCTGGCTTCATAGTTTAGTACTATAATCACTATCTTAATGTACCAGGTGTAAATTTATTACAGATTAAGTGCTATAACAGTGCAGTTTGACACACTCACCAGAATTTTGTCACCCTGCCTGCCATGGAGTGGCAGGAGTGGAGAGGGGCAGATGGTGGAAAAGCCAGTTGGAACTTTATGGTTTAACAAAGAAAATTACAGCATAGAAACAAGCTCTTCAGCCAAGCCTGCACTGACCATGCTGCCTGACTGAACTAAAACCTCCTACCCTTCCAGGGGCCATGTCCCTCTATTACTAAACTATTCATATATTTGTCAAGACACTCCTTAAAAGTCACTACCGTATCCACTTCTTCTCCCAGCAATGAGTTTAGGCAGCCACTATGTATATAAAAAAAAAAATCTGCCTCGTACATCTCCTTTAAACCTTGCACCTTAAATCTGTGCCCCGTAGTAATTGACTCTTCCATCCTGGGAAAAGCTTCTGACTATCTACTCTGTCCATGCCTCTCATAATCTTGTAGACGTCTATCAGGTTTCACTCAACCTCTGTCATTCCAGTGAGAACAAACCAAGTTTCTCCAACCTCTGCTCATAGCTAATGCTCTCCATAACCAGGCAACATCCTGGTAAATCTTTTCCATACCTTCTTCAAAGTCTTCACATCCTTCTTGTTGTATGGTAACCAGAATTGAACACTTTCAAGTGTGGTGTAACTATGGTTCTATGAAGCTGCAACATGACTTGCCAATTTTTAAACTCAGTGCCCAGGGTGATGAAGACAATCATGCTTTATGCCTTCTTGACTACCTTCTTCATCTGCATTGCCACTTGCGGTGGCCTGTGTACATGTACACCCAGATTCCTTTGCATATCAATAATCCACAAGGTTCTGCCATTTACTGTATACTTTCTATATTATGCCTTCCAAAATGCATTATCTCACATTTGTCCAGAATAAACTCCACCTGCCATCTCTCTGCCCAAGTCTCCAACTGATCTATATCCTACTTAATCCTCTGATGGTTCCCATCACCTTTGGCAAATCAACCAACTTTTCTGTCATCTACAGACTTATTAATCAAACTAATTACATTTTCCTCCAAATCATTTATACAGACAACAAAGATCCCAGCACTGAAATGTCTCCAGTTTTCTTTGCCCCTCCACCTCCAAAAAACATTACAGGGGCTGAGCACAGGTTTTGAAGATGAGGGGGGTGGAGAATAGGGATGGTGAGGGCAAGATCACTACTGGTTTTGTGAAGAGTGAGGCTGTAAAATTCCACTCACTGTCTAGAAGCTTGAGACTATGTCATGGTGGCAGTTCCTAACTTTGTTACCTGACTGTAACATGAAAAGTGAATTGTCCACCCATTCTAACCCATTTCATCTCTTTGCATATTTACTTGAGAACTCTTACCATCCTGTATGCTGTGCTTGTGTGGAATACCTAATGTCTGTAAAAGTAGTTTGCAATTAGCAGAAATGTCATTTGTCAAATCCAGTATTATATCACATGATCTTGTCATGCTGGATGATCTTCAGGCTACATCTGGGCACATATCGTTCAACCCCTCTTTCACCCTGTAATGAGAAAAGGAGAGGTAATTGGTGAGCCGATTGTGTTCTCCCCTGTCACCTATTGCATCTGATAGAACTTCACATTACAAATACAATTTCTTTGTAATGAGATTGGAGGAGGCTTAGCACAATGAACAGGATTACTAAAGTGAACTACAGGAGGCACGCCACACACCCTGCCCCCCCACACCCGGATCAGCTGGTGAGCAGACTACTCAGTTGCTGATCTGAGTTATGCTCTACAACAGTTGGCCTCTGTGTCCTGGTCTGGCGAGGTGGCGTGGTAGTGAGGAAGGATAGAATAATTAGTTAGATTCCCAAACGTGTGCCTGTGCATATTTCCTATTGATGCTGAACCCACAGTTGAATAGCCTTGCCACTGGACAGTGACGATAACTGTTCCAGCAAGAGTCAGAAGGGGTACATATTGGGATATTTTTCAACGCAAGAATCATAGTTAAGAGAAATCTGTATGAAAGGGCCATCTCCAGGATTGCGTACATTACCACAGAGCCAAACTTTAAACAATACTTCACTGGCTGTAAATCACTTTGGGATATCCTGACATTGTGAAAGGCACTGCAGAAATGTACAACCCTACTTTCTTTCCTCCACAGAAGGGAATATCAGAACAGAAAACCAAAAGTTTGGTCAAAAGGATGGTGTTAAGGAATGCCTCAAAGAAGAAGGGAAGTAAAGATGCTGGAACGCTTTAATGAGCAATTACTGAACTTATGGCCAAGACAGCTGAAAGCACAGCCCCCAAAAATAGAGTAATTAGCACTGGGATTGCACAATGCCAAAATTTGAGAATAGAGATCTTAAAGGTATATGGAGCTGGCACAGATTACAGAAGTAGAAATGAGGGAGGCCATAGAGGGAATTGAATTATAAGGATGGGGATATTACAACTGTATTGTCATTGGACTGACCCAGGGTAGAGCAGCATGCATTAGCTTGAGGAGTGCTCAGGACTTGGTATAAGTTTTTAGATATGAATTTTGGATATATGTGGATTTACTCGGGCTGGAAGTTTGGCCAGAAATAGCAAAGGCCTGGATGAGGATTTCAGCAGCAGAGGCAGGATCATAGGCGATATTATGGAGGTGTACGTAAACATCCTTGATGAAGGAGCAGATATGTTACTTGAAAATAGTTTGTTCACTTGCATGTTAAACTGTATTAAGGATTTTGTCCCCTTCTGATTTTTGAGAAACTGTTATACAACTTTGCAGGAAATTATCCTGTACTTCTGAATCAACTTATTTGGAGTACATGGTGTAGGGCAGCATAAAAAGGATTGCATTTGGAATATTATGAAATATAGGTCCTTCAAAGGGATGATTAATTTACCAACAAGTTAAGAGTGCTTTTAGCACTTTATTGGCTGGTTAATTTCTGGCTAATGGTTGTAAACTAAAACAATTTGTAATTCCACTTGACAGGTTTCTGAAATGATAATTCACTTGTTTTCTTGGGCTGTTTTGTTAATACTTGTGATATGATGACACAAATGAGTGGAGCTGAGGAAAACAGAAACCTGAAGCATCCATTCTGAAATAGCCTATAATAATTGTGTTTTCATACAAATAATTTCTACACAGCCAAAATCCTGCCTGCTTTTGGGATCTCTTGACAGGTATTTGGATTTTAAATCCCAAGTTTTGTTATCTTTGCATTGAGTTAACTGCCTTATTCTCTTTAAAACTGTTCTTAATTTGTATTCAAAAAGTTGCTATTTTCAAACTAATGTGACAGTCAGCAATAGTGAAATTGTTTTTCAAAAAGTTACTTTCTTCATTAATGGAGTTAAAATATATACATTAAGCATTATCAAATAACGTTGTGATGTGATAATACTTATCAGGATTTGAGGGTGAAATCATGTGTTATTAAGTCATGTACTGTAAAATCTACCAGTTGATTGGCGTACTTTTGTTGGCAGATGAGCAGTCACTTGAATAGTTAGAAGTTATTCACGGTTCATTTTGAAATGGTTTGTGATACTTTGTGTCTGAAAAATGCTCCATAAGTACATGTTGATAATGTAGAATGCAGAATGATGTAACTCATGTGAACCATCACCAAAGTTATATGAACTGTCCTTGCCAGTGAAGCTTTGGAAACTTCAACTCAGAGGTTATGTTGTGCAAGCCCTTGAGATGTACCACAACACTCCCTAGTGATGAAATCTGGGTACTGAGCAAGTTGTCTACTTCTTGATTTATTCTCTCTTCCTGATTATCAAAAAAGGAAGGATATAAGTCAGTTTAAGATGTTGAGGCATTGATTGGGTTGATTCTCAGAGGCTTTTTTTTCCCCAAAGCTAAAATGGCTGCCACAAGAGGATATAGGTTTAGGGTGCTGGGAAGTAAGTACAGAGGAGATGTACGGGTAAGTTTTTCACTCAAGGGTTGATAGGTGCGTGGAATTGGCTGCCTTCAGTGGTGGTGGAGGCAAATTCGATAGGGCCTTTTAAGAGACTTCTGGATGAGTACACGGGACTTAATAGGATTGAGGGTTATAGGTAAGCCTAGTAGGTAGAGATATGATCGGTGCAACTTCTGGGCTGAAGGACCTGTTTGTGCTGTAGTTTTTCTCCGCTTTGTGTTCTAATTTTTTAATTGCCTCTACCTTGCACCGGATTTATGGTTTAATTGTAAAATAACACCAAACTTCAATAGCATTAGTCAAAATATTACAGAATCCACAGATACAAATCTTCTAGTCATCTCAGCAAAACATTTTTTCCTTTACAATTCTAGTGTACACTATACCTCTCTTGAACTGTTTTATCCCAGAACTGCTTATTCTTGTTTTAGCAGAAGAGCAAAATCGTCTGTGCATGAGAACCAATCTGTGATTGTCTTCAAAGTTTAAGGAACAAGCCCCTGCAAACATCTAACTGAAGATTTAATGTGACCATTGAAGTGAGGCCTGAAAATATTCATTAGGTTCTGTATCGTTGCAAAAGTAGTTTCTAGTAGCCAATAGACATTTTCAGATTCTGAATGTAACTGACACAGCTTGAAGAAAGCACTGCAAGAGGTTCGCAAAGCAACATCATAGATTTAACAGTCTTCAACTGTTTCATCAATAATCTTCTGTCCATTATAAGGTCAGAAGTGGCTCAATTTGAACAACTGCAGTTTGCAGATCCTGTAATAACAAAGCAGTCCAAACCCATATACTGCCATACATTCGTAAATGGAAAAGTAACAAGTAATACTTGAACCCCACAAATGCCAAATAACAACCATCTTCAATAACAGAGAACCTGATGTAAAATGCCAATATTGTTGTTGAGTTTGCCACATTGGCTCATTTACAAGATTGCTATTGACCAGACAAGTGGATTTGCCACTGAAATGCCTTCCCCTACCATGTTTGGGAAGAATTTGTACATATTTTTAGGTGAAAGCCTTTGTTGCCATAAGTACTCCTGAAGTTGGTGGTGCTGCAGTGTGATTAAAGAATTGTGTGCTGTCCGATACAGCTTTTATCACCATAGTAGTACGTTATTGGCTCTGGCAACACTGTCAATATACAGTGTAAATCCTGTGGAGACTAAAAGAACATGGCTGCTGACAGACTTGTGGCTGAAGTGCTTCTATCTTCCTCCAGACAGGTATTGGAAGAGTCAGTGATACTTATCAAAAGCAAATTTAAAATCCAGCCCTGTTGTAGAAAATGTCTTATACTGTAGCCTATTATTACATTGATTCTTTAAGTCAAATTCCAAGACATTGAATTCTGTATAAACCTTGTTTCTATAGCCTTGACAGTCTTTTAGTTTCACTTCTGCCTCCAGGTTTGCTGTCATCTATGAAAAGCAGATTTAACAAGTGCCAAATCATAAATATAGAAGCAGCACCTTCAGTGGGGATGGGAAGAGGAGAAGCTGGAAAATTATTTTCCACAGCTGGCATGAAAATGACCTTTTTTCTCCTATCGGAGAGCTTTGTCCAGATGTTGAAGCCAATCGTCTCCAATATGGCAATGCTGCTCAACTCTTGAGCCCTTGTGGACCCGGTCATGACAGACAATCTGATGGCTGATATCTTAACTTCCATTGCAGCAAAAACACAAATCATCTATGTTTGAGTGCTTCTGTGAAAACACAGACTAGAGTAATAGAACCTTACCTTGCTGCCACACAAGCTCAGACTGCTGTCATAATAATTACGGATACCAATGCTCAAAAGGCCTTTTAGAGTATATTAATGGTTCACAAATCTTTCCTCCAACAGTTTCTAGGATTACTGAGGTACTACCCCAGGAGAATGGCTGTGTGAAACACAAAATCTGCTGTCCTACATAGGGTGACAGCGTTTATCCTCCAAACAGCGCCATTCTGCTAGAGTTTATTTTATTGTTTTTCAACAACAAAGCCCTGAATGTCTTGGGCATATATGGTCTCCTGATATGAACTTCCCTCTCCCCATTTCTAATAACTTGTCTTTCCTTGTGCCTCTGCACATTCTCCCTGATGGAGTCATAGACCATGAGGAATGCAAATTACTGCATCCATTTCTATGAGCAAGCGACTTGTGCAGAAGTTAGGGCAAAATCTTTTATCATGTGCCACCCCCGACGTCATCAACAAGTTACCAACTTTGGAAACTTCTACAGTTAGAGCAAGATCTACTAGAAATTAATCAGCAACTACAAGTGGTTGGTTGTTTTAAATAGCACTTGGGTATTCTTCTTGGTGCTGAACGTGTATTCAGCTGTGAAAATTTAAGGTAGAGCCTTATTAGAACCATTGAGCTCCCAAATGACTGTGGAGGTGTTAAATCAGCATTACGCGCTCATTGACATAATGAAGTGCCACTGGACCCAGTTTCAGTAGATGTCGTCCTGTTCTAGAGGCAAAACAACTCTTGTAAAATCAGATTGCATAGCATTAATGTTTTGCACAGCAAATATAGTGTTACACATCAGGCAGAGATGAGTTTCAACACTTACAGAATTGCTAGATTTGATTTGAGTCAAAAGTGGTGCAGGATTAATTTATATAGCCCTGTGAGGAAAAATTCAGTGTTTTTATTTATTCATATTAAACAACGCAATGACTTGAGCACTTCTCAATTGAAGTGGAAAAACCTGAAATATTTGGGGTTTGGAGGAAGGAAGAAAGCAGTTGCTCTTTTCCAAATACAAATATATAAACATTTCATGATTATGTTAGGATAAAAAGGTTGGTCAGGAGCAACGTAGAAACCAATATCAGTCATATGGTCATTGGAAGTAAAGAATAGCACCCACGTGTAATAGTTGTCAGTATTCACAGGGGAGGAAGAGATCAGCATTCCAGAAATCCCAAGGAAAATATTAATGAATCAGACAAGGGACATTCAAATTGTGTAAGTAAAATAAACAGCAACATAGGGTGATAAATCCTAGGACCAGATGGTTTCAATCCCTGATTTTAAAGGAACGGGCAAGAATGTTGCAGATATTCTATCTATATTCTTCCAAAGTTCTCTTGATTTGATAGCCATTCCTTTAAATTGAAAAACTGTCCATGCCATCTCGAAGAAAGCAAGAAAGGGTGACTGGAGAATTATGGACCAGGTAGTCCAACATCACCATTTGGAAAATTAGTAGCGTTTATTTTTAAGTATAGTGACCGAACCATCTGAAGTTTCATCAGATCAAAGCAAGCCATCGTGGACTTGAAAAAGGAGGAAACTGACTGTTTCAATTACTTAGGAGCAGTTAGAAGTATTTCCTTGAAGAAAAGGTTGAGAGGAGATTTGATAGCTATTCAAAATCATGGGGTGGGGGGGTGGTGGTGATCTGGTCAGAGAAAATGGGGGGGAAAACTGTTCCCACTAATGGAAGGATCTGGAACAAGGGGGCACCGATTTAAGATAATTGGCAAAAGAAACAATGGTGACAAGGGAAACAGCAAGTGGTTAGGATGCAGAATACAGTGCATGAGAGCGTAGTGGAAATAGGTTCATTCATGCAGGAATTGGATTATTATCTGAAAAAGAAGAATGCAAGGCTATGGGGAGAAGGCTGGAAGCAACAAAAGTGAATCTCTCCTTTGGAGAGCCTGCACAACCATGGGTCAAATACTACCCTGTGCTTATAACCATCTTGTGATCATCTAAGTGGTATGCAGAGAGATGTTTATGGATGTGTTCACATGGACTTCATAAAATTCCTTATTAGTGACTGTTTGCTGTAAGTTGAATCCACAAAATTAAAGACAAGTTAATGACTGACTTGATAAATTAACTGGCAGGATGGGAAAGAGTAGGGATAATGGGTAGGTGCTTGAAATGGCCAAGAATGATTGGTGCCCCACAAGGATTAATGTTGGAGTCCCTCATATCCATTGTATTTATTAATTACTGAGATGATGGGATAAAGCACCACATTTCAAGTCTGCTTTAGTTTCATTATGCAAAGTAGGGCCATATGTTCTCTGAAATTTTATGGTTACGATGTGATTTAATTGGAAAATTTCAATCAAGATAGTAAAGGGACTGGGTAAGGCAGGTAAAAAGAAACTATTTTTGCTGGTTAGGGAGTCAAGAATAAGGCATCATCTAAATGTTAGTGCCCAACCTTTACAGGATTGAAATTATTGCTTCTATGCACAAAGGATGACCAAAGTTTAAACTCAATTGAAAATAGTAATTGATGCCAGATTAATAGTTAAATTGTAATCTGAAATTGATAGATTTTAATTATCCAAAAGTATTAAGGGACATGGAGCCAAGGCAGATATCTAGAGTTAGGTTGAGTCATTTTATTGAACATGCATGAGGGGCTAAATGACTGACTTCTGTTCCTATAAACTTGATGAATTGTTTGTTGAATCATAATGTTTTGATTAGGACGTATTGTCATCTAGTATGGCTAATCCATCTAACCTACACATCTTTGGATTGTGGGAGGAAACTGGAGCACCAGAGGAAATCTGTGCAGGTATGGTGAAAACATGAAGCTCCACATAGACAGTCACCCAAGGTGGAATCAAACACAGGTCCCTGCTTCTGTGAGAGGGCAGTACTAACCACGATGCTACCCATACATCTGCTCATACAATTTCTTACCATTAACAACGTTCTATACATCAGGTGGTGTGTCTTTAATAATTTCTTAATAATTGAGTTGTAACTGAAGGATGCGCTAAAGTTTGAGAAGCCTATGGGCCCCCAACAATAAAAGAAAGAAAGTGGATTTTCTCTCTTCCTTGCTTTAGGAGACAAAAGTATTCTTCAAAACTCCAATGCTTCCAGGAGTTACTTTGGATCTGTGGAACAATCAAGTATGATGTGCTAAAAAGGTTATTCCTTAATTATTAGCATTATTACTTCGGGCACCTGATTCTTCTTTGTTAACATTTACTTTGATTGCAAAAAAGTCAGTTTTGTGCTTGAGCATTAAAACTTATTTGTGAGGTTTAACAATTATAAATCTGGCAGACTATTTTGGGACTACTTTAAAAGAAGAGATTCTGTTGCCTTTCATTGGATTGAAAAGTTACATTGCTACAGAGTCATGGTTATTATGGCACAAATCGGAGGCCATTTAAGCCATCGAATTCAAACTGGCTCTCTAGGGTAATGATGTAGAGATGCTGGTGTTGGATTGGGGTAGTAAGAATTAGCAACACCAATTTTAAATCCAACCGATTTATTTGATAGTAAATTTGTGAGCTTTCGACGCTGTGTCTTCGTCAGGCAAATGCAGTGTTCTGGTCTGACGAAGACACAGAGAACACTGCATTTGCCTGACGAAGACAGTGTCGAAAGCTCGCAAATTTAATATCAAATAAATCGGTTGGATTTAAAATTGGTGTTGCTAAATTCTTACTGACTTCTCTAGGGTAATCCAATCAGTTCCATTCCACTGTCCTTATTCACCTGAAAGTTTATTTCCTTAAAGTGCTTATCAAAAACTAACGCCACAATGGAAATGGAATCGTCAGAACAAATAGAAAAGGCAGTAAAACTGGGAGAATGGAATCAAGACCTGATAAGAAACAGGATGGGAAAAACTAAGTAATGTTTTTCTTTGAGGATTTGCAGGGTCCTTGACGAAGGTTCAGAGCCCTTAGACTGAGTCTGTTTCATTTCTCGCTCTTCTCTTACCTTCCCCATCTTTCTAGAACTATGATAGGTTCCCATTGTCCTTACTGAACTGATGCGTTTACTGCCATTTCCATGTGGTGTGATAATTCCAACAAACCCACCTTCCTTGCTGCCTTCTTTCAGCATTCTGAAGAAATAGTTTGTGCTGCAAAACCATGGTTCATTCTTCAGTCACCCACAATATCCCCTACCCTTTCCATAACACATTTCTGTGCAAGCGCAGGAGATGTGCAATATCTGCCTTTTTTACTACTAACTTTTCAGTTCCATGGTTCCAAATACCAGAACACTGCATTTGCCTGAGGAAGACACAAGAGTCGAAAGCTCGCTTTTTTACTATCAAATAAATCGGTTGGATTATAAATTGGTGTTGCTAAATTCTTACTGAGTTCCAAATACTACTAGCAGGTGAAACAGGGGTTTAGTTGGTGCTCCTTTCAACGTAGTGTACCAGGTGTAGTGTCCTCTACATTGGAGAAGTACAGCTTCAGTGATTGCTTTACAGAAGACTTCAGTTCAATGCACAAGCATGATCCTGATCTTCTGATCATCTGTCATTTTAATTCCTGGTCTGTCCCTGATTCAGATATCTCTGTCCTCAACTTCCAACGCTGTTTCCAATTAAGCTCAACTAATCAAGTTCATGATTAGTCACTTTACAGCTTTCTGGACTCAACTTTGAATTCAGCTATTTCAGGTGATAACATCTGCTCCATTTATTTTGTGCAGTTCCTCAAACAAGAATTGGATAGGTCACGAACTGTTTCCTTGATGCTTCTTTAGAACTAAATTATTGAATGCATTATGTGACTTTACTCCTTGAATTATTCTGTGGTGATATTCACTTATACAAGACACATTTCCCCCATGCAGCCCAACTGAGATCATTAACTCATCAGAGACTTTCCTTGGGTGGATGTAGCTGTTACAGGGGGGGGCATAACTATAACATTTGTGGTGGGAAATATAGGAGGGATTTCTGATGTAGGTTCTTAAGTGGTTGGAGTGTGGAATGCACTGCCTGCTGTGATAGTGGACTCGGACACTTTAGGAACTTTCAAACAGTTACTGGATAAGCACATGGAGAATCCCAGAATGATAGGGAGTGGGATAGCTTGATCTTCGGTTCAAACGTAGCTCGGCACAACATTGAGAGCTGAAGGGCCTGCACTGTGCTGTACTGTTCCATGTTTTATATCATGGTGTGGGAAACTTGTGCATGTAAATCTGTGTTCTAACACACCAGTTCAGCATTGATATACCAGCAGATGGTGTCACAGAGCCAGCTGTCACTAATATATTTTTGCGGGGGGAGGTTCATCTTTACGTATGAATTGATCACTCTGTTTTCCCCAAGAGGATACATTGCATTTTTGCTCATTTTAATATACTAAGTATGAATGCTGTATGCTTCGATGTTCTTTCTAATGCACATACGTATTAGCACATATCAAGTAAATTCAAATTATCCTCGTATCTGATGGTGGAAACTTAAATCATTCTTGATCTTCAGGTAATTAGGGTTCTATCCCGTCAGGGAGTCTGTTTTATCAATATGAAGTGTTTTTGTTGACCACTGTCCCCTTTTTTTGTCCTGTGCCCTGGGGGAGGGGAGGAATGGTCCAGTCCATACCGTTGGGATGAAAAGGAAGTGAAAAGCATTGTCTTTTATGGGGCTAATTGGGAAAAATGTAACTGATGCAGTCGTATAGTCTTTTTTGTGAAACACTTTCTGGCTCACTAATGCATAAAGCAGTATATATAACTGAATATCTTTTGATTGTCTCCGGATCCCTTTGGTTAAACAGTGCCTTTCCAGAGGACTAAAAAATGAGACTGTTGCAGGACAGCTAAAAACGTTTTTGAAATCAGCTGGATTTTTTTGCTTTCACATAATTTTTGAATTTTATGCCTGAAAAGAAGAGAGCTTTGTGGAATTATCACAATAGAGTTGCAGGTTTAAAAAAACCCAATCTGCTTCTCGAGAATTTAATTTGCGCACGATGTTCTGGCAATTAGTATACTAACTTCAGTGATAATGTTGAAAGTTAAAGTGCTGTATTTGAAGACAAACTGTTGGTGATAAATAGCAAGTCTCATTTATTTGATGCAGTGACCTAACCTAGACATTAAGCTCCCTCAATCCGCCCAGCGGTGCATGTTATAATATAATTGTCCCAGAAAACAGGAGTTTTCATTAACACTGAAAAAACATCAAGGTGACTGCTTTCTCAACAAGTTAGCTTTTAAAATGTGAAAGGAAGCACTTAACAGTGTTACTCAAAGTAATTGCACAAGTAAAAATTTGGCTTATGGATGGATTGCATGATAGCTACTTTAAAACACTACAAAATAATTGCATCAGTTTTGTGCTCCTCATAATCTTAACATGCACCCATTTTCACTTTTTAAGCAACAAAATAAACTGAAAAAACTCAACTTGGGGAATTTCTAAAAGTACTGTGTTGGCAGCATTGGGGGGTTTGAAGTTGGATTGAAAGATAGTGGGAGAAACAAAGCTCAAAGTCAACATAAGACCAACAATAGAGACAAAATTGACATCTCAAGGACAATTTTCTGTAATGAAGCTAATTTTATTTATGGAGTTCTTGTATTTTTGCAAAAATGTCTCATTAGATTTTTTGACAAGTCCATTTTCAGTTTAGAGTTGGTGAAACTAGCTTAATAGAAATGTTTTGTTCAGTAATCAAGACTTTAATTTTATAACTTATTTTCAAGGTTACTTGAATGAACAGGTTTATTGGTAATTTGCAAAATCATTTTTGCATATCTTTACTGCATATGAAATTTTAAGTTTGAGGTTTTTTGCCTTTGTTGCCTTCCATGCTTTAAACCAGTTCTGCACGTTTTATTGAAACTATTTTTCAACAACTTTTCTTGATCCTTCCTTTTCTGCCTACATTCTCATATTTGTGGAATTGTGTGGTTGAAACAAAAATGGCAGAAAATAAAATTTTTCAAAATCTCATGTTCTAGTTTCAACTGATAAATATTCTGATGTTCATCTCATCTTTCTTAACCTGCTGTGACAACTTCATCCCCCACTCAATCCTCATCAATTGTTAACAGTACACTGTTTCATTGGTGCTCTTTACTCTCTGGAATCTCATTTGTAACAGACTCTTGTGTCATGCCTACCCTCCATGCCTTTGTCGAAGTGTAGTGTAACTGGAAAATAGATTTTAACAAGCAGATAACCAGCTGGCAGAGCATGTGATTTGGCCAATAAGAAGCCTGGTTCATTTCAAGGGCAATCATCAATTGTTAATAGTGCACTGTTCCATCTGTGCTTATTGCAATCTGGGAACTAATCTGTGTTCTTTTATGTATTACTAATAAAATTCAGTTGGATGTGAGTACTGCTGCTCAGTTGGTTTTCCTTTCTCTTGTTTCTACTTTTTTCTCTTGTTTCTACTTTTTTCTCTTGTTTCTACTTTTTTCTCTTGTTTCTACTTTTTTCTCTTGTTTCTACTTTTTTCTCTTGTTTCTACTTTTTTCTCTTGTTTCTACTTTTTTCTCTTGTTTCTACTTTTTTCTCTTTCTACTTTTTTCTCTTGTTTCTACTTTTTTCTCTTGTTTCTACTTTTTTCTCTTGTTTCTACTTTTTCACACGAGTGTAGTGAGATAGATACTTACTTGCATGGATAGCCATAAAATATACAAGCAGAATTAGGTCATTTGGCCCATCAAGTCTGCGCCACCATTCAAACATGGCTGATATGATTCTTATCCCCATTCTCCTGCCTTGTCCACGTAACCCCTTATCCCTTTTATTGATCGAGAACCTATTAAACTCAATGACCTGGCCTCCACAGCCTTCTATGACAATTAGTTCCATAGATTCACAATCCCCTCGTTGCCATTCTGGTACCCTGACCAACTGAATGGCTTCCAGTGCTCTCTGACAGGGATCTTGGCAGTTGTGATGGTCTGCTGCTTTCTTCGTAAAATGGCCCTGCATAGAGAAATGGATCTTGAGGGCAGTGAGGACTTAGACACCGCTCATTAAGGGAGAAGGAGGTAAAATAGGGATTTGAGAATAGGGTTGCTGATCCTCCTGGGTTTGGGTCAGAGTCTCCTAGAATCGATATCGATCTCCCGATAGGCAAAGAAAGCAATATGGGAGATTTTAAAGCATTGTTTTAAGCAGATAAATTAAATGCGCAATAATTGTTGGAAATTCATAATTCATTGTGGTGAGCTGATGGCATTCTTGATAATGTGATGGCACAAAACAAACCAATATTGACATATAATGCGCATCTCTACAGTGCTTGTGAATTTTGTTTCCCATTAATGCGACTTAAGTTGAGGACATAAAAGGAACAAGTGCTGAGGTGGTGTTGGCTAGAAAAATAAATGTCTAGAAAGCTTTTTTCCCCCTCAGAGCCCTGAGATAAAAAGCATTGATATTAGTTTCAGCTGTTTTTAAAAGAAAAGCAATTAGTCATAACTTTCAAGGCCCCCTAGTGTCAGATTGGGAAGGTACTCTGTAGACTCCCTCCCCATCAGATGCTGATTGCCACTCATGGACATTATAGCTTATTGTGAGATATAGGTGACAATTTATACAAGCTGGTATAAATTTGGCTTCTGTATTGGGTATGGTAAGAAGAGGCAGATGCAGAAGTCCATGCTGTGTCACTGATCAGTCATTCTAGCAGCTGCCCCAAGCTAGGCGCTTTCACACTGAATTTAGATTAGAGGCGGCAACAAGTGCAACTAGGGTTGAAACCTGGTGATGTTTCAAGATCCACAGCTATCTACTGCAGGAGTGCTCTACTGTTGGCCATCATAAGCTTTCACTTATGTCTGATGCTGACCACAGATGCTGGAGTCAGCATCTGCTGGGAATGTCACTGACTTGACTTTCAGTCCATCTGACATCCTTCGACAGTTCCGATGTGCCACAACGATAAACCGCACTGACCTCCTCAGAAGACGAACACGGGACAAGGTGGACAGAGTACCCTTTGTTGTCCAGTACTTCCCCGGAGCGGAGAAACTACGACATCTTCTCCGGAGTCTTCAACATATCATTGATGACGATGAACATCTCGCTAGGGCCATCCCCACCCCCCCACTTCTTGCTTTCAGACAACCGCACAACCTCAAACAGATCATTGTTCGCAGCAAACTACCCAACCTTCAGGAGAACAGTGACCACAATACCACACAACCCTGCCACAGCAACCTCTGCAAGACATGCCAGATCATAGACATGGACGACATCATCAAACGTGAGGATACCATTCACCAGGTACACGGTACATACACTTGCAACTCGGCCAACGTTGTCTACCTAATACGTTGCAAGAAAGGATGTCCCGAAGCATGGTATATTGGGGAGACCATGCAGACACTACGACAGCGGATGAATGAGCATCGCTCAGCAATCATCAGGCAAAACAGTTCCCTTCCTGTGGGCGAACACTTCAGCAGTCATGGGCATTCGGCCTCCGACCTGCGGGTAAATGTTCTTCAAGGGGGCTTTCGTGATACACGACAGCGCAGAGTCGCTGAGCAGAGACTGATAGCCAAGCTCCGCACACATGAGGACGGTCTTAACAGGGATCTTGGCTTCATGACACACTATCTGTAACCCCCGTAACTTGCCTGGGTTAGCAAAAAACCTCACTTACTGTGCTGTCTGGAGAAAATACACAATTCTCAAACCAATGCTCAGGATTCCCTTCACACACATTGTTAGCCACTTTAACACTTGAATAGCAGGTTAGATGTAAGGATTCACATTCTAATCAGCAATCTCTGACTGTCTGTGCTAATGTGTGCTATTGCAGACCAGAACACTGCATTTGCCTGAGGAAGACACAGTGTCGAAAGCTCGCTTTTTTACTACCAAATAAATCGGTTGGATTAAAAATTGGTGTTGCTGAATTCTTACTGAATCCTTCGACTGAGCAGAGCCAAAGAAGGCTAAGGTCAAACTTCTGGCAATCAGTTTCCAAGGAAGCAGCTTCATGTGTGTGGGTTTGATGTTTCTTTGGATTATTTTTTGCTTTCCAAAAACATCAACTGGTCCCAGGAATATTGCAATCAGAATACCTGTCTTCACAATGGTGCAGTGGAATTTGATGTTGACAAAGAGGTGCCTCTGCTGCTACACAATGAGATGGTCTCTTTCTGCCATGTCCCAGAAAAAAGCTGTGCCCTTTTTTTAGTTTCCAACATTGGATCCGAATCAACATTTATGGAATGAGGATCTGCCCTGCCTTAGGGGCAATCTACTGGTTCCCCTGTAACATTTCATTTTGCTGTGGTGAAATGGAAAACTTGGGCAAAATCAACAGATTTTTCCATCAGGGCAATCAGCAGCCTTAGTGGTGACTGCCATGGGGAGTCAAAGTCTCTCACTTTATCTGACCCATCTCTGTTCCTGGATTGATTGGGTTCACCCATGAAAATCTGAACTTTGATCATTATCTAGGGGTGCTAAGTAGAAAAATAGTCTAGAAAGCTTCCCCGCCCCCAAGTCCTGAGATAAAAAGCATTGATGTTAGTTCCAGCTGACTTTTAAAAAGCAAAACCAGCTAAAATTTCCTGTATAAATCGTCAAAAATATTGAACAATGTGCTATAATGTTTGTGGAGTGGCAGTTGGGTTTCTGATTCAAAAATTGACCTAGCTTCTGTTTTCCACCTCCATGACAAAAATTCAGCCCAAGCATTCTGCAGAACCCTGACTTGATGAGCATTTTCAAGGTTTGTGTGCGTGTGCAGCATTTTGGAAGCTCTGCTGTCATGTAAATTGTGTGTCTGAGATGTATCAATATTATGGAAAATTTGAGACATGCTGTCTAAACTGGCTTTCAAATGAACTCTGATAAAACCAATAAAAAAACAGTTTACAAATACTTACACACTCAATAACGAACTGTCATTCAGCTACGTTAATAATCTCTCCTGCTTTACATTAATTTTGTCAAACATGACCAACACGAACTTTATTAGCATTACATTAATAATGCCATAAATAATTTAATTACGTTAAGTGTCAGTAGCTCTGCATATTCACTACTGCATGGCTAATATGTGAAAGTGTTTTGATTGAAAGATAAGCGGGGACAAATCTCTCATCCCATCATTACCTTGCTGAAATTGTTGTGTTTTTTGATTAAGCTGAAATTAAGGTGAACATGATGTTTTTTTTGCTGTCCATTTTATAAGGTATGTTTCATTTAACTTTGTGCTGTGCCTTTGGCTTTTACGTGTTACAATGCTGAGAAGCCTGGGTATATTGCTGTTACTTTGCAGAATTTTGTATGGTTCACATTTTGTACCCTTTAAAAACCAGCACACAAACCTCACCAAAAAACTAAATTGCACTATTTTAAGTTTTTATAAAAGATGCAGGTTACTATATATGTATGTAAATTTAAAGCACTACTTCATTTGTACTTGCCCCATTGAAAGAAATGTTGGGTTTTGAGGATAATGTATTAAACAATAAATCCTGATTATTTAGAAAATTGTATGTTTTGCTCTTCCTCTTTTCATTTCCTTACACCTTTCTATTGAAAATATTTATGCAGTTATTTTAGCATCGATTTTTTCCCATTATTTAATACTTCATCAACAAATACAACCCAGCTCTTGTAAGAAATAGGCGTATGACAATTTTTTTTGAAACTTACCACATTGAGTGTTTAGAGTTGGGTATAAATGTTTAAAGATAACTTAAAAAATTCTCATTTTGATTTACCCTATTTTGTATTGAACAAATGCAGTGCATATGAAACAAAACATTTTTAAAAAACTCCATTAATTCATTAACTCCATGAAATTGCTATTCACCCTCAGTATAGTATGCTGCAGTAGCAGATCTGCACCATTTAAATAACATTTTAAAAGCATATCTTACTTAACTTGCTGTGAATAGTACAGTACTTCACAAATAATTACTTTAATCATGCTCAGTTTAATAGTTGCCAGACTGGGATTGTTGAGCAAATACTGTCAAAGTACAAAAATAATTTATTGCTTAACATTAATTTATTGTAATAGACACCTAAAATTTCTTCAGTACTTGTGCATTTGCTGAGCTGTAAATTAAGAGCGCCCATTCAGTTTAGTCTAACCGTTTTTAAAAAAGTGGTTTGAGAAAATTCACAGACATCAAAATTGCCCATAAATCTGGGTTTCTGCCAAGTATTCTTTATTTTGCAAAGATGTTGAAGAAAACATGAGAATGTTGCAGTCAAACAGCAACCACCTAGTATCCTTATGTTGTGATAAATTTTGTGCTAATCTCTCTAGGACTGTCTCATTTTACATATGTGGTTCTGCAGTTACAGGAACCAGACTGATGAGAATATTAGTCGCAGTGACTGATGCTGTATATTTCAGAATATGACATGTCATTTCTAGGTAGGTACGTTATGCAGTATACATCTTGGAAGACATCCCAGATAATAAAAACTAATTCACTTTTTAAAAAAAATTTTATACTGATGTTGTGACCCAGGCGTTTTGTGTAATGACTTAATAAGAAATTGATACTCTCTCATTTATTTTGACCTGCATTATCAGAATTTATCGTTTCCCCCAGCTTATGTGAATTGAAAGCTACTAGAAAACCAGCTATCCTTGTGCAAAAGATGAGAGAGAGAACTTGGAGATATCGAATTGCACTAAGTGCATTCTGTTTGCCTGTCATGTGATTTGCAGGTAAAATTTAAAAAATCAAATCAGCCAAATATTTTGCTGTTAATTTTTTTGCAGTTTATGGCCAATGGTTATTGCTATTTATAACTTTAAATATTTATAAGTAGCATCATACTTGCCTGAACAATCGTTAAATGGAAAATGGTGGGGGGGGGGGGGGGGGGAGGGACAAAAAGTGATTCAACAGAACATTTTATCCATAATTGGATCTGATTGATTCCAACCATTACAAAACAAAGGTTTTTATTGAGAGCAGAGAGAATAATTGCCGCAGTGTTTTAGCACTGGAAAATGATTTTACCTTTCACAAATACTTTTGACTTAAAAATTACCAAAATTAAAGTAGAGTAATAGTTCAAGCAGAGAAGAGATCAGGGCATAAATTTTGGATTGCTCAACCAGAGCACATGGACCAAATAGCTTCTCTTTGCACTGTCCATTTCTGAGGCTCTAAGTGGAGGAAAAAATTGATCCACTGCCTTGAGAGCCAAAAATGGGTAATTAAGTATCCAAGAATTGAAGCTCAATTCCCCCCAAAAAAACTAGTGATAGATGGAGAAGACTTTTTATTAATCCTGATGAGATTTGTTAAATAAATCATGATTAACACTCTTTTCCATATCTAAACTCATGACACTCCATGCTAAAGCCAAGGCCAGTTGTCTCCATCCTGTCTACAGGCCATATTCCAGGCCACCATCTCTTTGTATCTCTTTTTCAATCTTGTCTCCAATCAAGACACTAGACCCTGCAGTAAATACGATGTAGTAATTATTAGAACTGGTGTTGTCACACTGAAATCACCTGAAGTAAATCAAGTCATTAGGGAGAATTTTGTGCCCATTTATGTAATCATCTTCATTTTTATCTCCCTCTTCCTCCATCACCACCCTAATATAATGAAAAGGTTGTTTTTTTGCCAATTGTATCATCAGCATGTCAGATGTGTCTTAAAGAAAAGGTACTCGTATATACCTGACAAATTTGGCTTTGTACTTCCCTTGGGAATGCATTAAACTTTCATACAATATTGCTTTGGATTGATAACTGTGGCTTTGCTGTGCTCTTCCTAGTTTTGAGTAAATCAAAATAAATAAGCTAAATCAAATAAACTGAGGAACAAATTGAAGAGGGACAGCCCTTTTTAAAGGGATATTGTCTAAATCAAAAAGTCACAAATAAAACGTTAATAGCACTGGAAATTTAATTTAATGTGTATATATATCTATTAAAGGAAAAGGAATCGATTGTCCAGTTAAGTACTCTAATTGGCTACTATTGCTTCTGGGTGGGTAGCTGTTGCTGCTGAGAATTTGCCTCCAGGGAAAGCACGTAGAGGTGATATCATGTCACAGAGCTGATCTGGCACAAATCCATTAAAATTTCCATGCCCTACTGCCTTCAAAGTTGCCTCTGCATGGCTGGGAACATTCAGCCCATTTCTTTGCATATGTTGTCTCCTGAAGATGTTGAAATTTCTCTGCCTTGCCTGTATGAGTTTTGGTGGCAGGTTTGAAATCCTTAGCTGGTCCGTGTGTGCACTTGGCTTTTAATAAATTAATGGTTAAAACTGGTACCTCTCTGATCTGTTTGGCTGATAGACTTCCTAGTAAACCATGATCCTTTGGAAGATTTGTTGATCAGCTGCCTAGGCTGGGAGTTGTAACAGCAAATGATTGTGGGCAGTTACATCAGCAGCCATGGTGCCAGTTTGAATTTTTTTTATCATAAATGCATGATGATGCATCATAATGGGCCAGCAAATAGGAAGAGAAAAATGTAAATGGTTGAGAGATGAAGAAAATCTAACCTGTGTTAGCAGGGAACATGAGTAATTAAGACAAACTGCATTTTACTTTCTGCAAAACTACTGTGTAAGCTAAGCTCACTTGCAAATTTCAATTTGCCCTCCCTTCCACATTACCATGAGCATTTCATTTTTACCTCTGCAACATTGCCAACCTCCTCCTGTGCCTACTCCTAAAGGGTAGCACAGTGGTTAGCACTGCCCTGTCGGTGCCAGGATCCCAGGTTCAATTCTAGCCTTGGGTGACCGTGGAGTTTGCATGTTCTCCCCATGTTGCATGGGTTTCCTCTGGGTGCTCCAGTTTCCTCCCACACTTCAAAGACATACAGGCTACATTGCCTCTTAATGTCTGAGAATGTGTAGGTTAGGGGGATTAGGGTAAATGTGTGGAGTTATGAGTATAGGGCCTGCGTGTAAACCTCTGTCAGAGAATTGATGCAGACTTGATGGGCCAAATGGCTGCCTCCTGCACTGTTGGGATTCTAAGATCTGTGCCTTCTCCTCCCTGCCCCCATCGTAAGCTTGAGTATATATTGCTCCAAGGTTCAGCATTCCTAATGTTCATTCATCATGACCTGCTTCAATCCTCAACAAGCAAATTCGTTGAAAATGTTGCAGCCCATGTTGTACAAAATTACAAACTTTCAATGCCACCCTTTCCAACTTGCCCTGGCTTTTCACACCCTGGAAAGTTAACTTCAAAATCCTTGTTCTTATTTCCAAGTCTCACCATGACCATATTCTGCTGTACCTTAGATTATCTTCTACCTTATAACCCTTTTGGCACTTAGACTCTATTGTTACCTACTTCTTGTGCTCTAACATTTGCTGCTGTCACTTCAATCAAGAAGCTCCCACTCTGTCCAGCTGCCCTCCTTTTTTAAAATTCTCTCCAATTTCTTACCTTCAATTGTAGCTTTAATAAATCCAGCTAGTTGAGTAGTAGGCTAAGCAGTCATGGTAGCAAGGTCAATCAGATTAGAAAAATCTGTTTCTTTGGTAAACTGAGTTGAGTCAGAACTGATCTTTCTCCATTCTGTTAAAATTTCAACTCTACTATTTCAGTTTTTGGATGAATTTTCATAGCATTACTTAAACAGCATTACTTAATAGTTTTTCCAGAATACATTTTCTGAATATTTTTTCATCAATTCCTTTCTGATTTCTGACCTTTCAGATCTCTCATATTAATGTGAATTTGAGTTAAATTTGCTAGTAACTGCTTGCTGCAGTTTCTTTATTGGGTCCATTCTAGCAGGAGATCTGGCAGAAGGGGACGGTTTACTTTCACCAATTTCACAGTCTTACATCCCCTCCCTTAAATTGCAAGATTAGTTTATCAGGCCAGTTAGAATTATTTAATTTGATATTTTAAATCTACATAGTATATTTTTACTATGTACTTGAAAACAAAAAATTTATGGGGAATTTGAGAAAAGAGTAGGGGAGTGGGAATAACTGAGTAGCTCTTAGTGAGCTATTGGAATGTTTGGCCAAGTAGCATCTTTTTGTCTAATATGAATTTGTCTAAATAATATTTGTGTAATTAGGTGGTTTCAGAAGTACCCCCAGAAATTTCATCCCTCATCCAAACCATTTCATCATGATGTATTTTTGTTCCAAAATGATTCACTGCTGAAGCAAGTAATGTGTAATTGAGCAAATTTTGAATTTTATATATGTTAATGTTGTATATTTGAGAATATAAATATTCAAATTAAAATTAAATTGCAAGCAGGGAAGTAATTCAGTTTTGTTAAAGGAACAAGAAAACAGAATCTAAGGTACATTTTTGTAATTTGAAGCACGAGTTGAATAATTATTACTTGTTATTTTTAGTCTACACCTACAACAGCCATATTACTTAACAGCTTTGGTGCTGTGGTGGTGAAATGGCCTCCTTTTACAGCTGAAGATGATTGGAACCAAATACCTTTAATATCCAAACTGTTCTGGTTGGCAGTTCGTTTTTAATTTAAAAAGTCCAATGAAGTTGAATGGGTTTATTGCATACATAAGACACACTCAGCTTGGAAATGCTTTCCTGTTGTTCAAAATTGAAGCAGGGGCCTGCATTAATGTTTGGCCGCAATGCCAACCTTGGAATATTGAGCAGCACTTTGCCTCTAAGTTGAAGATTGTGGATTGAAGTCTCATTTCGATACTTAATCATGAAAATGTAGGATAGCACTTCAGTGTGCTACTGAGGGAGCGATGCATTGCAATTGGGTGCCATTTTCATCTTGGTAAAATGAAATCCCAGCTGGAGGCTGTAAAATATCATGTGGTCCTAGTCAGAAGAGCAAGGAAGTTCTCCTGGTATCTTGGCCACTTGATAGTGTTTATTTATGATGTGGAGATGCTTACCTGACAAAAGCTTGTGGGTTTACTATCAAATAAACTGGTTGGACTTTAACCTGGTGTCATGAGACGACTTATTAGTGTTTATTCATCCAGCAACATCAAAAACAGATGATCTTGCTCTACCTTTATTTCATTGCTAACTATGGGTTGGGTTGCTATTTATGTGGAGCTTGGACCTTCTTCCCGTGTGTGTGGGAGTTTCCTCTGGATGCTCTTCTTTCCTCTCAGGCTCCAAAGAATAGGTTGGATTTTTTTAAAAAACAGAGTTAATTCTTCTGTTTTTTTTTTAGTTTAACTCATCCTCAGTCTAAATGGTACTTTTTCCTCTGAATTATGTCTAATTTTATTCTTTATTTCCCTTCCTGACACTGAACATAATCACAATTGTGACACAGACAAGCAGAAACTGTGGTCTGTCTAAATGTGCCACTTGTTACCTGGTGGCCATTTCACTGGGGGATCTGCTGGTCGTTATTCTCGACCTGATATTGAGGCACATTCCCACTGTTTATCCGGAACAGTTTGATTTTCTGCTGTCACTCCCTGTGTGTAACATCCACGCTGTCCTGCTTTATGCAGCCACTGACTTCTGAGCTTGCTCGGTGCATTTGTATACTGCACTTTCTGCATTGTAGCAGTAACTTCATTTCAAAAGTATTTAATTTGCTGTAAACATGTAAGGATGTCCTGTGATTGTGAAGGTGCTATATAAATGCAAGTCTCTTTATTTCTGTCTATTTTATAACATGTATAGGTGTTGTGCCCCGATGGTTGGTTCTGCCAAACATCTTAAACACTAGAAGTATATTGCAGTATGATGTATTTTAACCTGTACATGGACGACTTTTATACCAATGTAGGTGTAGGAATGAAGCCATTTAAGGGCAACAACTAAGTTTGTGTACTTGTGGTATCTCTGACTGTTGTAACGTTGCCAGTAGTTTCAGTAACATAAAGTCATTATTTATGCTTCCATAAACTTTTGCATTATTAGCCAATTTTTCAGTATCGCTTTGTCTGCTTTGGAGAGCATACAACAAGTGGTCCAATTATTTTGGACCAAGCCTTAGCCTGAATAAAATTGAAACTTTTTATTAGGATCATGTAAATAACGTGTTCTCAAATTTTTACTTGCAAGTTAAATATTTGGGATTTGGATGTAAGGAAACCGTTTTATCTATTGTTAATAGTTAAACTTGTCAAAGTGTTAAGTTTTGATCATCTGCATATTTGTACAATAATGCTCTGTATCAGAAAATCCACTGGTTTTTGTACTCATGCCACAGATATTTGCACCGGGTTTCTGCTCCTATAATTGGCAAGGAGCCAGAAGCGAAGTGTTGGAGGTCAGTATGATGAATATGCAAAGCTGCTGTTCTCAAAATTGATCTGTACTCATAAAAGTTGAGTATCTTCCAGTTGACGTCAGGGTGGATGGGAGTGGCTGGGGTGGTGTAATAATTCTTATATGCTTGTGGAGCACCACTGAGAAAATTGAACTCAAGTATTTGTGGTGGCGTAGCATGATGTGTGAAAATGCATTTGACATCCAAGTGTTGAATATGCACACCTGCCTTGATTTTGTTTTACTCCCACTTTCCAACTGAATTACTGAGAAGAAATCTATTAAGTTTTATTATTTTCTGAAGCTGGAGACAAGGGTTTGAACATGTTCTGATAGTCCTTGCTGTTTTTGTGTGCACCATTGATTTTGTGTTCATCTTGAATGCAGTTCTCCCCTGAGTATTGATCATGCACAAGCTGTTTAAAGTATATTCCCAAATAGCCAAAACCATAACTATATTTCTGTAATTTGAGGTTTTATTGTTTACTATCTTATGTTTACCTCCGATATTCTGAGAATTCACTTCTGAAGTGAGCAAACGGTTGTGTGGAACAATTCAGGAAAAACACACTGCTTGTGATACACAGCAGTCTTTGCTGTTTTTGTGTGCACGACAGTGGGCATCTTTAAAGAGGAAATGCAGCTGATGTGTTTTGGCATCTATCCTTCATTAGTATTTGGTCTGTGTATTCCTAATACTTGATTTAGTTTGGCTCAACTTGCATCTCATGCTGTAGGTAAAAGTAACACTTACAGGACTATAAAGATTGACTATGCAGGGATCTGTTTACTGCTTCTCATTGTAAAATGTTCCAATATCCCTTTGATTTTCTCAGTTAAAGCAAAGTGTATAACTTATTTTTCTATACATGCAATAAGCAGTCTGCTATAGCTTCATGTATACCCAGATTTCCAAGTATTGCTATTGAATTTTCTTCCTTTCAGTGTATTTCCTTCTAGTCCTTTGTATGATCTTATCTCAGTTTCATGGACTCATTCCCAATCCAAAACTTGATTAATAATATTCTGTCAGTCAAGGTGACTGCATTTTTTTATATTGAACTCTAATGATGACATGGAGGGATACAGAGCAGCTTTTTGTGAACCTTGCTTAGCTTATTGAGCTACAAAAAATGCATTATCCAAAAAATGCAGGTGTAATAAGTGAAGAATGCTATGATGTGAAATAATCTGACATTCGTGGGAGATTATTCCAGAGCATATTATGCAGGAGGCCTGTTAGACTTTGACTGTTTTATACTTCTGGAACTAACTAGCTAGTTTAGCTTAGGTCTAACTAGGTTTTTCTCCCCCACGGTCCAACATGAGAATAAATTAAAGCAGAATAGCGGTTCTGCTCAGTATCAATATAATTATTTTGGAGTTTTAAGTTTCACACTCCAGATGGAGTTTTCAGTGATGTTGTGACACAGATTATATTACATTTCATTATTGAATATTGCTCTTTGTTTTTATTAAAAACAAAGCATACAATCAAAGCAAGTATTAACTAGTTCAAAATATAGATTGTACACTACAGTTTTCAGATGCAACACACCATTTTCTAATCAAGGCATTGAAATACTGAAATGTTTGACATTGCATCATATTCACCCAAAAAAAATTGTATCTCTTTCCAGCCATACCCCCAACTTTTCTTAGATCATTTGCTCTACCTCTGTCTCTCTGTATCCCTCTCTCTACCCCTACTCCCCATGCATCATAGGCATACACTAAATTCATAGAAATTGATATTAGCAGTTAGGTGTACTTTTATACTTTTTTCCATTTTAAGCCAGTTTGTGTCTATTCACTTAATTTTATGAATTATCTTTGTTTGTCTCACAGTTTGGTTCTCTGATAGCTTTCATTTTAACATTTTTTAAAAAGCATAAATATGTCCATTATTTCTGGAGCAGCACTTCAAATAAAATGTTCACAACTTTGTCTACCAAGTTCAGTGGTGTATATAAGCTGTCGGCAGGTCTATGCTTTTAATAACTTTAATGTGCGTTATTTACTGCATCGACTAGGTAAAGGTAAAATCACCATTGTCCCAGGTAGCAATAGGCTGCTCTCCCCTTTGAGGGGGGGAAGCTGACTTGTGGTGATTTAACCTGAGCATCACCACACTTCAGATGAGGGACAAGTATGAAACCATCATGAGTATATTACTGTCCTTTAACTAAAGGCCAGCTGATGTGGAATTATTTGCATCTTTTGAAATTTTAAAGAATGTTGCCAATTTGAAATGGAGAACTACATCTGAAATTTGTGACGATAAAATTTTGTATTTGTAGGACTTTTCCTCGATTTAGAGAACTTTTATATTTTTCTCAAATAGTAATGCAATCAGAATTGTTTCCACTTCTAATTTTGAATTAGTTGCATGCTTTAAACATATCATGCCTGTTGATTGAAGTAATTTTATTTGCGCTTGTGCCTTATTTCATCCCTTAATATGCACTTGGATCTAAATGTTTCAAGCAGGAATTAATCTGGAATATTTTCCTCCAGTAATACATGGATCTGAGATTTTGGCTTTGAAGAAAAGACTTTGGTATTAATCAGCTTTACTCAGACATTGTGGTTTCTAGAAAGGCCCAGGTGGTTTTTAACATTCATATGTATTCAAGCTGTTAGAAGTTTGGCTAATAGGAATTATCACAATAATAGTAGGAAGTCTGCAATTCTTTTCAATCACTTTTGGGATAAGTGATCACAATATGGTTGAATTTCTGATACTGCTGGAGGGTGAGAAAGTAGTGTCCTCTAGCAGAATTGACGAATGTAGACTGGGAGCACTAACTGCTTGGTAGTACAGCTGAGGAACAGTGCAGGATTTTTAAGGAAATTTTTTTTTAATACTCAGCAAAAATATATTCCGGTGATAAAGAAGGATTGTAAGAAAAGGGATAACCAGCCATGGATAATGAAGGAAACAAAGAGTATTAAGTTAAAAACAGATGCGTACAGACTGGCCAAAACAAGTGGGGAATTAGAAGATTGGGAAAGCTTTAAAAAACAACAAAGAATGACTAAGAAAGCGATAAAGAAAGGAAAGATAGATTATGAAACTAAACTAGCTCAAAATATAAAAAAGGATAGTAAACATTTTTACAAATATAAAAAGGAAGAGAGTGGCTAGAGTGAATGTTGGACCCTTGGAGGACGAGAGGGGGGATCTAAAGTCTCAGCCATTTCTTCATTTCCCACTATTAAGTTTTTTTTTGTGTCAGCCTTCATGGTGGAGAACACAAATAGCTTACTGAATATTAACGATCGAAGGTTGGTAGGAGGTGAGATCCTTAATATAATTACTGGTACTAAAGAGGTAGTGCTTGGTAGATCAATGGGACTGAAGGTAGACAAGTCCCCAGGCCTGGATGGAATGCATCCCAGGGTACTGAAAGAAACGGCAGAAATAATAACAGATGTGTTAGTTATTTATCAAAATTCACTGGACTCTGGGGAAGTGCCTGCTGATTGGAAAGCAGCTACTGTTACACCGCTTTTTTAAAAAAGTAAGTAGACAAAAGGCCAGTAACTACAGACTGGTTAGCTTAATGTCTGTAGTTGGGAAAATGTTGGAATCCATCATTAAAAAAGAAATAGCAGGACACCTGGAAAGGAATAGTTCAATCAAGCAGATGCAGCATGGATTCATGAAGGGAAAGTCATGTTTGACAAATTTACTGGATTTTTATGAAGATGTGATTATTGTGGTTGACAGAGGGGAACTGATGGATGTGGTGTTTTTAGATTTCCAGAAGGCATTCGATAAGATGCCTCACAAAAGGTTGCTGCAGAAAATTAGGATACGTGGAGTTCGGGGTAAAGTGTTAGCTTGGGTTGAGGATTGGCTAGCTAACATGAAGCAAAGAGTTGGAATAAGTGCTAAAGGACAGTAACATACTCATGATGGTTGGCAGTTGGTGACTAATGGCGTGCCGCAGGGATCGGTACTGGAGCCTTAACTGTTTATCATATACGTGGGCGATGTGGAGGAGGGGACTGAATGTAGGGTAACGAAGTTTGTGATGACAAAGATGAGTGGGAAAGTGAATTGCGTGGAGGACATGGAAAGTGTGCAGAGATTTGGATAGGCCTAGTGAGTGGGCAAGGATCTGGCAGATGGAGTATAACATTGGCAAATGTGAGGTTATCCACTTTGGAAGAAATAATAGTAAAATGGAATATTATTTAAATGGTGAAAAATTACAACATGCTACTGTGCAGAGGGACCTGGGGGGCCCTTGTGCACGAATTGCAAAAACTCAGTCTGCAGGTGCAGCAGGTGATCAAGAAGGTGAATGGAATGTTGGCCTTTATCACGAAGGGGATAGAATATAAAAGCAGAGAGGTCTCGCTGCAACTGTACAAGGCACTGATGAGGCTGCAACTAGAGTACTGTGTGCAATTTTAGTCCCCTTATTTGCAAAAGGATACATTGGCCTTGGAGGGAGTACAGAGAAGGTTCACTAGGTTGATACTGGAGATGAGGTTAGCTTACGAGGAGTGATTGAGTAGATTGGGCTTGTACTCTGAGTTTAGAAGCTGAAGGATGGTCTTATAGAGCCACATAAGATAATGAAGGGGTAAATACGGTATTGGTCGAGAGATTCTTTTCACTTAGAAAGGAAACCAGAACTAGAGGGCACAGCCTTAAAATAAAGGGGGGGTTCAGTTTAGAACAGAGTTGAGGAGGAACTTCTGTCAGGGAGTAGTGAATGTCTTGAATTCTCTGTCCATTTGAAGTGGTGGAGGCTACCTCATTGAATATGTTTAAGTCACGGGTAAATAGATTTCTGATCAATAAGGGAAATAAGGGTTATGGGAAGCAGGTAGGGTGGGTAAGTAGAACTGATCCACTTCAAATCAGCCATGATCTTATTGAATGGCAAGGCATGCTTGAGGGGCTAGATGGCCTACTCCTCCTATCTCTTGTGTTCTTAGTAGATGTGGTGTTAATACCAGCTCTAATATTTGCTCTAATGTTATGAGAGGAAAGGCAAATGCTCTGCGATGGACTTCTGTTGATCTATTTGGAGCAAAGTCTTGAATGGCAAATCACTGATCTGCCCGTAAATTGTTCTGTCATATTCAAGTTCTAAATTTGAAACAAAATAAGCCTTGGTGAAATAGTGAGAAGCCAGGCACAGCTGCATGGTCGTAGCAGCTTTGATAATGGAAATTCTGATTCTGTTAGAATTTTCTGAATAGCATGGGGATGTGTGACTGGTGTAAGACTGGTTTGGGAACGGAGAGAAAAAAGACTTTCCTGATGAATTTCCTCTTTCAGAGGAATTGCTCCATTTCCAACTGGAAATTCTGAAGATTTGCTGACTAACTGGGTCAAGCAAAGCCTACACCTAAGTATACTTATCATCTGGTTTTATCATCTCTTTTCCAGTTCTAGGCATTTGGCTATGAGACACAAAATGATCTGTTTCTTCTAAAGATGTACCAAGCCAAACACAAAGTCATTATAATGTGAATAAACCTGGATGTCCATCTGGCATTGATCTGTGCATTGCTTTCTGACGCAACAAAGGCACACCCTAATCTACTAACCCCATTACTATCTGGGGCTTGTGCCAACATTGGGAGAGCTGTCCCTGTGACAACTTGAGCAACAGCTTGGCAATAGTAATATCTACAAAATTGTACTTTTCATTGCGACCCAGGCTACTCCATCACTGCCAATGTCTTGTGCTGAAAGCAGGATAGAACTGCCAGATGTGATATAGAGCAGGGAGGAAGTAGCCATAGAAGTCCTTAATTTAAGGGAAGTAAAGGTACAGAGTGTATGGAGTAATTTGACTACTGTTCAAGTTGCCAAGCCTTGAAGGGCAGAGCTGCCAGTTTGGGCCTACCTGCTGCAGGTGATAAAGGAACATAGAGGTGCGTTGTGCTATGTGGCACTACGACTGTGCTGAATGGGATAGATTCAGAAGAGACTGAGCAGCTTAAAACCCGGTGTCTGAAGTTCAGTGGACTGTCAGCAACAGAACTCCATCATGAGGTATAACTACATGGACCACCAAATCATTCACTCTACCATTACAAACTAGCTAGGAGATGAAATTTGGTTCAACCAGATATAGAAGAGCATACCGGGAATTGTACCAGGCATCCATAAAAATAATTGTTAACTTGGTGAAGCTAAAACACGGGAAGGTATGTATATTAAACAGCAAAGAAACATACTATTGACAGAATCAAGTGATTGAACACCAAACAAGTCAGCTCAGAGCTCACCGATCATATCCAGTCATAAATGATGGTGGTGGACAGATAAACAAATGAATAGAGGATGAGGAAGCTCCACGAACAATTCTACTCTCAATGGTATGCCCCAGCTCGAGTGCAAAAAACAAGGCTGAAGCATTTGCCGGCATCTTCAGCCAGACCACCTGAGTTAATGATCCATCTTTGCCTTCACTGTCACCATCTTCAGCCAATTCAATTAACTTCACATAATATCATGAAACAGCAAAGTATACAGTGTCCTAGTAACAAACAGTCTCTCATCAAACATTTCCAGTACTGCTGCTACAGTGGCATCTACCTGACACAGTGGAAACTTGCAGGTATATCCTGTCCACAAAGCAGACAAATCCAATCAGTGATAACTACCACTGCCAACCTGTTGTCAATCATCAGAAAAGGAATTGTTGATGATGCTGCTAAGTAACATTTGCTCTTCAACCTGCTTTACATTCTCAGTTTGGATTCTACTAGAAACACTTGGCTACAGCCCTCATTGATTTTTGCTCCATCATATGGTCAAGAATGGAGATGTTTGTTGATATTGTTTAGTGTCTAGTTCCATTTATATCATCTTGGACAAGGAAGCAGTCTCTGCCTGTAAGCAGCAAGACCTGGACAACTTTCAGTACTGGGCTAATGAGCTCAACTAACGTGCTACCAGTGTCAGGTAATGACTGTTCCCAATAGAAGAAAGATTAATTACATTCAATGCCTTTACCATTGCTGAATTCCCATCGTGATTCGGGGGTCACCGTTGGCTAGAAACCTAACTGAATCAGCCCCATAAATGAGTGCTTATAAAAGCAGTTCAAAGACTGGGTTTTCTGCAGCATGTGACTTGTCTTCTGACTCCACAAAGACTGTCTGTCATCTATAAGGCATAAATTGGAAGTGTAATTAAGTATCCTCCATCTATTTGGAGGAGTGCAGCTCCAGTAGTTGAAGTTGGATTCCATCCAGAACAAAGCTGCAGCTTGATTGGACCTTACCTAGCCGCCTGAACACACACTTCCTCTACCACTGGCACGCTGTGGCTGTAGTATGTATTCTCCATAAAATGTACTGCAGCAGTTTGTCAAATCTCTAAGCGTCAATTTAGTCCACAACTGTCACCACTAGAAGTACAAGTAGGCACGTGAACAGACCACCATCTACGAATTCTCCTCCAAACCCATCATGACTGGAAAATAAATTGCTGTTTCTTCTTAGTTGCTGTCCCTCCCAGCACCAGACATCCTGGTGCTTTTTGGTGAGATATACAAGTGAATGGAGAAAATTCGATGGCAGTGTTCTCACATTTTCCTGGCCTGTAATAAACCTTAAAACAATATTGCCAAATCAGATTAATTGGTTACTAAACTCAGTGCGTAAAATGCATTATCTTCAATTTAAACTATAAAATAATCCTTAGTATTGTCCCATCACCCTGCCACATTGAGATTTGCTCTTTTCTAGCTGTTCATTTACTCCTGCCCCAGGATTCTTGTTCTACACTTTTTACTGCCTTTGTCCCTCCTGGCTTTTTCTGTAATCTGTTTCTCATGTCCTGAGTTTGTGGCAGCTCACCACCCATTACATTCTTGAGAGTAATTGAAAGTATGCAATAAATGCTGCAACAAATGAGCACATAAAATAAGTTCCTGTATTTCCTTATCAAAACAGTGTGCTGCAAGCATTCTGGATATTTGGAAGAGGAGATATTGATTTCCTACAATTTTGGTTTAAATAGAATCCCTACATTCAAGCACATCAAGTCTGCATCTTACTCAAGCTCTCTTTCCCCACCTATCCTGTATCCCCACATGCAATGCTAACTACGGTGCCATGTGCCACATAACTGCAGCCTTGCATTTCTAGTACTATTCTAGTACTATACTCTTGTGCACTATCCCTAGCAGCTTGTCATCTTTCTCAAAATGTCGTGTCAGGAATAGATGATAATACTTCAGTTGGTCTTCGGTCGGTCATTCAGAAAGGTTTGGCATATCTTCCCTGCTTTTGTGTTGCAGTCCTGTTTCTTGTTTCTAACTATGTGGGCTTTGAACTTTGAGGCAGCAGGTTGATTATCGGTGTTGAACAAAGTGCTCACTGACTCAGTGATGCACAATCTGCACACACACTGTCGTCTACATATCAGCGAATTTCCAACTGGAAAGTCTACTTCCAATGAATGACAATGAAAACTAAGCTTCTCCTGTTGGGGAATTGAACCACGATCTCCCATGTGAAAATTGAACGAACTTGCAGCAAAAGCTGATGGCAAGGAGATGGGGCTGATGACTGAAATTGCATTTCTAGTGCTGCTTTGTGCATTTGATTCAACTGCAGCCTTAACAATGAACTCTCATGAAGTTCTGTGAATGCGAATAGTATTATAATATATTATATTAGTATAATATAATTAGTATAATATAGTATATATAATTAGTATAATACTATAATAGTATTATAATAGAATGCGAATAGGAGTTGAACAAATTGTGTAAAAATATTTGTTTGACATAAAAACAAAATGAGGTTAAATTCAATGAGAACATCATAAATACAGCTTGTTGGTTTGAATTCAGAAAATATTTGCAGCACTAAACATGGCTACCAAGATTAAATTTAAAAAGAACACCGGGAATGGGGAGTTGGATTTAACAGTCTAGGTTTTTAAATATCTAACAAATAACATTTTTTGTAAACTTGCTATAATTTATTACATCCTACTTGTACTTAATTTTGGGTGGATTGTGAAAGGGTCAAATTTGGTTGCGATCATTTTAAAAATTTCCTTTCACCCCCTATTATCTCAAATGTTAAGTTCATTTTATAACACACAATTTATTGCAAGCGTATTGCCACAATTACTAATAAATCTGCTAACAGTGCTTCCAGGTCATGGTGCCATGAATTAGGTTTACAGTTGTAAAAGTTACTTCCTTGCCAGAGTTTCCTGTTTTTTTCAATTAACCAATGCTTTTTTCACTTCATCATTGTACATTTAGTCACTTGGTGGTACAGAAATTGATTGAATTCTAATCTCATCTGCCTGGAAGAATCCACCCTGTTTAGTGAGAAATAATATGGCACAAGAATTTGAAGAGTGGAAGAATGATAAGTTGTATCTTAGTTAAGTCCAGAAATATTTTTTTCTCAGGTGGCAATGTAGATTTGTATATTTGTAACCAAGTTACTTTGTCCTGTTCATGCTTATTCATCTTGTACTTGAGCAGAATGGAAAAATTATTACTCAGAACTATTTTCAGCTGGTCATTTCTTTATTTTTCTCTTGTTAGTTTTGTAGCACCTTTTGCCTATATCAGAAGGTGGTTGATTTAAGCCTCATAAGCTTCACATTCAACACAATTCAGATCAACACTGAAACTCAGTGTGGAAATGCTGCTTTTTGGTCAGATATACAAGTGAATGGAGAAAATTCTATGATAGTGTTTTCCCGTTTTCCTGGCCTGCAATAAATCTTGAAACAATATTGCCGAATCAGATTAATTAGTTACTAGACTCAGTGCATAAAATACACTGTCATCATCCGTGTTAATCTGTAAAGTTATCTTTAGTATTTTTCCATTGCCCTGCCACATTGAGGTTTGCTCTTTTCTCACTATTCGTTTACTCCAGCCCGAGGACTCTTGTTCTGCACTTTTTACTGCCTTTGTCCCTCCCTGCTCTTTCCGTAATCTGTTTCTCATGTCCTGAGTTTTCTTCCTATTTATCTCCACTGCCCTCTGCTGTATTATTGAGCTGCGTTTCTGTTTTACCAGTTGGAGAAAGAAAAATATTGCCTATTTCAGTGAGCTTCATTGTATATACTTTTCTCTTTGAACACAATAAATGCTTGGCATGGAATGAAAGGTATGTTCTGCTTTAATGAGCAGGCATGCACCTGGAATTATTAACTTATTGCCTGCAGCCGTTTTCACTCTTGATGTACACTGACATGACTGCATTATAGAACATAGAACATAGAACAATACAGCACAGAACAGGCCCTTCGGCCTTCGATGTTGTGCCGACCAAAATAAAAAGCAATGCCCCTCCTAACTAAACCATTCCCTTCTCATCCATATACTTATCAACTAACCTCTTAAACGCCACCAAACTTGGCGCATCTACAACAGCTGCAGGCAGGGCATTCCACTCCCTAATCACTCTTTGAGTAAAGAACCTACCTCTGATATCCGTCCTATAACTCATACCCCTTAATTTAAAGCTGTGTCCCCTCGTGCTAGCTTTCTCCATCCTAGGAAAAAGGCTATCACTGTCCACCCTATCTAAACCTCTAATCATCTTATATGCTTCAATAAGATCCCCTCTTAGCCGCCTCCTTTCTAACGAAAACAACCTCAAATCCTTCAACCTCTCTTCATAGGACCTGCCCTCCATACCAGGCAACATCCTGGTAAACCTCCTCTGTACCCTCTCCAATGCCTCCACATCTTTCTTATAATGTGGGGACCAGAACTGCACACAATACTCCAAGTGCGGCCGCACTAGAGTTTTGTACAGCTGCAACATGATGCTGCGGCTCCTAAATTCAATCCCCCTACCAATAAAAGCTAAGACTCCATATGCCTTCTTAACAACTTTATCCACTTGACTGCCTACTTTCAGGGATCTATTGACACATACACCAAGATCCTTCTGTTCCTCAACACTATTAAGAGCCCTACCATTAGCCCTATACTCTACACATTTATTGTTCCTGCCAAAGTGCATTACCTCACACTTTTCCACATTAAACTCCATTTGCCACCTCTCGGCCCAATGATGTAGAGATGCCGGCGTTGGACTGGGGTAAACTCAGTAAAGGTTTGCAACACCAATTTTAAATCCAACCAATTTATTTGATAGTAAATCCGCGAGCTTTCGACACTGTGTTGTGCCTTCGTCAGGCAAGTGCAGTGTTCTGATCTGCAGAGGCACTCATATCCACACAGACAGTTACAGATTGCTGATTAGAATGCAAATCCTTACATCTAACCTGCTATTCAAGTGTTAAAGTAGCTAACAATGTGTGTGAAGGGAATCCTGAGCATTGGTTAGAGAATTGTGTATTTTCTCCAGACAGCACAGTAAGTGAGGTTTTTTGCTAATCCAGGCAAGTTACGGGGTTACAGATAGTGTGACATGAAGCCAAGATCCCTGTTAAGACCGTCCTCATGCGTGCGGAACTTGGCTATCAGTCTCTGCTCAGCAACTCTGCGCTGTCGTGTGTCACGAAGGCCCCCTTGAAGAACATTTACCCACAGGTCGGAGGCCAAATGCCCATGACTGCTGAAGTGTTCGCCCACAGGAAGGGAACTGTTTTGCCTGGTGATTGTTGAGTGATGCTCATTCATCCGCTGTCGTAGTGTCTGCATGGTCTCCCCAACGTACCATGCTTCGGGACATCCTTTCTTGCAACGTATTAGGTAGACAACGTTGGCCGAGTTGCAAGAGTATGTACCATGTACCTGGTGAATAGTATCCTCACGTTTGATTATGTCGTCCGTGTCTATGATCTGGCATGTCTTGCAGAGGTTGCTGTGGCAGGGTTGAGTGGTATTGTGGCCACCGTTCTCCTGAAGGTCGGGTAGTTTGCTGCGAACAATGATCTGTTTAAGGTTGTGCGGTTGTCTGAAAGCAAGAAGTGGGGGGGTGGGGGTGGCCCTAGCGAGATGTTCATCGTCATCGATGACATGTTGAAGACTCCGGAGAAGATGTCGTAGCTTCTCCGCTCCAGGGAAGTACTGGACAACAAAGGGTACTCTGTCCACCTTGTCCCGTGTTCGTCTTCTGAGGAGATCAGTGCGGTTTATCGCTGTGGCACGTTGGAACTGTCGATCGATGAGTCGAGCGCCATATCCTGTTCTCACGAAGGCATCCTTCAGCGTCTGGAGGTGTCTGTCACGATCCTCCTCATCTGAGCAAATTCTGTGTATACGGAGGGCTTGTCCATAGGGAATGGCTTCTTTAACATGTCTAGGGTGGAAGCTGGAGAAGTGGAGCATTGTGAGGTTGTCTGTCGGTTTTCGGTACAGTGAGGTGCTGAGGTGACCGTCCTTGATGGAGATGTGTGTGTCCAAGAATGCAACTGATTCTGGAGAATAGTCCATGGTGAGTCTGATGGTGGGATGGAACTTGTTGATATCATCATACAGTTGTTTCAATGATTGTTCACCATGAGTCCAAAGGAAAAAGATGTCATCAATGTATCTAGTATATAACCTTGGTTGAAGATCTCGTGTGGTGAAGAAGTCTTGTTCGAACCTGTGCATGAAGATGTTGGCATACTGAGGTGCGAATTTGGTCCCCATGGCTGTTCCGTGTGTCTGGATGAAAAGCTGATTGTTGAAGGTGAAGACATTGTGGTCCAAGATGAAGCGGATGAGTTGTAAAATTGCATCCGGAAACTGACAGTTGTTGGCATTGAGTACTGAGGCAGTTGCAGCAATACCGTCATCGTGCGGGATGTTGGTGTAGAGTGCCGAGACATCCATTTTGACAAGGAGTGTCCCTGGTTCAACTGCTTCATGCGTGCCGAGTTTCTGTAGGAAGTCCGTAGTGTCAAGACAAAAGCTGGGGGTTCTTTGTACAATGGGTTTCAGGATGCCCTCGATATAGCCGGAGAGGTTCTCTCACAGGGTCCCATTGCCCGATATGATGGGACGGCCGGGTACATTTGCCTTGTGTAAATTTGGGAGGCAGCAGAGATCTCCAATGCGGGGAGTACGTGGAATGAGTGCCATCAACCGTACTTACAAGACAGTCCCAAACACAACGCAAGGCCATCCGTGCTCTCAAGACCAACCACAACATTGTCATCAAACCAGCAGACAAAGGAGGCGCCACCGTCGTACTGAACAGAACAGGCAACAACAGTTGTACCGACAACTAAACAATGTGAAACACTACAGACAGTTACCAGCGGATCCGACCAAAGAACACACCCGTCAACTCAACACTCTGATCGAAACCTTTGATCCGGACCTTCAGAACACCCTCCGGACTCTCATTCCACGTACTCCCCGCATTGGAGATCTCTACTGCCTCCCAAAGATACACAAGGCCAACGTACCCGGCTGTCCCATCGTATCGGGCAATGGGACCCTGTGTGATAACCTCTCCGGCTATATCGAGGGCATCCTGAAACCCATTGTACAAAGAACCCCCAGCTTTTGTCTTGACACTATGGACTTCCTACAGAAACTCAGCACACATGGAGCAGTTGAACCAGGGACACTCCTTGTCACAATGGATGTCTTGGCGCTCTACACCAACATCCCCCACGACGATGGTATTGCTGCAACTGCCTCAGTACTCAATGCCAACAACTGTCAGTTTCCGGATGCAATTTTACAACTCATCCACTTCATCTTGGACCACAATGTCTTCACTTTCAACAATCAGCTTTTCATCCAGACACATGGAACAGCCATGGGGACCAAATTTGCACCTCAGTATGCCAACATCTTCATGCACAGGTTCGAACAAGACTTCTTCACTACACGAGATCTTCAACCAAGGTTATATACTAGATACATTGATGACATCTTTTTCCTTTGGACTCATGGTGAACAATCATTGAAACAACTGTATGATGATATCAACAAGTTCCATCCCACCATCAGACTCACCATGGACTATTCTCCAGAATCAGTTGCATTCTTGGACACACGCATCTCCATCAAGGACGGTCACCTCAGCACCTCACTGTACCGCAAACCGACAGACAACCTCACAATGCTCCACTTCTCCAGCTTCCACCCTAGACACGTTAAAGAAGCCATTCCCTATGGACAAGCCCTCCGTATACACAGAATTTGCTCAGATGAGGAGGATCGTGACAGACACCTCCAGACGCTGAAGGATGCCTTCGTGAGAACAGGATATGGCGCTCGACTCATCAATCGACAGTTCCAACGTGCCACAGCGATAAACCGCACTGACCTCCTCAGAAGACGAACACGGGACACGGTGGACAGAGTACCCTTTGTTGTCCAGTACTTCCCCGGAGCGGAGAAGCTACGACATCTTCTCCGGAGTCTTCAACATGTCATTGATGACGATGAACATCTCGCTAGGGCCACCCCCACCCCCCCACTTCTTGCTTTCAGACAACCGCACAACCTTAAACAGATCATTGTTCGCAGCAAACTACCCGACCTTCAGGAGAACGGTGGCCACAATACCACTCAACCCTGCCACAGCAACCTCTGCAAGACATGCCAGATCATAGACACGGACGACATAATCAAACGTGAGGATGCTATTCACCAGGTACATGGTACATACTCTTGCAACTCGGCCAACGTTGTCTACCTAATACGTTGCAAGAAAGGATGTCCCGAAGCATGGTACATTGGGGAGACCATGCAGACACTACAACAGCGGATGAATGAGCATCACTCAACAATCACCAGGCAAAACAGTTCCCTTCCTGTGGGCGAACACTTCAGCAGTCATGGGCATTTGGCCTCCGACCTGTGGGTAAATGTTCTTCAAGGGGGCCTTCGTGACACGACAGCGCAGAGTTGCTGAGCAGAGACTGATAGCCAAGTTCCGCACACATGAGGACGGTCTTACCAGGGATCTTGGCTTCATGTCACTATCTGTAACCCCCGTAACTTGCCTGGATTAGCAAAAAACCTCACTCACTGTGCTGTCTGGAGCAAATACACAATTCTCTAACCAATGCTCAGGATTCCCTTCACACACATTGTTAGCCACTTTAACACTTGAGTAGCAGGTTAGATGCAAGGATTTGCATTCTAATCAGCAATCTGTAACTGTCTGTGTGGATATGAGTGCCTCTGCAGGTCAGAACACTGGATTTGCCTGACGAAGGCACAACATAGTGTCGAAAGCCCGCGGATTTACTATCAAATAAATTGGTTGGATTTAAAATTGATGACTGCATTAGTCAATGATTTTCACCATGGTGTTGTTGAACTTTTAACTAGTTCATTACTAAATAATCTATTGATAAACAGCCCATTGTAATCACTAGTCTGAGTAGAAAACCACATAGCACCTTCTGTGGATGTATGTTTGGTTGCCATAAGAGCTTCCAGCACCTTTTATTTCATTGTAATCACAATTGCTTTGATTGTACTGTGAATGTGGTTTCTTTGGTCAAAAAGCTAAAGCAAGTGCTCCCACTGTGATAATGTCAGGCTGTTGAATGCTTTGACATTTATTACAGGTTTTGTTATCCTATTGCAACTGATTGTGGTGTTTCACCATACATGTAATTGTCAGCGATTAGACTTAACAATACAGGTATTGACATTTCAAGCACCCGGTCATACAGGGGACAAGTGGTTGTCGCTTAATAAGTAGCATGTAATGGTCAATCCATAGCAATTGATTTGCTGTATGTTTAGAACAAAAGTCTATATGAGACCTGTGTCTTGTCATCTTTATATCAGCGTACTGACAAATTCAGTTCAGTTGGAACATATAGTTCTCTATAATGTTTATGTAATGTATTGCCTTATGGTATATAGGGACAAAAATATTACTCAGAATTTTGCAGAAAGGCTATTCAGCTCATCTGGACTGTGCTGATGTTTATGCACCCCTCACTTACTTATCTAACTTATTCTTAAATGGCTATACAATTTGCATGAGCTACTTCGAGGTAGTGAATTCCACATTCTATTACCTCAGTTAGCACTATTGCTCATAGCACCCAGGTTCACTTCTGGCCCTGGATGACTATATGTGGCATTTGCACATTTTCCCCGTGTCTGGATGTGTGTCCTCCAATTAAGATGCTCTTCGGAGAGTTGGTGCAGGCTCGATGGGTCTTCTTCCAGTGTTTACGTTGTGTATTATTTCACTCCTCCTTTCCCCATCACACCACCATCACTGCATTGTTTTTATTTCACATTCATGTTCTGTCTCCCTTTTTCTCTTGTTCTTTTTACGAATTATTTTTTATTCTCCCTTTTTCTTCTGTAAATCTCTGAAGATATCCACCAGATTCCAATGAATTTTAATGCATACATGCTGCATTTTTCTTAATTCTAGTAAGGCAAAATGGCAGATAGCATTAAGCTTCATAATCATATAATATTTATAACTCAGAGGGAGGCCATTTGGTCCACTGTGTCCATACTGGCTCACTGCAAGAGCAACTCTGCCAATTCCACTTCATTCTTTCCTAAATTGTTTTTCTCTTGAGGTGCTTTTCCAATTTCCTTTTTACAAACCAGGATTCAATTTCCTACTCCACACCCTCAGGCAATACATTCCAGAATCTAACCGCTCACTGGATAAAAATATTTGCCTTCGTGTCACCATTACTACTTTTGTCAGTCATTTTAAATCAGTGTCTTCTGGTTCTATATCTTCCACTGATAGAAATAGTTTCTCATTAACTGCTCTGTTGACACGTAAATAATTTGTAAGACCTCTATTAAATCTCCTTTACCTCTTCTCTAACAAGAGCCCTGACTTTGTGAATCCATGTAGCTGAAGAGTTTCATTCCTAGAACCCTTTTTCATAACTTTTTACTGCATTTTTCTAATACATCACATTCTCCCCGTAGTACCCAGAAGTAGACACTGTTCCTGTTAAGGTTGAACCAGTGAAGATTGACCACAGCTTCCTTGTTTTTGTACTCTTCTCTAGTTGTTGTGCTGACTTTTGTAATTTGCCCTTCCATCTTCAGCAATTTGTGCAGATGTACCCTCAGATCTTGCTGTTCCTCTTCCTCCTTTAGAATTGTGATTTTTTTTTTTATTGCCTTACCTCATTCTTCCTACCAAAATGTGTCTTATCTTTTATACATCAGACTTCATCTGCCTCCCTACAATGAGTTTCATCTGTCATGTTTCCAGCCATTCCACCAACCTGTCTCAGTCCTCTTGAAGTTTGTCACTACCCTCACAGTTCAAGTTTTGTGTCAACTGCAAACTTTGGTATTATGCTCTGGTCATTAATGTAGTGTAGCATTAGAGCAGTATACCAAATCCTGTGCAACCACACTTAACCTTCTTCCAGCCTGAAAACCAAACTCTGTGCCTATGCTGCCCCAGCACTTTTATTCTATGGATTTCAATCTTCAGCCTTATTTTGTTGTCACAAAATTCAATCAAGTTAAATGTGAGTTGCCTTTAACACATTCATGATGACATTCTTTAATTAATCCATGTCAGTCAAATTGCTGTTAAGTTTGCTCAGATTATTGTTCTGAAAAGCTTTCCCACCACTGAAGTTAAACCAGCTGACTGTCCTTTATTCATAAAACCCCTACAGTGCAGAAAGAGGTCATTTGACCCATTGAATCCTGCCCAGGCCCAACCCCCGACACCGAGGCAACTTAGCAGGCCAACCAGCCTAACTTGCACATCTTTGGAGTGTGACAGGAAACCAGACAAAACCCATATAGGCACAGGGAAAACTTGTAAACTACACACGTGGTTCAATTCCGGCTTCGGGTGACCCAGGTCCCCAGCTGTATGAGGTGGCAGCACTAGCCACTGTGTCACCGTGCAGCCCTAGTGCTGGGTTTATCCTTGTGCTTCTTCAAAAAAACAATGTAACATTTACAATTCTGCAGTGATCTTGGGCACAGCCCACGTTTCTAAGACCAGATGAAAGATTAGGGCCAATACCTCTGCAATTTCCATCTTTATTTCCCTCAACATTCTCTGATACATCCCAGCTGGTCCTAGTCACTCATGAACTTGAAATAATTGAAAACTTTTATAATACAACCTCTATCAATTACTCGCCCAACCAGCATCTCAACTACTTCATTTTTTACTATGATTTCAATAGTTATTTCTTTGATAATGACAGATACAAGTACTCATTTAGTGCCCTAAGTTTAGTACCTTCTATGCCTAGGTTCTTTTGGTTTCTAATCATCCTCTCTGGTCACCTACAACCTTTTTCCCATTTATTTGTTGATATAAAACAAAATCTGAAAGTTTTCTGCTCAATCTCTTCTCAAACACCTCTTTTGTCACTCTTTCTACTTTCTCTATGAATTCTACATATTCAGCCTGCTTTTCATATGTATTGCCAACTGGAAATCTGTGCCATGCCCCATTTTAGACTTCATTTTACACTTCATTTCTTTCTTTATCCAGGTAGCTCAGGTTTTGGTTGCTTTCCCTTTCCCCATGTGAGAAAGTAACACAACAGTACCCAAACCTCTGTAGTTAAGTGACATTATACTATCTGCATCTGCAGCCGAACATTGAAGATTGGTCTCATGCTGGGATGTGGAATACAGATTATGCAATAACAAGGTATTCTTACAGAAAGAACCAAGTAGAATTTATATGGTACCTTCAGTGTTCCAAGTGTGTTCCAAAGCATTTTGCAGCCAGAGAATTACTTTTGAAATGCAATGTTACACGGTAACCACTGCCACCATTTTGCACAAAGCAAATGATCTGTCAGATAAAAGCAAAATACTGCAGATACTGGAATGTGAAATAAAAATAGAAAATGCTGACAAATCTCACCAAGTCTGACAGCATCCGTGGGGAAAGAATAGAGTGAATGTTTTGAATCTAAATGACCCTTCGTCAGATCTAACAAAGAATCATCTAAAGTTCAAACATTGGGTCTATTCTCTCCCCACAGATGTTGTCCGATCTGAGATTTTCCAGAATTTTCTGTTTTGGAATGAACTGACTTAGTAGCTTTGATTGAAGGATGACTGTTGACCAGGACGTTGTAAGAATTCCTATGCTGCTCTAGCATCAGAGCATTTTCTGGTGCACCTCAACAGGAAGATGAGGCCTTAACTTAATGCCACATCCAACAACAGTTAAGGACTTCCCTGAAGGATAAGTGGGATTATGTGCTCAGCTGCTGGAATGTGGCTTGAATCCCTGACTTGTTTGGGGAAAGAATGCAAACTTGGAAAAAAGTTGACACCAGTTTGTGGTAACTGCACAGAGAGCCTGGTATGTAGCACATGAGAGTTTGAAGTTACAGAGTTTGGGTGGGGAGGGAAGATGAGAACTGATTTCTGAAATCAATGAGCATGGGTGTGTGATGTTCGTTCAAAAAGGGTGTAAAGAAGGAACATCTAGAACAAGACATAGTGGCTGATTTGGAGCCCAGGATAGACCAACAGAATTGTAGGGATTGTTACTAAATATCCAAAAGTCAATTGATAGAAAGGTTTGATTACTAATTTTGTAGAGGTTGAGAACATTTTTGCTCCCTGAAACACAGATGATGCCCATTTGTGTATGTGCAGACTGGCACTGAGTGACAGTGCATGCATGCCCAGAGGCTCCAAAAGGGGTATTGGGAGCCACATTCAACCTTCCATACGTATGGAGTATTAGAAGTACTGGCAAGGGGTTCAGAGTAGTTCATCCCAATAATGGGGCAGAATTGGAAAACGATGAGGTAGTTTGTGCCAGAAGCTCAAGTGCAGAAAGGAAGCATTTCTGAGTGAGGTGTGTTGTTTAATGTATCTATTTTATTTCAAATTTAGTTGTTAAGGATTTATATTAAGGTGGGCTAGAATGCAAAGCAGATATTGAAAAAACCTTAAAATTTGGAGAAATTCAGGGGTTCTGATTTCTGATTGGAAGCTTTTTAAAATCCTTGTCAGTGGAGTATTTGTATTGCTTATGAATTACATAATCTTTTCATTTAAAAAAAAAGTCATGGTGGCACAGTGGCATAGTGACTGCCCCACAGTGCCAAGGACCCACGTTCAATTCCGACCTGGGGTGACTGTGTGGAGTCTGCGCGTTCTCCACGTGTCAGTGTGGGTTTCATATGTGTGCTCCATTTTCCTCCTGTAGTCCGATAAGATGTGTGGTTTAGGTTGATTGGTCAAGCTGTGTTGCCCCTTAGTGTCAGGGAGATTAATAGGGTAAAGATGTGGTGTTACAGGGATAGGGCCTGGGTGGGGTTGTGGTTGGTGCAGGCTCAATGGGCCGAAGGGCTGCTTTCTGCATTGTAAGGATTCTATAATAACAATATTTGAGTTGATTACAATTTTCTTAGTTTTGAATATGAATTGCATCGTCTCACCTCTATGGATAGGTGCCAGATGAAGGATAAGACATTACGTCTTTCAGATAAGTGTTTTTAAAGAATGCTGAAGTTCACCAAAGGCAGCATATTATTTATTGCAGTCACTTTTTTCTTTATTTGAAACCAATGCAGAGGAAGTGCAGTGCTATCAGATTAAATGTCAAACCAAAGCACATGTATCTGGACCTATGGCTACATTCCTCTCAATTCCATATGTTGTTATATTTGCTCTAATTTGGATTTACATTTTGTCCTAAGAGGTGGTTGTTAGATTTTTCGCTTGATTGTAACATGGCTTAGAAATTGGCCATCTACTCATCTATTACTGTAGCTATTTGCCATACAAGCTTGGTCTATCCAATGTTACCCTTCATTTCTGAAAGCCACTTATTCATGTTTTTTTCAAACTATAGTCCAAAAGCAACATAACGCTGGTTATAGCATCACAGTCTCCAGTACATGCATACCTTGTTTTATATAATATACGGGGTTACTGTTGTTAGAGATTTTCAATACTTTTTGAATGATTTATGTAGCTAGAGATGTCAGCTATGGTTCAGTGATAGCGTTCTTGTCCAGATTTAGCACTTGTGATTTCAAAAACCACTTCATAACATGGAGCTGGATTTTAACTTAGCTGATATCACCAGCAATCACAGATGGAGGCTAGAATGCAGGGATGTGGATTAGAGTTCCTTCACGTGCTGTGGAATTTTAACCAACTGGTTCCCTGCCCAGAAACCAACCAGGCTTTCGGATTTGTCTTTCAGTTGGGTGGGAAGCAGTCTTGAGGAGGTTTCATGACTAGTGAAGTCTGCATTTGGATGGGAGATGCGTGTGGAGGTGATGTGGAGGAAATTGCCAAAAATCCATGGCTGTCAATGTTGAAGATATTGGAGATGGGAATGGTTAGAGTGAATCTGCTGCGCATGGATAGGTCTGTGGAATGGAGTGAAGCTGTTATCCATTAAGTAGCTGGAAAGAACTTAACCTTCTAGATCTAACCCAAGACTTGAGAAATCTATGCCCACCGTTAAATTAAAAATGCTGATTACGATTGAGACCCACAGCTTTGTTATATTTTAAAAATGTCAACTCACTAGAGTGAGTAAGTTCAAAACACACTACCCTCTAAACCTCCTTTCATCCTTCCCGTTAGGAGCAGAGGTGAGTGGGTTGGAATCCAGTTGGGTTTGTGATTCAGAATTTTATAATTTAAATCTTCCACCCAAACCAGAACAGCCAGTTTTTTAAAGCTGTAATTCTCCTCCTTGACATTTCAATTCAATACTACATGGTTGGAGGTGCTGTCCTTAATGTCAAATTTAGCCCCGTCACTTGGGTGTTGTAGAAAATGCTGCAGCACGGCACACAAGAATACAAAGAAATAGGAGCAGGTGTAGGCCACCAGACCCTTGAAGCCTGCCCCATCATTCAACATAATCATGGCTGATCTATGCCAGCTTCAACTTTTCTCTGCCACTTTTCCATTCACCATTTTCTTGATCTATCAAATACTTACCCACCTCCACTTTAAATACTTCGAATGATCCAGCTTCCGCTATTGGAATAGAGAATTCCAGCGATACACCACCCTTTGCGAGAAGAAATTTCTATGCTCACTTTTAATTAGCTTTCTTTCTATTTTCCAGCATAAATCAAGCTTGACAGTATTATTGCCATGATGGTTCAAAATTCTTCCATGTTCTTACCCCTCAACATCTCTTAACTTCATCTAGCACCCCCCCCCCCAAAATATCTGTGCTCCTTTAATCCTGGTCTCTTGTGCAGTAAAAAGTCTCAACACCAGGTTAAAGTCCAACATGTTTATTTGTAGCAAACATCACTAGCTTTCAGAACTGGCTGTTCCTTCATCAGATGGTTGGGAGTTCTGATCACAAACAGGGCATATAAAGACATAAACTCAAACTCAATTTACATGAATAATGATTGGAATGTGAGTCTTTACAGCTAATCATATCTTAAAAGTACAGACAGTATGAGTGTAGAGAGCATTAAACACAAGTTAAAAAGAGGTGTATTGTTTCCAGACAGGAAAGTTAGTGAAATTTTGCAAGGCCAGGCAAGTTGTGGGGTTACAGGTAGCGTGACATGAACCCAAGATCCTGGTTGAGGCTGTCCTCGTGTGCGGAACTTCGCTATTAGTCTCTGCTCAGCGACTCTGCGCTGTGATGTCTCATGAAGGCTGCCTTGGAGAATGCTTACCCAAAGGTCAGAGACCAAATACCCGTGACCGCTGAAGAGCTCCCCAGCAGGAAGAGAACAGTCTTACTTAGTGATTGTCGAGCGGTGTTCATTCATCCATTATCGTAGCATCTGCAAGGTCACTCGAATGTACCAAGGCTCGGGACATCCTTTCTTGCAACATATCAGATAGACAGCAATGGCCGAGTTACAAGAGTATGTATCGTGTACCTTGGTGGATGGTATTCTCACGTGAGATGATGGCATCCGTGCCAGTGATCCAGCACAGCATGCAGAGGTTGCTGTGACAAGGTTGTGTGGTGCTGTGGTCACTTTTCAGTGCTTGACAATCACCAGGCAAGACTGTTCTCTTCCTGTTGGAGAACATTTCAGCGGTCATGGGCATTCAGCTTCTGAGCGTTCTCCAGGCGGCCTTCACGACACTCGTATTGTCTGTACTTTTTAAGATTTGATTAGCTGTAAAGACTCTCATTCTGATCATTATTCATGTAAATTGAGTTTGTGTCTTTATTCTGTTGCAAAATCGCAATACTTCCTTCATAACTTGCCTCTTCACCTACCTTTCCGCTCTATAGGAGGAATGCCTGGGGCTTCTCTGTGTCAAGGGCAATGTTATACCCCAGCCAACATCATTGAAACAGATTATCCAATCATTATCACATTGCTGTTTGTGAGATCTAGCTTGGCACAAATTGGCTGCTGATTTCCCCTTCTTTACAAAAGTGCTTTTGAAATCTGTTCACTTAATTGGATGTGCAATGCTGTGGAATTTCCTGAGGTCAAGAAAGATACTACATAAGTACAGGTTCCTGCTTGTTTTCCCATCAGTTTGAATCACATACTTTGATGAGTTCCATGAGCATGAGTTACTTTAATAGTTCATAGCATGTTTTCAGGAATTGAATATTAACTTTTGAAAGTCTGGTCATTCTTGCTTTGAAACATTCAAGGTAATTTTGTGCTTTTTGTATCAAAAAGGATAACATTAATATCCTGCTGTTTATACTTATACTGCTTTGAAAACAAATGCACCTAAATTCAGTGCAGTTCAATAAACTTCAGTCCAGAGCTTATTTACAATAAATGTAAAATGTAATTGACGTTATTCAGGCTACTCCTTTAATGCCAGTTGGAATTTGCCATATCATAAACTTGATACTAAACTGAAAATTTGTACCTAATTAGACCATGTTGCACTTAGCATGGTTGCGTATTGGAGCCATAAAGAACTGAATTGTAACTTTTATGTAAGGAAATGTTTAAAAATCTAGGACTGAAGACTGTGGTAATGCAAAAAGTGGAGACTTTCCTTTTTAGTGGAAGATTCATGTGCCTTTTTACATTGATCTTTTCGCAATAGGCTGAAATTTGTGCAGAATTCCACCAGGTTTCTAATAATTTGAATAACCAGTATCGCAAAGTTTGTGGTCATTAAGTTTAAAGAAAATCATGTTTGATAGTGAAATATCATGAGAGTTATCTACTTGTTCGAATGGTTCTGAATACATAACTAACCCTTAATTCTTGGAATAAACTCAACTGTTGTAGCTCAGCAAATATGTTGCAATTTTTAAAAATCTGATTTCCATGAAAGATCTGACTTTTAATTAGCTTTCATTCTATTTTCCAGCATAAAGCAAGCTTGACAGTATTACTGCCATGATGCTTCCAAATTCTTCCATGTTCTTTACTGCTCAACATCTTTGTAACTTCATCAGTCCCACAGCCCTTCATGATATCTGTACTATTTTAATCCTGGCCTCTTGTGCAGTCCCAATTCTAATTGTCCACCATTAGTCTCCATGCCTGTAGTTGCGTAGACTCCAAGCTCTGAAATTCTTTTCTGGCATCTCTTTGCCTTTCCACTTTTCTCCTGCAAGAGACTTAAAACCTACCTCTCTGACCACACTTCTGGTCACCAGACTAAAATATCTTTTTGCATGTCATACTTTATTTGGTAATGCTCCTGTGAAATATTTCATTACGTAAAAGAGGCTATACAAATATAAGTTGTTCTAATGATGCTGATGAAACGATGCAAGTTCATGATTAGGTTGTGGCTTAAGAGTGTGTTATTTAACCTCTTAGAATTAACTGGAGAATGTATTCCTTAATGTTTCATGTTGCTGAGGCTGTTACATGCAATACTATCTGTAAAACTGGCTGACAGTGGTAGGCTTGTTTTAAGTCTCACTGCATTGTGTTCGTGAAGAGTAGTTGTAAACACAACCTTAGATATATTGATGTCACACATTTTTGTCACCAATGCTGTTTTTTTGTACTGACTTGCTATACATTATATCCTCAGTTTAAATCAGTCAACACAAAACCTTGGACTATTGTACACCAAATAGCTAGTTTATCTGTTTAATGCACTATATCTCAGTTCAAACAGTCTGCATCAGTCAACAAATCTCAATTCCAAGGTGGACAGTTCTTAATTACGTTAATCCCATCGTTGTCTTTCAATTGCTGATACACAGACTGTTTGGAAGCTTTTGATGAGGTTGGGCAGCCTGTTTCAATAAATACTTTTATTGAATTCTGTACATCGATTATAAAATCGTGTTAAGTGGCTGGATAGCATTTCTTTCTAGTGTTTTTACTCAATCTCTCAAAATTCAATGAACTTTTAAAACTCTGTAATGGTTTGTTACATTTCAAATGATTTAATTATCAAGTCAGTTGCTTCTGTTTTTGCTATATAACTTGAGGTAAAGTGATTCTATATTTTCCAATTAGTCTTCCCTTCATGGTAATTCAACTCTATTTAACTTACCAATTCCTATTTGAACTCTTAGTTTTAATCACCATTCTTCCTGGTAGCAGGCTGACACTTGAGCAATACAGCATTGTATGTTTTGTGCAGAAGTTGCAATATGTGCTAATTTTTGCAAAAGTCATTTTGTCGAAAATAAATATACGTGTTTTCAAAAAGTTAACTTGAAGGCACACAATATCTAGTATAAATAAAACATAGTTATCTAATGACCATTTCCAAAACAATTGAAAAGACAATTTATTTGTCTGTTCATTCTTTGGGATTGTGAATGTTATGCTTATCAGTAAACTATCTCCCATTATCTACAGAAATGATTTGTGTTACAAAATATGACAATCTCTTTTTAACATAATATACAGTTTTATATTAGCCATGGTTAAAGTTGTGGATATGAATTAATTAGGAAAGTTTTTAGTTGAGAAAAAGTTGCCTTGGATAGCTTTCCCATTTCTGTTCCTGTCTAGAATAATATGCTATGCAAATCCTATTTACTTTTTTATTTGGAATAAATTTGATCAGGAAACTCCATCCCATTACTATATTTACAATTATCACAATCTAATGCTTGGCTTATATTTCAACACTTCAGTACAGTACTGAGTGAATGCTACTCAGTTGGAGGTTCTGTTTTTCAAATGCAACATTAAGCTGAGGCCCTAACTGCCAGCTTGGATTTAAAAGCTATCCTAGCACCAATTCTAAAAAGAGAAAGAAGTCCTCTGGCATCCTGGCCAAATTTTTATCTCCATCAACTACACAAAAAAAAAAGTTATTATCATGTTACTATTCATGGGAGTTTGTTGTGTACAACTTAGTTGCTCTGTTTACTATCTTACAGCAGTGTAAGCATTTAGCTGTAAAACACTTTTTGTGAGACATCCAGTGGTTATGAAATGGGCTATGTAAATGCAAGTTTTGCTCTCTGGCTTTATTTAAAAACAAATTAATTAATTGTAGTATTGGATTCACAAGATAACCAGTAATGCTCCAGAGAATTCTGAAATGTTATGGCTTTAGATATCACGCTAGAAACCTGAGTACAGAATCCAGGCTGACAATCTAGTGCAATACTAAAGGACTATTGTGCTGCCGAGGTGCGTGAGAAGTTAAATTGACCTGCCTTGTCTTTTGAATATTGACAGTGTGTGAAAAAGAATAAAGATCTGTGTTCTGACCAATATTTATCATTAACTAACACCACAAATAGATAATCAGATCATAATCGCACAATTATTTGTGACCCCTTTGGAGGCAAATTGGCTACCAAGTTTCCTGCATGTCAGCAGTGGCTATACTTCAGAAGTACTTAACTGCATATAAAACACTTAGGGCATCCTATGGTTGTGAAAAGTTCTCTATAAATGCAGGTTTGTTACCTTTTTTCCCCTCAAGATTTAAACTTGGGATAATGGTATGAGTGTAGGAATGCAATAAGCAGGTAATAGGTTGGGCAGGGATTTGGAATAGGTAAAGTAGCTGAGAGGAGAGAAATTAAAAGCAGCATAAGGGTGATTGAGAAAATATTCACTGGGACCCAGGGATGGGAATGGAGGAAAGGAAGATGGAGGTAATGGATTTGAGCCCAAAACAACAGCAAACGTGTGCATGCACGTAGATTCGTATGTGGAATTTGAATTTCACAGGCATGGCAGAGGTTTGGAAAGATGTTGTGCTTATAAATAGAAAATAGAGCAAATATTACATGAAAGAGCAGAATGGAGAAATTTCTCCTTACAGCACAGCCAAGATCAAAATCCTGTGGCTGGTCACAAGCTACTGCTATATCATGTCTCAATCAATCTCAATTGACTGGATTTCTTCAGTGTTTTCATAAAGAAACTAAGCAAACATCGGAGTTGAAATACCACACCTCAGTCACACCATGGCTGGTTATTTCCATCCTTTTGATGCAGTTCTTAATTGTTCAGCAGACCTTCTCCCAGTTGATAGCTCCCTTTCTTAGAAAATTAAAGCGGATTTAAAAGTATCTGTCAAAGGTTGGAAGTCATTTTGAAACGTTTTACTAATATTCAGTCAGAACATGCCGTTGGCAATAAATATGATCGATGAAGTACAAAATCCAGTTTGGATCATACTTGTACATGCCAAATGTTCTTAATTGCTTAGTGCTTGCTTTTCTTTGAAATGCAAAACCGTACCACCTACTCCATGCTTGCACAATGTTAACTAGATTTATGCACTTCACAAGTTGCACTGTCATTTATAGAACTTTTGGGAAAACTGGCTTTTGGATAGAGTTCTTAAATGCTCATATCAAAAGCTGGTATTTTAAATTGTTTAAATATAGAATGTAATTAAATGTGTAAATAGTGTAATTAATCTTGCCCAGAAGGCATGTAGAAGCTTTGACATGAGCAGTTTTGATAAATTACGTAGACATATTGTATTTTTTTAAAAAGTTGAACCACTCTACTGTGAGTAGCACTGTCAAGATGATGTATGGTATTTGCAAATATAGTTGATTATTTAAAATCAATATATTTTAATGGATGTCCAATAGAGTTTGATTCAGTTGGGTGCCATCAGCTAATTATGTTTTCATTCCTCCAGTTCAGAATGTTTGTGTATAGTACATGAAAGCAACTCTGATACAATTATATATTTCCTTTTACCTGTCCTTACTGCTGTGACCACTTCACTCATATTTGCTTTTGTCATGTGCCAGAAACCTTTCAATATGTTAAATGCTTGTAAATCATAAATGGTTATACTAAGTTTATCCTTTTGATTTATTTTATTATTGTCACGTATTAGCATACAGTGAAAAGTATTATTTGTGTGCTATACAGACAAAGCTTACTGTTCATAGAGAAGGAAACGAGAGTGTGCAGGATGTAATATTAAAGTCATAGCTAGGGTATAGAGAAGGATCAACTTAATGCAGGGTAGGTCCATTTAAAAGTCTGGCAGCAGGAACGAAGCTAGTCTTGAGTCGGTTGGTACATGACCTCGGACTTGAGAGTATGGGGAAGGGGGTGTGCGAGTGTGGGGAATGAATATGGGAGGCGGAGCTGTGTGTGTGAGGGTGGAGGAATGCGGGGGATCTGTGTGCATGGGAATATATCGAGAAAAACTTATTTAGATTTGATTTTAATGTTTGCACCTATTTCGGTGCAAAGAAAGTTTCATTAACATTCAGAACGTTTGAGATTCTGTAATATTCCTGGGAAGATCATTAGGGGTTCTGCTGCTGAAAGTTGGGGAAACTCCAAGTTCCAGACAACTGATTAAGCACAACTTTTTTTATATTTGAAATCTTTGCTGACAGACCCTGATTTGTTTATATTTCCCAAATGCTTTACAATTTTTCATCATAGAGATCCCAGCAGCAAGTTAACTATTGAAATAAAATTTCAGTTAATAATTTTCCCTTAATTCCTAACTATTTTGAAGAAGGTGGGTGTGGTTTGGTAGAATATTTGCCATAGTCCAGTATCTCTTTCTATGTTGTTTTTATAAATTTACAGAGTCCCTGATACTACTACCATAGCTTCTCAAGGATCCTCAGGTCCCATTAGTAACATGTTGCACTGGTAGTAACTCACATTGCTGATTTTGAGGTTCTGCTATTCGATTTACTTCCTAACTCCTGGAATTGTTTTCATAAATTTGAAAATTGTTCCTATCTTTGCAGATCAACAACTCAGCTGATTTTTTTGTCTTTGTCTCTTTGCACTCGCGAAAAATCCTGACACTCTGGGAAGCAAAATATATTTCAGAATTCCAGAACTGAAAAAAAATTGGATGCTTTCATTCAAATCTAGCTTTCAAGCTTTTTAAAAAAAAAAGTATAATTCTGTTATCTCAGATGCATCTTTTAACTGCCTATTATTTAAGAAACATTTTAAGATAAATCTCATTCTTAATGGTACAAACCTTATTGACTAAACCTGTTGCTTTGAATGACTGATTTGTTTTCTACACATTGTTCATGCATCTTACAGAATTTTACAGAATTAGCAGAATAAATTTTCATTTAAATTTTGATAATTAACTGGGCGGACTTTGCTATGTAAAGAATCAATGCAATAGCAATTATTCACTTTATCACTGGTTTATATTGTCAAAGTGATCCTTGTTCGGGATCAAGTACAAGAATTGAGATTAACTCAATGTAAAAAAGATTTCAGTCAGTTTCATGTTTACAGAGTATCGTTATTGATTTCATGGGTTAGCAAAATAATAATTTATGGATATTTGGACTCCCATTAAACTGTCAAGCCAAAGATATTAAATTCTTATACATAATTTCCTAGTAATAATTCTAGTGTTAACAGTCAACTTAACTGTCCAAAGGCTGCAGAATTTGTACTGTTGTGAACCTTAGATCCATTTTCACTAAGTACATGTATAGGAAGCATACATATAGAGTGTCCATCAACCAGTTTTAAGAATGGAACAATTTTAAATTCCATCAATTGACTTTGTCAAAACAATTTCACTCTAAATGTTGCTCTTGACTGTGAAGTGAAGGCTTCAAAAATGGCTTTGAGCACAATGAATTCAATGTGTTGGAAATTATTCTACATGTGATATGATGCACACATGGTTTTAAATCTACATGAAAAAATGTTTTTTTTTGGTTTTTTCCAATTCAATCAAATCAAGTCCAATTCAGAGTCTCAACAAGTTGAAACATTCCCAATCCGAGATAACAAGACAGGGCTCTCACTTCCCGTCTTGAGCTTGATCTACATGATCCAACCTAATTGGAGTAGGCATAGCTCCTCCAAGCTTAATTTTATTTACATCTTAGCCAAAAGGTTGAGATGCCGCTTTTAAAAATTGCTTCAAATGAAGCTAAGATGTAATTCAATGACTTGAACCAAGCACAGCATGTCGATATTACACTTGATCTTAGCCTATGGGTGATAAACATGGGAAATGAAAGAACAGAATTAATCTTTCTGGGGTCCTGTGTCTTTTAAAATATGCATGTTTGCTTTTCTGCTAAAATTAATGCATATTTCAGATAATCAACCAACAACAAGCTAATATACTGTCTGAGCATGAGTCTATGAAAGGTTTAAATATATCTGTTAGAACTACTGTCCATGGTAAAGCACATCCATAGATAAACCAGATTTGTTGCAGCTTGAAGGAAGGGATTATTGATGAACTGCCAGTAGATATTTTTACATGGCTCAGGATTCAGCAACATCAGTGCTTTTTGTTATTACGAGTCATCTACTCTGGATTTAAGCTTTTGCTCTGCAGAATCTAGTTTTTATTCAAAATAGAGATGAGTAAATTTTAATAGCAATTGAAAGCATTTCACCAAATTTAACAGACAATCCAGAACAGAGAAGAACGTAGGATCTCCTCTATAATTCTGATTCTAGATCTTGCTGCAGAATTTGAGTTTGTATGCAAGTGTCATTTCCTCATACAAGGAACATTAGTGATAACTAGGCTTGTGTTGATTTGAAATGTATGTTGTCTGGTTATTCTGTAAGCATTGGGTCCATCTTGAAAGGGTTCCTAAACATCTAAGTAGAATTTTTCTAGAAATAGATACTCAAGCGCTGAACCTTTTAAAAGAAGTCACTCTGTTCCATCTTGGTAACAGGAATTCTAAATTGGTAGTTCTCAAACTGGATTGACGGAGATCTTTTAGGGAGTCAATGTGCAAGGCCATCCTTACAGGAGGGTGACTGGTCAGGGTGCCTAGTCAGGAATATTAGTGCTGGCAGGAGGCAGAGTCCTGTTTTCTCCTGTACTGCACTTTTTCACTGCTGCTTTTCTCTCCTCGTGTCTCTATTCTCCAGTCTCTCTGTACTTAGGTTCTGTTGCTCCCTCCCTGTGTTCTGCTCATTTTCAGGTCCTTCTGAGGATACAAACTCTTCAGGAAGAAGCAGGCATGCCCATAATGTTCAGTGCAGACTCAATGGGCCAAAGGGCCTCTTTCTGAACTGAGGGTTCTATGATAATGCATGACCTAAAGCATTATTGAAACACTCCTTGCATACAGCATCTCACATGAGGATTATATAGTTGTTGTTGTTCGATTTAAATTATTGTCACATGTATTAGCATACAGTGAAAAGTATTGTTTCTTGTGCGCTATACAAAGCATACCATTCATAGAGAAGGAAATGAAAGTGCAAAATGTATTGTTACAGTTATAGCAAGGGTGTAGAGAAAGATCAACTTAATGCAGGGTAGGTCTGCTCAAAAGTCTAATGGCAGCAGAGAAAAAACTGTTCTTATTGGTACATGTCCTCAAACTCAGATGTAATATCTGCGATTACTAATCAAGTTGAAAAGGGGTCCTTTAACCAAAAAGGTTTAAGAACTACTATGAACTGCATGCTGAAAGTGACCTCCTGTTGGAAAACTGTGTAACTTTTGAGGACCTCAAGAATAAAAATGTTTTAATTAAAATATTTCAGATCTGGATTCTCAAGTTTATAACAACAGAGTTTTAAGTTGTTCCATGACCTACAAGATCTGAACAACCAGTATTATTAGTAAATCAAATAGAGATTAAGGAAGATAGTAAATATACTTTTAAAAAAATGCCATGCAGAAGCTTCTTATCCCTTGAGAGCCCAGGTTCGCGTGAGTGCTGTGTTATCAATACAGGTGATGTCAGTTCTTTTATCTCCAAAACAATTTGAGACTGATTTGTAAAGCTGTGCCTCAGAAGATGGACCAGAGGAGCGACGATAAAGCTATACCAAAAAAGGTGCTGAGTTCTCAACTTTTATCCCTTTTTAGGGCGCTGTTTCCTTATTAGGGCAAAGTAATGTCCCACGATACCACAACACTCCAGGAAATCCAGAAAATTGAGGAAGATGAATGTGCCTACATCCATCAGAATCTCAATAATGTCCCTCAACACCTTGAAGTTGTGCATACCCTTTTGGAACCATGTATTTAACCTTTGACAACGTGACTTCAACCCTGAGGCAGCTTGAAAGCCAAATGGAGTTCACAAGAAATCACAAACATACACTTAATGAAAAATATGATAAAGACGATCCCTGGGTTTTGAAAAGCTCTTGGACAACTCTAGAGTATGTCTACATATATCATGCCAGATGTGAACGTTTGATGCAGAAATGGAAAATTAAAAAACCCATTGTACAACTGTGATCATCTTAATAGAGCATGCAAAAATCCAACAGTTCAATACCTGGTTCACAAATACGAAAGAGTTGCAGCAAAATGCTGCACTACTGATGTAATTATCTGATTAGTTGCTTGAATGTAAAATTATAGTTTTGGCTCCTCATCTGTAACATTACAAATGGCTTGTTAATGAAAATTACTTGTGTAACCAAACTGATGGTACCAGTAAATTCATTGGCTTTGTAGCACATACTTGCATACTGCTGTTATTAGGTTCATACGGCTGCAAGCACATTTGAATTTTGTGCTCATTACAAACTACTAGTATTTTTAGGTTGTTAACTGAATAGTTTTAAAGCTGTTGACTCAAATGCACCAAGTTATGCATTTAAATATGTAATACTGTGCTAATTGCCATAATGCTTTAATCATCTACACTACATACATAGGCTGAGATTTTTTTAACTCTGAACTAGCCTGAGTTTTTTTAATTCTGAACGATTGACCAGGTATAATCTGTGGACATTTTCATTCAGTGTTTTGCAAGCTGTGTTAATGGCATTTTATTTCCTCAATTTAAAATTATCGTTTGATTGCAATTACGTTGACAACAATTTAGTGCTTAACTTCAATACCTTATAGAAATTTTCACGATAATGTGAATCAAGCCATTGTTATTGCTGGTTTCTCTGTGCATGTCTTTGCTAGGATTACTACATACCTACACTACCATTTCTGAAAATGTTGCTTAGTTACCAGTGGACTGACCACGACCTTTTACATAGCTGAGATGTTTCCCTTTGTGATCTGTTTCAATCTAGGCACTGCTATGTAAAATGACTCTTTTGAGTTTAGATTTACTTTTGTTGTTTTTTTTCCTTGTGGCCACTTTAAAAACTGGCTTCTATTACTATCAAGACTTTGCCTTTCATAACGACTTTTTTCATTTATGTACATCACTGTTTTTCAAAAGTCAAAAGACAGTCAGTAAGGGATGATTTATAACAAGAACAGTCACTCCTTGACTTCGGCAATCTGCAGTATTGCTTGCATTTCAGTTTTTCGTGTTATAATTGAGTTTTATAAGAGTAACGTTTAGGAACTGTATCTTTAAATTTAGGATGATCAAGTGTCCTGTTTTAAAATCTGTCTGAGAGCAAGCCTGAGTGGTTTGGTTTTAAGAGGAAATAAGCTTACATCGATTCTCTGGGAAGAAATTGCACTTAGTGATAAATACAGTAGCCTATGTTTTTTCTCATTTGTGGGACGTGAGCATTGCTGGTTGGCCAGTTGCCCACCCTAGTTGTCCTTGAACGCAATGGTAAGCCACTTTTTTGAATTGCTGCAATCCATGTGCTGTGGGTTGACCCATAATGTTGTTAAGGAGGGAATTCCAGGATTTTGACCAGTGACAACAAAGGACTGGTGATATATTTACAAGTCATGACAGTGAGTGGCTTGGAGAGGAACTTGCAGTTCGTGGTGTTCCTATGTATCTGTTGCCCTTGTCTTTCGACATGGAAGTGGTTGTGGGTTTGGAAGGTGCTGCCGAAGGATCTTTGGTAAGTTGCTGCAGAGCATCTTGTATATAGCACACACTGCTGCTACTGAGCGTTGGTAGTAGAGAAAGTGGATGTTTGTGTGTTAACAATGAAGGTTGAGCGTGTCGAGTCTCAAAAATATTGAGAATGTTAGGTGAAAGCCTGTTTAGTTCTAGGTGAAAGTTAAGTTCTCAAAGATAGCTAATTGACATTTCCACCTACAAGACTCGTGATTCACACTGCAGAGGCAAAAGATGCAGAGAAATCCGTGGGACAATGGTGATGTAACAATAGTGTGACGGAACTAGTAGTCAGTAAGCCTGGGCTAATGCAACATGATAATTGAAGTTTAAATTGAATTTATAAATCTGGAATTGAAAACCCATCTCATTAGTGGTGTATGTGAAGTTTTTATCAATTATCATAAAACCCATTTGGAAATCTGCCAATCTTCTTTGGCACACATGTGACTCCAAGCCTGCAGCAACATAGTTGATGCTTAACTTTCCTCTAAAACAGCCTGGGAAGCTACTCAGTTTCAAGAGTAATTAGGAATGAGCAACAAATGTTGGCCTTGCCAGAGATGCCTCCATCCCATGGAAGAATTTTTTAAAAATCAGGTTCTGGCTTTCCTAGAACATGACATCAAACATTACAGGCATTTTAGTCTGCTTGAATCTTGGAGCAAGTGAACAGCTAGAGACCAAAAAGTCTTTCTGGTTTGCCACGATGAATGTCGGAAAAGCTCTTTCTCGACTGAACAGACTAAATTTATGGGAGGCTAAAGGTGGTTGGAAGGGTCAGTATTTGGGTGAGAGGGAGAATCTCCAGGCAAATAACTTCATTATGACAGACATTTGAGAGATTCTTTAGTCTCTTAACTTGCAAAGAACAGGAATAAGCCCTTCAGAGCTCAATCATTTCAGACTGTTTGTTTTTGAAAAAATTATACCTATGGAAAGGGCATGGTAAATATATTAGTGAAGTTGTTTTTAAAGTTGTGTCAAGTATGAAGTATTTATCTGTAACTTAGTTACCACAATGATGTGATTTCCGCATGCATAATATCGATTTTTAATTTCATCAGCTGGCAAACATAAATTGAAATGTTTCAAAAAAATTTCTAAGAAGCAAAGGCACAGGTTTAAAATGACTGCCACAAGTCAGCTTGTAATACCAGGCATTAGCCGACAAGTTTCCTGGAAGGTTCCAGTGTTGAGCGCAATTAAGACACACCAAGAATCCATTTTGCATTGAACTTTAATTTGGTTAAGATCTATAACTGTACAACGCGTATACACAATATACATTATTTCTGCATATTTGCACATGTTGATTTATATGTTGCAAAGGTTGAGACACTACTTTTTAAAATATTTTTATATCTTTACCTGAGTGGTTTTTTAATTCGATTCAAACTATCTTTTTTTGTTTTTAAACTCAAGCTTGCAGTCAGCATATAAATAGTTGAGTGCAGATCGTAAAACATGTTCATCTTTATAAAAGCCTGTTATGATCAGGCTTGGAGTGGTAGACTAGAGGAATCATTTTTCCCCTTCTTTACCTGATCATAACAGGGCATATGTTTCCTGCAAAGTTAAAGATTTTTTAAGTGTTTTAAGTGTTTGTTACAATAAATGTTTCAAAACATGAACTCTTGATGTGTCATTCTTTCAGCTATTAATTGGAAGTTCAGATTTCTTTTTTAAAATGTTATTGGTCGCAACAGGGATTGTTACAGAATTGACTGCAACTTTCAGAATTTTGAATCCATAGGCTGAGACAAGTACACTGAGTTTGGCCAGAGAGATTTCAGTGACTTTTGCTGTATTTATTGAAAAGTCAAAAACGCCTATATCTGTATGGAAGCTTTCCTCAAAAGAGAGGATTGTTTGTAGCAGTTAACAAGGTTAATTTGAAAATCATCAGTCACTATAGGGATTCTAATACTAGACCATCACAATAAATAAGTTTTTTATTATGATCACAATGTATTTTTCATTATTTTAAAACTGTAGGATTCCAGATGGCCTTTGGGGCCAAATTGGTTGGATAGTCAGTATTGAGGAGGATTATAAACTGTAACCATACAGAAAATATAATTGAAAATCAATTTCAACCTGGCTTCTGTTTCCTGCCATAGTCCAAAGATGTGCAGATTAGGTGGATTGCGCATTTACCATGGCCAGTGTTACAGGGATTGAGCGGAGAGGAAAGCCTAGGTGGGTTGCTATTTTGCAGACCCAGTATAGACTGAAAAGGCTGAATGGCATCTTTTTGCACTGTAGAGATTGTGGTTTATCACAGATTAATATGAGGTTTTATATTTTGCGAAGAAAGTCAAGGGGGTGCAAGTTCACAAGTCTCTGAAGGTGTCAGTACAGGTGGAGAATGTGGTTTAAAAAAAAAAGCGAATGGTATGTTAGCCTTCATAGGAAGGGGTATAGAATACAAGAGTAGGAGTCTGATGTTGCAGGTGTATAGAACGTTGGTTAGGCCTCATCTGGAGTACTGCGTCCAGTTCTGGTCGCCGTACTACAGGAAGGATGTAGAGGCCCTGGAGAGAGTGCAGAGGAGATTTACCAGGATGCTGCCTGGTATGGAAGGGCTGTCTTACGAGGAAAGACTGAAAACACTGGGGTTGTTTTCCCTTGAAAGACGTCGGCTGAGAGGGGATCTTTTAGAGGTATATAAGATTATGAGGGGTATAGATAGAGTAAATGGTGGTAAGCTTTTTCCACCATTAGAAATGGATAGAACGAGGGGTCACGGGCTCAGGGTGAGGGGGGCTATGTATAAGACGAATATTAGAGGCCAGTTTTTCTCTGAGGGTAGTGGGGGTGTGGAATGCACTGCCAAGTAAAGTGGTGGGAGCAGGCACGCTAGGGTTGTTTAAGGGTCTCTTGGACAGCCACATGAGCGGTCTGCAGATAGAGGGATATAGCAGGACTGTTTGAATATCGGGAGGACCAAATAGTAGTAGACTATCTTTTAGTTTCGTCTCGGGAATGTCTTAGTTTTTTTTTAGCATGTTTAATTAAGTCTTATTTGTTTCCGCAGGCAATTCGGTCCACCTTGTTGACCAACAAGGGGCATGCATGCGGCATGTCGTGCGAGAGCTGCTCTTGGAGGTTGCTTCAGGAGTTGCCTAGTGCTTCACGTAGTCAGTGTATGCTTAAACTGGACCATCTGATGGGCAACATGACAGCTGAGACTATCGCTGTTGCTGTGCTGACACATGGATTTGGGCCTGTGTCTGCGGGAGTTTGCGCGTTCTCCCCCTGGTTGCGTGGGTTTCCTCCGGGTGCTCCGGTTTCCTCCCACATCGCAAAAATGTGCTCTCAGGCTGATTGGGTAACAAATTGTCCCTATATTGGTCCTATATGGGAATCTTCAACAATAGGCATAGCCTAAAGTCCAGGATACGTCATTAAGACATTAGGACGGCGGTGTGGGCTCGTTGGGCTGAAGGGCCTGTTTCCCGTGCTGTGTTGCTCTTTGTTCTTTGTTGATTTTCACAATCCATTTTACTTCAAAACTGAGAGTTTAATTGGGGTAGAGGAAAATAAGGATTTTGAAATACAAATACCCAAGTCACAAAAACATCAATGTTGCCATGAAAAGCAAACCAAGCATTAGGACTCATTTCAAAATGAATAAAATTGAAAATAAAAAAAATTATGGTAAACATGTTTCAAATCTTGGCAAGACCACGTTTAGAGTACTGTTGTCATACTATAAAAGGATACAGATCCACAGGTAAGGCTTTGAATGTTTTCAAGAGCATCATAATAAGCCAGTTAACATAAAGCACTATCAGTGACCAAGTGTGCAACACTAGCATCTTTGTTTTTGGTTATAGTCTTGAGTGCACTAATGGGCTGCTTGCTAAATTTACAGCAACTAGTAATTTTTAATTTACAATAAAAAGTATTGTATAAAGTTTTGGTTATCAGAGTGAAAAAAAGATATAGGTGTACTGGAGAAGCTGTTCAAAAAGAAAATTACGTAATGGTACCAGGATATGGTAGAATATACCAATCAGGAAAGGGTGGTCAGGGTCATTGCCTTTTCTCTTAAAAAGGAAATGCTAAGGGTTGATGTAAGAGATGTTTATAAAATTCATGAAAGATTTTTGATAGAATAGAAGAGAAGCATGTCTCCACTTGAGGAAAAATCAAAACTAGAGGTTATCAATATAAGATAGTCATCAAGAAATCAAATATTGAGTTCAGAAGAAACCTCTAGTGAGAAGAATGTGACACTTGCTACGGAACAAAGAACAACACAGCACGGGAAACAGGCCCTTCGGCCCAACGAGCCCACACTGCCATCCTAATGTCTTAATGACATATAGAGACCAATATAGGGACAATTTGTTACCCAATCAGCCTAAGAGCACATTTTTGGGATGTGGGAGGAAACCGGAGCACCCGGAGAAAACCCACGCAACCACGGGGAGAACGCGCAAACTCCCGCAGACACAGGCCCAAATCCATGTGTCTGCACAGCAACAGCGATAGTCTCTGAGCTGTCATGTTGCCCATCTGATGGTCCAGTTTAAGCATACACTAACGACATGAAGCACTAGGCCACTCCTGAAGTAACATCCAGGAGCAGCCCTCGCACGACCTGCTGAATGCATGCACCTTGTTGGTCAACAAGATGGACTGATTAGTCTGTGGAAACAATTAAAGTATTTAAACAGTCCTCATATATCCCTCTACCTGCAGACCACTCGTGGCTGTCCAGGAGACCCTTAAACAACCCTAGCGTGCCTGCTCCCACCACCTTACTCGGTAGTGCATTCCACACCCCCACTACCCTTTGTGTGAAAAAATGCCCTCTAATATTAGTCTTATACATAGCCCCCTCACCCTAAGGCCGTGACCCCTCGTTCTATCAGAATCTAATGGTGGAAAAAGCTTACCACCATTTACTCTATCTATACCCCTCATAATCTTATATACCTCTAATAGATCCCCTCTCAGCTGACGTCTTTCAAGGGAAAACAACCCCAGTGCGTTCAACCTTTCCTCGTAAGACAGCCCTTCCATACCAGGCAGCATCCTGGTAAATCTCCTCTGCACTCTCTCCAGGGACTCCACATCCTTCCGGTAGTACGGCGACCAGAACTGGACGCAGTACTCCAAGTGAGGCCTAACCAACGTTCTATACACTTGCAACATCAGACTCCTACTCTTGTATTCTATACCCCTTCCTATGAAGGCTAACATACCATACGCTTTCTTTATCACTTTTTCCACCTGTACTGACACCTTCAGAGACTTGTGAACCTGCACCCCCAGGTCTCTCTGCGTCTCTATACTCCGGATAGTTTTACCTTTTATCCTATAACTCCCCTCTACATTATTCCGGCCAAAATGCATCACCTCGCATTTATCCGGATTAAATTCCATTTGCCATCTATCTGCCCAATCTACCAGCCTATCTATGTCCTGTTGTATTGCCTGGCACTGCTCCTCAGTCCCCGCCAATCCAAGTATCTTAGTGTCATCAGCAAATTTGCTGATCACACCACCTACCCCCTCTTCCAAGTCATTTATATAAATCACAAATAGAAGAGGTCCTAGTACTGAGCCCTGTGGCACACCACTAGTGACTGACCTCCAGTTGGAAAAAGAGCCTTCCACTACTACCCGCTGTCTCCTCCTCCCAAGCCAGTTCTCAACCCATCTACATACCTGGCCCTGTATCCCATGCGCCTTCACCTTTTTTATCAGCCTACCATGGGGAACCTTGTCAAATGCCTTACTGAAATCCACGTAGACGACATCAACGGCTTGTCCTTCATCAACCGTTTTTGTCACCTCTTCAAAAAATTCCACTAGGTTCGTAAGGCACAACCTCCCCTTAACGAAGCCATGCTGCGTATCCCTGATCAGATCGCAGCGCTCCAGATGCTCATACATCCTGTCCCTGAGGATCCCCTCCATTAGCTTACCTATAACTGAAGTCAAGCTCACCGGCCTATAGTTCCCTGGGTTATCCCTTTGACCCTTTTTTAAACGACGGTACTACATTTGCAATCCTCCAGTCCTCTGGGACCTCACCTGTGTCCAAAGAAGAGACAAAGATTTGCGTCAGAGGCCCAGCAATGTCATCTCTCACCTCCCTTAGCAGCCTGGGATAAATACCATCAGGCCCCGGAGCTTTATAAGTCTTTATGCTACCTAAAAGCCCCAACACTTCGTCCCTCGTAATGATTATTTCCTTTAACGGGTCCTCAAAATCCTCAAAGCCAGCATCAGACATCAGGCCCCTCTCCCGCGTGAATACTGACGCAAAGTATTCATTCAGGATCTCCCCCATCCCCTCAGGCTCTAAGCATAGATCCCCTCCTCTGTCCCTGAGAGGTCCAATCTTCCCTCTAACCATCCTTTTGCTCCTTACATAGGAGTAAAATGCCTTAGGATTTTCCTTAATCCTACCTGCCAAAGCCATTTCGTGGCCCCTTTTTGCCTTTCTGACACCCCTTTTAAGATCCCGTCTACACTCTCTATATTTTTCCAGCGCTGCCTCTGTCCCCAATTGCCTGGATCTAACGTACGCCTCCCGCTTCTTCCTGACCAAGTCCTCAACATCCCTAGTAACCCACGGTTCTCTAATCCTACCCTTCCCATCCTTTCTCCTTACCGGCACGTGTCTATCCTGCAAAAATTTTAGTTTTCCCTTGAAAGATTCTCACGTGCAGCGTCGACCTACCCTCGAACAGCTTATCCCAGTTGGTATCCTTAAGATCCTGCCTAATCTGGCTATATCTAGCCTCCCCCAGTTTAACACCCTCCCCTTAGGGCAGGCTTCATCTTTTTTCATTAATACCCTAAAGCAGACAGAGTTGTGGTCACTATTAGACACATGCTCTCCTACTACAATGTCAACCACCTGCCCTGGCTCATTCCCCAGAACCAGATCCAGTATAGCCCTCTCTCTAGTCGGGCTATCCACATACTGCTCCAAGGACCCTTCTAAAACACACTGTACAAATTCCTCCCCGTCCGCACCTTCCGCTCTCCATGAGCTCACCATGAGGTGTTTTTAAATTCATTTATGGGATGTGGGTATCGTTGAGTCGATCAGAATTTATTTTCCATCAGCAGGTGCCCTTCATAAGATGGTTAGTAAGCTTCCGACTTGAACTGTTGTAGTCCCTGAAGTGTAGGTACACACGTATACTTGCGCTCTCCTGCTTTTGTTCTCCTGGATGGTAGTGTTTGTGGGCTTGGAATGTGTGACTTAAGGAACCTTTAAGTTCCTGTAGTACATCTTGTATACACAGCTACCACTGCTCATTGATGGTGGAGTGATTGAATGTTTGTGGAAGGGTTGGAAATCAAGTGGACTGCATTGTCCTGGATAGTGTCACACTTGAGTGTTTTTGATGCAACATCCAGGCAAGTGGAAAATGTTCCATTACACTCTTGATTTGTCCCTTGTAGATGGACAGGTTTTGGGAGTTAGGAGTTACTCGCCAGGGGATTCCTATCCTTTAATCTGCTCTTGTAGCCACCATATTTAGATGGATAGTCCAGTTCAGTTTCTGGTCAACTGTAATTTTTGGGATATTGACAGTGGGGGATTTAGTGATGGTACAGCCATTGAATGTCACTGGATGATGGTAAGATCCTCTCTTGTTGGAAATGGTCATTGCCTGACACTTCAGTGACCACTTTTCACCCCAAGCCTGGATATTGTCCCAGTTTTGCTGCGCTTAGACATGGACTGCTTTAGTATCTGAGGAATCACAAATGATACTGAACATTGTTTTGTCATCAGTGAACATCCCACTTTTATTGGAGGAGAGCTATTGATGAAACAGGTGGAAGATGGTTGGGCCTTAGAAGCCCTTACAGTGATGTCCTGGAGCAGAGATAATTGCTTTCTAATCACTGTGGCCATCTTCCTTTGTGCCAGGTATAGCTCCCAACTAGTGGCTTGACGTAATTGTATCAATGCAACGGGATGGGGCTGGGGTGCTGGATGTCAGAATAGACTGGTTAAACTAAATTGCTGTTTCTATGCTGTATTCTTTATTCTTCTATGGGATGAGAGTGCTGCTGGCTAGGCCAGGATTTGTAGCCCATCTCTTGGTTATCCTTGGACTGAATGGTTTGCTACATCATTTGAGAAGGCCATTAAGAGTCAACCACGATGCTGTAGGTTTACAGTCAGATGTAGGCTGGATTTTTTGAATCAAATTCCATCATTTGCCATGGTGGGATTTGAACCTACATCCCTGGAGCATTAGCATGAGTCTCTGGACTACTTACTGGTCCTTGGATAAGCCGCTGTCTCTGTAGCCCATATAATTTTCATTCTACCTCTGACTTCTATCTACTACCTTTAATTCATTTAGCTGATATCCCATTTTAGGCTAATTTTGTAGCCTCCCTAATGTCATAAACTAAGCTGATGTTATGAGAGGTTGCCTCAATGTGAGAGACCGATTTTTGGTGGTATATATTAATATTTTTGAAATTGAGAGAAGTCATGTGAAACCAGAAGTAGAAGTAAAGTTTATTTATCAGTCACAAGTAGCTGATTTTAAAGGAAGATGCTTCAGCTTTTGTTGAATTAAAGATACAGCAACACCAGTATCAACCTCCTTAAGGGGTTGTCCGACTTTGAATCACCTAGATTTTGTGATTCACTTTGTGTGTATAAAGCGTTTAGTTGGAGCTCCTCATATTTCTGGACATTCTCCTCCACTTTCCTTCCTTGTTGTAATTTTTTTTTTATCAAATGCAACTTGTTTTGCTTCTTGAAGGTATTCCAATTCTCCTTCTGAATATTCTTAAAGGAAGCTGGTCTTGCCCAACAACTTTTTTCAATGTGACCCATTTTGTCATATTTCTTGTATTGAGTATCTTTGCTCCAGCATTGATTTGTTGAATGGCCCCTTCCAGCACACACGTGACATCATGCTTGTTGCTATTTTGACTTCTTATGAGCATTTCCTAAATTGCAGATCTTCATTTCTGCACCAAATTCTGAAGCCTTTTTAGCACTGAATTCTGTTAGTGTGATTTCTACTGCTGTCTTTAAAGTCAAAGGATGTTCAAAAAGCAGTCGTCTTTGAATAGCCTCATTTTGGAAACCACAAACTAGTTTATCTCGAAGAGTATCTTCTAATGACTCGCCATGCTCTCGATGTTGTGCCAGCCATTTTAAGGTTTCCACAAACAGAGCAATGCTTTCACCTTCCAATTGATTACAAAAATGGAACCTGAACCATTCCACAGTGATTACTGTCTTTGGAGAATGATGCTCTTCAAGCATCTTTTTCAAGTCATCGTAAGTTTTTGTTCCTGCTTTGCTAGATGAACCAAGCACCGGAGCAAATGGAAAGTTTTACTTCCTTTGAATTGAGAAAAGCTGGTACAAGCAAGTTGTTTTCAATTTTATTTTATTGAACAAACTACTGAATCTGCTGTACATAGATTCCATGATTAATTTTAATAGTTGAAAGGATCCTTGGTACATAATTGACCCAACATTTCCCTTGGATGGACCATGTTGAATTGCCCCTTAATGTCAGTGGGATTTGCAGAGTATATACGCAAGTTACAATGATTAGACCTGGGTGGGACTGTTCTTGATGCAGGTTCAATGGACAGAATAGCCGCCTCCTGCACTGTCAGGATTATATGAAAAATAAGATTCCATTTTATTTTGCTTCCTGTTTGCTTAGTTTAGTGCCAGCACGGGCATCCCTAGCATCATCTAGACGTTTACTGAAAAAATGATTAAAAAGGAAATCTAGCTTTGTCTATCCCTTGGACTGAAGTTATTTAAGAGATAGGAAATTATCCATCATTCATTCAGTAGTTACCTCTATTTTAATCCCCCTTTCTGTTTAAAGCAATTCATCAATCCATTTGAAAGTTTTGATCGATTTGTACATTGCTAAGCATTAGAATGTTACTCTCTCTGGTTATTTGAAGCCAATAATGAACTTTGCCACCGAGATCTACGTGCGCCACAGATTTTCTATGAATCCACATTTCATCTTAGATGCTTTTTTCCTCTGGCCGATACAGCTGCAGCAGTGCTTTTTACTGAAACTTTTTTTAGATTGAGGCTTCTGATTTCAGTAGTCCAGTTGAAGCATTTAATGGACCAAGTAAAGCCCCTCCTCTGTCACATTTCTGTCACCAAAACTGCAGGCTGACATCTATAACCATTTGTATTTTTGAAAGGCACCCTTTCTCTCCCTCTTACTTGGCATGTTTCTGCGCGCTCATTGGTGGGTCATTCTGCTAGAGGGCTTGTTCAGAATGCATCTACCATTTGTGATGAAACTCATGCTTTTCTTCAGCTTGTGGGTGGGAGCTCCAGTTTCTGACAGACCGGGGTCTCCTGCACTAGTTGAGAAATGGCTCTACATTCTTCAGGCTAGAGACCAGCCTTGTGCACCTACATTGAAGAAAATTAACCAAATAGCATGAAAATTTAGGTCAGGTGACCTGGAATGGTGCACCTTATCTTCTAGGTGGCCCAGGGAATAGGCCACAGGAGGGGGCAGGCAGAAGATCCCAACCATGGGAAGGGACCAGAAAGAAGGCCTAAAACCAAAAAGGGGGAACGGGGGGGGGGCATTCTCAAAAGGAAGTCGCAGAAATGAGACGAAGCCAGAGGATGGAATTACTTTCTTAAGTCAAGTTAAAGAAAGGAGTAGACTAATAGACTTTTGAATTCAAGAAGAAACTGCAGGGAGCAGACTTCAAGTGAAGTGGGCATGAGAAGAGCTCCAAACATCTGAGAAGACAGTTGAGGCTTCATTACTCTGTGCTGCAGGCCACTGGGGCAAAGGTACCCCTGTGGAGCAATGGTGTTCTACTTGCTACAACTGGAGATCTGAAATCGTGTTTAAAAGGTGAATTTGAGAGTATTAAGAACTGTGAGAAAGGAATCTTGGAAGGAGAGATTGAAATCCTGTGGATGGGTTAAAGATGAAGCCGTCCATGCTGGAGTGACTTTTGGATTGAATTCTGAGGAGAGATCTTCAGACGTGGAAACCAGAAATCCTCAAAGATGGAGTTCCATTGAAATTAGTTTGTTCACATGTGATCGCACTCAAAGAAGGTTGTTATGAAACCCATAGAATCTGTTTGGGTCACATCTGCCATCTGTTCTGTAGTGTGGTGTGTCTGACCATAGTTCGACTGTTAATTCAATGTATTTCATACTTATCCTGAATGTTAGAATGGTAGGTATTGTAATTTATTTTATCTTTCTGCGTTTGAGTAGTAAAGTTCAACTTTGTTCCAAACCTGTGGAATCTTGTGGCTTTATTCACTTAATAAACATAACTTGTGAACATTATCTAGTTCAAACAAAATGTCTCTAACTGCGTATTTCTCTCTCTTCACAACTGCACCCACTTCTTGGGATCTAACCATGGATCATAGAACATAGAACATTACAGCACAGAACAGGCCCTTCGGCCTTCGATGTTGTGCCGACCAAAATAAAAAGCAATGCCCCTCCAAACTAAACCATTCCCTTCTCTTCCATATACTTATCAATTAACCTCTTAAACGCCACCAAACTTGGCGCATCTACAACAGCTGCAGGCAGGGCATTCCACTCCCTAATCACTGAGTAAAGAACCTACCTCTGATATCCATCCTATAACTCATACCCCTTAATTTAAAGCTGTGTCCCCTCGTGCTAGCTTTCTCCATCCTAGGAAAAAGGCTGACTTCAGCCTTTTTTGGATCATATGCAAAATTATAGCACAGTGAATGTGTGTTCTGGCCATTCCTTAGAAAATCATGTCTGGTGACTTTCTGACAGTACAAGATCAGGACCAGCATTTGAGGGATTCTCATAGAGACTTATAAAATTCTAACAGGACTAGACAGGATAAATGTAGGAAGGATGTTCTCGATGGTGAGCGAGTTGAGAACCAGTGGTCACAGTCTGAGGATTTGGGGTAGGCCATTTAAAACAGATGAATAGACATTTCTTCACCCAAAGAGTGGTGAGCCTGTGGAATTCATTACCACAGGAAGTAGTTGATGCCAAAACATTCGAATGGATTCAAGAAGTGGCTAGGTATAGCACTTGGGGCAAATGGGATCAAAGGTTTTGGGGAGAAAGCAGGATTAGACTACTGAGTTGGATGATCAGTCATGATTGAAATGAATGGTGGAGCAGGCTTGAAGATACAAATGCCCTCTTCCTGCTCCTTTTTTCTATGTTCCTATAATCCAGGTTCAGAGTCTAGACCCAAAACAAAAAGTCCTGTTTTCTGTATCGAGTTTAACCTGTACTTGGTGATGTGGTGATATTTTTCTGGCTTCTCGTGATGGAAGAGCACAATACATATGTTCTTCAGTAACAATTTACTATTATTTGTGATTACTTATTTAATTATTATGCTTGGGTAACACTAACTTGTATCAGCTGAGACCTAACACACAGCAAACAATGTTATTTTACTGAATGCTGTCCATTTATTTACACAAATGAAACTATGTTTGCTCAGCAAGTTAGGCTGGGAACATTACTGGGCTGGTTGCAATGAAAGCAATCAATAAGGTGGGAGGTTTCAACCATATATTTATCCTACAAGATAACCTCTAATCTCTGTTCTGAAATTTTGTATCATTCTTGGCAGTACATCAAGTTTTGTAACAGAGGTAATGTAAAAAAAATTAAAATGCAAAAATATTTCCAACATGTGGTAAATATATAAATGTTGTAAAATGTATTTCAATGATAAAATCAGATTTTATTCTTTTTGAATCTCTGGTATTTGAGGCAATTATTACCAAGGAGTTGTGATATCAAATACCGATTCTTTCTCCCATAAGCAAATATAATATACTGTACAGCAAATTTTAAAACATTATTCAAGACGGAATTCAAATATTCAGAATTACTTTGTTTTCAACTTTGACTACTACTAACGCTGTTAGGTCTTGCTTTATCAGTGTATCAATATTTGAGATGTTCCTCAAAGTTATGACAGAACTGTATAAGGTATCGCTTAATGAATTTCTCTCTTTATGTGAGCTAATGCTACAATTTTAGCAGGATTATGCATATAAGATGATTAGAGGTTTAGATAGGGTGGACAGTGATAGCCTTTTTCCTAGGATGGAGAAAGCTAGCACGAGGGGACACAGCTTTAAATTAAGGGGTATGAGTTATAGGACGGATATCAGAGGTAGGTTCTTTACTCAAAGAGTGATTAGGGAGTGGAATGCCCTGCCTGCAGCTGTTGTAGATGCGCCAAGTTTGGTGGCGTTTAAGAGGTTAGTTGATAAGTATATGGAAGAGAAGGGAATGGTTTAGTTTGGAGGGGCATTGCTTTTTATTTTGGTCGGCACAACATCGAAGGCCGAAGGGCCTGTTCTGTGCTGTATTGTTCTATGTTCTATGTTCTATTATGCATTCAAACAGAGTTTGAGAGAGAATCTGCATTCCCTATAGCTTGATGTTCTTTCAGTTTTTTTTGCATTTACATAGTGCACTAGGCCGCACTAGAGTTTTGTACAGTTGCAACATGACGTTGCGGCTCCAAAATTCAATCCCCCTACCTATTCTCCTGTAGGACAATCCTACCATCCCGGAAATCAGTCTGGCAAGTGTATCCTTCCTTTGGTAAGTAGAGCAAACTACACTATTCTGTAGGTGTGATCTCACCAGGCTCTATACAATCGCGACAAGACATCTTTGCTTCCATACTCAAATCCTCTTGTAAGAAAGGCCAACATACGTTGACTTCCTAAGTACTTGCTGCACCTGTATGCTTGCTATTATTGATTTGGGTCTCTTTGGACATCTACACCCGCTAGTCTCTCTCACTTTAAAAAAAACTCTGCATTTCTGTTTTCAGAATGGACAATATTCCATTTTCCATGTTCTTTTCATTCACTTTGCTTGTCTGAATCCTGTTTTAAGTCTCTTTGCACCCTCCTCACAACTTACAAAACCAATTGGAATGCATCATTAACAAAATAGAAAATATTACATTTGGTTCCTACATCCAAATCACTGAGACTGAATAGCTGGGGTCCAAGATCTGATCCTTGTGGTGCTCCACTAGTGACAGCCTGCCAACCTGAGAATCATTTATCCTTTTTTTTGTTTCCTGTTCTTTAACCAATTCTCAGTCCGTATCAGCATATTATTCCTAATTCTATGCATTTTAATTTTGTTTCCTAGCCCCTTTATAGAAAGCTTTTTGAAAATTTAAACACACCATATCTATTGCCATCTCTCAGATCTATCCTGCCAGGTATATCCTCAAAAAGAACCCAATAGGTTGTCAAATATGATACCCCTTCCAGGAATCCATGTTGATACTGCTCAATCCTACTATTATTTTCAAAGTGTTCAGTTATCACATTCTTTATTATAGATTCCATCATTTTATCTACTATTGCTGTTAGGCTAATAGGTCTGTAGTTCTCTGTTTTCTCTCTCACTCCTTAAATCTGGTGTTACATTAGCTATCTTCCAATCGGCAGGGACATTCCAGAATGTATAGAATTTTGGAAGAGGACCACTGATGCTAGCCACGTTTTCTACAGCTACCTTTTTCAATACTATGGAGTGTGGATCATCTAGTTCAAGGAATTTTACTCCAATTGATTTCTCTAATCCTACCTTTGTACTAATACTAATTTCTTTTAGTTCCTCATTCCTACTTGTCCTTGGTTCCTGTATTTCTAAGAACAAAGAACAAAACAGCACGGGAAACAGGCCCTTGGCCCAATGAGCCAGTGCCGCCACCTTGATGTTCCCACTTCTACCCGTGATCCCTGTCTATGTTTATAGATCTATGCATTGAAACCAAATTTGAGACAATTTAGGGAGAATTTGTTCTGCCAATCAGCCTAAGAGCACATCTTTGGGATGTGGAAGGAAACCGGAGCACCCGAAGAAAACTCTCGCAAGCACAGGGAGAATGCGCAGACTCCCACAGACACAGACCCAAATCCATGTATCTGCACAGCACAGTGGTAGTCACTGAGCTGTCGTGTTGCCCATCAAATGGTCCAGGTCAAGCATACACTAACGACGTGAAGCACTGGAATACTCTCAAAAATCCAAGAGCATCCCTCTCATGACCTATTACGTGTATGCCCCTTGTTAGACAACAAGGTGGACCAAAGTACCTGCAGGATAAAACAAATACATCAATATCATCATCTATTTACACACTTCCCAGGGAACTCCCAAGGCTCATGATGCCTATTTTAAATCAGTTTTCTATATCCCTCCATTCCCAATCTGTTCATGTGCCCATCTAAGTATCTCTTAAATAACTCCAGAGTGCCTGCCTGTACCACTTTATTTGGCAGCGCATTCCATACCCTACAACCCTCTGTGTGAAAAAACTCCTTCTAGCATCCAAATTATACCTTATCCCCTCACCCTAAGCCTGTGACTCCTCATGCTATTTGAGTCCATCCTAGGAAAAAACTTAACCCTGTTTACTCTATCTATACCCCTCATAATCTTGTACGCCTCTATTAGATCTCCTGTAAGTCTACATCTTTCTAAGGAAAACAGCCCCAATTTGTCTAATATCTCCTTGTATCTCAGATCTTCCATACCAGGCAGCATCCTGGTAAAACTTCGTGTGCACTCTTTCCAGAGTCTCCGCGTCCTTCCAGTAGTAAGGCAACCAGAACTGGACGCAGTATTCCAAATGAGGTCCAGCTAATGTTTTATACAACTGCAACATTAAAGGCCAGCTCTTGTACTCTATACCCCTTCCTATGAAGGCTAGCATATTATATGCTTTCTTCACAACCTTCTCCCCCTGATCTGCCACCTTCAGAGACTTGTGCACCTGCACCCTCAGGTTCCTCTGCATTTCTGTATTCTTAATAGGTCTACCCTTATTGTATACCTCCCCCCTACATTCTTTCTCCTGAAATGCATCACCTCGCATTTATCAGGATTGAATTCCATGTGCCATATATCTGCCCAAGCTACCAGCCTATCTATGTCCTGCTGCATCGCTGACAATGCTCCTCACTATCCACAAGTCCAGCCATCTTTGTACAATCTGCAAACTTGCTGATCACTCCACTTACTCCCTCTTCCAAGTCATTAATATATATTATAAATAGAAGAGGTCCCAGTACCAAGCCCTGCGGCACACCACAGGTAGAAAAACACCCTTCCACTATTACTCTGTCTCTATTACCAAACCAGTTACTTATCCATCTAGCTACCTGTGCTTGTATCCCATTAGCCTTGATCTTTTCAACTAACCTCATGAGGGACTTTGTCAAACTCCTTACTGAAATCCATATAGCCGACGTCAATGGCTCGCCCATCGTCCACTGTTTTCGTCACCTCCTCAAAACATTCTACCAGATTTGTAAGGCACGACCTCCCTTTAACTAAGCCATGCTGCGTATCCCTAATCAGATCGCAACGCTCTAAGTGCCTAGACATCCTATCTCTAAGAATCCCCTCCAACAGCTTCCCTACCACTGACGTCAAACTCACTGGCCTATAATTTCCAGAATTATCCCTACTACCTGTTTTAAACAATGGTACAATATTAGCTATTCTCCAGTCCTCTGGGACCTCACCTGTGTCCAAAGAAGAGACAAAGATTTGGGTCAGAGGCCCAGCAATTTCACCTCACGCCTCCTTAACCAGCCTGGGATAAATGCCATCAGGCCCTGGAGATTTATCAGTTTTAATGCTACCTAGAAGCTCTAACACTTCCTCCCTCGGAATGGATATTTCCCTCAACTGGTCTACAGCTCCCTCAGAGAGAGGACTGGTCAGCAAGCCCCTCTCCTTCGTGAATACCGACACAAAGTATTCATTCAGGATCTTCCCCATTCCCTCAGGCTCTGAGCACAGTTCCCCTCTGTCCCTAAGAGGTCCGATTCTTTTCCTCTCACCACCCTTTTATTTCTAACATAGAAGTAAAAAGCCTTTGAATTTTTCTTAATCCTATCCGCCAAAATCATTTCATGCCTCCTTTTTGCCCTTCTAACTCCCCATTTGAGCTCCCTCCTACTCTGTCTATATTCCTCCAACGCTCTCTCCGTTCCCAGCTGCTTGGACCTAACATACGACTCTCTTTTCTTCCTAACCAAATCTTCAATATCCCTAGTAATCCACGGCTCTCTAATCCTACCTTTCCCATCTTTCCACTTAGCCGACACATATCTTCCTTGCAACATATTCAGTATTCCTTGAAAGAATCCCACGTGCTTAGCATGGACTTACCCTCGAACAACCATTCCTAATCAGCTTCCGTAAGTTCCTGCTTAATCCAACTGTAGTTAGCCTTCCCCCAATTCAGCACCCTACCCCTAGGGCAACAAGCATCCTTTTCCATCTGTATCCTAAAGTAGACAGAATTGTGGTCACATTAGCCACATGTTCCCCTATACAACAACAACCATCTGCCCTGGGTTATTTCTCAGAACTAAATCCAACATAGCCCCCTCTCTAGTCGGGCTAGCCAGATACTGCTCCAATAGTCCTTCCAGTACACATTTTACAAATTCCTCCCCATCCGAATCCCCAGCTCTAGGTACCTTCCAATCCACCCCAGGGAGATTAAAATTTCCCACTATAACGACTTTGTTCTTTCTGCATCTATCCAAAATGTCTTTACATATGCCACCTTCAGCTATCCGCGGGCTGTTGGGTGGCCTATGTAAAGACAGTGATTGCCTTTTTTGGACAGTGATAGCCTTTTTCCTAGGATGGAAAAAGCTAGCACGAGGGGACACAGCTTTAAATTAAGGGGTGATAGTTATAGGACGGATATCAGAGGTAGGTTCTTTACCCAAAGGGTGGTTCGGGAGTGGAATGCCCTGCCTGCAGCAGTTGTAGATGCGCCAAGTTTGGTGGCGTTTAAGAGGTTAGTTGATAAGTATATGGAAGAGAAGGGAATGGTTTAGTTTGGAGGGTCATTGCTTTTTATATTGGTCGGCGCAACATCGAAGGCCGAAGGGCCTGTTCTGTGCTGTAATGTTCTATGTTCTATAATACACCCCTAGCATAGTAATTGCCCCCTTCCTATTCCTCAACTCCACCCACAGCGACTCCACTCCTAACTCCTCTGTATTGTCCTCCCTCTGCACTGCTGTGATGCTTTCCCTAACTAACAACGCCACTCCCCCACCTCTTCTGGACTCTCCTCTGTCACGCCTGAAACATTTATACCCAGGAATATTCAGCTGTCACTGCTCCACTTCCTTTAACCACGTCTCCGTCACTGCAACCACATTGAAGTTCCTTGCAAACATTAAGGCCCTAAGTTCATCCGTTTTTCCTGTTATGCTCCTCGCATTGAAACAGACATACTCCAGAGCTCCAAGCCCACTCAGAACCTCCTTCTCCCTGGTATATTTCCTCTCATCCAAGCTTACTCTATCTTCCATCTCACTCCCTACCGAGCTATCGGTCTCATCCCCTTCCCCCCTCCATATTCGTTTAAACCCTGTCGAAACACTCCAGCTAACCTCAGCTAAAATATTCACGCCCTTCCCATTTAAATGTTCCCCGTCCCTTCTATACAGGTGCCCTTCTTTCACAAATACTTCCCAGTTATCCACAAATATGAAACCCTCTGCCCTACACCAATCCTTCAGCCACGCATTCAGTCGTAGGATCTCATTTCTCCTGGCCCTGGTAGCAGCTCTGAGGACGGCACCCTGGAAGCCCTGCTCTTCAGCTTACCCCCCAACTCCCTGGACTGCCTTCATATATCCTCCCTGCTCTTCCTTCCTACATCCTTCTCTTCCTTCCTACATCCTTCTCTCCCTTCCTACATCCTTCTCTCCTATGTGAATAATCACATCCACCTGGGATCCCTCGCCCTTCAAAATGCCCTCTACACATCTTGACTCCTGCTCCAGGGAGGCAAACTATCATCCTGGAACCTGGCCTTTGACTACAGAACCGCTTATCTGTTCCTTTAACCCTCCCATCCTCCACCATTATCTCCCTTCTAGCCCCCTTTCTCCCCTCCGAGGTACTCTGGTCCTCCTGCCTTACCTTTTTTACCCCTCTGCCCTCTATTTTGGGGGACTGCCACCGGGGAAGCCTTTGGTCTATCGCCCCTCTCTTTTTTCCCCTTCCTTACAGTAACCCACCTGTAAGGGTAAGGGTCAGGTTCCTGCCCCTTAGGCTCTGGGTGCACCACCTTACTATGCTTCCCTTCCATTATTGCCTCGTTCTCCCTGACTAAAAATACATCTTCCAATTGCCACTCTAGTTGCTTGACCCGAGCTCTCAGATGCTGCAGCTCCAAATACTTGACACACGTGGACTTTCGGGAGACGTTTTCCCTCCAGGAACTCCCACATATGACACTGTACGCAGGTGAGGCGTCTTCCCGTAATCCCTGCCATTGTCCTGAACACCTTTGGAGGTGTGAACGCAATTGGAAAACCAGTAGCACACTCTGCCTAAGCCTGCTCTGGCCTAAGCCCAGCAAGCCAAAGCCCTTAAATTTCTCTGCTCCCTGCTCACTCCACTGCCCACTCCCGATGCTGCCCGCTGTCTGTTGCCACTTTCTTTTTATATTCCCCGGTTCCCTTCCCAGCTACCCCCACTGGGAGGCCTTTTTGTATCCTTCTCTGTGAAGGCACACAAAGAGTAGAGTTCTCCCATTTTCAGACAGTGTGTGGTGGTGGGTAGCACCAATGATGCCTTTCCCACTGGCCTTGTGCTTGGAATCTCATTAATTAGGCATAGGTGAGTTTTGCTCCAAATCATCTGGCAAACTAACAGCTGATTTGTCTGTCCACCATCAGCTGGCTGGTTTGATTTTCCAGTGCCATATTTAAATACCAGTCCAGCACACTCGTATAATTTTCTCCAGCCACCTGTCCTCACCAGGCTATTCAGGATGTACAGAATCCAGGGGGAAAAGCTAGCAGCCTCAAGAAGTAGCTCAGACTTGCAACATTGACATGATTGTTTCTCCATGAATGTTTTCAGACCTGCTAAATTTCATATTTTTCTGCCATGTCCCTGTTTTTTGTTATAAATTCTCCTGTCTCTGTTTGTAATGGATTCACATCTGATTTTGTGAACCTTTTCCTTTTTACATACCTGTAGAAGCTTTTGCAATCCATTTTTATGTTTCTCCCAAGTTTACTCTCATTCTAATTTCCCTTTTTATCAGCAAAGTGATCCTTTTTTGCTGAATCTTAAAAAAGCCTCTACTCTTTAGGCTTATAATTTTTTGATAACTTTGTAAACCTCTTCCTTTGACATAATATAATAGTCATAAAGGTTTACAGCATGGAAACAGGCCCTTCAGCCCAGTTGATCTATGCTCATTTTTTTTATATCCCCTCAGCTGTCCCAGTTGCCCGCATTTGGCCCATATCCCTCTATGCCTGTCATACCCATGTAACTATCTAAATGCTTTTTATATTGTATCTGCCTCTACTACTATCTCTGGCAGGTTGTTCCAAACATTCGCCATCCTCTGTGTGAAAGAATTGCCCCTTTGGACATTTCTGTATCTCTTCCCTCTCACCTTAAACCTATGCCCTCTAGTTTTACACTCCCCTACCTTTGGGAAAAGGTATTGACTATTTAGCTGATCTATACCCCTCATTATTATATAGATCTCTTTAAGGTCATCCTTCAACCTCCTGTGCTCCAGAGAAAAAAAAATCAAATTCTGTTCAGCCTCTGCTTGTAACTCAATTCATCAAGTCCTGTAGCATTCTTGTCTGCACTCTTTCTAGTTTAATAATATCCTTTCTATAATAGGGATGACCAGAATTCCACACAGTATTCCAAGTCTGGCTTTACCAATGTCTTGTACAACTTCAACAAGACATCCCAACTCCTGTATTCAATGCTTTAATGAAACCAAGCATGCTGTATGGCCTCTTCACTACTCTGAGTAAGTCCTGCCCTCCTTCAGTCTACCAAAATGCATCACTTTGCATTTGTCTAAATTAAACTCCATTTGCCATTTGTCAGCCCACTGGCCCAATTGATCAAGATCCCGTTGCAATTGGAGATAACTTTCTTCACTGTCCACTATGCTACCAATCTCAGTGTCATCTGCTTCCTATAATCTTATCCAAATCATTAATATAAATGACAAATAACCGTGGACCCAGCACTGATCACTGATGCTCACCATTGATCACAGGCTTCCAGTTTGAAGAACAGCCTCTACAACCACCCTCTGGCTTTAATTTTGTATCCATTCAGATATCTCTGAATAAGGGATACTTAGTAATATGCAAACATAGCTATTAGAAACAAGAATTAGATTCTGCTCAAACTAAGTTAAGTTAAACTAAACTTTGTTTATATACAAATAACCATCCAGAACAATGTCACCTCACTAACCAATGCATGCACCTTCAATTGTGAACAATGTCACTGGCAATAATTACTCATCACCATTTGAAGCTTACAGGCAAAATATGCATTTAAATCCAATTTAATGCTCTAAGGTTCAAAGGAAGAGAAAGTCCTTGAAATTCCACTCTATGCAACAACCTATCATGCAATACCTTGTCAAAGGCCTTGCTAAAGTCCATGCAGACAATATTAACTGCATTGCCCTCATCTATCTATCTTGGTATCCCTTCAAAAAAAACTCAATCAAATTCATGAAGCATGATTTTCCACTCTCAAAGCCATGCTGACTGTCCCTAATCTGTCCTTGTATTTCTAAATGCCTGTAGATCCTGTCTCTCAAAATACCTTCAACAATTTACCTACCACAAGCTCACTGGCCTGTAGTTCCCAAGCTTTTTCTTGCAGCCTTTTTTTAAACAAAGGCACAACATTTGCCACTCGCCAATCTTCAGACACCTACCCCTAACTATCAGTGGTTCAAATGTGTTGGCTAGAGGACCTGCAATTTTCTTCCTAGCCTTCAGTAACATCCTGGGATGTATTTCATCGCGTCCCTGGGATTTATCTACCTTGATGTGCTTTGAAACTTATAGCATCACCACCTCTGTAATATGTATACTCCTCAAGACATCAGTTTATTTCTCTCGTTTCCCTAACATTTCAACTATAAGAAATATTTATTTAGGATCTCGTCCATCTCTTGTGAATCCGCACATGGATGACCTTTTTGATCCTTAAAAGCTTAACTTGTTATCCATGATTGGATCGCTTTTCCTGTTGGGTTTTGTGTGTCAAAGGATTGTCTATTTGTTGAGATTGGCCATTGGAACATGCAGGGCATTAAAAACTGTGCCACAAATTATCAAGGCCGTAAAAAGCCTAATAAAGCACAAAGATTTATTTCCAAAGAGATAGAATTGATTAAATGGGAGGTTGTGCTAAATCTGTATCAAAACTTTTATTTAGAACACACGAGTACTGTGTGCAGTTCTAGTTGCTGTGCTATAAAGAAGATACACAAGGGGTTACAAGCTCAAGGTGAAGGGGGTGGGGGGGTGGCAAGGTTCAATATAGATTCGAGGGACATATTTTACACAGGCTGATGGGTGCCTGGAATGCAATGCCAAGCAAGATGGTTGAGGCAGACACTCTGGGATCATTTAAGACGTATCTAAATAGCCACATGAACAGACTAGGAATAGAGGGCTACAAACGAATGGTCTAGTTGGGCGCACGAGCAGCACAGGCTTAGTGGGCCAAAGGGCCTGTTCTTGTGCCGTTTTGTTCTTTGTATAAAAGCATTGAGAAGGTGCAGAAAAAGGTTACAAGAATGTATCATCTTGAAATTGTGCTTGGTGCCATTCTCCATTCTTGACTCTTCATGTCTGTCCCCCTTCACATGGCAAACAACTTCTCTTCTCCCTTTAACTTGCCTTTCTCCCTTTAATTTTCTACCCCACGGCCAACTAATCTTTTCAACTTTTCCCCCCTCCCAGTTGTATCCTTTGTTTTCCAACCTCCCGTGACTTCATTCACTTGGCCGTACATTTGCTTGTCCTAAACATTCATGAAATCCCTACAGTGCAGAAAACGGCCATTCTCCCAATCAAGCCTGCACTGGCAACAATCTGACCCAAGCCCTATCCTCATAATCTCATATATTTACCATTGTCCTTCTGACACTAAGGGGCAGTTTAGCATGACCCATCCACTAACACGTACATCTTTGGACTGTGGGAAGGAACCAGAGCACCCAGATGAAACCCACACAGTCACAGGGAGAACATACAAACTTCACACAGACAATCATCCAAACCCGGAATGGGTCCCTGCCCGTGAGGCAGCCGTACTAACTACTGTGCCACTGTGCTGCCCAAATCAATCAAAAATATTGATTTTGACTGTATACATGAGATCTATTTAGTTTTTTTTAGAGCAACACAGCACGGGAAACAGGCCCTTCGGTCCAACGAGCCCGCGCCACCGTCATAACTATATAGTAACAATTCCATTATCCTATTCTAATTTTAGGTTATTCCTAATATGGAAGAGAATTTTCTTTCCTTAAATTCAATGTCACACAAGTTTGCAGATTAATAGAATTGGATCTATGGAATTTTCAGATTGTGTCTGAAGTAAATGTAATTCAGTTGCATTGTGGGATGCTTGTGGAGTTTCTCTTTCATTAGTGCGCGAGGGAAAAACATCTGCATTTGTGTGAAATAATGGGACTTGGAACACTGCAGAAAAGCACTGTTTTGGTAACAATTGTGCCTTGATGTTTTGTTTTGTGCTTAACTGGAGTGATTCAATTTCTGCTGCTGGGGAAATTGCTGACACTGTTGAAAGTATTTTATTTGAAAAGCTGAGCTGTGCAATTTTTTTCCAAAACCAGATGGAGTACTTAAACATCAAATTACTAAACATTTGTTTAAAGCTACAAAAAGAAAGCGAGTAAACTGATTTAACCTTTTCAGAGCAGTGAATCCCAACTTTTTACATTTTAATGCACACCTCTATACTAAAAGAAATTCAGAAACCTATTTTCTCTGTTGTCTTCCCTTACTGGGAACTTCATGTTTAACTTCTCCTTGTTCTCTTGCCTGTTTTTTAAACTTCTTTCTGTCTCTTATTTCTCCCAAGGATTTTACACAGTTTTCATTTTTTGTGTTGGTACATGGGACCTTTGCCTTCAGCTCCTAAGTCCCATTGGTCTTGCGCATAGGTCTGACCAACATTATAGATGTAAACTACGCAAGTGCAGCTCCTTTTCTCAGCCAGCATGTGCACTGGAGACCCAAGATTCATTGGGTCTTGAAGATGCTGCCAACGGAGCTGAAGATAATGGTTAGTTTTAGTTTAATTACATTAATTTTGAATCACTTGAATATTTTCATGGCACACTTTTGGGGTGAGTGAGGGGGCGTTCTTTGTGGCACACTGATCAGGAACCACTGATCTGTAGTATTGAAAGCCACTTTGAGAATAATTATTTGATTCATTACTTGACAATGGGAATCTTTTCTAATGAAATTATAAAATGCAAGACCACTATTAACATGGATATAACATCAGTTGAAATATGCCTGATAAAACTTTATTTCTAAACCAGTGATTGTTTATTAACTATTTTACTAATATAATAGCAATACAGAGAATGGGTTAAATGCATGGAACCTTGAGTAATGAAACATGGACATTGTTGAGGAAGTCCAATGCAGAATGAGAATGGCCACTTCAATTATAGGGCAACTCTATTGCAGAGTTTATTTAGGCTAAACTGCAATTGAAGCATTAGGTTTTAGAGTCAATTCTCAATTTAAATCACTCACATATGTTCGTGTATGTATTTTCTGTGCTTGAATAAAACTAAGAATCCCTGAAAACACCGAAGTTTTAGAATGTCCTGGAAAACTAAACCAGTCTCTTGAATTTAGTATGTGCAGCAATCTGACGCAGGGAACAGTAAGGTCTTTCTCTTCCTTGGAACCTTAGAGCATTAAATTGGATTTAAGTGCATATTTTGCATGTAAATTTCAAATGGTAATGAGTAATTATTGCCAGTGATATTGTTCACAATTGACGTGTGCATGTATTGGTTAGTGAGATGACATTGTACTGGATGGTTATTTGTATGTAAATTAAATTAATTTGAGCAGAATCTAATTGTTTCTAATAGCTATGTTTCCATATTACTAAATATCCCTAATTTAACAGACTGTTTCACTGAAACTACAAAATACCTGCTCTGAGAAATGAGAGGCACGCACAATGCTGTTTCCAATCCTCAAATGTGGCACAACAGGTCACAAAATTATTCATAACTTGATCAATGGTATGTCAGAGATGAAAACAGTAAAAAAAAGACCAGAAGTAATTTGTTTCAAGTCTTTCTAAAAGTATTGGGGTACTCATTTTTGCTAACGATACATTGTTGTGAGGAGGATCTAGGATCTAATCCATTCTACTTAATAGGCTGCAATGTTTAATCACCTAATTATAATAATGCTATGATTTTTAAAAATAATCTTCACTGTATTAATGCAACATTGTATTTTTTCCTGCAAACTATGCAGATTCATTAAAGCATGCCAAATGCCAATAATTTGCATTGTAAAGCATATATGTGAGAGTGCCTGATTTGTGTCCCTCTTTCTATGATTTTCTTCAACTGTGTGATCAATACGAACAAATGATAAAAACAAAATAATTTTCTTCTGTATCTCTGCACACTAAAGTGGCTTTTTTATGTGAAATAAAGATGTTTTAATGATTCCACCAACAACCACTTCTATTATGGTTGACTCTAATATTTAGCCAACTACATTATGGCTCGATCTACATTTTTGCTCGATCTGAAATAAATTTTGGGAGATTTGAGAGATGATGAAGAAAAGGACCAAGCTGATACAGTCTTGTAACAACCTTAACAGAGGTGCAGTGGAGATGATGTATTTTCTTGTCTATTTGGTAGTGCAAATACCACAGGAAATATGAAGTATCATTTGCTCAAATGTTGCAAATCAATTTGAATTGCTACCAAACTATCTAATAGATCACTTGTCTAGACACACAGTTTCGTGATACCGAATGAATAATTTTGAAGTAATTCTCTTCATGGCAGTGCAAATGCTTAGTTATGTTGCATGGCAGATTCTTGCTTAAGCGGATGCTTTGGATCCTAGTTTGAAACTTTTCCCTGGTGAATCCAGAGGTTTTTGGCTTTCACGCCGCACTGCGCTAATCATATTGGGTAAAGTGATTTGGAAAGACTTGTGCTTTATTTTTGGAAAGGAATGAATGCTATTGCAGATTACTAACCACATTTGCATATTGCCAACATAAAGAAATGCTAAGCATGAGCAAAGTAATGATATTGGGGTGATGTGGGAATAATGTGTGTTTTAAATCTTAACGTCATAGCTAACTTACATTGACCAACATTTCTGATTGCTAGTAGATTTGGTAGTTCTGATTATTTTATATCTTGAAAAATAAATCTCATTACCTTTTTGGCTTATAAACTAAAAGTACTTCATTAAGCAGATTTTATATTTTTAAATATCATGGCATAAGTTCAATCACTGCACGATATTTTTATGAAGCCATTGTTAACCAGCTGGCCAAAATCATTGGAAAATGCCTTGGGATTAATGCATCTGTCTATTTCTATTTCCCACCCCTCCACTGTTTCTTCTTTCGCTATTAGAGTTTTGCCTGGCATTCATTCAGTGCTACCACCTGACAGCTGACAGAAATGGAGAGTTTGTTGTCTCTTCCACTTTTGGTTGATAGCAGTGTACATTTTGTTGCTAAGTAATTATTTTCTATATTTGGTAAAATTGTGTGTTGATCTAAATGAATGAACTAATCTAACTAATGAAGAAAAAGCAGTTTTTATTCTTTTATATTGAGTTTTAGTTCAAGTATTTCCAAGCTTGCTACAACATGAGCTGACTGGATACAGAGCAAAGCTGTTTTTGCTTAGGTCCAACTTCATGAATTGCTCTTCTTGCAGGAATGCCTGACCATTTGTCAATTAAGTTTTCTGTGCCACATAGAGTTTGAGTTAGTGCTGCTGTTAATTTACATATATCTCAAGTTACTGATGTTAACGTCTTAATGCTGATGTTAAATGCTTTCCTGTCTTCTAGGACTGTGAAATTCTCTTCTTTAATTTCTGTTTTCTGCTGTTATCATCTCTTTAGATTAAATTGATTAATCATTTTTTTGAAGGTCTATGACTAACAAAGCCTGTTTTAAGACTGTTTTTACTCATCACATGTATAATTCCTACATCTTGGGTGTTAATAGACTCTGTTAGTTTATCCATATCAGTTTATTACAAAAGTTCAGCGTTTTTACAGCACAGCAAGGAGTCATTTGCCAAATTGATACGTGTGTCAATGCGTTACACAGGTTTCCTCTCTCCAAGTAATTTCATCGAATCTGGCTGATTTTATTTGCAGTGGCACCACGAGAACCAGAGGCCCTTGACTACTTTAGCCAAAGTAATCACGTGTTAGCCTTCATATTCTGTTATTTGATGGGAGTGGGAAAGGACTGCGACCCCCAAGCAAATTTCAATCCTGCCCTTACCTAACCTGTGTAGATGCAGTTCACTAGATAACGATGAGGGAACCAAAGCACTTTCTAACCTCTTCAGCCCACTCTGGGAATATATATGATCGTTTGTTGTGTCATTGCTGCTTCCCAGCTGTGAGCAAATAATGGTACAGATTAAGGGCTAAATTTGAGGTCATACCTCAGAACTCTGCTCTTCTCTGTTCTACCCTTTGATATTTTGGATCATTGTGTTTAAAGTTTGTGATCTTCATGATTCCACCTTTCTTTAAAATAGTCAATATTCATGACACAAGACTGCCAAAAATTTGGCAAATTGTCAATATGTTCTTGATACTTGGTTAATACGATGAACACAATCTGAAGTATCTGCATTATAATTGCAATACTTGATGGTAAGCATCTAAAAGACCTATACCTAATCTGATAATTACCAATCAAGAGTTTGCATCATGACCTTTTGAGTGTACAAGTGTGGAACATGAACTCAACTGTGTTGTATAAAGGGTTTAAAATCACTGCATACAGTGCAAATAGTTCTGAGAGTTCTCAGCAAGATATCTCTTTGGATTTCAATTTATTTTATCCTGAACTATGGAGAATTATTTTGCAGAATGTAGATGCTGTGCTAATAAAATGCACTGATTTCAAAATGTAGTTTTGGCATGTAATTTTGGGTTTGTTTGATCGTTGCTATAATTTGAACTTGTTTGAAGGTGCTAAAGAAGATACCTGCAGGTTTAATGTGGTAAATTGAATCAGCAAATTTGCTGATGATACAAAGATTGGAGGTGTCGTGGACAGTGAGGAAGGTCTTCAAAGCTTGCAGAGGGACTTGGACTAACTAGAAAAATGGGCTGAAAAATGGCAGATGGAATTTAAAGCAGACAAGTGTGAGGTATTGCACTTTGGAAGGACAAACCAAAGTAAAACGTACAGGCTAAATGGTAGGATTCTGAAGAGTGCGGTTTAACAGAGGGATCTGGGAATATAGGTACAGAATTCCCTACAAGTGATGTCGGATAGGGTCATAAAAAGTGCTTTTGGTACATTGGCCTTTATAAATCGGAGTATTGAGTATAAAAGTTGGAGTGTTATGGTAAAGTTATACAAGGCATTGGTGAGGCCAAATTTAGATATTGTGCGCAGTTTTGGTCACCTACTTACAGGAAGGATGTAAATAAGGTTGAAAGAGTGCAGAGAGTGTTCATAAGGATGTTGCCGGGACTTGAGAAACTGAGTTACAGAGAGAGAGTGAATAGGTTAGGACTTTATTCCCTTGAGTGTAGAAGAATGAGGGGAGATTTGATAGATCTGTATAAGATTTTGATGGGTATAGATAGAGTGAATGCAAGCAGGTTTTTTTCCATTGAGGCTCGGGGAGGAAAAAAAACCAGAGGGCATGGGTTAAGGGTGAAAGGAGAAAAGTTTAAAGGGAATATTGGGGGGGGTTTCATCACACAGAGTGGTGGGAGGGTGGAATGAGCTGCCAGATAAAACAGTAAATGCGGCGTCACTTCTAACATTTAAGAAAAACTTGGACGGGCTCATGGATGAGAGGTGTGTGGAGGGATACGGTTCAAGTGCAGTTTAGTGGGACAAGGCAAATGATGGTTCGGCACAGACAAGAAGGGCGAAAAGGCTTGTTTCTGAGCTATAATTTTCTATGGTTTAGCATTCAAATATGGCTAGAAGCAATTTTCTTTGTCATGTATTAGGCTACAACTCCATTTTCATTAGAGATATGGATTTGGGTGGCTGATACACAGTAGTGGGTTTCAGGATGGCTCAGAGATCAAGAATGCACGGATTCTTAAGAGGATCCAGAGAAGGATTGTCTTTACTTGTCGGGGCCGAAAAAGTCTATCTTACCTTCCAGTCTCCTTCTCAATCTCTTCCTCCTCATCTGGTTCCTGAGCTTCAGACTGGCACAAATGCTGGTTTCTCATGAATGCCAAATTGTGGGTCATGAAGCAGATCATCAAGAATCAGAAATCATCCTACCCCTCCCTCCCTCCTAGCAGCTCTGCTGCTGCGCCTCATTTTTTTCTAATGGCAGACTGAGGAGCTTGGGCTAGGTGTGTTTCGAGAAAGCTTTTGATGACTAAACATTCCCTCTGTTCCATAAGATGTCCACTGAATTAGAGAATTACAGCACTTAATCCTTTTAGATGAGATCTTTAAGAGAATTTCTGAAGTCCCAAAGCAACTCTAAATGTATTTTTAAAAGTCTCTCTAAATCAAATGAACAGGAAAGTCATGCTCTGCAATGACTAGTTTACTGCAAATAAAAAGGACCCCCATTTATATAAACACCTTTTCACAACCACCAATATCTTAAAGGAATTTATAACCAAAGAGGTACTTTTATTTTTTCGGCATAGTCATTGTAGTATAGGAAACAGAGCAGCTAATTTGTACACAACAAGATCCCACAAATAGCAATGATGACCACACATCTATTTTTGTGATATTGATTGAGGAATAGTATTGGCCAGAAATAAGTCTGTTTTTCTTCAGAAGAGTGCTATAACATCTTTTGCATTCACGTGAGAGGGCAGACCTCAGATTAATGTCTCACCTGAAAAACAGCACTTCAATAGCCATCAGAATGCTAGGGAATCTCTTTAGGAACATGAGAAGGCAATTTAATTAGCAGTCAGGCTCATGATCTCCTGAGATTCTTTTTAGTGGTAAAGTCACAGAATCTTATAGTGCAGAACGAGGCCTTTTGGTCCATCATGTCTGCACTGATCACAGTCCCACCCAGGCCCTATCCCATAACCCCATGCAACTACCCTAGTCAGTCCCCCTGACACTAAGGGGCAATTAAAATGGCCAATCCACCAAACCCACACATTTTTGTTGGGAGGAAACTGGAGGAAACCCACACAGACATGGGGAGAATATGAAATGACACACAGTGACCCATGCTGGGAATTGAACCCGGGTCCCTGGCGCTGAGAGGCAACAGTGCTAACCTAACCACTGTGCCACCATGTCATCCCTAAGCTTCAAACCTTTTGCCAATATCGTGTCTCGCACTAAATGCAAGTTAAACAGCATTCTAGCTTAAGGCCTTATCTTTGCCATTCTGGAAACTCTTCAGAATACTAATTCTATGGGGAAAATTCTACCTGCCTGTCCTTCGGTTTTTATTATCTAGCCAGTTCTTACAGGTTGGGGAAATGATAAAAATCAGGCTTTCATTTTCAACACTTAGTTGTCAGAGAACTCTCTTGGGTGAAATAATTTTTGACTTCGATCTTCATTCTCTACATCCATTCCAAATGCAACTTGTCTTACACAATTTAAAGAAAGGGAGACAGCTGCAGGGGTGTGTTGGGTGGGGGGGTGGCAGGTGGCATGGGGGGAGTGATGTTTGTTGTTGCCTATGATCGGTCCAAATGGCGGAGGCTGTATGTGGTAGATTTTATAATGTGTACTTACAGAATTCATAAGTGTGCCTGGAGTCCAACCAGGCTCACTGGCATGTTTCTCCCTTCAGCTCCCAGTTAATTCCAGTAAGAAGTGCATTCATGTATAACAATAGATTTACAGTGTCTGTAATAAGTTTTGACTGAAGTCTATTTGAATTTTATTTATTCTAATCAGTATTGTTTATCCTAATTTTAAGAGTCTCCCTGATGCAATATTAATTCTTAGAACTTCAAGATGTAGAGTGAAATGAGTCCCACATTTACAGTGAGAAGTATGCCAGTTATTATCTCAAAACTTTAGTAAAGTGTATTCCTTAAGATGACACATGCAAGTCTCCTGTAAGCTGATCTGAACTATCTCTGATAGGTATTGCAGAATCCGATGCATGTTGAAAATCTGGAGTCATGTTCCACCACTGCTGGTAAATCACTTTTAGCTTGACTTCTTAAGCTTAGTAGGTATGGATATCATCGGTGCAACTTGTGGGCCGAAGGGCCTGTTTGTGCTGTAGTTTTTCTATGTTCTAGCATGAAAATAGAGGGCGCTGAGATGGGGTACAGAAAATCATCTGAAGTTGTTGAATTTGATGTTGAAACCGGAAGGCTATATGGTGCCTAGCTGGAAAATGAGATGCTGTTCCTCCAGTTTGCATTGAGCTTCACTGGAACGTTGCAGCAAGCCAAGGACAAACGTGGGAATGGGAGTGAGATCATTTATTAAAATGGCAAGCAACTGTAAGGTCAAAGTCCTGATTGCGCACAGACTGAAGGCGCACAGCAGAGCGATCACCCAGTCTATGCTTGGTCTCTACAGCATAGAGGAGGCCACATTGGGAGCAGTGAATGGAATACACCAAATTGAAAGAGGTGCAAATGAAATGCTGCTTAACCCGAAATGAATGTTTTGGACCTTGAATGGTAAGCATAGAAGAGGTAAAAGGACAGGTGTTACATCTTCTGTGATTGCATGAGAATGTGCCATGAGTGATGGGTGAAGTGTTGTGTATAATGAAGGAGTGGACTAGGTTATCCTGGAGGGAATGCAGAATGCTGACAGAGGGAGTGAAGGGAAGATGTGTTTGATGGTGGCATCATGCTGGAGTTGGCAAAAATGGCAGAGAATTGCATGCAGAGGCTAGTAGGGTGAAATATGAGAACAACATGGACTCGATTCTTGTTCTGGGAGGGAGGGGACGTGAAGGGCAAAGCGCACAAGATGTACTGCATGCTGTTGAGGCATGCTGCCGTATTGACAACTGTAGATGGGAATCCACGGTTGAGGGAAAAAGGGCACATATTAGAAGCACCACTTTGGAAGTTGGCATCATCAGAACAAATGCGATGGAGACCAAGGAACTGAGAGAAAGGGATGAAGTTCTTACAGGAGGTGGGGTGTGAAGTGCTATAGTCCAGATAACTGTGGGAGTCAGCGGGCTTGTAGTGAATGTTGGTAGGTAGTCTATTGCCGGAAATGGAAAAGTCAAAGAAGGGAATGGGGGAATGTCTGAGCTGGACCAGGTGAAGGCAATGGAGGGGAGGAAACTGGAAGCAAAGTCAATGAACCTCTCGAGGTCTGGACGAGAGTATAAAGCAGCACAAAATGGTCATCAGTGTACCAGTAAAGGAACAAAGAACAAAACAGCACGGGAAACAGGCCCTTTGGCCCAACGAGCCCGCACCGCCACCCCAATGTTCCCATCTCTACCCGCGATCCCTGTCCATGTTTATAGATCTATGGATTAAAAATCAAATTTGAGACAATTTAGGGAGAATTTGTTTTGCCAATTAGCCAAAGAGCGCATCTTTGGGATGTGGGAGGAAACGGGAGCTCCCGGAGAAAACGCACGCAAGCACGGGAAGAATGCGCAAACTCCCACAGAGACAGGCCCAAATCCATGTATCTGCACAGCACAGCGATAGTCACTGAGCTGTCGTGTTGCCCATCAAATGGTCCAGGTCAAGCGTACACTAACGACATGAAGCAGTAGGATACTCTCAAAAGATCCAAGAGCAGCCCTCTCACAACCCATCGCGTGTATGCCCCTCGTTAGACAACAAGGTGGACCAAAGCACCTGTAGGATAAAAACAAGTACATCAATATCATCATCTATTTACACACTTCCCAGGGACTCCCAAGGCTCATGATCCCTATTTTAAATCAGTTTTCTATACCCCTCCATTCCCATTCTGTTCATGTGCCCATCTAAGTATTTCTTAAATAACTCCAGAGTACCTGCCTCCACCACTTTACTTGGCAGCGCATTCCATACCCCCACCACCCTCTGTGTGAAAAAACTCCCTCTAGCATCCAAATTATACCTTACCCCCCTCACCCTAAGCCCGTGACCCCTCGTGCTATTTGAGTCCATCCTAGGAAAAAGCTTAACCCTGTTTACTCTATCTATCCTCTTCATAATCTTGTACACCTCTATTAGATCTCCTCTAAGTCTATGTCTTTCTAAGGAAAACAGTCCCAATTTGCCTAATCTCTCCTCATAACTCAGACCTTCCATACCAGGCAGCATCCTGGTAAACCACCTCTGCACTCTCTCCAGAGTCTCCACGTTCTTCCGGAGTTGTGGGAGGGGACGTAGGTAGGCCTGGAACAAGGAACGTTCCACATACCCTATTTTAAAAAAAAGACCCATGCAGGTACCCATTGCTATTCTTTGATTTGGAGAGTGTGAGATGAGCTAAAGGAGAGGTTGTTGGGAGAAAACAAGTTTAGCTGAGTAGAGGAGAATGATAGTGAATGGGAATTGTTCAGGCCTCTCCAAGAAAGAAGTGACAAGCTCTCAGGCTATCCTGGTGTGTGACAGAGGCGTGGAGAGGTTGCACATCTATTGGTGAATTGGAGGCGGTTAGGATCTGCGAACTGGAAGCATTAGCGGAATCCCGGGGATATAAGGGGAGAGAGAATGGACCAGAGGAGTGAGGATGATGTCAAGAGGAAATAAGTTCAGTGGCACAGGCACATGCTGACATAATGGGCCTATCAGGAAGTCCTTTTCTTGGATTTTGGGAAGAAGGTAGAAGCAGGCTGTATGGGGTTGAGAGATTGAGGTTGGAAGCTGTGGGGGAAGGCATCCAGAGGAAATGAGATTGGGGATGGTGTGGGAGGTAATGGCGAGATGTTCAGGGATGTGATCACGGTCCAGGGGGATGGGGGAGTAGGAGGAAGTATCTGAGAGTTGGCGCTCAGCTTCTGCGAGGTAAAGATCAAAATGCCAGATGACAACAGCACCCTCTTTGTTGGCAGGTTTGATAATGATAATGAGTTGGACCTGAGAGAGTGAAGGGCAAAAAGATCGGAAAGAGAGGTTGGAATGGATAAGGGGAGCAGGAAGATTGAGATGGGCAATGTCCTGACAACAGTTCCCAATGAAAAGATCGTGGGCAGGTAATTGTCCCAGTGAGGATGTCCAATCGGAAGCAGAATGTTGGAGGCTTTGAAAGGACCTGTGGAATGGGGGGGAAGACTCAAACCCCTTTGTTTTCATTCTGTTTTATTTAATTTGTTTTAATGCTGTCTACCTTTTTATTTCTTTATTGTCTGTCTTTATTTTTCTCCCTCTCCCCTCACACTTCCCCTTACTTCCCACTCATCCCTTACCTTCTCACACCCCTGCTTCCCCTGTTCTACATTCTACCTCTGACCCATTTCTGCCCCCCTCTCACCACCCCCACCCCCCAGCATCTTTATCTGTCATATCTTAAGCTTTTCTGCCGTTTGGCCATGCACATCCTTTATTCTGTGTAGACAGCTATTAGTAGTCTTTTCCTCTCGTTTCCATGGTTATGACTCACCTTTCATTCCCTCACCCAGCAGTATAAATATCTCTCACTTTTTATGCGCTGTAACTTTGACAAAGAGTCATCTGGATTCGAAATGTCAACTCTCTTCTCTCCTTACAGGTCCTGTCAGACCTGCTGAGATTTTCCAATGTTTTGGTTGAAATATCAAAGTTTTGTTTTTATAACATTTTTGTTAATAAATGTTTTCCGTTAAACTTTACAAAATTTTACTAAAACTTTAATGAAACATTAAGTCAACACACTTGAATATGCAAATGCTTTATTGAAACACCAAAACACAACAGTTAAATGAGAGAATTATAAATGAAGTAAACAAGGCAGAAGAATACTATGGTGTATGTAAATGGTAGTTTAGACTTCCCACGGCCCAAAATGTGAACTAGTCTGCTCAGTCTTAGGCAATTAGGTATCTAAATCGTAATCCAAGAAGTTCTGATTTTCTTCCCAATTACGTTTTCAGTTTTCATATTCTAAATTAAAACATACGAACACCTATAAGCATGCCACATGAAAGTTTTATAATAACATAATCCTAGGTTGCAAGCCTTACTTCAAAAGTAGTTAGTGTGCAGCTTTGTGAAGATGCCAACATGGTGGTGAACAAAATAAATTTCAAACAATTTTATCTGCTTTTTCCTTTTATTCGTTGCCCATTCTTGATTTATCAAATTGGAAGTTTCTGTATTCTAGCTTTTAAGTTATAATTGATGCAAATATGTATATGTTGAATGCAATAATTTTGTGTGCATAAACATTTGGCACTTGAAGTGTAATATAGCAACCACTTCTTATCACCTCATGAACCTTTAACATGTTTTTAAGTTTGTTTATTCATCACAAGTAAAGCTCACATTAACACTGCAATAAAGTTACTGTGAAATTCCTCTAGTCACCACAGTCCAGCGCTTGTTCGGGTCAATGCACCTAACCAGCACATCTTTCAGAATGTGGGAGGAAACCAGAGCACCCAGAGGAAATCGGTGGAAACTCTACACAGATAATGACCCAAGCCAGGAATCAAACCTGGGTTCCTGGCACTGTGAAGCAGTGCTCGTTGTGTGAAGTAAAAGAATGATTTCAGAATCTTTATAACGTTTGCACTAATTTTGTTCCATTACGTAAGGAAGGAGCAAATACATGGTGCCATAAATGCTCTCTGACTGCATCGTTCATGTTGCTCTTATTTGATGATTAAAAGAAGTGACTTAGGGTAAAATGAATATCTTATTCTCTATACTACATATAATCATTCTTAACGGGCGATGTGAAAAGTATCTAAGTAGCTATGAAAGATAGTGAACTGCAGCTTGTTTTGGCCCAAATTTCTTCGAAATAGTGTGTTGGGTTGTGATTGTCTCATCATGGAATCATTTAATGTTTTCCAAAATAAATGTACGTTACTGCTGCAAGTTCTAAGCAGCAAATTATTAGATCTGAAATTTCAGACAACCAATTAACTGATTTCTCTCTGTGATGAAATTGCTAATTGAATAAACTTCAGTTGACAGAATGGGATTTGATTTAGAGAGAATGCTGTCATCACTTCCAAATCATGAACTTTTTTACTTCTAACTATGACTAAAGTCATCAGAGTCTTTATTTTCAGTTAATTTTGAGTCCATCTTTTAAAAAAAAAGAGTTCTTCTACTTTGAAATCAGTTGTGGTTGTTTTAGACAATGATTTGTATTATTTAAACTATGCAGGCATGCTTAATTCATGACCTTTTTTTCTGCAAGGATTTTTCCCCCAGTAAATGGTTCTTATTAGTGCAAAATCACTGCTTAGGTATTCTAAATAGAATATTGGCATGTTTTCTTTTGTCTATCATGTGTGGATATAAAATAGCTTTACCTTCTTTAAGATACGATTGTTTTTCCTTCTCTATAAGCTAGGATTTAGTAAGTGCTGGAAGCAACAGAGATCTGAGCTCCATTGAGGAGGGGAGGGAGTAGGACAGGAAAGCAACTAGCCTCAATAGTGTGAAGCACATAAAATTGACATTTCATCCTGCATCTCTTCAATGTTCAAACAGTTAGGTAGGATCAATATGGCACACGTTTACAAAACAATGTCTGACAAGCCAGGTTACTGCTCCAGACTGAACTATATATCTTCATTGCACTGCAGTCAGTAGTGGTTTCCGGATTATTGTATTTTAAGGGCTATCTCACTTATCCACTGCTTTCCTGAAGTCAGTAAATTCAGCATGTGTAGGGGGTTGAACTGGCACCTTTTTTAGTATTGCTAGATAATTTCTTGAGTAAACTTCCTGAACCATTTGGAGAGCATGTTATTACACACTTCAGGAATCCAATGACAGGTTAATAGTAGAACATAGAACACTACAGCACAGAACAGGCCCTTCGGCCTTTGATGTTGCGCCGACCAATATAAAAAGCAATGCCCCTCCAAACTAAACCATTCCCTTCTCTTCCATATACTTATCAACTAACCTCTTAAACTCCACCAAACTTGGCGCATCTACAACTGCTGCAGGCAGGACATTCCACTCCCAAACCACCCTTTGGGTAAAGAACCTGCCTCTGATATCCGTCCTATAACTATCACCCCTTAATTTAAAGCTGTGTCCCCTCGTGCTAGCTTTTTCCATCCTAGGAAAAAGGCTATCAATGTCCACCCTATCTAAACCTCTAATCATCTTATATGTTTCGATTAGGTCCCCTCTTAGCCGCCTCCTTTCTAACGAAAACAACCTCAAATCCCTCAGCCTCTCTTCATAAGACCTGCCCTCAATACCAGGCAACATCCTGGTAAACCTCCTCTGTACCCTCTCCAATGCGTCCACATCTTTCTTATAATGTGGGGACCAGAACTGCACACAATACTCCAAGTGCGGCCGCACTAGAGTTTTGTACAGTTGCACATGACGTTGCGGCTCCGAAATTCAATCCCTCTACCAATAAAAGCCAAGACTCCATATGCCTTCTTAACAACCTTCTCGAATTGACTGCCTACTTTCAGGGATCTATGCACATACACACCAAGATCCCTCTGTTCATCAACACTATTAAGAATCCTACCATTAGACCTATACTCTACACATTTATTATTCCTGCCATAGTGCATTACCTCACACTTTTCCACATTAAACTCCATTTGCCACCTCTCGGCCCAGCTCTGCAACTTGTCCAAGTCCCTCTGCAAACTATAACACCCTCTTCACTATCTACCACTCCACCGACTTTAGTGTCATCTGCAAATTTACTAATCCATCCTTCAATACCCTCATCCAGATCATTTATAAAAATTACAAACAGCAGGGCCCCAAAACAGACCCCTGAGGTACACCACTTGTCACCGAACTCCACGATGAATATCTCCATCAACCACCACCCTCTGTCTTCTATCTGCTAGCCAATTCCTAACCCAATTAGCTAAATCACCCTCTATCCCATACATCTGCATTTTCTGCAGAAGTCTTCCAGGGGCCACCTTATCAAACGCCTTACTAAAGTCCATATATACCACATCAACCGCCTTACCCCCATCCACCTCTTTAGTCACTTTTTCAAAAAACTCAATGAGGTTAGTAAGGCACGACCTACCCTTCACAAAACCAAAGTATTATTTTGTATTGTTTTATTAGTATTTGTAGTATTGTTTTATTAAACTAGTATTCCTATGAATATAAATCCTATAGCTTGATAATTTGAATTCAGAAGCTGATATTAGTGAAGTGTCATTGAAGCTGCTGGATTGTCGTTAAAAGCTCAACTGGTTCACAAGTGTATACTTGGAAAAAGGAAATCTGCCATACATATCTGATCTGGCCTTTGAATCTTGTCGCAAAATAAAGTGGCTCGCAATTGCCCTCTTAAGCAAACCACTTGGGCATCTAGACACTCTCAAATGCCAGCCTTGCCTTATCCCAAGAATTAAGCTTGAAATAATTAACTACTTTGTTAACTTGATTTTATAGAATGTAATTTAGTTTTTAAACAACTTGTTTCTATTCATTCTTTCCTAGATATGATTATCGTGAGATGTTGCACAATTCCACCTTCTGTTTGGTTCCACGAGGCCGTAGACTGGGATCTTTCCGGTTTCTGGAGGCTTTACAGGTAATTGATAAAGAATATAGATAAAGCAGTGTTTTTTATAGTTATGAACATAAGGTGAAAAAATGTGCATGCAGCACTACTTCACACAAAAAAAGTAATCTGATTAGTTAGAGTTTTTTAGTGCATGAATAACTAAACTGTGACTTTAACGTTGAGCAATACAGGCTTTAAACATAGAACCTCAGATCCAAAATCAGGATTAATCCTGTTTGAAATTGTTCATTTGGAAAGAACACTAATATAATGCTGCTTCACTGAAAAATAAATCCTAAATTAAATGCATCTTAGTTCCAATGTGTGGAGATGCCGGTATTAGACTGGGGTAGGCACATTAAGTACTCTCACAACACCAAGTTAGATTCTAACAGATTTATTTGGTAGCACAAGCTTTGAGCGTAGCCCCTTCATCAGGTGAGTGAAGAGTTCAGTTCACAAACATGGTATATATAGACACAAACTCAATTACAAGATAATGGTTGAAATGCTAGTCTTAGTAGGTAATCAAGTCTTTACAGATGCAAACAGTGTCAGTGAGAGAGGTTAAAGAGGTGTGAATTGTCTCCAATGAGATCTGCAAATCGAGGCAAGTCGTGGGCGTTCCACATAGTGTGATGAAAACAAAAGATTCCGGTTGAGGCCTCAACCAGAACTTGGCTATCAGTTTCTGCTCAGTGATTCTGCATTGTCATGTGTCGTGAATGCTTGAAGAATGGTTATTCAAAGATCAGAGGCTGAATACCCTTGACTGCTGAAGTCTTCCCTGACACGAAGGGAACACTCCTGCCTGGTGATTGTTGAGCAGTGTCCATTCATCTGTTGTCATTCGTCTGCATGGCCTCACCAATGTACCAGGCCTGGGAGCATTCTTTCCTGCAGTGTATCAGGTAGACAATGTTGGCTGAGTTCTGATGTGAGATAGCATCTATGTCAGTGATCTGGCACATCTTGCAGGTGTTGCTGTGGCAAGGTTGTGTGGTGTTGTGGTCACTGTTCTCCTGAAAGTTGGATAGTCTGTTTGAGGTTGTGCGGTTGTTTGAAGGCAAGCAATGGGAGTGTGGGGATGGCCTTGGCGAGATGTTTGTCTTCGTCGATAACATGTTGAAGGCTCCAGAAGAGATGTCGTAACTTCTCCACTCAGTACAGGAAGTACTGTATGACGAAGGGTACTCTGTCCACCATGTTTATCTTCTGAGGAGGTCTGTGCGGTGTTACACTGTGGCACATTGGAACTGTTGATTGATGAGTTGAGTGCTATATCCTGTTCTTATGAGAATGTCTTTCAACGTCTGTAGGCATCTGTTGCAGTCCTCCTCGTCTGAGCAGATCCTGTGTATACAAAGAACTTGTCCGTATGGGATGCCTTTTTTAATGTGTTTAGGGTGGAAGCTGGAGAAGTGGAGCATCATGAGGGGTTAGCCATGGGCTTGCAGTAAGGTGGCCGTCCTTGATGGAGATGCGTGTGTTCAAGAATGCAACAGATTCTGGAGAGTAGTCCATAGTGAGTTTAATGGTGGCATGGAACTTGTTGATGTCGTCATATAGTTTTTTGTATTGTTCGCCATGAGTCCGAAGAGAAAACATATCATCAGTGTTTCTCGTTATTGCATTGGTTGACGATCTGGTGTGGTGAAGAAATCTTATTCGAAGATGTTCGCATATTGAGATACGAATTTGGTTCCCATGGTTGTTCCACGTGTCTGGATGAAGAACTGGTTGTTGAAGGTGAAGGCACTGTGGTCCAGGACGAAGCAAATGTAGAATCGCGTCTGGAGATTGGCAGTTGTCAGTGTTGAGTACTGAGGCAGTTGCAGCAATGCCGTTGTCATGGGTGATGCTAGTGTTGAGACATCCATTGTGACGAGGACTGGTCTTGGATCAATTACTCCGTGGCTGCTGAGTTTCTGTAAGAAGTCTGTAGTGTCGCGACAGAAGTTGGGGCTCTTTGTACGGTGGGTTTTAGGATGCCAGAGAGATTCTCACACAGGGTCCAATTGCCTGATATGGGACAGCCGGGTGTTTTGCCTTGTGTATCCTCGGGAGGCAGTGGAAATCTCCAATGCAAGGAGTTTATTCCAATAAATTGTGATGCACAATAATGGCGATAAGGATTTAAACTTTATACATGGCTGCTGAAATTCCCTGATGCGCATCTGTGCAATCCATAAAGACCCCCACTGTATGCTTGACCTGGACCATCTGATGGGCAACACGACAGCTTAGTAACTATCGCTGCTGTACAGATACATGGATTTGGGCCTGTGTCTGTGGGAGTTTGCACATTCTCCCCGTGCTTGTGTGGGTTTTCTCCGGTTTCCTCCCACACCCCAAAGATGTGCTCTTAGGCTAATTGGCAAAACAAATTCTCCCTAAATTGTCTCAAATTTGGTTTTTAATCCATAGATCTATAAACATGGACAGGGATTGCGGGTAGAGGTGGGAACATCAGGGCGGCGGCATGGGCTCGTTGGGCCGAAGGGCCTGTTTCCCGTGCTGTTTTGTTCTTCGTTCAAAAAGAATGAATGCTCTTAAGAAGTGAATTGGATGGATCTAGTTATGAGCTGCTTCCAAGTGAGGTCTGAACAGTGCATTAGAACTGTTAGCTGTTTTATAGTTGGGGTCTCGACTCAAGGTAAGTGTAAAAAGCGTCGCGGTGTTACCCAAAGATCACATGATTTGGGTGCCAAGAGCGACATATACTACTCTAAATGCAGCCAAAACCCTACTGCCTTCATTTCTGAATCCCTTAGAACAGTAGTCTCCAACGATAAGAAGCGACAGTTAGCAGCACAATACCCCCTCATAAACACTTGGCGTGAATTCACTTGAAAGCAAATTTTTCTCACTTGTGAGCAAGAGGAGAGAACTGTGGGCAAATATCATTCTGTTACAAGAAAGAAACTGTCAGAGACACAGGCCCAGTGTACCCACTGGCCAGAATCTCGCACTGGGGTCAATTGGAGAGAGCTGCTGTGCTAAGTTCACGACAGGATAGAGCAGTGCTATTGTTAGCTCTGTGCAGAGTGCCAGGGTCTCCAGTGAACAGCTTGAAAAAAAGCAGAAATGGGGACCAAAGCCATATAAAGATTATTTCTTGAGATATGGGCCAGAATTCCCTGATGTTGGGACCATTGCCAGCAAGAATGGAGAATTTAGCACGCAACCAAAACTCCATTCACTATAGCTGCACTGGAGAATTCCAGTTTGGTGAGATTTATGCACATAAACTAAGGAATGAAATCCATGTTTTCTTCCTTGAGGAATTGTTCTCTTTGGTTGGTGATGAAAGTTATATGCTAACTCCGTCTTGCCTTGTAGACATCTTTTTGATTCTAAACTGGTCTGAGCCTGAAATTGCAAGGAAAGGATATTGATTGTTTTCGGCACTGGGAACAATTAGATGCTTTACAAAAGTCGTTGAAAGTTTGGCAAGCACAATTTTACATGTTCCCCACACTGAATAGACTGGCAAGACTTATTGAGTTCATCTTGCTGTGCTGATCAACAGTTTTTGTTGTTAGTTTCCAGAGGAGAAGCATTAAATTTTAAAGAAAAGGCAGTGAAAAATCCTTTTGAGTTTGTATCCAAGTTGGTTATTAACTTACAGCTATACCTAAATGTGGAGACTTAGCTGCTACACGTGACCTGTGACAGCACATTAAAAACACGCTACAAGTCCCTGAGGGTTATCATCATTCTGGATTAGCATCTCCCAATAGTATCCATTGCTGAGTAAAACAAGCATTTTGTTGCTATTAACCTTCATGATGACTTACCTGTGTGTGCAAGGTTGGATTTTCGATTCTCACAAAGGATCGGCTAAACTGTACACCTGATATGCCTTCTCATCCTGTGAACCTGATAAGCAGGCTCAATTGTTCAAAAAGAATGAATGCTCTTAAGAAGTGAATTGGATGGATCTAGTTATGAGACAATTATGAAATTGTCTCAATTTCAAGTTAAGTCACTGTGGCGCAGGTTCCAAAGCTTGGCCAGTTTGTAAAAGTTGGTCCCAGATGGAAAAAAATGAAAACACTGCATAGTACACTTCAGATGTGCCGTCTTTAAACATATACACCAGTGTTCTGGCAGCACAGTTTCTTATATTTTACAATTTTTAGCATGAGGTAATTGAAATAATGATTAGCAAAAGCAACTGAAGATGTTGCAGCTAAATTTAAATTTTAGATTTACACCCAATTGGGAGTTAATTCTGGCCAGTTTTAAACTGCGTGAAATGCAGATTATTGAAGACCTGTAAATAATTAACCTAGGACATTTCAAAACTTCATGTTGTTAACCAGAATTGTCATGCGAGTTAGCATCTTTTAAAATTACAGATCAATTTACTTTGTTCACATAATTTACAAGCATTTGGAGGTGCAGAAGGTACGGGTACACCAGGTGCAGGTTTGGCCATTAAAAGGCACTAGACGAGCAAAAAAAATCGATGGCAATCCAGTTCGAATGATCCAAAATCACGAGTGTACTCATAGCTATCTTTCCAAGAGAATCCACTTTCTAGTTCAGATGGTTTATCTTTTTAACTCTCCTGAGTTGTTCCCTTCCATTCCTATCTTCATTATAGATCTAACCGCTGTTTCCTGTTACTTTTTATATCTAATAAATGGCAAGTAGAGCACTGCATTATTACAGGTGCTTAATATTAAACATTTAATTGAACAATAAGTCTCAGAATTTATGGGTGGCATGCTAGCACAGTGTTAGCACTGCTGCTTCACAGCACTAGGACTTGGGTTTGATTCCTGGTTTGGATCACTTTCTGTGTAGAGTTTGCACATTATTCTCGTGTTTGTGTGGGTTTCCTCCAAGTGCTCCAGTTTCCACACCCTACCCCCGCCACAGTCCAAAGATGTGCAGGTTTTAGATTGATTGGCCATGCTAAAAGTTGTCCCTTAGGATCCTGCGATGCACAGATTAGAGGGATTGGTGGGTAAATATGTAGGGATATGGGGTTAGGGCCTGGGTGGGATTGTGGTCAGTGCAGGCTCGATGGGCCAAATGGCCACTTTCTGCACTGTAGAGTTTCTATGATTTCTTTGATTCTAGAATTACGATATGGTGTTCCACCAGGGTCTGTCTGTTCGGTTGAAATATCCCATGGCGCTGTTGGAACAAAATCAGGCAGCTCTTCCTATTCTTTGGCCAACGTTTGTTATTAAAACAAAAACTACACTAAAATTACTGAATCAGATTAAGTGGCCATTGACCTCACTTGTGTTTGTGAACCTTACTCTGTCAAGTTGAATAACAGTGACTATTTTAATTAATTGCTGTCAAGCACTTGCTATGTCTTGTATGAGAATGTGCAATATAAAACTAATTTTTCTTAAGGTGATAACTAAATATTTTCAGAGCAATGAGTGCAGTAGTCAATAAGAAAGGAAAGCATAAACGTTGTTTTTTTAGCAGCAGCATATTATGTCATGCTGCAGTTAAGATGAGTTGAGTCAGACATCTCCCACATCACTTAAGTTTCTCATTCAGAGTTATGTTGCTGTTGAGAAGTGGAAGCCAAAATCTGAACAGGACAAACCACAAAATCAAGGATACTGCTTTTCAGCTTGCACTCGAGTCGTAAGTGTTAGTTTCAAACTAGCATAGCTTAGATGTAAAGTGCCGATGGATCGTGTAAAGCATATTGTCATGTTTATTTAATCCTTCCCTTTAAAAAAAAACAGTTTAGTTAATGCATAATAAAACACATTGAAAAAGAACTTTACAAAATTTAAAAATGTATTTGAAAATGTACACAATTCTGTAACTTGTACACCTTGTATCATTTTTTATATTTTGTCATTCTCTGTTTTGTCATTTTGTTTTTTCACTTGGTTATGCAAATTACCTCTTGTGGAAATTATGGGGGCAATTTTCCCAACAGTGTAGCAGGCTGGGAGATATAAACAGAGGCCGTTTGGCAGGCTCTCCTCTCAGCGCCTAAAAGGGAACTGGTAGCCGACTCTGCTGGAGTGAAGGGGGGGATATGGAGACCCCCCAGGAGGTTGGAGGCAAAAGAAAGGGTGCGCCCTGGGCATTGCCAGTGAGGCGGTGCTATGATTGGGGCCTGTGGGGGGAGATCAGTGGGTGTTGAGGGTCTCGCTGCCACTCTGCAGAGAGTGGACAGTGATCGGAGCCGGCCATCAGGGTTGGGGTGGTTGTGGGGTAGCATTGCAAGGTCACAAGGCCTGTTGCAATTGAGCTGGCCAATGATCAGGAGACCGGCAGTACAGGACTACTGCGCGTGTGCCAATCTCCAGTGTGACAGATGGGCGCATGCACTGTGGCCTGCTCAATGCTATGCTGGATGTTATAGAATTGTGTACGTTTTTAAATATATTTCTCCAGCGGGAGTTGCCCTGACCCCGATTTTTATCAAGATTCACGCTGAGGCACTCTGTGATGCGCAAAGTGTGGGAGATTCATTTTGAAAATCTTGCTTTAAAAAACCCAGCAGGATTTATTCCGGTTATTACGCAAAATTGACATTTAGAATTTTTTGGGGAGAATCCCGGCGATGTTACTGACTTGTTAGATGGATTTATTTAGTACTGTTTTTACCTGATGGTTAATGGTTGGCAAATTATGAAAACTGTTTGCATTGTCAATATAATGTATCTTGTGACATTTTTTAAACATCCTCTGCAACTTAATTATAGTTTTTCAATATATATTTGGAGCTGATGACATCATTTTAAGCTGGCATGTGAGTTTTACAAAAAATAGCAGTGGTAGTAGTCATATTTCAAATGGAATTTGAATTTGAAATTTGGTGCTGTAGAAGAGCAAGTGGATTTGGGAAACAGATTGACAATAAAGGCAACATCTAATTTTTTTTTAAAAAAGCTAATAGAATGCTAGATTTTATCTGAGGCACAGAGTATAAGAGATAATACTGAGCTTTGACTATGACCTTAAAGTTTTGTGGTACAGTATTAGACTTTATGCTACAGGATGAATATTGAGGCTTTAGAGTAAATACAACACAGATTTACTAAAATATTTTTCAATCAGGATATACAATTATTTTAAAAGTTGAATTTTTTTCTTTAAAACAAGGCAGGTTGTGGTGTAATATGTTTAAAATTCTGAAAGAATGGGACAGTTAGAAAAACTAATTGAATGCTCTAAAATAATGGCATATGGAGTCTTAGCTTTTATTGGTAGGGGGATTGAATTTAGGAGCCGCAGCATCATGTTGCAGCTGTACAAAACTCTAGTGCGGCCGCACTTGGAGTATTGTGTGCAGTTCTGGTCGCCACATTATAAGAAAGATGTGGAGGCATTGGAGAGGGTACAGAGGAGGTTTACCAGGATGTTGCCTGGTATGGAGGGCAGGTCTATGAGGAGAGGCTGAAGGATTTGAGGTTGTTTTCGTTAGAAAGGAGGCGGCTAAGAGGGGATCTTATTGAAGCATATAAGATGATTAGAGGTTTAGATAGGGTGGACAGTGATAGCCTTTTTCCTAGGATGGAGAAAGCTAGCACGAGGGGACACAGCTTTAAATTAAGGGGTATGAGTTATAGGACGGATATCAGAGGTAGGTTCTTTACTCAAAGAGTGATTAGGGAGTGGAATGCCCTGCCTGCAGCTGTTGTAGATGCGCCAAGTTTGGTGGCGTTTAAGAGGTTAATTGATAAGTATATGGAAGAGAAGGGAATGGTTTAGTTTGGAGGGGCATTGCTTTTTATTTTGGTCGGCACAACATCGAAGGCCGAAGGGCCTGTTCTGTGCTGTATTGTTCTATGTTCTATAAAGGTTCATAGAGACATGTTTAAATATAGAATACAGAACATAGCATGATAAATTTAGATGGTTGTTGTGGTGGAATTCACCTGTTAGTGATGTAGCTTCTGCCTTATAAAAATTGAAAATTGAAGGCAATAGGTGAATTTAAAAAGAGAGAATGGAGAGATATGGGATAGAATAACTAACAGATTTAGAACAAATTGTATGTATTCTAAGTGGTGACTCAGACCAGTTGGGCATAATGATCCTTTTCCATATATTTCAGTGTTTTCTGGGTTTCGGTGGATATACATTGTGAAATGGTTACGTTACTGAATTAGCCATCCAGAAGCCTTGACTAATAATCCATAGAACAAGTCCTATGCCTACTTACTTGATTTTTAACTGCCATCTGAACTGTCTGAGCAAAACCGTCACTTGTACTAGAGCTGCAGAGGTCTAAGAAAGTGTTCACCACATCTTGTTCTTGGGCTAACTTAGGAGCAATTTATGCTGACTTTGGGAGCAATGCCTACATCCTGAGAATGGAATTAAAAACCTGTCATCTTCATTACTGCGAATTGTTTTGATCAAACATAAAGCTGTTACTCCTGTATTTTCGTCCTTCAGAAGAGGAAGACATGGTTTCTCACACATAATGAATATGAAGAATAAGGTTGTGTACCAGACAAGGTGCTTAATCAAAATGTTCCCAGGTCTAAAATCTTACCATAGGTGCTATGAATGTTCATGAATTTCATATTTATAAATGATTTTTTTATCTTTGATCTGTATTTGTGCATTCTCTATTATAAATATCACAGGCTGCATGTATTCCAGTGATGTTAAGTAATGGATGGGAACTGCCATTTTCAGAAGTCATTGACTGGAACCAAGCTATCGTTATTGGAGATGAAAGGTTGTTACTACAGGTAGGAGAGCTGTATTGTAACAATATGGATTTGCCATTGCATTGATGTAATAAAAGGCATATAATGCAGTGTGATATCTGCAAATTCTATTTGCTTCAGACATTATCATGTTGAATGTTTGTCTGATTGTCTTTTATAGTCTTCAGTCCAGTTTTAGGACTTGAAAATTTCTCATGGCTTATGAAATGTAAGTTGAATTAAAAACTGTTCCAGTACAGGTACAACATAAACATCCACCCGGTAATGTGGAAAATTGTCCAGACAGGCCCTGTAAACACACAGCAGAACAACTCAACCCAGCAAATTACCATCCATCAGAATGCTGTCATTCCTCAGTAAACTGAGGAATCAAGCAGTGCTTGCTTCCTTAGTAACTCAGTGACACTCAGTTTGACTTCCCCTAGGGCCACTCAGCTTTTGACTTCATTGCAGTCTTGGTTCAAATACAGACAAGCTATACTCCAGAGGTGAGATGAGTGACTGTCCTTGACATCAAGGCAGCATTTTATATTGTAGCATCAGAGGCCTAGCAAAACTGAAGGCTGTGGTGGTGATGGTAGACCCAACCATCTTCAACTGCTTCTTCAGTGATCTTCCTTCCATCCTAAGGATGAAGTGGGGAAGTTTGCTGATTGCGCAGTGTTCAGAACCATCTGCAACTTCTCAGAGACTGAAGTAGTCATTGATAAAATGGAACAAAACCAGGACAGTATTCAGGCTTGTGCTGACCAAGTGGCAAGTAACTTGCATGCCACGCACGTGCCAAACAATGACCATCTCGAGCAAGAGAGAATCTAATCATTATTCCATTCCATTCAGTGACATTGTCATCACTGAATCCCCAGGCATGAACATCTGTGGGCATTACGTTTGACCAGAAGCCCAAGCCAGGAATCAAACCCAGGTCCTTGGAGCTGTGAGGCAGCATGGGTGGCATAATAGTTAGTAGTGCTGCCTCACAGCTCTAGGTACCTGGATTCAATTCCCAGCTTGGGTCACTGTGGATTTTGTACATTCTGCGTGTGTTTCCCCTGGGTATTCCAGTTTTCTCCACGGTCCAAAGATGTGCTGGTTAAATTGGCCATGCTAAATCGTCTCTTAGTGTTCTGGGATGCTTAGGTTGGAGGGATTAGTGGGATAACTATGTGGGGTTAAAGGGATAGACCCCGGGTGAGATTGATGTCAATGCAGTCTCGATGGGCCAAATGGTTGCTTTCTACATTATAGGGATTTTATGACATACTGTGACTACAAAAGTAGGTCAGAGGCTCGGACTCCTGCAGCAAGTAACTCATTTCTTGACTCCCCAGAGCCAACCGCCTACAAGGCATGAGTCAGAAGTGTGATGGAATAACCTCCATTTGTTTGGAGTGCAGCTACAGCAGCACTCAAGAAATTAGCAACATTGAGGACAAAACAACCTATTTGATGAGCACCCATCCGCAACATTCATTCCCTCATTGTTGCACATTGGCAGCAGTAGTATGTCCCATTTCATGAAGTGCACTGCAGGAACTCACCAAGCCTTCTTAGACAACACCTTTGAAATTCACAACCGCAATCATAAAATTCTCACAAGCCATTTGGCCAATTGGGTCTGCATCAACTCTCTGACAGAGCTTCTTATCCCACCATAACTCTACATAGTTAGCACATAATCCCTTCAAAGGGCAATTTACCACGGCTAATCCACCTAACCAGTACATCTTTGGAATGTGGGAGGAAACAGAACACCTGGAAGAATTCCACCCAGATTCAGAACATGCAAACTCCACAGTCACCCAAGGCTAAGATAAAACTCAGTTCCCTGGCACTGAGACAGCAGTGCTAACCGTTGTACCTCCACGCAGCCCATTTAGAAAGAGAAGGATGACAGATATATGGGGCACCACCGCCTATTCTTCTTTTCGAAGCCACTCACTATTCTGAATTGGAAATGTATCATTATTCCTTCACAGTTGCTGGGTCTAAATCCTGAAACACGCTCCCTAACAGCACTGTGGATGCACTTAGACTATTTAAATTGCACCAGTTCTCTAAGGGTGGTGTGGATGACAATATGTTGGCCTAGCTAGCAAAGCCTGCATTCCATAAATACAGTTTGAAAAATGGACTTTGTTGTACGTGTTATACGTTAAATAGGATGTTGATTTCCAGCCAGTGTATTTTTAAGGAGTAATTGAATACCTCTATGCAAATAGGGGAAAATAACCAACTAACGAAACTTTGAATAATATTACTGCATTTTCTACAGTGTATAACAAATATTTATAATAGAACAGGCAAATTGGCCCATTTCATGTTTATTTTATTAAGAATTTGTGATAAAAGTAGAAATAAATTACTGTCAATTACATAATAGTTGGAGATAAATTAGTTTATGGAAGTGCGTTCAAAGGAGTGCAAAGTTCTTAGTTCTGTTTTGTTTCCTGCTGATATTTTCTTTGAGTCTGTTTCAAACATATTAATGTCTTGCAGTATTAGTATTTATATCACTGATAGCAGCACTCCATGGTTACCTCTGCAGTGAATTACTGTTGTATTAGGAAAACAGTTGTCTCTGTTCCACCTGACTTGAGCCTGACATTTCAGCTCCGTATTTAATAAGATTGCTTTTAGCCGACAGTTTTAAAAATTGATATTACAATTTTGTGGTAACTTTAAGATCTAGTGTGACATGAGTCTGAACTAAATATTTCTAAATTTTCTATTTAATTGGACGTGTCAGGTCTCATGTAAAATAATTTATACTTCACAAAGGTCTATAGGTATTGCAACTGTCTTCATGGAATTAGTAATGTGCTATAATTATTTGGAGAATTCTGTTATGCTTACTTTGGAATAGTTCACAAACCAATTCTTTCCTAGTAATTACATTCAGTACATATTATCACACAATGTTTCTATATTGCATTGCTCCAGTTGAGAAGTTCCCCAGCTGAAATTTTACGTACGTAACTTAATGTTTCATTAGTTTAGAATTGTCATTTACACTTTATTTTAGATCAGGTTACTGCAGAAGGCCAACTATAGACTTCCTGTGTGTCATTCATCAAAGGTTTTAAAAAGCTGTTAAATATTAAACCAATAATTTCACATATCAGATGATTATACATTTCGTCAATTTTTGTACTCATCAAAACATTTGGATTAGTTGAATTTTGCCATTAACGTTGATCCCAATTAAATATTGATTTGCAGTTTGTAAGATTCAATTTTTTGAAAATCTCCTCATAGTGCTGAAAATGCTCCACGTTTGGAAAAAGTAGTTGTGAAGTCCAACCTCTGGCAATAATTGTGGGTATCACCTAAACTGATGCACCTTCCATTCACCACTGCTCATTCCTCTATCCCAGTGAAATATTCAATCAGAATCCAACTGGATGGGGGATTATCCCTCTATATCCTGTCACCAAATGGTACATGCAGTTTCTCTTTAAAAATTAAGTCTCTTTCAAGCTATATTCATGTCAATTGAGATTTGCTACCCCAAACAGAATATGTCAATAAATGCACACCAATATTTAGTGCTAATATACCTCCGAATACTTCCTGTTTTGCTGGTTGAAGGTCTAATTTGCGTGGTAACTGTTGCATGAGTGCTTTGCAAATTCATTACTGCAGTGAAATAGATGTGTTCTGTAAATATTAGATAGAATTATTCTCCAATTAATTAAAAGGCGCACATTTTCTGTCATTGCCCATTGTTCATTGTCTCATCATATTGATTGTATTGAATGCCAGAATGGCTCTAAGAACCAATTGTCGTCATCCTCTTTTCTATGTTTTTATGTCTTGTTTTATAGATACCTTCAACAATAAGATCTATTAATCAGGACAAAATCCTAGCACTTAGGCAACAGACGCAATTCTTATGGGAAGCTTATTTTTCTTCAGTTGAGAGGATAGTATTGACCACATTAGAAGTGAGTATGACTTGTGTTTAATGCATGCCAATTTGTCCTTTAATCCAACAACGAAAACTATACACACACAGTCAAACAGAAAATGCTGAAAAATTTCACAGCCCTGACAACATCAGTGGGGAGAGAATGGAAGCAGCGTTTTGAGTCTAGATAACCCTTTGTCAGAGCTAAGAGCAAAGAGTTGCAGTAGAGATTTATACTGTGGAGGTAGGGGAGTGATGGAATCAGACAAAGAGAATATGAATGAGTATATAGAAGGCAGAGAAGGTACTATGAAGTGTCCATTAAGTGATCAGAATGCATAAATAGCAAAACAGAAATGCAGATTATTGAAGGATTGCCTGAAGAATGTTGCCGGAAGGAGGGGGAAGGGCCAAGAAAAAGAGCTGGAATGAAAATGAAAAAATGAAAGTGAGAAAAACAATGATAAAATGAATGAATAGGATGAAACAAAACAAATAGAAATGGGGAAAGATAGAGCAGAGAGTTCATGCTTTGAAGTTGTTGAACACAATGTTCAGTCCTGAAGGCTGTAAAAAAAAAAAGAAAAAAATGCCCAGTCAAAAGATGAGATGCTGTTCCTCCAATTTGTGTTGAGGTTCGCTGTAACATTGCAAAAGGCAAAGACAGACGTGGACAGGAGCAGGGTGGTATGTTGACTTGGCAAGTGACAGAAGATCAGGTCCTGCTTGCAGACAAACCGAAGATGTTCAGCAAAGCGATTGCCCAGTCTGCTTTCTGATGTGGAGTTGATGACATTGGGAGCAGCAAATGCAATAGACCAAATTGAAGGAAATGCATGCGAAGTGTTGCTTCGTCTGAAAGGGATGTTTCAAACCTGGGCCAATGAGTAGTAGGTAAAGAGCCAGGTATGGCACCTTCTGTGATTTCATGGGAAGGTGCCTTGGGCAGGGAGTGAGGTGTTGGGGTGTGATGGAGGAGTGGACCAGGGCTCCCTGGAGAGAATGATCCCTGTAAAATGCTGATTGGAGGGAGATGAAGAGATGACGTGTTAGCAGTGGCAGAAATGCCAGAGGATGATCCTTTTGAATGCAGAGACTGGTAGGGTGAAAAGTGAGGACAAGTTCTGGAAGGGATGAGAGCAGTGGTTCAGGATGGGTTGGGTGCAGTTAAGAGTCCTGTCAACCACAATTGGCAATGCTATTTTGGAAAATGACATCAGAATAGATGCGATGGAAGCAAAGGAACTAAGAGAATAGGATTGGGCCATTATAGAATGCGTGATGTGAAGATCTATGGTCAAGATAGTTGTGGGAGTCAATGGGCTTGTAATGGACAGTTTTATTACCAGAAATGGAGACCAAGAAATCAAGGAAGGGAAGTGTCAGGGATGGACCATGCAATGGTGATAGAAGGCTGAAAATTAGAAGGAAAATGTCTAACCCTGAAATCTTAAGATAAATAATTTTCATGGGATTTCGACATCCACTAAACACCTACAGATACTTTGTTCGGAATGAGCAAATCCTCTATTACTAATTGGTTTAAAGATTTCAGAATCGGGTGACTATGTGGAGCTGGTTTTTAGATTATTTCCCATTTATTCTGATCAAGTTGTCTATGATGAAGTTTTGACTTAATCTATGTAATAGCAATGTCAACAATATATAGAGACGTAGAATATGTAAAACTTATCCAATTCAACATAATTTAATCACTTACCTGTCCATGATGTAAATTATTGACTATTTAAATTATTTGTGTGGTGTCGCAGGTGTGTGAATGGTAGTGTTTGTGTTCTGTTTCAAATCTGGAAATGTAGTGATACTAATACGTGGATTGGATTAAAGAAGATTTGCAGCTGAATAAATTATATACACTGTGCTATACTTAATCCCAAACAATCTATTGAATGGAAGAGAGCATTGAATATTTTAACTTCTGAAACTTTGTAAAATATCTTCATGTGAATTGGCTTGTCTCCAGAAGCCACAAAGAACATATCAACATAAAATCACGATGTGAAACAATGATTTTACATATCCATTCACTTCATTCAAATAATTTCACAACTTTGCAGCTTGTTTGAAATAGGTATTAAGATGGCTTGAAAACCCATTATAAAAAGCTTTTGCACTATTCTAAATTAATCTATTTTAAATATGAACAAAGTATTTCTCATGCTGCTTTTTGCCAATTATCTCTTGTGATAATAAATTAGTGGGATACACTACAAATATCAAAATTACATATACTCATGTGGGATTTTAACTTACTAGATCAAACAGTGCGTATTCGTCAATGGCCATGTGACGAGCTTTTGCTCTGTATCCTTTAAGGTTAAAAGTATGAAGTTTTTGCTGTGTATCCTTTAAGATTAAGTCAGGATGTAAGGAGTTCAAATCTCACAGGCACTAACACTTAACAGACTGACCATTTCCACAGAAGTCAAATAGGCTGGCTGTGGGGGTTTCACAAGATTAAAGATTCTTAGGAAAGCTCATGGTTGCCTAATGTGTCAGCTTATTTTCCCTTGCTTCCCAGGACCCCACAACTCTTAGTTGCAACAGCAATTTATTTGTACTTGTTTCAGTTTGCTGTTCACGATATCGTCTGCTCAGTGGGGAGACCAAATGCAAGTTGAGGAGAAGGCTTTGTGGAACTCTTGTTCAGTTTGTATGCATCACCAATCTTTCAGTCACCAGTCAGTGATTCTTGATCTTGCTTCCACTCTGATCTCTTTGTCCTTGGCCTCCCACGCTATTCTAATGAACTTCAAAGTACAACAGCACATCACAGTCTTCAGGATTCAACGTGGGAGTTTGAAAATTTAACATAACTGTTGTTCCCATTTTTCTGGTCAACAGTTGTTAATGATTATGCTTTATCCATTAATACTTCCTCTCGAACCATCTTTTGTTTCTTGTTCCATTGCTGTCCACTTTTGCCTTATAATTCCTTTTGTCACTTGAACTCTTCTCATCTCCCATCCTAATCACAGTTCTTTCTTTTTGCTCTTTGCTCCACTACCACCCTCTTCCCTACTTTTTTTCATCCTTAACCTGGGTTACATCGCTGGCTTTTCTTGTTTTGATGAAAAGTCATCAATCTGAAAAATTGACTTATTTCTCTCTCCACAGATGCTGCCTCGCTTGCTGAGTATTTCCAGTGTTTTCCATTTCTTAGTTCAGATTTCCAGCACCTTCTACATTTTGCTTTTGTAAACTGTTTTAGATGACAAAGCCATTTTATCTAATCATCTAAATACCTTAGATCATGCAGATTGCAGTGGTGTAAGGAAGTTGCTCACCACCATCATCTTCGGGGCTAATCTCTTGAAAGAATAATACGAGTGCAATCAGTGAGAAGCATAATTTATCTCTTCACTCACCTTCATCTATACTTTAGCCTGTAGCAAAACAGTTGCATGCCAAATATTTCTTTAGCTGAGATTAACAAATTCTGCCCAAATTGAGAATCCTGTCTGGGAAATTTCTGATTCAGTATGACTTTATGTTTTGCTGATTAGGTTATTGGAACAGATTATGTCATGGCTTGTCTAAAACAGTAGACCAAGTTGTTAGTTCATTAAAGATAAACAAAGCTTACATTATCTTTGTAAGTCAATAATTTAGTGTATTTTTATCTTTCAAAATCTTTTAATGGTGTCTTCAAACAATGCTTAAATGTGATGTTGCAACATTATTGTAGCTGCATTGAAATTAACTATATTTATGCCACCATTCACCCTGAAAACATTTTGTATGGAGTTATCCCAGAAACTCTGCAGACACTAATTGCTGAGTAGATTATGAAAAATAATGTTGACTCTTCAGTGTTTGCAAATTCATAATCATAGAGTCATAGACTGTGTCTATGGAGATCAGTTTTGCTGACTATATATTTTTTATAGATCATTCAAGACAGAATTCTGAACCATATATCTCGCAATGGCTTAATTTGGAATAAACCTCCAGGAGGATTATTTAGCCAGCCACAGTATTCTTCTCATTTAGGAGATTTTCCTTTTTATTATTCTTATCTAGGTAAGTAGAATGCAAATGAATTCAAGCTTCTCTGAAAGCACTGATGAATCTTCTAATGTTGGTAATCCTTTATATGTTGAATTCTTCTCTTATACAAAATATAATAGCATATTTATGTTTCAAAATTTATAATGCAATGCTTTAATCATATTGCAAAAATAAAATTTGAATCTGAATGTTAAATTACTTCCTTGTAGGACAATGATAGGGGAGACAAACATGCTAAAATAAAATTTCATTGTATGCTGGCAATCTGCACTGATTTAGTGCAAAAGAATTTTATGAATGCAGCAATAAATAGAGTTGCAATCTTTTTTGTTTTGGGTATCTCCACATAAATATAATGGAAACCAACTTCTGCATTATAAAATAATTATTGATTCAAATTGTAATATTGGAATTCCTTTTTATTTTGGTAGTTCCAAAATGAAGCTACAATAATGCAGATAAGTGATTTCATGATCTTATGTTCTTTTACAGTTGTCTTTACCTAGAATTTTAATGGAAAATAGAAAAGTTTTTAATGAACACTGTATCACTAATATGTAAATCATCCAATAATTTGTGGCTCGAGAGAGATACCCTGAGAGTTGTGAATTGGCACAAATTATGTTACTACACCATTGGCTATAAAACAAGCACTTGCAGTTAATTGCCCCATGAGTTCTAGAAATTATTGTACTTGGGCATTATTTAAGAATTGAATTTGCTTTAATAGGTTAGCACTGGTACTTAACCAAGTATGGTTAAGTCAACCTTTTAATGGTGATAATTATGTTCCTATAATGTCACTGAACTTTTCTGACCCAGAAATAAAATTTCCAGTTTAATTATTGCAAGAAATAACTGCTTCCTTTCTTGTCCTTTCTATTTCACTTTCCTCTCTCTGTTCCTGTTTTCCTTTTGCTCTACTTCTCTGCTTGTATCTGATTTTACTCTATTTTCTTTGTTTCTTTTCCTTGATTTCTTTCTCAAACCTGTAACCTTATGGGCCACTTTGTTCACCAGGGTCGTAAATGCCCTGTGATCTCGGCACACCGTTATCAGCCCCATCTTCAGCAGTTTGCAGTGTCAAAGCTTTTGAGCTGAAGACTGGGGGTAAAATGCCTAAGTCAACAGCATGCTGCAAAATGTCCCACTCCAAATTTTGACTTGTTGGATTGGGTTTCCAAATGTAGATGCTGTTTAGTTACGAGATTTAATGATCTATATGTAGCATACATATTGTCAAATATAAGTTAAGGTATGACAAGTTAACGTCATACCTTAGATTTATTTACAAGAGCCAGCAGCTTAAATTATTTGAGTTATTTTTTGAATTTATCTTTAAACTTCTGTTTTTGGTTTCAGGTATAAAGCCTTCATCTAAGTTTACTGCCGTTATCCATGTAGTGACTCCGCTGGTTTCGCAGTCACAGCCAATATTAAAACTCCTAGTAGCAGTAGCTAAGTCCCAATATTGTGCCCAGGTAAAGTGACCATTTTTGGTTATAGTGAGATTTTTTTAAGCTCTGGTGGAGATTTGTGTGTTATAAAATTCTTTGCTAATTTTTTTCTCTGCCCTTCTGGAAAGCATCCTTGCTGCAGTTCAATTTTACAGGTGTGAAGTGCTTTACTAGTTCTTAACCAAATTGACCTTTATTCATGTTTGAGTTTTGATGCCAAGAAGTTTTTGGCTGTGGTGTTATCGCAGTTCTGTCATCACACAGATCGTTTTTCCCCATTGTGCGAACACACCCCATCTATGTGGTTTGGAAGTAATCAGCTTTGTAATAAGGGCTGATTTGGTACTTTTCCATTGTGATTCCAAACTTGTGGCTGTCTCATGAATTATCACACTCCTGCCAATACAGCAGTTAAAATTATCTCATTCAGAGGGAGTGCAACCTAGAACTTCCTGCTCTTGTGGGATTTGACTGCTTACTGGGTGAACACATTTGTGTTGTAATGCATACATCATTAGTATGGTGAAAGACGTTTTTGTGGAAAAGCTACATTGCTCCATATACTACAGTATCTGGATGTAAACTGATGATAATAGACCTACTAAAGAAGTTCTTATTTCTTTTGCCTTAGTTTACTAAGTTTTGATTCTCTCTATATGTTCATGCATGCACATCATGACACTCCATGTGCTTTTTGTTGCCCCTTTTGAATTGGAATGATCTTCATATAGTCATGCAGCATAGAAACGGGCCTTTCGGTGCACTGTCTATGCCAATTATCAAATATCAATCTGTTCTAATCCCATTTTCCAGCACTTGGTCCATAGCCTACTATTGTAAAGATATAATTTACAAATAAATGGCTGAGAAGTATTATTTTGTAGTATGTAATTGTGTTGTCAATGAGTAGTAATTTATGGAACAAGGCATTTTAATGGACATTAACTTAGTGGCAATGTAAATTCTGTTTATTAATTCCAACAGTGCTTGGTTGTTTGCAGGTTATTGTGTTATGGGACTGTGACAAACCTTTGCCAGCCAAACACCGGTGGCCCTCCACTGCTGTTCCTGTACTGGTAATCGAAGGGGAAAATAAAGTAAGTTTCTTTAGGCTGCACAATTTATTTTCATAGAATGTTTCAATTCAGTGAGAAGATTGCAAATAGGATTTGCTGATTTTGATACAATTGTGTACTTCAGAAAATAAGCTTTGACATCTTGCCAAAAAAAAATTTGAAGAGACAAGAAAGGCATGTACATGGTTCAGAATTTAAAGATAAAGTACTCTTAAATATGTGTTGATAGCATTTCAACTGTATAATAATCTTTGTCTCTGGTCCAGCTCACATACTACCTAACATCCTCACTCTAGCAATTTTTATGTGGAGAGAATGTACAATGAGGAAGGATCAATGAATTACAAAACAATAAATTATTAAGTAGCATTGAGGCCAGTAATTTGAATCCCAGTAATACTTGTGGTTTAGGGTCTGTGTCGTGAGTGATTTGTTATAACCAGAATCCTCCTTGCAAAGTTTTAAAAAAAAACTTAGGAGATAAATTTCTTGTAATTTTGTGCCGTGATCTCACAAAGTAGCCTCTTCATCAAAAAGCAGTTCGAAATGTAGCTCACACAAAAGTATGCAAAACCCGTGGAGTAAATTAGTAACAGTAAAGCTGTGGTATCAACTAGACAATGAAGTTCAAATTCCTAACCCACACTGTCATTGATAACAGTTTTTGTATTGTGAAGTGTGCTGGCATTTTCAATTTTGTGAATTGTTCCCTCGTTTTTTCTTTCTCCTGCATTATGATGATCTACCACTACACATAGGAAGTTCCAACCCACACTATAAAAAGTATAATATGAATTTTGATTTATGATGCAAGTGTGACAGATAAGACTTTATTATATAAACGTTTCAGGGTGTCCAAAATTAAATCTATATTTGACTTCTAAAATGATCTCATTTTCAAAAATAACCCTTTTCAATTTAATGTTTAAGATGTCTCTACAGTTAATGCAGTGCCTTTCACCTGTGTCTGCAATAGCATAGTGCAGCTACAATTTCTGTGGTAACCTACACGGAACTCCATAGTGGTTTCCTGTCTCTTATTTCAGTTCTGCTGAGGTGTTTCTCTTAGAAGCGCATTGGTCTTTTTAAAAAAGAAAAGCCAAATTCAAAGTGTCCATATTGTATCTTGAAGGTTAGGAAATTTAACTTCAGTTTTGCAAACCAGTTAATTTGACTCTCTTTGAAAATAGTTTCTTGGAGGACTTAAGCTATGCAGCAGAGACATTGGAATTGCTTTGCATGCCCTCTTCTTCACCCTTTCCATGACCATGACTCTATCCATGCTTGCTCTTTTTATGCTTCATCCATGTCTTTATGGTCTCTGTGCAGTTATTCCAGTGCTCGTGACTCGCTGCCGCCTTGTGCCTTGTATGAACTTCAGCGTACCAACTTCATTTGCACGTCACCCCATGCTCATTGACTTACATTGGCTCCTTGTCCAGGAACACAATTTTAAATTTCATGTCTTTGTTTACAAATACCAACAATGCTTCAGCCTGCCTTGTCTCTCTCTAGCCTCATTCAGCCCACAAGCCTTATAAATTTTTGCAATCTTTCAATGCCATGCTGTTACGCACCCCTGATTTTCTTTTGCCCTCATTGGGATGCTGAAGAGACAGCTACCAAGCCTGAAGCTCAAGAATTCACTTCTTTAAACCTCTCTACTTTTCTCCTCTTTTAAATCACTTAGAACCTACCAGGTTTATGGTCATCTTGTTATTATGACCAATAAAGACATGACATATACTCCTTACTATCGACATACAAACTTTATTCAATGTGGCCTCTTTGTATTGGGGATTCTTTAAAAAGAAAAACAAAAGTATTGCAAAGATGTGTATTCAAAAACTGTCTAATCGAGACAAAAAGGCACATCCCAGATGTAAAGGTGTTAACTATATGTATGACCATCAAGAGACATTTGAACTGCCAATCTGAGGAATCAGACTAAGGCAGCAGTGTTTATCCCTTTGTAACAAAGCATCAGCAGATAATACCAATACCTTAAAAGAGCTAGAGGCTGTGACGTCACAGGTTTTCCAAACCTTTTCTTTCTCAGATCCACTAATTCAGCAAACTGGCCTCCTAATAATGGGATTGCAAAAAATGAGCATTGTCACCAGCAAAAAGATCATCTCTTGAGAGAATCCTGAATTTTAGTGTACAACCTCAGATGTTGAATTCACCTGAACTACCCCTCTGGAATGAAGACATTTTCATTAGGTCTACATATTGTGTTTTCAAAAACAAGTCAATCATGTGAATTATGAACGACTCTTTTTTTGTTTCTAACTTATAAAAATGAACTACTGTCATCAACTACTGTACTTTCCTTGAGGCTGTTGTCATTGTATGTCTGAGTGAGGGTCAGGGAGCACCAGATTTCAGGGCTGGCATTTAAGTGAACAATCCTTTTTATTTAAACCCGTGAAGAGCTTGCTGCTGGGCTTTCAAATTGTCCACCCACTTGGAAGTTAAAATGTGCCCACTTATCTTTCTATGAAAAGCTTGCTGACTGCAGATAAGTGGAAAGAGAACAGGGATTTCAACAGTTCTCGCCTTTATTCATATCATGATTTGTGTCAAATTTTGTTTGATTATCCCTGTAAAGTGGCCTAGGACACTAGGACATTTTACTGTTATTTTAACATTTAAAAAGAGCACCTTTTTGAGCAATAAAATTTTTTTTCAAAAATTATATCGGTGCTCTAAATTCTGGAGCATACACAATACTCTCCACAATGCTGGAATGACATGGTTGGATCAGGTTTTTTTCATCATTCATATATGCAACATTTAGTTTCTATAGTCTATAATTTCAGGTAAATAATTATCATTTCCCTCTAGAGAATCTACTGTACCAAATTTTAGTTTTCACCAAATGAATCTTTGTTGAATGATACATTGACAGCTAATTAGAATTTACAGTGTGACCTAATAGACAAAAGACATTGTATTCTAAATCCTAGAAAATAAAATGCCACTGAGTTGAATTCATGATCTCAGCATAGCCAGAAATTGAAATGCTTCAGTGGTCTCTTGTGTTCGTCAGATAGGAAGTTGGAAAATGAGGGAGGTCCACACTTTATATGGAACAGAACTAGATTTGTTGGTGACAGTCAAATAGCGTGTTTGCATTCTCCATCTAAGTATGTACAAGATCAGAGGAAAGGCAACTGAGTGACTGCTGGTGCCCAAGCATCTGTACTTCAGCATCTATACTTCAGCAATTTATTTAAGAGTCATGTTGAGAAAAATTGGGGAAAATTATATAATTAATCCCTCATTCAGAGCTTTCTGGCTAGATTTTTATTTTCAAAAAGACAAAACTGTTTAAAAACTGAAGTACCAAGAATAACTATTTTATAGTTTGCACTGGAACATATCTGGTGGAAATCCAAATTTGTCGCTTCTTTGTGCCTCAGTTAGGACTTGGTGGCACTTAAGGGTGGCAGAATGGTTAGCACTACTGTTTCACAGCGCCAGGGACTTGATGGGCTGAATGACTACGTTCCATACTAGAGGGATTCTACAATAGACACTAAACTTGATTATCAACTCTGTATACATTGCACCCAGAATCCTATTATTACATGCAGAATTAAATTTAAAAGAATGTTGGCTTACATTTGATGCATATGTTTTAAAATTTGATGGAAATGGCAAGCATTTAAAGTTCCCAAAATTATGCAGCTGCATGGGGCACTGCAATTATAATGACTTGTCATTTCTAGAATTGAAAAGATGCTTTCTCTTTGTGGAGAAAGCCAATGTGCAGTTTCGTGTGATTGCCAACTTTTAATAAATCTTTATCTTGTGACTTAAGTTAAATAGCGTTACATGTTACCACTTGTTTAGAATAATTTGGCAATGATTTGTAGATTCTGTCTTTGCATTTCGTGTGAAGGAGATACTTTCTGGAGATATGAGAGGAGAACACAGCTGTGTTTAAAATAGAGCCATCAGTGCTAGAATGTGTATATGTAGTTTCAGCAGAGATGTTATCCAGTGCATGTGATAGTATCGATCCGCACTGGTCTTTGCCACCTTGAAGATGCCAAACTAGTTATCCACTCTTTTCTGCATTATGTGCAGGTTATGAGTAGCCGTTTTCTTCCATATGATGCCATCAGTACACATGCAGTACTTAGCCTTGATGAAGACACTGTTCTTTCTACTACTGAGGTAAGATATTTAATGATATTAAATGTATTAACTCAGTTTATAAATGTACTGCCCTGTTTGGAAAGTCTTACAGATCAAGAAGTGTTAATTGCCGTGCATTGAGTCAGCTAATATCATCCAAGGTGGAGGTGGGGGTACTGCAATTGTCTTCAGTGCACCTGTGCTAAGGAGAAAATAATTCAGCTAAGACTCCTGTTCCTAATTGTTCCTCTACTGGAAAGCACTTGTGCAGGTGTTGAGCAAGTCAGGATTAAGTTAGGTTGAGATGTTTTCAATTACCTGCTGACATTTGTTGCCTGTGCACTTAGTGGTGGATAGGAAAGGATCGTTGGGTGCATCCAACCTGTCACTCAGCTATTGATGCCTGCTGCATCACAATATAAACATGTGCCAGTGCAATGAATTGTCATAACTGAACAAGATTTGTTAAAAGTTCTATATTTAAAGTTATATTTAGGATTTATAATTTGTATAAGTTTAATTTCTAGAGAATATGAATGGTTTGCTTATTGTGGCAAATTGTGGCAAAATTGAGCAACGTAATCATGTTGCACACATCCAGTTTTGCTGTTAATTCTCCAAACACCAGGAGTGGTCTTTGCAATTGTCAAGCTTTATTTGAATCATAATGAAGTTTTGATAGCAAATTTGGAACAATTCATTGCAGATTTATTTTGATTCTGTCACTCTTGCAATGAAACCCAGTTAAATGGATAATATAATTGATAAATAACGTCCTGCACACCAGAATTTTCTTCTTATCTTCTGTCGAGTGAGATTTGGAGAAGCATTTTATACAGACAGTTGTTGGAGCATGCTTTATCACAGAAAATCAAGACAGAAAAATTTGCATCTTTTAAGGGAAAAGTGTATGAATACCTGAAACAGGAAAAAATATATGGAAAAGGCAAGTTAAGAAATTGGTTTTGGATAGCTTTGTCAAAAAGTAGGCATGAACATTGGCCTGGACTTTAACAGAGTCAGGCTGACTCGAGAGGTGTTTTCAAATGGAAGACCCAGCTATGTCTTTCCTTGTCTCCGAAGAATAGAATTATGGCAGGCAAGGGCTTTTTTTTAAAAAGGGAATGGATCTGCCAAGTGGAGAAATTTACCATCTTAAGCTTCCCACCTCAATGGCAGAAATTAGGTCTGAAGTCGTCTCCTGTGTGATGAATTTACATTATTATAACATGCAGAATGAGAGCCAAGTGAAGGCAGAACAGGATATGTTGACTGCAGCACAAACATAGGAAGAAGAGATTGGATAAGCATGAGACCCAGAAGTGAAGGACAACAGTGCTTTTCTGGTGGTGGTGATACAAAAACTTTGTTCTATTTGATGAGCTGCTTGTTTTAATCAGTAGCTGAACTTTGCAATAGTAGAGTTAGTTTAGGGTATCCAACTTTCCCAGAATGATTGGGAGATTCCATGAATCGGATGCATGAATGACTACCAAGCTGTGTCTCAAGCAATCTAGGAGATTATCTACTTAAATTTCCCCCTGCTATATGCACCACCTCCACCTTATAATGTTACTGGCTACTTCGTTAAAATTTCAAACTCAGTGGTTTCACCTAATCACAAGGAAATAGAGGGAAGCCTGGAGTTAGTTGGTTTGGTGGTAGCCAAATACAGGGGGGTATTTTGAGGAAATAAGGAAATACAGGAACGGGAATCAAGGGTGGGGAGACGTGGGGTGGGGGGGAGTTAGTATGGAGACAGATGGAATCTGAGGAGAGATGAAAATTGTGCCATGGGAGAGAAAGACTTCATTGTCAGGGGAAGTAGGGTTGGCATGGAGACCATTATTTTTTCGAGCTGAGAATAGTAGCAGTATGATAATGAACAGGAGTATCACTGAGGGGTACCTTGAACTGAAAATTAATAAACAATTGGTACTTCATGCTATATGGCATTATGGAAGAGACTTTTTGTTTAGAGGGAATGGACGTGTATTGAAAACAAATAAAAAGATCTAGGGAGATGTTGCAATGAATGAAGTCACAGGAAAGAGGGGGTTGAAAGACAATGGGAACACTTTTGAATCCAAGCTTAGGAAGTGGTTTAGAGATATCTGTGCTGAATTGAGTTTTGGATGATGAATCATGAGAAAATTCCACTGCCTTTCATGCAAACTGAATTGGTTCAGACCAGCTTCTGTCACCTGATTTCAATCCGTGAAATCCAAGTACAAATTAGTTCTGAATCGTTCCCATTTCAGAAGTTGTCATCATCAAAAGGAATCATAGTCCGAGTGTCTGAGGCGATAGACACCATCCTTCTTCTCTTGCTCGTGTAATCAGTGCAATTGCATTTGTTGAATCACATGGTCAGTATGTCAAATGATCAAACTTCATGCCTGTAACCAGAGTTCACAGCCTCATTTTGTTACTTAAAGTTTTCCTTTTTATAAAGTAAAAATATAAGCAGGTTTTTAAAAATTGAACAATCATCTTAAATGAGTTGAATAGCCTTAGTTGTAAGTCCAGGTCCTCTTGACATTGCAATCTGTCAAAGTTCATGTTGTATGTCAGTCATTTAAGCTTTATCAACATTCCTGATTTATTGGCATGTCTTTCTGATTCAAGCTTTCAGCCGGAAAGTTAAATCTGAACGGTTTGCTTTAGCTCTATTTTTATTGCATGAGATATGGGGGATGGGTCAAATAAGAAACAGCAGTAGTTCAGGAGAATCCGAGCATAGTTGAAGGAAAAATACACTTACCAATTTGTTTAAGCAAGTTTCCACTGTATTTCCACTATTTGATTTTGCAAATGTACTTAAAAATACTTGAATTGCTTCTTTGGTACCTTAGTAAGTTAGTTGAGCAACTCGGACTACAGTGGATAAAAGGAGCAAGGCCATCTTATTGCATGGAATCTGGGTGCTTTCCAGACTTAACACTTAAGGCAGAGGAAGAAAATAGCCATAGAGGTCAATATGAGGAGTCTGGCCCCAAGGGCCTAAATACAGTATGAAAAAAAGGTCTATGACTTCATGTCAGTCAATGTCAAAGAATGTGTCTTCAAATACCATTCCTAACACCAATTGCTTAATGCACTGGACCTTGACCCTTCACCCATTAGCAACAATCTTCAGCAATCAGCATAGCGTTCATATGTTCCACCTCGCCGTCATACTTACCAGTGTTGAGAGCCACAGAGCCACACTTGCAGCATCATCATACTTCCAGCCATTCAGATGTGATGGACACGTCTCTCTAAACATTAAACATGTGCTGATACTTTTCACGCTTTTCCAGTGCAAGGTAACAATTAGTAGGAATAGCAGCAGGCTGGCATGACTGCATGTTCTCTAAGGTGGTGCTTGGCATTTTTGACACGGCCATCACGGAGGCAGTGGAGACTATCATCACTTAAAACCAACCAAGATAATGGTATGTTCCTGTCGTAAGTGCCTTATGAAATCCCGTTTACCCTCATTCTGAAATCTGGTATTAAATACAAGCTTCAGCTTAATATATAATCATACTTTCTGCCCCTTTTTCCTTCCATAACCCTTGGGTAGTTATATTTTCAAAAACTCAAGAACTGCCAGCTGACTAAAGAGTGGTATTTGAGAAAGAGCTGACCTTTGAGGAAAATGCACCATTGCTTGATCTGATATTTGCAGCCACTAGTTCAGATCCTGGCATTGTGTAAATTTTAGAGCAGTGTGTCCACTGACTTGCCAGATATTTCTATGGCATCAGCCTTTAAACCATCTGCAGTAGCTTCAGTAGAAAATGTTTTGCACATATTCAATTCAGGAAAAGGTATTTTTTATGTATACTTAATAGGCATCAACCATCATTCAGTGATTAAGAAAGTAAAGCACTCAACAATCAAAATATTCTCAAACTCTGCTTTTCTCGTCTTGCCCTTTTACTGAAAAATGCAGGGAAAAAAAATGCACATGCTCTAATATGTGTATTCAGATCATATGCCCAACAACATTTTTCATTTTACATTTGTCAAAAATGCAATTAGTCAAATCTGAATTCCCAGTTAACCATGTGCGGCCAGTGGCTGGAATAGTGGACAACACTGGACTTTGGACCGATGAGGACTTTGATGGAGTAACTTATAGGAAAAAGAGCTGCTTGGGTGCATTGGGAAACTGCCATTGAGCCTATTGACACTGTCAAAGAACATGGATGAATCCATCTCCAACATGGTACTGAACTAGGAGCCTGTCATTTCCGGAATCTCAGATCCAGCTGTTGTGCAGAATCTGATGGCGGATGCCTGAGCTCCATTGTAGTACAGGTTGAAGCCACGGATTGCTGCAGTGGAAGCTGAGAGAGATTTCTGCTTGTCGACATGCAAGTCGAGCTTGGTGCCGTGCATACTTAGATTACTGCCGTTGTGGCTATTGATATTATGCTTAGTGGGAGATGTAGAATCTCTCAGCAGTTTACCAGTCTGTGCTCCAACAGTTTGCTAGCACTTTGAGGCATTAGCCCAGGGGAATGGTTAGAGGCTCCGCTGTCGACAATCTTGCTATCTGTTCTCAGGATTTACTTTTGTTCGTTCATGGGATGTGAGTGTTACTGGATGAGTCAGTATCTACTGTTCATCCCTGGGAGCATTTAAGAGTCAGCCACATTGCTGTAGATCTGGAGGCACATGTAGGCCAGACTGGATAAGGATGGCAAGTTTCCTTCCCTGAAGATCATTAGTGAACCAGCTAGATTTTTACGAAAATTAACAATGGTTCCTTGGTCATTATTAGACTTTTAATTTCAGGGTTGTTTTGTATTCCGATTTCACCATCTGCCACAATGGGATTCGAACCTGGTTCACAGAGTATTAGCTTGGGTTTCTAGATTACTAGTTCAGTGACAATACCATTATGCCACTTCCTCCACTGGAAGGTGACAGATTGTCTTCCCACTGCTGTCATTCATCCATCTCCATGTTGCATTTCAGCCAGACTTCTGATGTCCATGTCAAGGAAATCCATGTCATAAACTGGATGCTCAAGGGTGTCCTATAAGACGATTTGCATGCTTTTGCCTCTCCATAGAAAGTCAGCAGCCTTTCACTGCTCATGCAATAGCCCTAGGCCAGACAAAGGCAATCACAAGGCAGACAATAAGTAGATAGTTTCTGTCTGATGCCACTCCCTGCATTACTGCAATCCAAGAGGAACTTCAACCATAGCCCCTATAAATGAGAACAAGTGATATACTGAAATTTTCCAAAACCAGGCCACTCCTTGCAAAGGTTCAGCACCTCTGTTCTGACTGAAAGAACTTCTTCAACCTTTCTAATAGAATAGCACTTCCACCAACTCTGCAGCAGCACTTCGCTTGAAAGTCGTGTGGTAATGTCCTCACGTTGCTGGTGGGCACCATCATGCAGCTAAGTGTAGGAAGCAACATAATATCGTGGATAAGGGATTGATTAGTTAGCATGAAAAGAGTGGGGATAAATGGGTCTTTTTCACATTGGCAAACTGTAACTAGCAGAATGCCACAGGGATCATGTTTGCTGAGGCCTTAACTATTTACAGTCTTGGGTGATTGCTACATTTGCTCATGACCCAAAGATAGATAACAGTAATTTGTAATGAGAGCATAAGAAAAGAGATATTGATAAAGTTAGTTGAGTAGAAAAAAAAATTGAAAGATGGAACTTTGGAAGGAAGAATAGGAAAAACAGCTTAGTATTTAAATGGAGAGAAATTCCAGAACTCTGTGGTACAGAGAGATCTGGATGTCCTTGTACATGAATTGCATCAAATATCAGGTATGTGAAGTCGCAAGGAAAGCAAATGGATTGTTTATTGTAAGGGGAATGAGATATGAAAGTAGGGAGGTTATGCTATGGTTTTCAGAGCATTTTTGAGACTACATCCTGGAATACAGTGTTCAGATCAGTGATGATATCAAATGGCACTGCAGGCACAAGGGGCCAAATGGTCTACTGCCCTTAATTCATATGTTTGGCATTGATTAACATTACTATCTGCTTGGACTGCTTCTGACATACTCGAGATCACCTCCCAGGGCATATTGATTGGTGCAGATATTGTCTGGTGTTTTCAAAAGCAGGCCATTGTCAATTTTTTTCCAATCTCATTCCTGTAACATCAAAACCAGGGTTCTATGGGGGAGTTTTAATTTTGTAGCCTAAATATTTTCTGATGCTCTGACAGAGAAAGCAGTGGGTTCATGGCTTATCAAGGTGAATTTGCATTTTGGAAAATTGGACACCAGTTTTATGCATGCGATTTTTTTTTTCAAGGCTATTTTACCCACTAAGCGTGTAGAGCAAGCTTGCCCAACTTTTGTGTGTGGGCTCCTCATTTCTCATTCAAGGAGCCAATGAACTTTTCGAAAGGTAAAGTTTGGCATAATATTGAACATGAATTCCAGAAAAAAAAATTTAAAAAAACATGTTAAGCAAGAAAACCATGAATAATAGACAAAGCAGATTATTAGCTAATAATTGTGTGTTTTTTTTTCTGGCTCACTTCCAGACTCAGTGCTCACTCAGTCACTCTCATGCAGAGAGTGAATGATGGCACGGGAAGATGATTGAGAATCCAGGTACTGGGAGTGAGCCAAACTTTAAGACACATTCTTCCACCTCACTCTTTACCATTGCCTCCGCCAACGCAGTCTTAATTCCCCCATATATACCCACTTTTCCTATATGTGTACCCTTCCACCACATGTACACACTCCCTCACCACCACGCATTCTCTCTTACCTCTCCCAGGTACACTGTTACACTGTCCACTCACAGACACGCAAACTCTCTCAGCATCCACCATGCACACGCTCCTTCACCCCTTCGTTGTTCTCCCTGCGCCACCTCACAATCTCCGCCCCTCCCCCCATCCACCCACGCGCGCACCCATTCCCTCAACATCTGTAGACTCTGGGCTTCAAACTGCTGTCATTTGTTGTTCCTCCAATCATCATGGGAAGTCATCAGAACTAAGTCCATAACAAATACAGGAAATGCTGGAAAATCTCAGCAGGTCCGGCAGCATCAGTATGGAGAGAATAGAGCCAATGTTTCAAGACTGGTTGACCTTTCATCAGAGCATGAGTCCATTCCTGCTCCTGGCTATGCACTTTCACCAGTGGGTCGCTAAACTGTAATTATCAGGAATCCTAGATATATTTTTCTGTCTCTGGTCAGGAGTTTTGAGGGCAAATTGTAATCTGGCCATTGACCAAATGGACATCAGCATTGTCATGGAAAAGATTTGATTTTGTAATCTGAGGACATTAGTACAACATGCAATATGATTGTTCATTAATTCATCCAGAAAGACCTTTTTTTCAATTTTTGGAAGCCACCATTCTTAAAATAGGGGTGTTTTTGCTCAGTACAAAGCTGCAGATGACTGTTTGCCAAATGGATGCTACTGCAAAAAGGATGGAACAAAAATTAGAGCAAAGCCCATTCTTCTGAGTGGGTGACTGTTGTACACGATGATGTAGTCACTGCAACAAAAATAATTGTAGATTCTATTCTTGGAAACTGTTTTTCAAAGCAAAGCCAATATGAGAAGGGTACTTTGTTTAGCCAAGAGGGTACTTTAAAGCATGTCATACTATCCATAATTAACTCTCCATCAGAGGATTAATATAGAAAATGTTTTGAAGGGAAGAGCCAAATGCAAGAAGAAAGCTTCTCTATTTAAATTTAATTGTGATGAGTTCTCTAAATAATTAATTATTGGGATGTTAGCAACAATTTTATTATGTAACCATTACAAAAAAGTCAATTAATCATCCAGAATCCGCTTTCCTTACCTTTATTAGAGTAAGTCTGTTGTCAAAACAGCTTTGAAGATAGCTCATTTGAGTGACGTTATCATGTAGATGAAATTGGTTGGATTTTAGCAATGGGAGGAATATTGTTAATTAAAACTTACTGCTGATCTATCAACATTTGTATATGGTGACTCTCAGACGGATTAAGCAGTGTAATCCAAAATAATTAACACAATTATTTTGCCCTTAATTACTTTGCTGTTTTAATTATGCAGATAAATCAATTTCTTTCTCACCTCCCCAACTCTCCCAGGAGACGAGTACTATTGTTAAAATCGTCATTCAGTTTTGCTTTAAATGTTGACGTTTGCTAGATTGAAGTGCGATAAGTAACAAATGATGAAATGTATCTTGCACCAGTATAATGTTTTGTGAACTCAGTTTTTTATAAAACACTATACTCAAATGTATCTATAATAGCTGTAGTTGTTTCACATGTGAGTTTGAATAAAATGCTGTTCTTAATCTCTTATATATCAGTGGGGAGGAGGCTGCAGTTATGTATCACTACAGTTAGCAATCTACTAACATCTTTTATTCCATATACAGGTTTTAAAATTCCCTATGGTTGAGAATTATTTTCCGCCAGTAGTAATGAAGTTGATTCCGTGCTGTTTTATATTACACTCTTTCATGGGTTATGAGTGTCATTTGGCCCATTGCCTTACTCAAGTGGACACTTTTGTACATGAGCTTCATGGGTGAGCATCACAGTGTACTAGCCAATTGTGGAGGGCATCTCAACCAAGCTCTCTCTTAGTATTGTCCACACATCATATCTAGGAGGGGTCTTCCACATTCAGCCATGAATAGCAGTGGACAATTAAACAAGCATGAGGCAGCTTCACAAAGATCCTTGTACTCGTTGATGCAGGAGTCCAGTACAAGTGGAAAGTCTAGGATGAAGCATTTGCAACAGTCTTCGGCTAGAGGTGCCAAGTTGTTGATCATCTCGGCCTCCTGCTGAGGCCCCTTGCGTTGCCAGTGTCGAGCCAATTCATTTCACTCCTCATAATGTAAACAAATGACTGAAGGCAGTCAGTACTGAAAAGGTTATGACCCTAAGCTAGATAATATTTCAGCTTATGCTCCAGAACTAACTGTGCCCTTAGCTAGCTGCTTCAGTATAGCTACAATACTGGCATTTACCCAGCAGTACAGAATGGTGTCCAGGTATATCCTATCCACAAAACACAGGACAAATCCAACTTGTCAATTACATCCCCTCAACCTACTCTTGATAATCAGCAAAATGATGGGAACTGCTGTCAGTCATGCAATCAAATAGCACACGTGGCAGCAACTTGCTCACCCATGCTCAGTTTGGGTTCTATCAAGGCCACTCGGCTTCTAATCTTAATACAGCCTTGGTCCAAGCATGATTTGGATAGGCTGAGAGAGTGGGCGAGGATGTGGCAGATAGAATATAACATTGGCAAATGTGAGGTTATCCACTTTGGAAGAAATAACAATAGGATAGAATATTATTTAAATGGTGAAAAGTTGCAGCATGCTACTGTGCAGAGAGATTTAAGGGGCCTTGTGCACGAATCGCAAAAACTCAGTCTGCAGGTGCAGCAGGTGATCAAGAAGGCGAATGGAATGTTGGCCTTTATTGCGAGGGGGATAGAATATAAAAGCAGGGAGATCTTGCTGCAATTGTACAAAGAACTGATGAGGCAGTAACTGGAATACTGTGTGCAGTTTGGTCCCCTTATTTGTAAAAGGATATATTGGCCTTGGAGGGAGTATGGAGAAGGTTCACCAGGTTGATACCAGAGATGAAGGAGTTAGCTTATGAGGAGAGATTGAGTGGATTGGTGCTATACTCGTTGGAGGTTAGGCTAAGAGGGGATCTTATACAGACCTACAAGATAATGAAGGGGCTAGATTGGGTAGAGTTAGAGAGATTCTTTCCACTTAGAAAGGAAACTAAAAGTAGAGGGCACAATCTTAAAATAAGAGGGGAGGGGGTGCAGTTTAGAACAGAGTTGAGAAGGAACTTCTTTTCTCAGAGGGTGGTGAATATTTGGAATTCCCATTTGAAGTGGTGGAGGCTATCTTGTTGAATATGTTTAAGTCACAGGTAGATAGATTTCTGATCAATAAAGGAATTAAGGGTTATGGGGAGCAGGCAGATAAGTGGAACAGATCCACTTCAGATCAGCCATTATTTTATTGAAAGGCGGGGTAGGCTTGAAGGGCTAGATGGCCTACTCCTGCTCCTATTTCTTATGTTCTTATGGACAAAAGTATGGAATTCAGATGAGAAATGCCCTTGACATCAAGGCAGCATTGACCAAGTGTGGCATCTAAGAGCTTGAGTAAATATAAGTCAGTGGGAATCAGAGGTGAAACCTCCAATGATTGGAGTTATAACTAATACAAAGGTCAAAAATAGGAATGTTTTGCAGATAATTAACAATATTCAGCACCATTCGCAACTCCTTAGATGTTGAAGCAGTTCATGTAAAAATCTTGGAACTCCCTCCCTAATAACATTGTGGGTTTACCTACGTCACATGGACTGCAGCGATTCAAAAAGGTAGTTCACGACCATCTATTTGTGGACAATTAAGGATAGACAGTAAAAATGTTGGCCTAGGTAGCGATGTCTACATCTCATAAAAAAAAATTAGACAGTGGTATGAAGTATACTCCGAAAGAGAGGGTGAGAATTGATGAATTGTTTGTGTGGTATCTATAATCCAATAAAACTGTCTCAAGACACTTCAAAGAAGCATTATAAAACAAAATATGACACACAAATCTTAGTTAATATTGAAACGTAGAAAATAGGAGGCCGCCATTTGGATTTTCAATCCTATTCCATCATTTGTCATGGATCATTCTTCTGAACTCCAGCGAATACAATCCTAACCAACTGAATCTTTCTTCATGCTTTCCCCCCCCCCGCCCCCTAAAAAACTAGGGGGGAGGGAAAAAAGCAAGGTAATGAGAAGGATAGGTTTAGGAAGTGAATTCCAGAACTTGGAGCTTAGGCACCTGAAAGCTGGAACATTGCTACTTCGATAAAAATTGAGGATGCTCAAGAGGCTAGAGTTAGAGGAGATAATCTTTCAGGGTTCAAGGACTAGAGGAGATTGCAGAGAGAGAGAGAAAGACAGATTTATTAGGCCATTAAAGAATTTGAAAACAAGGATGAGAATTTTGAAATCCATGTATTGCTTAACTGGAGCAGATTATAATAAATTTCTACTCATCCAGTACTCGTGAAAGATATGTAATCCAATCATTTGGAGACAGTGGATGGATAATGGGGTAAAACTGATGAACATAAAGTGAGCGTATCATCAACATACATGTGGAAACTGACAGTTCCAGTTATGTCATCAAGAGGTAACCTGTAGAACAGAAATAGGAGGAGGTCAAAAATAGATCTGTGGACATAAACTATATTCTACCAGTTTCCCTAAGAATTGAATATTTGTCTTAATGTCAATTTGGTGATAGCTATCTTTGTCTACTTTAAATTTTACAAAAACGAAGATTATAGCCCTTGTGATTTATCTGCATATAAATTTAGTATTTCCTCTTCCATCATTATTCTGAAGGTTGGTTAATCTTAATTTTGTAATAAATTTACTTTGGCTTCATCTATTTTAGGTGGATTTTGCCTTCATCGTGTGGCAAAGCTTTCCTGAGAGAATTGTAGGATATCCAGCTCGCAGTCATTTCTGGGACAGCACAAAGGAAAGATGGGGATATACATCTAAATGGACCAATGATTACTCCATGGTTCTAACAGGCGCTGCTATCTACCACAAGTATGTACATAGGCAGTAAAATATTGTTTTTAAAACCTCTTTCTTATAATGAATATTTGTAAGTTTTTCCACAAAACTGAATTCTATCATATGTGGAATCCAGCAAGTCATTACCCGACTATGGCAGATTGTTTTATTTTTCTTTTAAGGCACATATTCATAAATCTTTGAAGGCTGCAGGACAGTTAGTTTGTTTAAGAGGGCCATTGAATACAAAACCAAAGAAGTCATTCTAAACTTCTTACAAATCTAGGTTCAGCTTCAGCTGAAGTATTGTGTACAGTTCTGGATACACCACACTTTAGGAAGGAAGTTTAGTAAGATAGGGACTTCAGTCACCTGAAGAGGTGAGATAAGCTGAGATTATCCTCCAGAGTGAGGAATGCACTGTTGGAATCAGGTACAGGGAATGTAGCTAGTCTTCATAAATTTTAACATCAAGATTTTATTGTTGTGAAACAGGCAGCGATAAATTGTCCTTTTGCTCAAACCAGAGATGAGGCGAGAGTTCTAACTGCATTGTAAGAATAATATTTTTCCATAAATGATTATTATATTTTTGCAAAGCTCTCCTTTTGATGCCAATTAAACTTAATTGAAAATTTTATTTTTCTCTAGGCACGGGGTGGGAAACTGATGAAAGTTGAATAACAATCTCATAAACTTCTTAGGGTTTTTCCCATGAAATCTGATGAGGGACTTTTTATTGAGACCAGTCAATCATTAAAAGTTGCATTTTGTGCTATATTCATTATAAACTTAGTTACAAAGAATGAACTGAAGATTGCTGTTTTAAATATGCCTGTTGCTTTCTCTTGCAATGCTTTAGATTTGGGAAATAGATCTAATGAAGCACACTGCAACAGCAAACAAATTCACAAAAACAACCACACTTTTAATGACAAGTAATCACACTTTAACAAGGTGCAAACAGCTGCTAAATGTTTCAAAATAGTCAGCACACTTAACATGGTCTATGCCATGCCTTTGTAATTGACAAGAATCATAATGAGAAATGGTTTACTCAATGTGGGTGACTGTCCAGGATAAATGAGAATAGTTTGTGATGGGGACTGTAATGATGGCCCCCTCAAAGCTCCACTATAGATAGGATTAATACAAGATCAGGGTAACACAAATGCAAGATGCAAGCTAGTTAGATACTGCCTGATTTCTGTAGTGACTTTGAGAATGAAAAACGAGATTTTGGTTGTGTTTGTTGAGTTCAAAATATGTTCATTCGGTTATCACAAATCATCTAATTGCTGAACGCAACAGCTACAAACGTCAGTCCCCACTGATTTTGTCACTGTTAAATAAGCACTGCAAATCAGCTCTGGTAATAAATAAGCAGAGGCAGGATTTATTATCATCGGGAAACAGTTGTGCTAACTTTGTTCATCTGCAGAGTTTCAGTTTATCATGACTGTTACATTTTAAATTAAATAACATTTCTGTGTCACATTTGGCTAGTGTATTGTTGAAAGTTCAAGTTAAAATGTAACTTGTCTTATAGCTCATTGTTCAAGTTACATTTTTTAATTGAAAACTTCTCAAAGAAAATTGCAAGCCTATTTGAGGTAGAGTTTTGAAATTAATTTATATTGCAATTTTCATTGATTAGATCAACCACTTAACAGTGAAATTACAGTTAACAATGCAACATGAATTTCATTTTTCTTTTTTACACTTGTGAATTTTCAGTGACAATGTTGCCCAAATTAGTTTCTGCTTTGCACTTTTAAAGCTTCAGAATAAACATTTCAATCTTAAACTTTAAACACCAAAGTTACCATTCATATTCTTCACCATTCACCACTTCTCCTGCCTCTGCATCCCTTTACCCCATAAATTACTTTGATATGTTTTTTGATAGTTCTGCTTATAGGTAATTCTTAAGTGATATCAGTGAAATTAAGTCAGAGCAATTCCATCAGTGGTTATGGATCTCTGACGTTGCTGCTGAGGAAATAGTCTTGGGTATTCTCTTTTTTGAATTTCAACCAGATTATTGAATTATACTTGTGTAAAGTGCAAAAATTATGAATTATTTAACTCCTTTATATAAAACAAGCAACTAGGTAGCCACAGTTCTAAAGTTTTAGAAGTAATTATATGCATTTTAGATATTTATGATTAATTCATGACTTCTGATTTTATTGTTGTAGGTACTACCATTACCTGTATACTCATTACCTGCCTTCCAGTCTAAAAAACATGGTGGACCAACTGGCCAATTGTGAAGACATATTGATGAACTTTTTGGTTTCAGCTGTTACTAAGCTACCACCTGTTAAAGTCACTCAGAAAAAGCAGTATAAAGAGACAATGATGCAGCAGGTAACTTAATTTTGCTAAAAGTGAAGGAATTCAGACATCATGGATTTTATGATCTGAATTAAGATTTGTTAAACTTCAAGCCTGATGCAGCATCTAGATTTCAAGATTGATAGAAAGACTTACATTCACATGAGAGAAGAAATTCAGCTGCTTGTTTTCTTAGAAACCTGAAAACTCTCCTCACAGCATCTAACTTCTTTGAGCCAGTGACTGCTGATTGGGAGTACATATCAGGACATAAGATGAGTACAAGATTGGACTTGATTGTGATGCCCGCTATGACAGGATAGTCTTCAGACAAGTATTGTACAGATTGATACTGCTAAGGTTCACTGCATCTTAAAGAGAAAGGGAGAATTTGAGAACAAAATGTAAAAAATCTTGACACAGATTGTTTTCTTTTTAAAAAAAAGTAAAGACATTTGAATTAGAGATTATTTAGTAAATACAGTCAGAAACAAGTGCAACAATACATCAGCTCACATTTAGATATGGTGCCTTAAATATACTAAAATGTCCCAACAAAAACAAAATTTCAACAAAACACATGAAACAAAAACAAATGCTCAACTTTTAAGAGAGAGTTTGGAGAGACTGGAACTCCAGAGCTTAGGTTCTGGACAGGTGAAATCACTATTGGTGGAGATATTAAAAGCGGGGATGCTCATGAGTCCAAAATTAGATTTCTGCTGATATCAGTGTTGTTGGATGGAGAGATGGATGAAGCAAAGCAAAGGAGAGATTTAAAAACAAGGATGAGAATTTTAAAATAAAAGGATTGCCAAACTGGAAGTCAGCGTAAGTCAGCAAGCACATAGTTGATGGGTAAATGTGACTTGGATGAGCTAGGACATGGGCTGCTGTTTTGGTTGATCGTAAGTGTATGCAGCATGGAAGAAGAGAGGCTCACCAGGTTTACATTGGAATTGCCAAGTCTACAGTAACAAAAGGATGGATGAGAGGCTCAGCAACAGATGTGCTGATGTAAAGTTGGAGTCAGGCAATGATACAAAATTGGTGTTGAGCCGTCTTTATGATGAAGGTGATATTTGGAAGTTCATAAAAACATAGGAAATAGAAGCAGGAGTAGGCAATTTGATCATGTTCCACTATTCGTTTAGATCATGGCTGATCATCAAATTCAATATCCTGATCCTGCCTTCCTCTCCACATGTCTTGATTCCTTTAGCCCCAGGAGCTATGTATAAGTTCTTAAAATCAGACCTCAGCTAATTTCTGTGGTAATGAATTCTACTGATTCACCACTCTCTGGGTGAAGAAATGTTTTCTCACCTCAGTCCTGAAAGGATTACCTCTTCTCCTCAAAGTATGAGGAGTTTCTGGAGTACCCATCCATCAAGAACATTCTAACAGGATACTCTCTAATCCTGTTAGAATTTTATAAGTTTTTGTGAGATCCCCTCTCACTCTTAACTCGAATGAATAAATTTTAACCAACTTAGTCTCTCCTCATATAACAGACTTGCTATCCCAGGAATCAGCCTGGTAAACCTTTGCACCACTCTCTCTATAGCAAGGACATCCTTTCTCAGATAAGGATACCAAAACAGCACACAGTACTATACGTATGGTCTCACCAATGCCTTGTACAATTGCAGTATAACATCCCCATTCCTGTACTCAAATCCTCTTGCTATGAAGGCCAACATACCGTTTACTTTTTTTACTGCCTGCTGTACCTGCACACTTACTTTCAGTAACTGATGCATAAGGCCACCAAGGTATCATTGAATATCCACCTCGCTCAATTTACACTCATTCAAATCATTTGCCTTCCTATTATTGCTACCGAAATAGATAACCTCTCATTAATCCATATTATACTGCATCTGCCATGCATATGCTTGTCCAAGTCATGTAAGGCATCTTTGCATCCTCCTCACAGCTTACTGTCCCACCCAAATTTGTATCATCTGCAAATTTGGGGAAAATACATTTAGTTCCCTGTTCCAAACCATTAATATATTATGTGAATAGTTGGGGTCCCTGCGGTCCACTAGTCACTGCCTGCCAATCACAAATAGACCCATTTATGCCCCTATCTGATAACCAGCTTTCTACCAATATTAAGACACTACTTGCAATCCTGTGCATTTTAACTCTACATTGTAGTCTTCTGTGAGACCTTGTCAAAAGTCTTCTGAAAGTCTAAATAAACAACGCCCACTTGTTTTCTTTGGTCGTCTCAGGGTCATACAGAATGTCAGGCATTCAGAGAGATGGAGCCAGTACCTTGAGAACAGTGTTTGTGAGGAGAGCAGAGACATGGGCCCAATCTTACCGACTTGCTGTTGATCGGCGAGGCAAGGGTACGAATCAGTTCATACCTTCCTGACCTTGCCTTACCAACAAGAGGAAGTCATGCCCAAAAAGAGGGAGCTTGGCAAGAGAGGAGTTTGGGCAAAGTTTTTTTTGGAAGGGGGCTTGGGGAAAGTGGACAGTTATGCAAGAAGTGAGGTCCAGGGATGGGTCACGGAAGAGGTCATGTTGAGGGCCCATCAGGGGACTCATTGGGAGGACCCTGATCCTGATTCACTGATGCCGACAGCCCATGTTGTTGTCAGGGGGTAACAGTGCTACCGATGATTTGCAGGATGAGGAGGTCGGTTTCCGGTTCACCGGAAGATCGGGGTGCCTTGCTGGCATATTTAGGCTCCAGCCCTGCAAAATGTTGGTACTGTTTTCTCTCTACAGATGCGGTCAGACCTGCTGAAATTTTCCAGCGTTTTCTGTTAATTTAGATTCCAGCATCTGCAGTAATATGCTTTCTTGAAGGAGAACGGTGTTTATTTTTAATTAATAGTCCAAGAGTACTGCAACTAGAAAAAAGAGGGATGGATTGACACAGTAGCACAGTGGTTAGCACTGCTGCCTCACAGCTCCAGTGACCTGGGTTCGATTCCCGGCTCGTTTCCCTGTCTGTGTGGAGTTTGCACTTCTCATCACGTCTGCGTTCATTTCCTCCGGGTGCTCTGGTTTCCTCCCACAATCCAAAGATGTGCAGGTTAGGTTGATTGGCCATGCTAAAATTGTCCATTAGTGTCCTGATATGCATAGGTTAGAGGGATTCGTGGGTAAATGTGCAGGGACATGAGGGTAGGGCCTGGGTGGGATTGTGGTCAGTGCAGACTCGATGGGCCGAAGGGTCTCTTTCTGCATTGTAGGGTTCTATGATTCTATGACGAGGAGTCTATTCCTGAAATATTAGCCTGTTTTTTTCCATCTCCAGATGTTGATGGGCTTAGTACTTATTCTTTTCAAGCTGAATGCATGTTATATATAATGGTTTTTAATTATAATATATAGATGAGAGCTCTGTTCACACCATACCTATGTTTTGAATTCAGCTAAACATGTGATTGATCTTTTACCTTTTAGTCCTCCAGAGCTTCCCGATGGGCCGATCCTGATCACTTTGCTCAGCGACAGACCTGCATGAACACATTTGCAAGTTGGTTTGGATCCATGCCATTGGTCCATTCCCAGATGAGACTTGACCCAGTTCTCTTCAAAGATCAGGTCTCCATATTGAGAAAGAAATATCGGGACATTGAACGACTCTAACGAACACACAATCATTGGACAGCATTGTGCTTAAAGCCAGCCTATAGAATATCCATCCTGAGCTCAGTAAATAATATGTTTGCAAGGTGACTCTTGGCTATTACCTTATGATGCACCAAACAGATGTTTCTGACTCGATTTCTGATATTAGCATATTGACTGACTGATGGATCTATAGAATTTTAATTTTTTATCAATGTTGAGTGACAGGCTTGAGACCCTGTTGGGAGGACATAAATCAGAAGTCCATGAATTGAAAGCTGAAGATCAATTAACAATTATTTCATCAGCACTGTGAAGAACAAAGTGAAACACTATTCAGTTAATCACAATTGAGTGTCTTAAATTTTGGCCTAAAGTTAATTTAAGGCTAATTTATACCACTTAAGCTGAGTTTGCTTTAGGAAGAATGAACAATGTTTGGAGTGGGTAGCCGTTAGGCTTGTATAGGAACAGGCACTAGGGCTGTCATGACTGAGCGTGTGGTTGAGTTTCACCAATAACGTCTGCCATGTTTACTATTAGCATGCAAAAGAAGATTTTTTTTAAAAAGACACAACCATACTCACTACAGGATAACCCTTTATGTATGTTGGAACTCCATCCTCATCAGCTGAAGGGGGAAGGAGTGGAGAAATCTGCCAAGTAAATGGGAATTGCTAAGTTGAAATGTGTGCACATACCTGCATGTTAATATGCCTTACGGATGACTTCCTGTACGGCTTTTACAGGGTCACTGGGCTGACCTTTGGAATTGAAACATTGGCTGTGTGTATTTTAAAGTGAATGGCACATATGGTGCTCATGCAAGGGGTAGCTCCTTGTTTCTAAATAAAGTTCTATTTTTTAAATGGCAGGGCTATGTTAGCCTTTGCTCACAGGTACTTGAATGTCTGAAGACTTGAAGGAGTGCTGAGTGTGGCCTTTTAATCACTTTATTTTTGGTTAATAATGGTTCAGCCTAGTTTTTATATCTGTAATTCATTTATTTTAATAGAAATCACAGTTCATCTCGTGTGCTGAATCTCCAATCAACATTTAGACATTTCATAATTAAGGATGTGAAAAATGGGCCTTGTTATAATGTACATAATCTTGTATATTTATTATTCTGACAGAATTATGTATAGTGTATGGTTACAAACTGACAGAGCAATGTGGGAATAATTAGGTGGTTAACTGTAAAGCAAAACAAATTATTTTGTATAAGATGTACATTTCTGAGGTTTTCTAACATATTTCCAATGTTTTTCATAGTGTCTCATTGCTTTATATAAAAAGTAAATTCCCTACTGGTTGGAATAACACAACTATACACAGTTAGTGGGATTAAACCTACAAAGGAGTGGAGAGAATACAAAGCCATATATTGTGATTTACTGCATTAGCTTTCAAACCGTTATCGTTCCATCAAAAGTAGCCTTTGTATAGATAGTATCACCAAAGACTCTTCCATCTGATACACAGATGTCTTCATTAATTTAATTGTATTCTTAGAAACATTTGCAAGTTAAATGTCTGCTATTGAACATGAATATCGTAAAATGGAATTTTTCACTACATTTTCTGCTGCTTTTCTGTTTTTCATTTTTTTGTGTAGCTTGGGAGCTTTTGCACACTTCCTATTGGCTACCATTCTTTGTGTACTTTTACAAATGTATACAGATGTAATTGTATGTCACAAATATCACTAGCTAGTTCTGGTAAGGGAGAGGTTTACATGCTGGACTACTGTCACCCCAGAGTCATTACTGTTGCAGTTTTCTTTCTCCCACACAATCTCTCTGCCATTTGTGGATCTTTCTCATAAACTTAGAATGTCCATTAGTCTTCGGACTAAATTCACTGAAATTTGCAAACAAAGCAGAAAGTAGGATTGCAAAAAAGCTGGCAAAATTGAAGACTGATGGTTATAAATTAAAGAAAAGAGAGCAACTTTACACGTCAAGCCCTTAGGTTATTTTGTTGTCTATTAGCAACATTTTAAAGTTTTAAAATAATTCTTGCTTTTACACTTTCCTGCAATCAATAACTTGCAGAACAACAGGTGATGGTTATCTGAGCTATAAAAATATGAATCTTTAATTAAATACTCAGTGCAGTTGATTCAGACAAATAAATGTGCTTTTTTTTAAAGCACTGAAATTATGGTTTAAAAAGGTAGACTAATTTGTTTGAAGTCTAAACCAATCTTTTATAATTTTACCTTTTTAGATTTAAGAGGGAACAATGATTAGATTATCTGCTGAAGTGGGTTGAAGATGCTATTGCCAATTTTGGAATAACTATTATGAACAAAATTAATTGCAATATATTTAAATCTAAAATATCAGAAAAATGGCTTCTTGCCGTTGAGCAAAGCCAAATTTTAATTTTATGGGTGTTGTAGGAAGGAGCTAGGACTTGATTTGTTTTCAAAATAAATAATCATATGAATCATTTTGCTCAGTGAATAGCAGTCAAAGAATTGTGTTTGAATGTGGTCCTTTTCAGAACATATACAGAAAACTGGAACTGTATCTCTGGAGACACTCCAGTAATACAAAAGCTGTTCAAGACTTTCGTAGCATGTACGGAGAAAAAAGTTTCCATGTAAACCTTCAATCTAGTCCCATCGTGTTTTCCAAGTCTTACCCAGAGGCAAAAATGGTTACTCAATGTTGTTTCTTATAGTTCCACTTCCCCCAGATAGGTCTTTTGCTGCAGGAGCACTAGAATAATTGTTAGATAATTACTGACATTCCGGGCTGGGGGGTGCTTTTCTTTTCAATCCCGAGGTTACATATTTTACTGCTGCATGTTTCGTTATGGTTATTAATTTTGCCTATTTATAATGAGTTTGTCCACAAAGTATTCCATTAACCCTCGTACCACACCATACCCTAAATTTCTGCCTCTGTAATTAGTAGTATTATGTTGGTTCACTTTTATAGTTATAAATGATTTAAAAAAAAAACTAGAAAATAAATGAAAATTTTGTAAGATGTTTTTGTTAAAAATAAATGATATTTGATAATATTCTGCTTTGATATTTTAATTATTTTTAGTCACTATTGAAGTGTTAATTCTATTTTCTTTGCATTTGACTTTTGTGTCATCTAGTTTTTCAGTAATCTGTAAGCAGATCTTCCTCCTGTGCATTTTGCCCTTCAGGGATTGTGTTTTTATAGGTTCTGGGAAGGCCAATCAAACACTTGTTTATTTTGTCTTCTCAGATTGAAGAAGTGGCTGTCTTTTTTTTCTAATATGACGGTTCCATTTTTTCCCTCTTAGTTTTTTGTGGAAAGTTCTAAATGTGATATTTTCTTTTGCACTGCTAAAGGCATGACACTTTTTTTGGTTATTTGTTAGGCATTCTAATAAACTTACTGTAGGCTGTTTTTTTGCAAAATGCATTTTACTGGCTAGGTCAATATTTATTGCCCATCCTTAATTAGCCTTGAGAAAGTAGTCATGAGTTTGAACCAGGGAAGAGTTCTTGAACCACAGTTCTCCGTGTGTAGGTACGTCACAGTGTTAGGAAGGAAGTTCCAGGACTTTGACCCAGCTGTGAGGTAGATGTTTGGAAGGTAAATAGCTAATTTGTTCAAATAGAATCATACAGTACTACAGCACAGAAGGGGGCTTTTTGGTCCATTAAGGCTTTCTACCTCAAGTCTCTGGAAAATTCCTAATTGATTGATCCCCACCCCGAATGGACAGGATGGATTTTCCTGTTGCTTTGACATACGAGTATTCAGCAAAAAAAAGACTAGTTTACATTTTAGTTGATGCCTTCGTGATATTAGGCCAAGTCCTGATTTGCATAACGAATTATGGTGGCACAGTGGTTAGCACTGCTGCCTCACAGCACCACAAACCCAAGTTAAATCGTGGCCTTGGTTAACAGTGGTGTTTCATATTCTCCCCGTGCCTGCATGGGTTTCCTCCGGATGCTCCGGTTTCTTCCCACTGTCAAACGATGTGCAGCTTAGGTTGATTGGCCATACTAAATTGGCATTTTTTGTCAGGGGGATTTGCAGGGTAAACAGTGATAAGCCCTGGGTGGAATTGTTGTTGGTGCACACTCAATAGGCTGAATGGTCTCCTTCTGCACTGCAGGGATTCTATGATTCTCTAATAATTGCAAATATTGCATATGAAGTCAATACCAGAGGAATGGAAAGATGCTTTGCACTGCTGTCACTCGTCCTGTAGGTACTTGAGTCTATTAACCTCAAATGTCAAACTGCTTGACAACAGACTTTTCCGTTTAAGTTTTATAGGTTTTGTCCAAGATTGCTTTAGGTTTCATAGGTTTTGTCCAAGATTGCTTTTCCCATGTTTGGAGTCCAACCTGCAAGCTCAGAAGATGGCTTTATGTTCTCTTTATCTCTAAGTTTGAATGTCATGTAGTGCTGGTTCTCATGCTTGGCTGACTGTAGAGTACAGCCTTTAATGTGCAGGAATCCCCCATGTGGACTCAGCTCTGATAAGTGTGCTTTCAGTGCCAGGTATGTAGCACTTTACAACAACCTTGGTCTTGACAACTGATGTTGCAAATAGATTTCACATTGCATTTATTGTCCATCCTTAATTGGCCTTGAGAAAGTGATCATGAGTTTGAACCAAAAGAGTTCTTGAACCACTGTGCTTCATGTTTCTTGTTACTGACGGACCACTGCCACGTAGACTTTATGTTCTGAGATAAACTCCATGCTCTTTCCAAAGTCTGAATGAGCCTGCCAAATGCTGAGCTTGCTTGTACCAGACGCCAGCTGATTTCATCATCCAGCGAGGTATTACTAGAAAGAATATTCTAAGCTAGCAAAATGTTTGTACCAAACAGGGGTGTGTTTTTGATGGTGACTGAGAGATCTTGGAGTACGTGGCTAGGGGGTTGATAACCATATCTATTTTGTTTCTAAACTTATTGTCATACCAAATCACTCAGACTAGGGTAAAATGATCAACAAGGAGCTGAATATCCTGGATATGTGCTGTAAGAGTATGATTGTCCACGAACAAGAGTTTTTAGTGGCTATTCATATGAATGTATGAATTAGGAGCAGAAGTAGACTATTTGGCCCTTTGAGACTGTTTTGCCATTCGTGACTGATCTGATTGTAGCCTCAATGTCACAATCCCATCTATGGTCAACCCTTTCATCCCCTCACTTATCAAGAATCTATCTATTATCTATCTCTGCTTTAATATTCAAAAACTGTGCTTCCATCTGCTTTTGAGGAAGAGAGTTCCAAAAAGTCATCCTTCTAGGTAGAATATTTTTTAGAAAAAAAATTCTAAAAAATATTCTACCTCTCTGTCCTAACAGAAGAGCTACAGAAGAACAGTGAGGACTGTTCAAAGATGAAATTGGGAGGAAACAAGCCCAATGTGTTCCCTCTATGGTAATAGGAAGATGTAACAAACGCAGAGAACCATAGGTGACCAGAGACATTAAACATACAATGAGAAGGAAAAGAGAGGCAAGCATAAATGGAGTATTAAGAAGCGTAGGGGTGTATGAAGAGGTGTTACAGAAAGTGCAAGATGGAGCTAAAGAAATTAATTATGAGAGCAAAGAGGCGATATGAGAAAGCTCTAGCTGGTAAAAGCAGAGAAAATCCCGAGAAGAGGGTAACCAGGGAAAGAGTAGGGAGCATTAGGGACCAAGGGGGGATATGTGGATGGAGGCAGAACGTATTCGTAGAGTGTTAACTGAACATTTCAGATCTGTCTTCACCCATGAGAATGAGGAGGTAGTTATGGAACTCGGGGAGAGAGACTGTGAGGCTCTAGAGAAAGTTATCATTGGGGGTGACAAGGTATTTATTGGCAGGCTTAAAAGTTGACAGGTCTCCAGGTCCAGGTGAATTGTGTCTCAGGCTGTTATGGGAGGAAATTGCAGGGGCTCAGACCCAAATTTTTAATTCCTCCCTAGCTACCAGGGAGGTTATGATGTAGAGATGCTAGCATTGGACTGGGGTAAACTCAGTAAGAATCTGGCAACACCAATTTTAAATCCAACCGATTTATTTGATAGTAAATCTGCAAGCTTTCGGCCTTTGTAGCCTTCGTCAGGCGAATGTCAGATTCTTACTGAGTTTACCAGGGAGGTGCCAGAGAACTGGAGAGCATCTAATGTGGACCTACTATTTAAAATGGTTGTAGAGACAAGGCAGGGAACTACAGACTGGTAAATCTCGCATTGTGGTTGGGTAATGAATGGAGAAGATTCCGAAGGAAAGTATCTATCTCCATTTGGAGAGGGAAGGTTTAATCAGAATTGGTATGGTTTTGTCAGAGGGAGGTCATGCCTAACAAATATGATTGAATTTATTGAACGTGTAACCGAGTATAGTAGATGAGGGCAATGTAGTTGATGCAGTTTACACGGATTTCAGCAAAGCCTTTGACAAAATCCCACATAGTCATAGAGACTTGGGAGACTTAGTAAGAAGGCTAATGCACGTGGAATACAGGTGATCTGATAAGGTGGATTCGTAATTGGCTTTGCGGTAGTAGACAGAGGGAGGTAACAGAAGGCTGCTTTAGTGACTGGAGGCCTGTGACCAATGGCATACCACAGGAATCTGTGCTGCACCCCCTATTCGTCATTTATTACTACATTTGCCAATGACACAAAGTTGGCCAGATGGTTAATAGTGAGATTGAGTGTCTTGGGTTATGTGAAGATACAGACAAGATGGTCAAATGGGCAGATAAATGGCAGATGGAATTTAATCCTGAAAAGTGACATGATGCACTTGAGAAGGATTCATTTGACAAGGAAGTATGCTATGAAAGGTCTGTCACTGGGAAATTCCGAAGAACAAAGGGATGTTGGTATATTTGTTCATAGATGTCTGAAGGCAGAAAAGCAGCTTAATAGGATAGTGAACAAGGCGAATGGTACACTCGCCTTTATCAATCAGGGTATAGATTGCAAAAGCAGAGAGATCATCAGAGAGGAGTTGTATAGAACTTTGTGAGGATACAGCTGGAGCACTGTGTGCAGTTCTGGTCGCCACATTATAGGAAGGACATGAACACACTGGAAGGTGTGTAGAGGACACTTAGCAGTATATTGCCTGGAATGGAACATTTAAGTTATAAAGAGAGGTTGAATAGGCTTGGGTCGCTTTCTCTGAAGCGGAGAAGACTGAGGGGCGATCTGATTGAGGTGTTCAAGATTCAGGGCACGGACACGGTGGATGGGGAGCAGCTGTTTGCCTTAGTGAAGGATCAGTTATAAAGGGGCACTGACAACCTGGAATGTACTCTTTGGAAGGGTGGTGGAGGCTAGATGCCAGACATCCCTTAAAATATACCTGGATGAGTACTTGGCATGCTGTAACATTCAAGGTTATAGGCCAAGTGCTGGCAAGTGGGATTAGGTGGGCAGGTCAGAGTCTTTCATGCATCCGTGCAGACTCGATGAGCTGTAGGCCCTCTTCTGCACTGTAGAATTCTGTCAATGGCCTTCCATTTATTTTGAAACAGTGGTCCATAGTACTAGATTCTCCAACATCCTCTCCATTTAGATCTTGTCAAGATCCCTCAGGATCATTTGGTTTGATTTATTATTGTCACATGTATTTCACTGTGTACAGTGAAAAGTATTGTTTCTTGTGCACTTTACACAAAGCATAGCATTCATAGAGAAAGAAAGAAGAGGGTGCAGAATGTAGAGAAAGATCAACTCAATGTGAAGTTGGTCCATTCAAAAGTCTGGTGGCACCAGGGATGAAACTGTTTTTCAGTCGGTTGGCATGTGTTCTCAGACTTGCACCTTTTTCCCTATGGAAAAAAGTGGCAAAGAGAATTCTGGGTCCATCGCGTCCTTAATTCTGTTGGCTGCTTTTCTGAGACAGTGAGACATGTAGACAGAGTCAATGGAGGGGAGGTTAGTTTTAATGATGGACTGGGCTTCGTTCACAACCCTTTGTAGTTTCTTGCAGTCTTGGACAGGAACCATAACAACCTACGATACAAACGGAAAGAATGCTTTCTGCGGTGCATCAGTAAATGTTGGTGAGACCTGAGGTGGGCGTACCAAATGTCCTTTAGGCTCCTGAGGAAATAGAGGTAGTGGTGGGCTTTCTTAACTGTAGTGTCGGCATGGGGGAACCAGGACAGCTTGTTGATGATCTGGATACTTGAACTCACGGCCATTTCTACTTAGCCCCCATTGATGTAGACAGGCATGCCCTCCACTACGCTTCCTGAAATCAATGACTATTCCTTTGTTTTGTTGACATTAAGGGAGAGATTATTGTCATCACATCAGTTCACCAGATTCTCTATCTCTTTTCTGGGTTTCGTGTTTCAATCAAGTCACCTTTTACTCTTAAATTCCAGCAGGATGTGGGAGTCATTGGCTAGACCAGCATTTAGGCCTAAATCTAGTTCCTTTGAGCAGGTGCTGATGAGTTGCTTTCTTGAACTGCTGCAATTTCTATGGTGTAAGAACAACCAGTAAAAGAGGGAATTCCAGGATTTTGACCCAGCGACTGAAGGAACAGCGACGTATTTCCAAATCGGGATGGTGAATGACTTGGTGGGGAACCTCCATCTGATGGTGTTCCTAAGTAGATACTTCTGTGTTATCCTTCCAATTGGTTGTGGTTGTGGGTTTGGAAGGTGCTGCCTAAGGAATCTTGGTGAGATCTTGCAATGCAACTCATAGATGGTACACAGCTACCACTGTTTGTCAGTGATGGAAAGATTGAATGTTTGCCGAAGAGGTAGTAATCAAACAGGCTTTTCTGTCCTGGATGTTGTCGAGCTGCTTGAGTATTGTTGGAACTGCATTCGTCCAAGTTAGTGGAGAGTATTCTATTACAATCCTGACTTTGCCTGTCCAGCACGTACAAGGCATATGTGGGGTGGAGGTAAATTACTCACCACAGGATTACTAACCTTTGACCTGCTCTGGAACCATAGTATGTATATAGTTCATTTTCTGGTCAGTGGTCATCCCCAGGATGTTGATGTGGGGGATTCAGTGATGGTAATGCCATTGAATATCAGGGGGCGACAGTTAGATCCTATCTTATTGGGATGGTCATGCTCTGACACCTGTGTGTGAATGTTATTTGCCAATTGTCAGCCCAAGCTTAGATATTGTCCAGGTCTTGCAGTCTTTGGATATCAACTGCTTCATTACCTGAGGAGTCCATGCATGGTGCTGCACAGTTATCTGTGAACATCTCCACTTCTAATCTTAGATGGAAGGGAAGGTCATTGATGAAGCAGCTGAAGATGTTTGGACCAAGGACGTTACCCTTGATGTCCTGGAGCTGAAATGATTGACCTCCAACCACCACAATCATCCGCCAGGTCTGACTGTAACCCCCCAGTTCCCATCAACTCCAGTTTTATTGGGCTACTCGATGTCACACTTGGTCAAACTCTGCCTTGATGTCCAAGGCAGTCACTCTTGCCTCATCTCTGGCATTCGGCTCTTTTGTCCGTGTTTGATGAGTAATCTTTTGATCTGCCATTCATTTTTGTGCAATTAAATGTTTTTCTTTAAGCTGTATAATACCTTTTTTCTTTAACTAGGATTTTTCTTTCTCTTTGGAATGTATCTGTTTATTCATTGAGCAGCACAGTGATTAGCGTTGCTGCCTCTCAATGCAGGGACCTGAGTTCAATTCCCAGCTTGGGTCATTGTCTGCATGGAATCAGCACATTCTCCCTGTGTCTGCGTGGGTTTCCTCCCACAGTCTGAAAAACATGCTGGTAAGATTTATTGGCCATCTAACTTCTCCCTCGTGTACCCAAACTGGAGTGTGGCTACTAGGGGATTTTCACAGGAACTTCATTGCAGTGTTAATGTAAGTTTACTTGTGACACTGAAACTTTAAAAAAAAGTCACAGAAATATCTCCTGACATAAATGTATATACTGCATCTCTCTCAACCTATCCCTTAACCTAATTTGCCAGTTCACTTTATCTAACTATGCTTCACACTTGTAAATTTACTTTAAGTTTCATAATCTCCTCTTGGACCTACTGTCAAACTGAATGTAAAATTCAATCACATGGTCACTGATACCACAGGGTACCTTCATCTATGAGATCATTCATTGATCCCATCTTGTTGCACATCAGGTTTGGTGCGTCCTGATGTCTGGTTGGTGCCAGGCGTGCTGCTCTAACTTATCCAGGAAATGTTCTATGGATTCTAGGCTACCTTTAACCATCTGATTATTCCTGTCTATCTGCAGATTAAAATCTACCATGATTATCATTATACCTTTCCAACAAGCTGCCATTATTTCTTCCTTTATATCTCATCATACCTTATGGTTACTCTGAAAGGAGCATCACTGTCTCAGGTGACTTGTTGCCTTTATCATTTCCCATCTGTACCTAAACTATTTATAAATCCTGGTTTCCTGAACCTAATTCATCCCTCTCTAATGTGTTAATGCTACTACTAACTAACAGAGCCACCCCTATCTTTTCCTACTTTCCAGTCCTTCATATTCATGCAGCCATGTGTCCATAATGGACTTAAGTTTTTTTGTTCTTTTATTTATTAATAAAAAATTATTTATTATTTTTATAACCTTGTCTCATCTGCTGTCATGCTCTTAGATTTGTAGTCTGTCCTTTCCTGTCACAACACCTTTCTCTCTTGCCTTTTTTCTACTCTTTCATCTACCACATCTTCCCAAATTTGATCCCTTGTCCTCACTCTTTAATGTAAATCCTGTCTACTTCCTTAGATATGCAGCTCACTAGAACACAGTCTGGTTTAGGTGTGGACCATCCCAATGGTACGGAGCCCCCACTTTCCCCAGTAGTGGTGCCAATGCCCCATGAAATGGAATCCATTCTCCTACACCAGTCTTTGAGCCAAAACCTCACCTCTCTAATTTTCTATACCCTGGCCTTGCTGATGTGGTAAGAAGTCTGACAACACCAGTTGTGCTCATGGCTCAGGTAATAATGCAGGAATTATTTCCTTTTGAGGTAATATTTTATTTTAGAGCCTACCTCTTCAAACTCTCCATGCAGAACCTCTTTCCTCATTCTATCTGAGTTGTTGGTACCTATACAGACCATGACAACTGGATTCTCCCCCTCTCATTGCAAGTTTCTCTCGAGCCTGGAGAAGATAGCTCGAATGCTGACACTGCGCAGGCATCAGGACTCTTGCTCCTTGCAACAGAGAACTGTGTCAAACCTCTCTCGTTACCCTATTCCCCTCCTATAACTACATTCTTATGTGCTCCCCCTATTTGAATAGCTTCCTGTGCCACAGTGCCATGGCCAGTTAACTCATCCTTCCTGCAGCTATCACACTTATCCAAACAAGCAGAGAATGTAAAGTTGGATAATTGCAGAGGTTGATACTCCTGTCTTACCTGCCTCACACACAGTCATACTCAGCTGTCCTTGATCACTGACCAAATCAGAAGATCCTACTTTAAGTGGTGTGGTTGCCTCCTGGTGCAAAGCATCCAGGTAACTTTTTTCCTCCCTGACATGTTGCAGTGTCTACAGCTCAGGCTCCAGCTCAATGATTGAGCTGAACTCCTTCAAGTTGCAAATATTTGCTGTAGACCTGGATCACAAAGTTATCCAGGAGCTCCCACACGCTGCAGCCTTGACACATCACCTGCCTTATTATCTTTGTGTTTTAAACAATTGTTTATTTACTTACTTATGATGCTTTTTATGTATTATGTGAACTTCAAGTTGTGTACTGTTTTAAACCTTAGAAACTTGCCCACTTACCGGATTCTCACCAAAAGCTAACTCCTTTCCCTGAAGAACCAGTTCTAAAGGATGAGAAAAGATAGAAAATGTAAACAAATATCTGCTTCCCATCACCGACCTCCCACCACTCCATCCCCTCATCCTTCCCCCCTAATCTTCCCCCATCTCCTGATTTTCCTGTCAGGAACTGCACCAAGCGAGGTTATGTATTGGCCCCATCTCTTTGCCACGTATATCTCAGCCACATCCCAGTTATGCATCTAAAGATCTTGACATCTTGGAGATTACACATTCAATTCTGGATAAATGGCAATGTTTTCAACTTGTAAAGGCTCAAGACTTGGACAAAGGTTCCTGAAGGGGTTGATACTGTCCTCTGCAGTAAAAATCACGAGTCCAGACTGCTGTGTTGCCTGCTTGGTCATAATGTGAGATTCTGGCATTGGGCTGAAGTAAACACAGTAAGAAGTCTAACAACACCAGGTTTCAGTCCAACCGGGTTTTAAACAATTATTTAATTAAATTTGTTGGAGTTAAACCTGGTATTGTCAGACTTCTTACTGTGTTTGCCTGCTTGGTGCCATGATTCAGAACATTTGTTCAGCCGCGATCTTATTGAATGGTAAAGGAACAAGCTGTAGGGACATATTCCTGCTCCTAATTCATGTAGCTCAGGAGTCTTAAGCTTTATAATGCTCCAGTGAAATGCCTTAGAACGTTTATGTTAAAACCACTATGTAATAATTTGTTATTAAGTTGTTCAATAAACCTAATTTCCTCTGGCACCTTTAGGTAATGATGTGGGCAATCTTTCCGGGTCTGTGTTTGTAAGTCGTCTTTCTGCATTTGTTTACAATATTACAAAATTGAGAATTAAAAATATCCCAACTGATGAAAGGAACAGAATTCATATCCACTGAAGGGAAGAGTGGATAGAGAGGAAAAAAAATCCATTGATTTATTAATTGAAGGACTGTTAAGGTAAAGAAAATAAGAATGAGCTTGTGTTGTCTTTGGTTCAATTTGTATGAATTGATTTGAGCACTTTCTCGATAAAAATGAGCTATATTTATGGAACATCTGGAAACTGGGAAGAGGTCAATGTGCATGTTTTTCAAGTAAATAATGGAAGCCATGGATTGCCAAAGGTTTTCTCCTTTGAGACAGTAAGAATGCAATTTAATATATCCCCCTTGTTTTGTTTTATGAAAATTGTATTTTTTGTTAGCAGCTGACAATTTGAGAAGCCTCCAAACTATCTCACGATTATCAACATGGGGCAGAGTTAGTGTATTGTTTGCCGCTAATTGTTATTCTTTGTAGACCATCTAATTGCATGTTGCTCTTTCAGTAAATCCAATTATCTCCAGTGGACATTGTTTCCTGAGGTAAGCTGTTGGACGCCAATATTTTCAGAAGCTAGAAAACTGTAATTCAAAATATGATATTAGAAAAATAATTTGTTTTAAATACAATACAGTGCCGAGATGCAAAGTTTGAAGGACAACGTTCCTCGCTAATAACATTATATTCTTCATCATCTGTTGAATGACGAGTTTTTTTAAAAACAAATTCAGGCTAACAGGCATTTTCAAAGGATAAGAATTCTTGTCTTGAATCATGTATGAATTGTGAAGTATTTTATACCAGAGTCTGTGCACCCCTTGCCTATTTATCCCTTGTTATTCCTTCCCCTCTGACTCCTTTCCTGAAGGTGGTAACACTCGTTAACTGCACAGTTGTCAGTCTCTGTTCTGTACTTTCCTCAAGTGGCCTTTTTTTCATGTGTGGGCAGCTATTTTGCCAATATTGCAGATGAATATCAACACGCTTTCACTTCCAGTGAATAATGTTGTTGAATAATGTTTGAGGGGATAAGGGCTGAAAACATTGGTGGGATTGGTATACAGACTACCAAACTGTAGAGTAACATAGAAACCAGAAGCGGGAGTAGGCCATTTGGCCCTTCAAGCCTGTTCCATCATTCACCTTGATCATGATTGATAATGAGAAAAGCATTAGACAGGAAATCAAATGCGTATGTTAAAGGAACATTTGTGATTGTGGGTGACTTTAATCTGCATATAGATTGAGAGTAAATTGGTCAGAGTACAATAGAGGAGGAATTTTTAGAATATATGGGATGGTTTTCTAGAACCAACAAGGGAGCAGACCATCTTTGACTAGATGTTTTCCAAGAGAGGGGATTAATAGTTGTGAGAAATCTTTGGGGAAGAGTGACCATAATATGATAAAATTCTTTGTCAAGGTGGATAGTGATGATGTTGATTCTGAGATCAGGGTCCTGAATCTCAGTAAAGGGAACTATGATAATATGAGGTTTGAATTAGCAATGATGGATTGGGAAACATTACTGAAGGGAAAGACAAGGGACAGGCAAAGGCAGGCATTTAAAGAACGAACAGGTGAACTCCAGAAGTTGTTTATTCTTTAGTGCAAGAGAAATTAGAGATAGCATCACATTCAAGAAGGAAACGTACAAATTGGCATGAAAAAGCTATGGGTCTGAGAATTGGGAGCAGTTTAAAATTTAGCAAAGCAGGACCAAGAGATTGATGAAGAAAAAAAATAGAGTATGAAAGTAAAATAGTGGGGAACATGAAAAGTAACTGTAAAAGTTTATTTAGGTATGTAAAGAGAAAATGATTGACAAAAAATGAATGTGGCCTCCTTCCAATTAGAATTCATAATGGGACATAAAGAAATGGCTAAGGAATTAAATTCATACTCTGTTTTAGTCTTCACAAAGGAAGACATGAATAATGTACCAGACGTTCTGAGAGAAATAAGTTTTAGTGAAGAGCTGAAGGAAATCAGCATTTGCAAAGAAATGGTTTGCAAAATTGATGGAATTGAAAGAAAAGGTAAATTTCCAGATCCTGATAATCTTCATCCCAGAGTACTTCAGGAAGTGACCCTGGAAATAGAAGATCTATCAGTGGCTATTTTCCAAAAACTCTTTGGACTGCGGACTATAGATTGGAAGGTAACTAATATAAGCCCACTGTTCAAAACGAGAAGTAAAGAGAAAACAGGAAACTATAGACCAGTGAGCCTAACTTGAATTTGCTGGAGTTCGTTATCAAGGATTTTGTAACTCAGCATTTGGAAGGCAGTGGTATAATTAGACCAAGTCAGCATGGATGTACAAAAGGAAAATCCTAATTGATAAATCTATTGGAATTATTTGAGGATGTAACTAGTAAAGTTGACTGAATCAGTGGATGTGGTTTACTTAGACTTTCAGAAAGCTTTGACAAAGCCTCACCTAGCAGATTACTATGTAAAGTTAAAGCACATTGGATTGCAGGTAATAGATTGAAATGTATAGAAAGCTGGTTAGCAGATAGGAAACAAAGAGTTGGCATAAATGGGTCTTTATCTGATTGGGCGTGAGTGACTGGTAGGGTTCCACAGGGATCTGTGCAAGGACTTCAACTGTTCACTTTATATATTAATGATTTGGAAGAGGGAATTTAATGTCCAAATTTGCAGATTATACATAATTGGGCGGGAGGGTGAGCTGTGACGAAGATGCAGAGGTTCTTTAGTGTGACTTGGATGGGCTGTGTGTGGGCATATGCATAGCAGATGCAGGATAATGTGGATTATTATCCACTTTGGTAGCAATAATAGGCAGATTATTATTTGAATGGGTATAAATTCAAAGAGGTCAGTACTCAGCAAGACCTTAGTGGCCTTGTGCATCAATTGCTGATAGTAAGTACGCAAGTTCAGCAAGCAGTTTAAAAAAAAAGGCAAATGGTATGTTGGCCTTCATAGCAAGAGGATTTGAGTACAGAGATAGGGATGTTTTGCTGCGATTGTGTAGGGCATTGGTGAGGCCACACATTGAGGATTGTGTGCAGTTTTTGTGTCCTTAGCTGAGGAAGGATGCCTTTGCTATAGAAGGAGTACAGCGAAGGTTTACCAGGCTGATTCCTGAGATGGCAGGTCTATCTTTCAAGGAGAGATTAAGTTGGTTAGGATTGTATTTACTGAAGTTTAAAAGAATGAGGATATCATAAAAACTCAAAAAATTCTAACAGGGTTAGGCAGGGTAGTTTCAGAAAGAGTGTTTCCAGTGGTTGGGGAGCCTACAACTAAGGGGGCATAGTTTGTAAATAAGGGGTAAAACTCCTAGAACTGAGAGGAGAAATTTCTTCACCCAGAGGGTAGTGAATGTGTGGAATTCACTACCATAGAATGTAGTTGAGGCCAAAACATTGTCTGATTTCAAAAAGAAATTATTATAGCTTTAAGGGCTAAAGGGATATGGAGGAAAGATATTGAATTTGATGATCAACCATGATCAAAATGAATGGTGGAGCAGGTTCGAAAGGTCTATGCTTGCTTCTAGTTTCTATTAGAACTTGGCTGAATTTGTCTCCCTAGCCCTGGAATGCTGACACCTATTATAAGTCCGTATTACTGTGACAACTGAAGTTATCTAATTCAGCACATACTAGCAAATAAATCTGGAGAATGCTTGGACTTCCAGCAACAAGGCAGCCATAGCTGATGTTTTGACCTTCGGTTCTACACAATGAGCTTTATTCCTTTGAACAACACTCCATTTTTGTCAACACACTGCTTGATGAACCCAAAAGCTGTCCTTTTCTTCTCTTTAGCATCTGTTATGAATAATTTATTTTGATATTTGTTGTGGGCCTTGTTGCTGACAAGGCCGCATTTATCCCAAGTAATTGTGAAGAAGGTAGTGACTTTTTTCTGAGTCGCTACATAGAAACCCTACAGTGTAAGACACCATTCAGTCCGTCAAGTGTGCACCAAAAACAATCCCACCCAAGCCCTATTGCCATAACTGCATGTATTTACTCCGATAATCTAAGTATTTACTGTGATAATCCCATTGACACCAATGTAATATGGCTAATCCACCTAACCTGCAATCTTTGGAGTGTGGGAGGAAACTGGAGCACCCAGAGAAAACCCACTTTTCACAGGGAAAGTGTGCAAACTCCACACAGTCACTCACCTGGTCCGGATCCATGGCGTGTGAGGTAGAAATGCTAACTATTGTCCCACCAGATAATTAGCAACTACAGTTGCTCCCATGGTAATATGAAGTAGAGATTTCATCCAGTGAAGTAAATTGATAAATGTTGAACACATGATTGGTGATGACAATGTTTATAAATGTGAGACTTTTCAAGACGGTTATATTTTAAATGGGTCCTTTTATAATTTAAGATAAAACAGAATGCTCTGGAAGAAAGGAATTGTGTGAAGTTGTACTGAACTCCGCATGGGGTCAGGTCCATGAGACAGGGTTGCCATGGAGATGGGGCCCAGTTCGAAACCTATTGAAAATCAGGTATGTGCTTTAACACCTAGCACAAAGGGAGAAGTAGCTGGCCTTACTTCATACCGACTCTCAGAATAGTCAGGCTGAAGGAACTGGGAAAAGAGAACTCATAACAGATGCTAAAGAGAAGAAAAGGACAGCTTTTGAGTTCATCAAGCAGTGTGTTGACAAAAATGGAGTGTTGTTCAAAGGAATAAAGCTCATTGTGTAGAACTGAAGGTCAAAACATCAGCTATGGCTGCCTTGTTGCTGGAAGTCCAAGCATTCTCCAGAGATTGAGTGAAAGAAAGGAACTGTGGTTAACAGGATACTGGAAGATCCACCTAGGAGGGGCAGGAAAAAGGGAACTTTTGAATGACTGGAAGACGTCTGAGACGTTAAACACAAATGCATTCATATACTGAGAATAATCTGTAAATATGGTGTGAGAATTTTGGCCATATTAAAAAGTTACTGAAGCTAACTAGTTTAGCGCATTAGTCCCCTACCAAATAATATTAGTTAGTCAATGCTGATTTAAATTGTTTGTCATGGTGAAAGCTTTAAAACTTGACACAAACGTGTGACTTCTTTGCATTAGTCATTGGGAAATTAATCTTTTTTATAATCTCCGCAGAGACTGATAACATTTCAAAAAGATATTGGAAATTCCAGTTAATAGCTGAAAGGATAACATGACAAGATTTCATGTTTTAAGGCTTCTTGTGTAACAAAAGATTACATCGCTTTAACTAAACTATTTACCTTTGGTAGGCAGCTTATACTTCAAACCACAAAACAGAACATTCCTCCTTTTCTTTCAGCACAACTGAAAACACGCTTCACAGATATACCTTACACTATCCTTTAAATAGATATTCGATTCTCCTGGAACCGGGCCAAAGTGGTTCTCTGCTCTTTGTGGTTTACATCTGTTTTTTTCCTTTCTCAGCCTGGGAACTTTTAACCTCAGAATTATCTTTCAGAATCTGCCTCTAGTCGAAATTTCCAGCCTTCCTTTACAGCTCATGAATTTGGTCTTTTCAAAACTTGTGCAAACGCCTACTCACATTTCTACATAGTGAATTGTAGAGGCTTTAAGATACCAGTTTCTCTCTCCCTGTCCCCGGACTCCTACAGACTAACCTTATCTGTGGGTTTTCAGGGATATCTTAGGAACCCACCCCCCACCAAAGTCCATTCCTGTGGCAATGTGAATCACGTGGGCTTTGTATCTAAGTAGGGATGCTGATTAGTTACTCTTTACATCCCAACTCTTTTATTTTGGAAAGAAATCGACAGTTTAAAGCACAACTGTTAGCTCAACATTCTCAATGTTTTTCTGAGGCTTTGGGTGTTCAGTCCATTCACTACTTGCACACAATTGTCTCCAAAGTAGACATGGTGCACCTTAATCCCAGTAAAACAATCTTGGCCCAGCTGATCTCTAACAATTAAAAGATGTAAGCTTGTTCTTAGGCAGACTTCAGAAAATGTATTTTACTTTAAAGATGCATTCACACAGCACATAAGAATCTTATAGACCTTATAATTGTAACTTTTTTTAAGATGTGGGGAATGCCAGCATTGGACTGAGGTAGGCACTATAAGAAATTTCTCAACACCAGGTTAAAATCCATCAGGTTTATCAGTGAACTCAGTGAAGGAGCATTGCTCCAAAAACTCGGGATTTCAAATAAACCTGTTGGACTTTAACCTAGTGTTGTGAGATGACTTACTGTAACGTTTTTCAAGAAGTTATCTGTCCACTGGGACCCTAACAGTGCTGGGGAAAGAAGTGTTGCAATGCTTCATTGTAAAATCACAGCCAAAGTGTACCAATTGTATAGAGGATGGTAGGGGTGCTGACAGATGAACTGCTTTTTTTCTGGTTGATATTTCTTTTGTGTTGTTGTGGTTGCACTGATCCAGGTAAGTGGTAACTATTCCATCATATTCTTGACTTGCGCCTTATAGGGTGAGGAAGTGAACCATTTGTCAATAAGTACCCAGTTGACTGAGCAGTTAATCTGCTGGTTAACGTTGATCCCAAGCTTCTGTACACTAGAAACTTGGTATATTTTTCTAACTGAGACAGTCTGCAAGCTGCACACGATTATTCAAACCATTTCTTGTGACATTTTCACTTAAAGCTTAGGAAATCATGACTAGTTATTTTTGGCATTTGTTTTCCAAGTTAATGAGACAAAGATAATTTTTAACCTTTGTTAAAGGTTAAAATATTCACGTTATACTTTAAGCTCAGGAATGTCAACTTTGTCAAACATTTAAATTTTAATTTTTTTGTGTGTGTTGCCAGAATGAATCAGACATTTATAGTCTCCTGGAAAGAGGTTTCATTTTTTTTCCTCAGCCAATTTTCTTTCAATAGATTTAGCTTATTTCTGATGGTTAGTATGTAGCAATTGTGTATTATGACTGAATTCAGGTTGGAGGGATGAACACATCTTGAGCATGTTGTTATTTCAACAATTAGCCTCAAAAATAGACCCTGCAGAATTACATTTCAACTCATTTTAAATGCTTTCTTTTAATACAGTTCATTTTGAGGGAGATCCAAACAAAGTTTATTTCACCTTTACTTTTATTAAAAATGCTTGAACCTGATCAACGAAATATCCCTGTTCACATTTTTGCAGCTATTGATCTGCCTAACCACACTCTCACCTCCACTTTTGATACCATGAGCTTCTTTCAATGTGGCCAATTCTCATACAGTCCTCATATCTGACCCTTCAAATTCAAGCAAAAGGTGAAAAGCAAACTCATCAAAGTCTTGGCTTTTTCAGACATCTGTATTGAGGCCAGGACAAAATCTGTTTCCAGACTATTGATTCCCGCATTGGAGCATTGCATTGGAGTCCTTGTGGTAGACGTTACCCCACAGGTGGAATTCTTTCAATAAAGTTGCTGTGAATCAGTTTGACATTGGAGGAATCTGTTGGTTGTCTGTCACTTGAAAGAAAGAGCATTTAGGATGGGAAAGAGGGAATGGCTGTGGCACTTAAGGATTGAGAAAGGACTCATTGGGGACAGAAATGATCGTGATACAGGGTAAGGATAGGAAAGGAATGTGGGGTTCAGGAATGACTGTGATACAGGATGACAATAGAGAGAGGAATCAGTGGGGACAGAAATGATTGTGACACAGGATAGGGAGAGGAATATGGGGGTCAGGAATGATTGTGACACAGGATAGAGGGAGGAATATTGGGACAGGCATGATTGGGATACCGGATAGGGAGAGGAATGTGGGGGACAGGCATGATTGGGACACAGGATAAGGGAAGGCATAGTTGATGGACAATGATGATTGTGATAGCTTTAGAGGACTGAAGGTGGTGAGGGAAATAATTTGTGGGGAAAATCAAGAGAGAATGGAAATGGAAGAAACATATGTTGTCTGCAAAATACCTCAACACACCAATCTTTCTCCCAAACTATTGTGCTAAAATGGGGATAATGGAGCTTTTGGAGCCACTTCCTCCAATACACCAGAAATTGTTGCTTTATTTATTAACTTTTTATTTTATAGTCCATCAAGAATATTGTTTGATCACTGGAGACTTTTTTTTAGATAATCAGCTTTTCAACTTGCAATGTTTTGTTAAATCATTAATTTATTGCATCTAGTACATCACAATCAATCTCTTATAAAGATGTGATGGTCACTGTTACAAAGCTATTTATTTTTCATCCACAGGTGGTTAGCACTGCTGCTTCACAGCACCAGGGGCTCAGATTTGATTCCCAACTTGGGTCACTGTCTGTACAGGGTCTGTATGTTCTCCCTGTGCCTGCATGGGTTTCCTCCCAAGTCCAAAGATGTGTGAGTTAGGTTGATTGGCCATGCTAAACTGTCCATTAGTGTCAGGGGACTAGCAGGGTAAATACATGGGGTCAAGGGGATAGGGCATGGGTAGGATTGTGATCAGTGTAGACTCAATGGGCCAAATGGCCTCTCTCTGCACTGTAGGGTTTCTACAACAGCAAATGACTTTCAATTTTAATTGGAGAAATAATGCAGATCTAAAAATAACCTATCTGTCAATGTTCCAGTGATGTTTATAACTAGGCTTGTCAATTTCTAGCCTGGAACTAACGAGATCAACTTGAAATTGTCCGCTCTCCCCATTTGCAAAATACAACAAAATATTTTCATCAGGTCTGGAAGGGGAAAAAAAATCACGATATTGATCATAAATATTAGGAATGGCACATCATTAAGATTGTGCTCATATGCTTTGCATATTTAAAAAAAACAAGGTTGGTTTATCCATTAAATATTTACTTTTCTTCTCCGGATACTGATGTGCATTGAGCGAGTGAGCGCATAGTTTACTGGGCTCCAAATAGATCATCCCATTCACATTCCTGAAACACAGATAAAACAAATATAAAGTTGTCAGTAGTTACCTGCAACATCAAGAGATAGATTTTGTTAAAAACTGAACAGCTCTGTGGTCACATTATAAACCGGACTCATTGAAGAAAGCCTGTTCCTTTGTTTCTCCATCTATTGAACCTGTTGAGGAAGCTCTGCTTCCCCTTGTACTGAATACCTGAGAGACTAGAGCCTGTAGAAATTGTCTTTTTTTATATGATAAACTTTCAGCCACAAACACGTTTTTAAACTGTGTTTCCGTATTTCCTTCTGTGGTTGTCTGGACAAAAGTTAATATTGGCCATACACGTATCGCCGAGCAGTAAAGCAATCGAGAACAACAGCAGTCAGACATGGAGCACACGTAGATATCCTCAGCATAATTACCTGTTTATTTCAGCCTTTCCATGCAAATTTGAATGTGGCTGTTGCATAATGCATGTTTTTATTTGTCACACAGGCCTTTGTGATTCAGCACCAGATCTGTAAATAACTGGTTGCCACACACATCTCAGCTCCTTTTGTTCCAGTGTCAAGAGTGACTTTATGGTGGAGAAGCAATTGAAACCATTAAAATCTTCAGTAATCGTGTCCTTTTCGATTTGCTCTCTATCAAATTATATGAATTAAGAAGCATTGCGTTGGCAGAATCACTGATCAATTTGTGTATGTTCTTGGCTTTGACCCTCAGGCCCTGGGTGCCTGGCTATTGTTTTTCCTTGTGTGCACTTTCTTCAATACCTGCTTGAGATTGACCAAATAACAATAGGGTCTTCTTATAAGCCATTTCAGAGCAGTTTTCTCAAATCGTTATTATCTGCTTCAAAGTGTCTGCAAAGAATGTTGCTTCATTTATAGAGTTATTATCTGGACGTGACGTACAAGCAAAGAAAACAGATGTACATCACTGACATGCTGTCGAGCAGCACTCTCCATGGAGAAAGGTGAGGCTCTAACAGAATGTGTAATCTTCCAGATTCAGTGTGAGGCAGCAGCTTTTCTTGCTCCAGGTTTCACTGACCCTGCAAAGACCACAAGCACCTTGCTCAAATCAAGCAAACTACCAATCAAAACTCAACTCTCCAAGTGCTGCAGGAAATAATGATGAAAGAATGGCCTGAAAGCATCAAGTACACATCTGTGGTCACGGGCATATTTAGCATTTAGAGATGCCTTGACAGCTCAAGGTATCTTGTACAAAAGAAATGGTGTCTTTGTTCCTGAGGAGATGGGGAGAGATCCTGAAGTGTATACATGTAAAGCCATTAAGGAGTTGAATCGACAATGAGAAAAGCAAGCAATGTGTCCACTGGCCAAAAATGAGCAAGTAAATTAAGGCCACCATGACCAGCTCGGTGCTTGTAATAGATACTAAACTCAAGCTAGACAGCCGTTAATAGCGTATGGTATCCCAGACACACAGTATATAAAGTTGGCAGTAAACCACATCACTGCAGCAGGAAGTGATTATTTTGCCCTTGTGAACTACAATTCTGAGTATAGAGGCGTACAGCAACTGACAGGAAAGATAACAGACTGCCTGAAAGCACACTCCAAACGATACGGCATTCCAGGTATTGTGATGAGTGACAGTGGCTCTACATTCACGAGTGAAGAATTTAGCCATATCACAAAGGATTGGAAATTTGACACGCTACATCACCTTCACACTATCCTCAGTTGAATTGAAAAGCAGTGAAAATTGCCAAAGGAATCATAAGAAATTGAGCAAATTTTGCGCAGACGTATACAAGACAATCCTCGAGTGGAGGAGCATGCTGATTAAAGGCATAAAACACAGTCCGTTCTAAAAACTGATGACATGTCGCATCCAAACAACTCTCCCAAAAGCAAAAATGCCAAAGGTAGTAACAGATCTGTGTAGAAAAATTAGTGGAATGATAGCCAAATTTCATTTTGACAAGAATTTCATTGGGTTGACTGGTTCTTTAATACTCATTTAGCCACTGGGAACACGTGTAGAGCAGTTATCACCTCCAGCGTACCAGCTAGAAGTGACCAATCAAATATATCAGTGCAATGGCAGGCACATACAAACAAGGAGAGAAATTATTCCTTCAGTGCAGGGAGTCAATCAGGAAGACCAGATTGCATCAGCTGCACAGAGTTCAGAATAACTATCATCCCAAAGTCTCCATCAATTCCCAACAATGGGAATAGATCAACGATAATAATTACCACAGCAACAACAAGTTCATAGGAATGCCACTTCCTGGAGAAGGAACATCTACCACACTGAGAAGGATTTCTACAGTAGATTCCAGCACCTGAAGATTGTGGTCCCAATGGTGGGATGAAGGAAGGATCTTCCAGAGGTGAGTTTGAGGAGTGGATATTCAGAAGGAATATAGAACAAGAGGAAATTACACAGATAATGTGGAGAAGGCTGTGAAGGATGAGGATTATAAAATTAACTTGTTGTGGACAGGTAGTCAAATTAAGCCAACAAGGACTTAGATAATAGGCAATTAAACTGAGTGTGGCAGAGTTTTGGAAATGTTTATCCAACTTTGTCATTGTCAGAATGCAGATCTGAAATTAGATCTCTTAAATCGTCTAAAGATTGTCCAAAAGTTAAGTCCCTCATTGTTGTAGTTAGTTTATGATAGTTTATGTGTGGTCTTCAGTGGCCAAGGAGAAAATTGCTGTGATTTAATAGAAAGGTCTAATCATTTCCCTTCATTTCATACATCAGAGATTTGGCATGTTCCATACAGTTCTGCTGAATTGCTCACCAGATAATAGAACATCTACGAATGACTCAAACTCCAAGATACATAACATTACTGGTATCATTTCTGGCTTTAAATTCTGGCACTACTTTATTACATTTAGACAGTTCCAATGAATTCCAAGCTGAATTTCACCCTCCATAAACTGAAGTTCATTGATTACCGTGCTGCTTTCCTCTGAACTCTTACCATGTTCCTTCTGCTCGCTGATTTTATTTTGGCTCCAGATTAGTTAGCACCTCAATTTTTAAAATTTTCATTCATGATTTTAAATCTCTCTATGGGCCTTACCCCCATCTCCACATCCACTTCCGTCATCAACAACATCTGTATTCTTCTACTTCTGACCTCGTGCACATCCAAGCCACCACTCCTGGCAGCTGCAAGCTCTGAAGTTTCCTCTTGAAACTTATGTGCCTCATTATCTCCATTTCTCCTTGGGACTGCTTCTTAAAACCAATTTGATCTGCTTTCTGACTAATATCTTCCACTGTGGGTCAGCGTACAACTCTGGTTGATAACACCTACATGAAGTGTCTTGGGACAGATTACTAGATTCGAGTTGCTGTTTAAGTACAAGTTATTACTGATGTGTATTCTGTTTCTGAGTGCCTTGAGTGATTATATTTGAGTCTAGCACTGTGAACTTTGATCCTTTTACCCTTTCCTTTCCCATACCCTACTTTTGAATATTTAGTCCAATTCCCTCTTTAATGATGTTACATTCTCTACTTCAATAATTATTGGTGATAAAGCATTAAAGCTCCAATAGCCTTCTGAATAAGAACACATTTCTAGCTTCCCACTTCATTCTTCCTGTGACGATTCAGAATCATGAGCTGAAATTTCCCAGCACTTTGGCACTGGTTGGGAGGTGAGAGGGATGACAGGATAAGGGACTGGGAAAGAAGCCTGACATCTTTCTGCAGTGGGTACCTCATTGGCATTGCTGCCACAGAGCAACTAGTGGGGCCACTTCTACTATTTACAGGTAACCACTGGCTCACACTCAGATGTTGCCCCTATATGGGGGGGTGGGGGGGATATTTAAATCAAATGCATCTCTCTTTGAGTTCATGACAGCAGCTCAATGCTGGGGTCTTGGTGCTGCAAGCTGAGCAGTGGCCAATGGGTGCCAACCTTTGGCTGAGAGTTCTGAGGAATGGGCTGCTACGCTCCACTGGGCAGTGTTTAGCCTTGTTTATTGCTGCTGTGCCATACCCCCGAAACTACAAAAGGTCATGAGCGTAGGACAATCCATCACGCAAACCAGCCTCCCATCCATCAATTCTGTCTACACTTCCTGCTGCCTCAGCAAAGCAGCTTATAGTTTCCTCTTGGGTAACAGCAATCTCGACACTCAGTCGATTCCTTACACAAACAGCGCTGGACACCGTGCATCCAATGCAAAGTCTTTCATTACTTGTGCGCAAGGAGAACTCTCTACGGCCAACACGGAATGGACAGAACAGATCTGGGGTTACAGAGAAACAGCTCAGCAGTTATAACGAATTACAACAAATCAGCAACAAGAGATTTTTCACATCTTTCATTGATGTACATATTTGTCAATTAAATCCCAGCCTTTCGCTCTTTCTCATTTGATTAAAATATTTGTTTCTACTAATTCTTCATTTGCATAGCATATCCTCGTATCTTGCCTTTGGTATTTGTTATGAAACAAATCTGGTCTGTTTCGCTCTCTGGTGAAGGCCGAGAAAGGAAAATGTTATGGGAGCTTGTAAAGGATTTGATTTGATTCGATTTATTACTGTCACATTTATTAACATACCGTGAAAAGTATTGTTTCTCGTGCGCTATATAGACAAAACATAGTGTTCACAGAGAAGGAAAGGAGAGAGTGCAGAATGTAGTGTTACAGTCATAGCGAGGGGTGTAGAGAAAGATCAACTTAATGCAAAGTAAGTCCATTCAAAAGTCTGACAGCAGCAGGAAAGAAGCTGTTCTTGAGTCAGTTGGTACGTAACCGCAAACTTTTGTATCTTTCTCCTGAAGGAAGAAGCTGGAAGACAGAATGTCCGGGTGTATGAAGTCCTTAATTACACTTTGCCAAGGCAGTGGGAAGTGCAGACAGAGCCAATGAATGGGAGGCTGGTTTGCATGATAGATTGGGCTACATTCATGTCTGTTTGTAGTTCCTTGCTGTTTTGGGAAAAAGCACCGACTGACGTCTTTTGAAGGTCAGTAGCTGATAAACATTTTCCGCTACTGTACAGTAAAAGCATGAGTTTTTAATTTGAACACTTTAACTTCCGCACAATTTAACTTCCAAACTATGAAACTTCAAACTGAACTTTTTAAATTTCCACACAGCTAACATAATTAAGGACCCCACGCATCCCAGACATTCTCTCTTCCACCTTATTCCATCAGGAAAAAGATATTATCTGAGGTCACGTACCAACCGAGTCAAGGACAGCTTCTTCCCTGTTGCATTAGACTTCTGAATGGACTTAGCTTGCATTAAGCTGATCTTTCTCTACCTCCTAGCTATGACTGTAACATTACATTTTGCACTCTTTCCTTCTCTATGAACAGTATACTTTATGTATAGTGTGCAAGAAACCATTCTTTTCATTGTATATTAATACGTGAGACAATAACAAATCAAATTAAACCATACAGGGCCATTTTCAGCCCTAACTGTAGAATTTTACAACGTGTAAGAAAATTTAGCCCAGTGTCAGTCTGTTATCAATCCCTGGAAATAATTAATTGTCCTTTCCAAATCTTTTATAATTTTGGAGCTTTATTTTGAGGAATTCAGTGATGTATCAGCAGCAACAATGTACAATACAACAAGCCACAACTCAGTTACGGATTTTATGTTCATTGAATTTTTTTGGGTTCGTGTTACACACCGAGCTGTGAAAGGCCTTTGAATGTTCCTGCCAAATTGAATGGGTTATGAACTTAGGTCCTTCAGGGTTGATGATATTATGATTCTTTGTTAGTGTTTAACTTGAACCATTACAATAAGACCTATGACTAAGGAATGAAAAAAAAAGACTGGAGTTTCTGCTGCTTGTAACTCTTTTGGAAAGGGGAAGAACCCCTCACTGCAGAACAAAATCCTTGTTCTCTGTAAATGCCTGTACAGTCTTGATACAGCAGCCAACAATGAAAAATGCATTGTAGAATAGCATGCACACACTCGATGTTTACTCTCATCTAGAAGGAGTGACTGCTTGGAGATTTACCACAAGGCTGCTGATACCCATGAAACTATATCCCACGTGAGTCATCACTTTCAACAGAGAAAGTTAAGATAATGTTACCGGAAAGAGAAAAGAGAACCCATAGTGCAGCAAGAAAATTGTCCCAATTTCTCTGTTGTGGATTACTTGGTAATGTAACAAAAGTCAAAACAACAAAGCATTAAAAAAAAGTGGGTTAGATTATGGAGTTGCAGGCTAGTTAAACTGACCTGTAGGAATTACAGCAACAACGATTTAAAGATATCAAGATTTCACTTCTGCTTTAATCATAGCCAAGACAAAAGAAGCATAACAGCATGTTTTAATTTAAAATTAGGCACCTAGGCATACAAATGAATGCACTTCAGGATAGGCTTACATTACAGCAAAGTAATCAGTTAGGATGCAGTCACCATTTGTCACTTATGCCTACTGTATTCTTGAGTTAAACTATTCCATATTCTTTAATGATTTATTTTCCATAGTCCGTCATTTGCTGACACGCTGCTAGGTATTTACAGACAGATTTCTGAAGTTTGTCATTAGGCTTTAAATGACTGAGACAGTAATTTAGTCTCAATCTGCTGTGTGAGAATTGTGATGTCTGTGAAAAGCTCCAGAAAGTGTCATGGAGGGAGCGAAATGTAATTTCACACAACTTGAAAAATCCACACAAAGATTTTTTGTGCATTCTAACAAGTGTTCTTGTTCATAATATTTAAAGAGATCCTTTTTAGTTCTGAGAAGAATAAAGTTGGAAAGGAGAGGTAATTAAAAAAATTGGGGTTTAGAGATTGCCAAAACCTCTCAAGAAATAGCAGTTTAAAAGGTGACTCATGAATTTTTAATGAAATCACAATTGAAGTGATGGAACAAGTGGACTTACTTAAAGTGCTCGAGATGTGATGTCTGTGGTGCTTACAAAGAAGGTGATTTCAAAGAGATGTTTTATTTTGTGTTAGAGTGAAATTAATTTACAAGCATTCAGAAAACAGTGAAAGATTGTATCATTCATTTACTTTATTAAAACAGAAAGGAAAATTGTAAAAGAGTGATAATTAACTCAAAAGTCAGTTTGAAGACAGCCCAGAGGAGGTCACGTCATCTTGACAGAGTCATAGAATCTCTACAGTGCAGAAGGAGGCCATTCAGTCCATCAAGCCTATACCCACAACAATCCCACCAAGGCCCTAGCCCGTGACCCCCAAGTATTTACTCTGCTAATCCCCTTGGCGCTAAAGGACAATTTAACACAGCCAATCAGCCTAATCTGCACATGTTCGGTCTGTGGGAGGAAACTGGAGCACCCGGAGGAAACCCAGGCAGACATAGGGAAAATGTGCAAACTCCACACAGACAGTGACCCGAGGCCGGAATTGAACCCAGGTTGTGAGGCAGCAGTGCTAACCATGCTGTCCAAGTGCAGCGAAAGAATCTGCTCTGATTTCTTGACTGGGTGTTTGCTGAGATCATTTTTAGTCGTGATTAGACCTTGTTGCACTTTGCAGTTCTGAGAGAAGTTAGAGTAAATGACACTTAGATTGAACTGCTCACTAAGCAGAATAAAAAAAAATGTTGTCAATGACCATGTGGAAGATAGGTCAGGTTTAATCTCAATTTGAATCTTATGAGGATACATAATTGAAGCTAGTTGGAAGAATCCACATTGGGTCTCAACCTCATCGTGTCTAATTACAAAAGAATGAAATTGGTTGAATTAGCTTGCAAGTATTGGGAAATAACAAGGGCAAAGGGCTAGGACATCCACAAATAAGAAATAATATATTAAAGTTTTATATTTGAGAATATGAAGCTGATAGAATTGTCCAGAGGAATGTGAATGGGTGGTCCCTACAGAGATAAATAACTTTAAGATTAATGTGTCTTACAAGAGAATTCTAGGAGAAAGTAGAATCAAACTTGAGTGCGCAATATGTAGTTACAAGATATAGTATTAATTAATCATATTTGCTAAATTGTTTTATATCACAAAGTTTTGCTTTTTAAAAAATGAAATCTTGTGAAATGGTTCAATTAGTTAAAACAAGATATTAAGATTTCCTTAAATGTTAACAGTGCCTAATTGGATCATAACATTAATGAAATTTCTCATCAAACCTGTGTTATGTTTACAGAATTCATACCAGCAACCTGTTTCAGAATTGGTTATTGTTTTTCTCTTCCTCATTATCCTAACCCTTTGATAAGTAGACTGGAATCAACTTCACATGCACTAATGGAGATTTTTGTTATGCGTAGTATTAAGGTTACTGGAACAAAGCTGGTAGATGAGCTGAAATGCAAATCAGAATTGACTGGTGAAATTAGCCTAGGGACTGAATGGCGTATCCCTGTCCTGTTATTCTCTTCCATCCTGTTAAGGTCAAAAAATTAGGGTTATTGGTTTAGTCTGTTATCTAAACCTTACATTCCAAAATGTTTGGATATGTTATATTGAGGATTATTACACATGGAGAGACAGTTGCAAAGAAATCTCACAACACCAGGTTAAAGTCCAACATGTTTATTTGGAATCATGAACTTACGGAGCACTGCTCTATCAGGTGAATGGAGACGACTTGATGAAGGAGCAGTGCTCTAAAAGCTTGTGATTCCAAATAAATCTGTTGGATGTTAACTTGGTGTTGTGAGACTTCTTGCTCTGTCCACCCCAGTCCAACATTGGCATCTCCATGTTGCAAAGAAAGACAGATGCTAAGTTCCTATGATTCTGTCTCATAATGCATAGTCTAAGAAAGTGTCAAAGTTGCAAAATAATGAAACATTCATTAGTGTCACATACTCTCCAACTATTCTACTCATCTTCAGATTTCTGGTTCTACATGTGACTTTCTGTTATCTCTAGTTGTTTAGGAATGAAGTATTTCACCAGCTTGACGATGATTCTTTTGAATGGCACATTGTTTGATTTACTGCAGGAAGATTTATTAGCCTGCTATGCACTTATAGGCTCATACCCATCAGCAAAATTGCTTTCTTACGCTCAGTAATTGCTTTATTCAAAGTCTGGACATTGACACTGTCACAACCTCATTATAACAAACTCTCACGCAAAGTCAGTCTGGTGGGTAGTTCAATCAGATAGATACTCGGCAACTGCAGTAGCCCATTTGATTAAGCACAGCAACATCTTTGTCACAATTCCTACTTCTGTTTGCTGTAGTATTGTTGAATTTTGACCCGTTGCCATCAAAATCTGGTATATGTTGACAGACACGAGCAAAGAATGCCAGACACTAAGCTGACCAGTTGATATGTTTAATCACCTCATCAGGAGGCAATCTGTAATGAGTGAAGTGCCACAAGAGGCAGAACCTCTATTTACTTATTTACAATCTGTGACCTGGGTGAAGGAGCTAACTGTACTGTAACCAGATTTGCTATGAAGAAAGGTAGGAAAGCAAGTTATGAAGAGGATACAAAAGGATTTAGATTGGTTCAGCCAACTTTTGGTAAATAAAACATTGTAAAATGTGAGGTTATCCACTGACAGGAAGAATAGAAAAGTGGCATTTGTTTAAATGAAGAGAGACTGCAGAATGCCACAGTACAGAGGGACCTGTATGTCTTTGTATAGAATTATAGAGGTTTACAGCATGGAAAACAGGCCCCTCGGCCTAATTTGTCCATGCTGCCCTTTTTTTAAAACCCTAAGCTAATCGCAATTACCCACGTTTGGCCCATATCCTTCTATACTCATCGTACCTTTGTAACTATCTAAATGTTTTTTAAAGGACAAAATTGTACCCGCCTCTACTACTACTTCTGGCAGCTTGTTCCAGACACTCATCATCCTCTGTGTGAAAAAAATTGTCCCTCTGGAAAATTTTGTATCTCTCCCCTCTCACCTTAAACCTATGTTCTCTAGTTTGAGACTTTCCTATCTTTGGGAAAAGATAATGACTATCTATCTGATCTGTGCCCCTCGTTATTTTATAGACCTCTATAAGGTCACCCCTCAGCCTCCTACGCTTCGGAGAAAAATGCCTCAGTCCATCCAACCTCTCTTTATAATTCAATCCATCAAGTCCTGAAAGTATCCTAGTAAATCTTTTCTGTATTCTTTCTAGTTTAATAATATCCTTTCTATAATAGGGTGACCAGAACTGTACACAGTATTCCAAGTGTGGTCTTATCAATGGCTTGTGCAATTTCAACAAGACATTTCCAACTCCTGTGTTCAATGTTATAACAGATGAAAGCAAGCATGCTGAATGCCTTCTTCACCACTCTGTCCATCTTTCAAGCAGCTATGAACTTGTAATCCCAGATCTCTCTGTTCTGTAACACTCCTCAGTGCCCTATCATTAACTGAGTAAGTCCTGCCCTGGTTCGATTAACCAAACTGTATCACCTTGCATTTGTCTAAATTAAACTCCATCTACCATTCATCAGCCCAGTGGCCCAATTGATCTCTCAATCTGCATACTGGTACTACACGTAATTAGGGAAGCAAATGGAATGTTGGCTTTTCTTGCAAGTAGTTGGAGTATAAAAGTTGAAAAGCCTTGTTATAATAGTAAAAGGCATTAGTGAGACCTCATTGAGGGTACTACAGTTTTGATCACCTTAGTTAACATGCTGGCATTGGAGGAAGATCAGAGCAGGTTCAGGAAGGTGATTTCTGGGGTTTGTCTAATGAGATAAAGTAGAACAAGGTGGCCCGAGATATTGGTATGTTTCTATCGAAGGGTATGGAAGGAAGGCAGGAACATGGTATTGAATTTTATGATCAGCCATGATCAAAATGAATGATATTTCAGCCTCGAATGGCCTACTCCTGCTTCCAGTTTCTATGCCAACTTTTTTTTACAGTATCAGCTGCCATGGGGTAAATTTAAATGTTCTGTATGAATGGCTGGATGAATGAATGAGTGGATGGCTGGGTGAAGTAAGCGGGTACAGCGTTAGGTGAGTAAGATGATGAGTGAGTAGAGTGGCAGTTGGGTAAGGTCGTAGATAGGTGAGATGGTAAGTAAGGGAAGCGGCAGGTGGGGGTAGGGTGGTTTGTGAATCGGGTGGGAGGAGGGCATTTGGGTCAGTGTGGGAGGGATTGGGTTGGGGTATGGTCAGTTGGTTGAAGATTAGCGTGGGAGTTCGATGTGCATTTTGGGTTAATCAGAGACCAAAGGATTTTAAAAGCAAATAAATTTCTCATGAATGGTTGATTCTAATCAATGTCTGCAATGCCATGAGTTCATATTGAGTGTGAATACTACTCAATGACTTGTTGAGAGCAGGTTAAAAATTATATTAATTATGTCTTTTGTGAATTTGCAGAGTGATAAGTACAGAAGGGAATAAATCAAACCCTAATGTGATTTGTAGTGAGGGTTGTGCAAATTGATCTGAAATAGAGCAGTGACAATCTACTGTTCAGTGTTGTATAGAATCAGGAGAAAAGCAGTGGAATTGTTAGCTAGGGCTCCTGCTTCTGATGCCAACCAGTGGAAAGTGTGCGTGTGTTGGACAGATAAGAGCAGATTGGGTTCATATTGCCTTCCAGTGTTAGTCAAACCTTTTACAAGAATGAGGAAAACAGAAGTTATGGTCCTGCTGTCCTCTTTAAAATATCCGGCTCACCACTTGGTAAATTGCTCTCTGATCTCTTCCCAACAGAAAACAACCGGAATGCAGGAAACATTTCAGTTTCCTTTCCTGGCACATGCCCTGCTACTTTCCAATAAAAGGCCAGTCTGATGCTAGTCGGAGATCTGCTCATAACAAAATAGTTCTCTCTGACAGATAATAATCAGTTCATTGTTGGAATTAGATCAGAAGGAAACCTTTGGAGTACAAAAAAAAATTAGACAGTCTGCTGATGTTCAGGAGATTGTGACGTGTTGTCTGACTTGAGTAACAGCTGAGTAAGCCATTTCACGATGTGAAACAATTGGTTTATACCCATAACAAGACTCAAAGGTCAATGGAACCGGTGGTTAATATGTTTACATAACCTTTTGAAGCTTTGAATTCCTGCTGCACAAAGCTGGAGTATTCCAGCTCTCAAATAACTTGCAAAGTGTTAGTGTGGAAAGAAGTAGGAAAATGTTTGAATTCAGAGTGGTTCCTTTATTTCTAAATTTAAGTATTTTTAAATTTCACTTCCTATTCCTACTGGTTTCTGAAGCTGTCTGACCTGAAAGTTATCCAAAAAGCTTACTACAGCATATAACAAAAATACATTGAGGAATTCTCAAGCCTGGCAGGCCTACAGAATGTACTGAAGGTTATTCTAGTGTTCTCTATTATATTTACTTCATAAGGTTCTGCCTCTAGGTATTTTAAGTTTGCCAATGATGTCTATACGTGTTTCTAATAAAATTCTTGGCTTGTGTTTTTTATAGTTGCCTTGCGATACAACCCACCAGTTTAGGGGTTGAAGGGCAAGGAGAGAGAAATATCTCTTTTGTCGACTCAATAATGTGCCAGAGTTTGAGCAAATCATACCAACTTCAGATAAGGCAAAGGACTGAGCCAGTTCAGTAAAGGTCAGTAAAAAGGCGATCAAATTGCGATGCTGTTGTACCCTTGGCAATTGGCTTGGTGGACCTGTCTGAACCTAGCAGGGGAGTGGGTTAAATGGAAGAAAAGAAACAAGTGATTTTTTTGCACGTAGCTGCCGTGTGTTTACTCACACGGGTGTGCCAGGGTGCATGTGTGTGCGTGTTGGCATGTGTGTGAGTCCAGGGGAGAAAAATGCACATGAAAAAGAAAAGTATTTTATCAATATTAGCCATAATGTTCTACATGCTCCTGTGGTTAGATTACAAATGCTGTGAACTGAGTCCACTTTACAGAACATCTGGCAAAATCACAGAAATTTGGTTTGGACGGTGGCCATGCAGCGATTATGTCTGCATTAACTCCCTGTTACTGCTGTCTACTCCACTCCAAATTTCCCCATCATTCAGGCCTCAAATATAAGAATATTCTATCATCAGCTTAGTGAAGAATCCTTGAATAATTAAAGATGAAGAAGGCAGTGTTTAGGGAGGACAGTAAGTAGTTTAGATGAGAGCAGAAAGCTTCAAAGGAACATCGACAGATGAAATGAGTGAGCAAAACGGTGCCAGCTGTGAGCGCCACTTTGAACCTAAGGAAGATCAACCACAACATTTTCTGAATGGTGGAAATTCTGGAGGAGAACGATTTATGGGTTCAAGCAATCACTAAAAGCTAAAGGGTACAACAATAATTTCTAAGGCTAATGGAATGTTGACTTTTATCTTCAAGGAGCTGGAATACAAAGAAGTGAAAGTTATGTGACAGTTTCTCCAGCTCTCGTTAGATCCCAACTGGAATACTGCATTCATCTCTGGGCACTGCACCTCTGGAAGGATGTACTGTCAGCGTGTTACTGGAAGGGTTAAATGTCTACATAAGCTTATATTCTCTTGAGTCTAGAAGAATAAGGGGTGACTTAATTGAGCTATTTAAGATAAATAAGGTTTAATATAATGGGTAGAAACAATTTTTGGTGTGGTTTGGGGAGGTGTGCACTGGACTGCAGAACAGAAGTTTAAAATTGGAATTAAGCAAGTCAGAGGTTATGTCAGGAACTTGCTTAAGTGAAGCGCTGTGAAAATCTGACACTCCGTCCCCCAGAAAGTTAAACTGAAAATTTGAAAAGTAATGAGTGGAGAGCTTGAGAAGACATTTCATAGAATCCTTGCAGTGACGCATCAAATCTGCTTTCCCACCACCCCATGTATTTACCCTGCTAGTCCCCCCGATACTAAGGGGCAATTTAGCATGGCCAATCAACCTGACCGCACATCTTTGGATTGTGGGAGGAGCACCCAGAGAAAACCCATGCAGACACAGGGAGAATGTACACAGTGACCCAAGCTGGGAATCAAACCTGGGTCCCTGGCACTGTAGGCAGCAATCCGAGCCACCACGCTGCCCTTAACATTTGAATTTATTGGTATCCTTTTTGAAGAGAGGAAACGTGAAGAGAAAGGTGACTGAAGATGCAAACATGAGTCTGCAGGCAAGTAATGGAGGCACCCAGTATGTTGGGGATAGCTGAAATACAGGTGCAGGATGTGATGAACGTGAGAGCTTTTGGCTTTGATGCTAATCCATCGTCATTGAGCACCACTTCAGTGCACGCCTGCAAGGAGGTGAAGCCAAATTTTACGACTTACTGAATCTGCCACATTGGCACTCCTTCAGCAGATGGTACACTGCCACATCCACCACTTTGCTGACCAAGATATTAAAGTAAAACCACTGCCCAACTAGGTAGGCAAGCCCTGAGGAAATGCTGGCATTTTAGCAGGTCTGGAAAATCCTGCAATGTTGGTTTATCATTACCCTGGAAGCTCCTCTTTCATGTCAGTTCACTGGGAAAATGACTTGCCCTGTTGAATAGAATCCGTACAGTACAGGAAGAGACAATTTCTGAGGTGCAGTGTCCAGAGATGAATGCAGTATTCCAATTGGGATCTAACTACAGCTAGAGAAACAGTCACTAATTTTCATTTCTTTGTATTCTGGCTCCTTGAAGATAAGAGTCAACATTCCACTAGCCTTAGAAATTATTGTTGTACCCTTTATATTTTGATGATTTCTTGAACCCATAAATCGTTCTCCTCCAGAATTTCCACCATTCAGAAAATGTTATGGTTGATCTTCCTTAGGTCCAAAGTGCATTCTCAACAATCTCATTCTATCCCCGTAACCCCACATATTTACCCTGCTAATGCTCCCAAAGCTAAGATCAATTTAGCATGGCCAAGCAGCCTAATCTGCATATCTTCAGGCTGTGGGAGGAAACCAATACGGACACGGGGAGAGCATGCAAACTCCATACAGATAGTGACCAAGCCGGGAATTGAACCCAGATCCCTGGTGCTGTGAGGTAGCAGTACTGACCACTGTGCCATCCATTAGGGTGCTTCCAAACAAGCATCCAACATCGCAGTTAATTAGGTAATCACATCTCTGAGTAATGTCTTGGTATCTCCTGCGTCTATTTTCTTTGGGGAAAAGGAATCAAAATCACTCTAATCATGTCCCAAAGTGAGGGAAGGTTGTCTCTACCTGCGTATGGACTGGGATTTTAGGAAGACTGAAGAAAGTAATGCAAATGCATGTTCCTGAACCATCCAATAGTCCATGTATTTAAACAATATGCCCTATACAGTTCTCTTGCAAGTAAGATTCAACCTAGAACCGTTATTGAGATTGGCGTTAAAGCATTTGTTGTACTTGCCGCAACAATCCAAAACCACTGCGATTCCCCCTCCAGCCTTCCCACTTCAGTTTGTGAAGCAAGCTAATGTTGACATTTGGCCCATCTGTGTAGCATTTTCCTCTTTGAACTCTTTAAATCATTCTCTTCAGTATTCTTCATGTCTCGCTCTTCAAACTATTTCACATTAACCTCTGCGTCACCCTTTGACATAGCTGAGCTCACATTTAGTCTCTCAATTACCACACACTTTACAGCATAACTTTTCCCATTAAAAAATCTGAAGTACGTTGGTCTGCAAATGCCATTTCAACATAAGTCAGTACACAAAGTACTTAATCGCCTATAAGTGTAACGTTCTGAGGGGAGTAACTTCACCAGGCCATTGAAGTTTTTCAGTTTGGCCTGAGATTTGTTAGCAAGTGTAGGCAAGTGAGCACAAGTCAGTGAAGACAACATGACACGGGCTTAAATATTGTGACAGGAATTATCTTCAGGAATGATCATTAAATCGCAACATAAGTCTGTGGTGATGGAAGTGAACTAAAACAATTTAATGAAGAGTTTTTGCTTATTTTTTCAACGATGAGATTGAGGTTATCATTCCTGAATCCCATCATATTTCCACTCTGCCTCTAACTGGGGTCACAACCTAGTTGCTGTATTTTTCTGTTCAGATTGATGTGTGAACCCTCCAGGCTCTGCCTGTTTTGTGGATGGATATAACCTCTTCTAGATTGTAACTGGACCATGCAATGATACAAGCATTTTGCTGGGAATGAAAGTAAGGGGAAGCTTTTTTTTTTTCCTCCCTTTTCTTCATTTAGCATTGATCGCTTACTTGATTTTTCTGTTTGAAACAACGCAGTACAGGCTACACTTGTTATATAGTCCAGGAGGAATCAAGCTGCAAGTCGTGGGCGTGTTGTAGGCAATTGTCCAGCGCAAGGAATGAAAGGTACTGAAAACATTTATATGTTCTTCACAAGCAGATATATTCTCTCCTAAATTGAAATGTCTGTATTGACCTCAACCTCATTACAACAGTGGAGAATGTCACCCGACAAGCATTCAACAATAATATTAAATTGGACCCTCAAACTGTCCAATCGCACCGAATATGGGTTGGGACTTTAGTGTTGAAATTTCGGTATGGTTAGATTCAGGATTACATCCCATGCATTTTCAAGATTTGCATATCACTGTCAGCACAATTTCTAAAACCAACCAGTTATAAAGAATGACATTAGAAGTATATAGCATGGAAAGAAACCATTCTGCTTATCACACTGATGCTATTCTTTAATAGAATTAGTCTTGGAAAGACCTATCCATTTAGTCCCACTTCTCAGTTTTTTCCCCATAGCCCTGCAAACATTTTCATTCTAATCTAATTCCCTAGTGAAAGCAATTATTGAACCAGTTCAGGCAGTACATTGCAGATTACAATAACTTGCTTTCTAAAGTATTTCTCCATGTTGACTGCTTCTGTCAAATTATGTTTCAATCTGTATCCCCTGGTTACCAACCCTTGTCGGTTTCTCCTTACTCAGTCTACTGAAATCCTTCAAGATTTTGAATGCCTCAATCAAATTTCCTTTTAACTTTCTCTGTTTTAAAGGTGAAAACTCTATTTCCAGATGCTTCACGTGACTAAAGTCTTTCATCCCTGGTACCTTCCTATAAAAACTCCTCTGCACCCTTTATAAGCCTTTGAGACCTGTCCTCTCATCAAATGTATTATTGTCATTATTATCATACTTACTTTACTGTTCCCCTATGCTTGAATTACTAAGCACCTCATCCCTTGCAACAAATTCTCTCACCAAATTAGTGTTGTCACTCTAGTTGAGATGTATTGTAACAGAAATTCCTCTAACGTTTTACTGAGATTGATTGTTAACTACTGTGGCATGAAGTTTTTCTTTAAGTTAGAAAGCCAAATTGGATTTCAAGTTTGATAACAATACTCTTCCCCATTCGTCCACTAGTTAACAGTGAATTTCTCATTCCCTTTGCCGCCCTGTTTATAAGCCAGTCTATTGCTCAGATTCAATCAACTCTCCCCCAACACTGTGCTTACAGCTCGCCCTTTTATTGACTTCGCTGGGCCAAATTACTCAGAGAAGTTTTCAAGGACAACAACAGGAAAGAGTCTAATTGGTCTTTTGCAGGGGTTAAAATGTTATGATTACACATTCACTGCAAGGAGCTTTGAACAAAGATGAGTGCACACAATTTTCCAACCAAGTGGGTAGGGAACAGGACAGGGCAAGAACAGACAATAACTTCTGTTGCTCAGTCTTATCTAACCTATTGTGCGATATTTTAACTCTCGTACCTGGATCACTCTATAATGATTGAGTCTACGCTTGCGATATCTTCGAGTTTCTAATCTAATCTTGAAAGCAAGAGCTATGGACCAAAAATAGAGAATAGTCACTGAGATATGCAATAAGGAATTTTTTTAAAAAAAGCAAGAAATACTTGTGTTTATTTTGCACCTTTCCTTATCTCAGGGCATCCGAATATGCTTTACAACCAATGTAGTTTAGGTACTGTTGCAATTTCAGATGTGCCAACCAATGTGTGCGCAGCAAGCTCCCACAACAGCAATGTGGCAATGACCAGATAATCAGTTTTTTTTTTGCAAAGTTGATTGTAGGGATTTTTGATTGAAGGATAAATATTGGTTAGCACACTAAGGATAACTCCCTTACTCTGCTTCAAAATAGTGCCACGGGATATTTTATATCTCTTGGTTTAACATCTCAACCTTAAGATGGAACTTCAGGAGAACTCTCTTTACTCAGTGAGTGGTTGAATTTGGAACTCTTTGCCACATGGAGTAGTTGAGGTGAATATTACTGATAGCAACTAGATAAACATACGGGAGGGATAGATTATAGGGTTAGGTAAAGTAAGGTGGGAGGGAATTCATGGACTCGGGCATAAATTTGGGCTGGTTTCTGAGCTGTAAATTCAGTATTTTGTATATAATCATCAGGTTGTTAAAATTATTAAAAAATGCAGTTCCAAAAACTAAACTGATCATTTGCAATGAACATTTATAGGCAATTTGTCTTCATGAAATAATGAACTGATTATGGGGATAGTACAGGGAAATAGTGTCGGTGAATCAGCCATCATCTTGTTGAATGGCAGCAGAGCAGGTTTGAGGGGCCAAATGGCCCTACTCTGATTCCTTTTCCTTTTGTTCCCATAATTGATATTGACTAAGCTTTTCTGTGTTCTTAAAATACTTCCGAGTTAAATTTCATAACTGATTTTAATTTAATAATAGAATCCTTACAATGCAGAAGGAGGCCATTCAGCCCATCAAGTCAGCATTGACTTCCAGTGTATTTTACCCAGGCCCATTCCTTCCCCCTATCCCTGTAATCTCTCACATTTACCATGATTAATCCACCTAAACTACATGTCTTGGGATACTACAGGACAATTTAGCACATATTTGCCATGTGGAGGGAAAACTGGAGCACCTAAAGGAAACCCACACGGACATAGGGAGAATGTGCCAACTCCACACAGGCAGTCATCCGAAACTGGCATCAAGCCCAGGTCCTTGGTGCTGTGAGGCAGCAGCGCTAACCACTGTGCCACCAGTAATTTAAATAGCAATTTGCGTTCATATTTGGGAAGAAAATTACCAGAGCCTTTTAGGATAATTTTTCCTCAATGGACATCTGCTGGACCTTTGAATGCAGTGTACCCCAGAGAAAGCAGCTGTCAATTCTCAAACAAAGCCCCTTGCATTGTCCAGAGAAATTCCAGGCCCAGGCCCAGTCCCAACGGGAAGGCTTTGTGTTTTTACACCGAGAAGGACATTAGAACATAGCTGCTCCAAATTTGGGCTAGAACCATCAGGAATGAACTATTCATCTCCCGGATAACAATCTCCTCAATAGGCGAATATTGACTCAATGGCACAACATTGTTTAAATATGAATTACTGACCCCTGCAGACCTACAGCTGGTGAAAATCCTGAAACAAATGTTCCAACTTCCTTCACTTTCCCAAGAGATTCTCCAATGGTCTGTGGGATGATGTTGCGTAGAAGTTACACAATGTCAAAATGGTACAGTTTAATGGTCTACGATTGTATTGTATCACTGCCTCAAATGGATGAGACAGGAAATAAATGAAACATACTTAGGATTAAAAAGAACAAACTTTTGACCCAGAATTTTGGATTCCGCTCCCGAAATATTAATTAACACCACAATGCCAACCAAAACATAGCATCGCTCAGGAAATCTCTCCTGGATGAATAGCAAAACAAAACCTGTTAAACTACAGGGAACAAAGCTGCAAGTAAATTCTGATTTGAATTCTGCATTGTGTCCCATGGCTATTCCTTCCCATATTTCAGTTTACTTCACATTAATTAAAGTCAGGTTAAATATTCATTTCAAATACAGTGAAACTGACTCAATAATTTTGCGTGATTTTTGTGATACTGCATTGCTGCCTTGTATCGGGATTGCTTTGTTCTGCAATTTGACCCTATTTTCATGGAAATAAGGGGAAAAAATACAAATTTTCATGTATTATTGATTAATAATAGCAGGTCAGTTCTCAGGAGAAACCATAAGTTTATCGTAAAAACGTTTTCTTTTTAAACTGAAGTTGCCAGAACACTCTTTGGATACACACATTACTCAGGGCAATATTGAGATCAGAAGTCTATGTGAATTACCTGATCTCAGCTGGATTAGCAATAGTTAGTGCCCTGATGTCTAGGTGAGCGCTAATTGAGTATGAAGCGGTGGAAATTTGACTCCTGGTCATTAACAAGTCAGTTGTAGAGATAGGTGGATATTTGGCAAGAGAAGGATTAGTTATGATTCCTTAACTGAATACTCTGTAGACTTGTGTTGATTCACGTCATGACTAATCTTGAAGGGGAGAAAATAGTAAAATATTAAATAAATGTAGATCTTTTTATTGCATCACCCTATCATAAACAGGCCATTCAGTTTAACACTCGGATCCAGATATTCATCTTTTGAGGTGTGAATTCTGAGTCGGGCCACTGGAAATTGCAAGTTAGGCCACTTGCCCACATCATGATTCCCCGCTCTTGCCCACCCGTGCCTGCCCACGCTATTTTCACAGTGGGGTGGCAGATATTTGCTGCCTCCTTTGGAAGCAGGCCAAAGTGGAAATGGAGGGGACCAGATGCTAAGGCAAGGCAGGTTAGAAAGTTTGCTTCTGTTCACTGGGCATTAGCCCAATTCTATACTTGTGTTAAGAACGTCAACCATCATCCTGACATGCTCCCATCTACATCCCTACCCACCATGCTGCCCCTAAAACCTGCATGCAATTACCACCTGAAAAGAAATGTCAAAATAAACAGCCATTTATAAACTCATAAAATGCTCATAAAACATTCAATCAAAACCAAGTTCAAAATCCCCTTGAAAATTATGTTAAAAATCCTGCTGATCTGAATCCGTTAGTGGTATTGGAGCTCAGCCAATCATTCATAATGGTATTTCATTGCATAACTACCTCAGTAAAGTCTCAAGAATTAAATATATTAAAACCTTTGATTAATGGAATAAATGATCATTTGTTCCATTGCTTCAGAGGCTCAAAAGACAGGAAGGCTCTTAATGAAAGAAAGGATTAGATTATAGGGTCCAATTGACACATTAACACTTGAATTTCAACACCACTTGGACCCACCTGTGGAAAAAGTTCCTGACTCTAGAATAGGTTTCCCCATAGTTCACTACTCCTCTGTGTAACCTTTCGAAATGGGTGTGACTTCATGGAAATAGTGAGGGGACTAAAATGACTATTCCCCAGCAAGGGGGTAGGCCAAGGCAGGATTGCTGCATGCAGACTCCCTACCTTACACTGTTAGCCCACACCCCTAAATATCCACATGATATAAATAATCTTAGAAGTAGATCCCATCACTGTTTTAAAATCTTACCCATCTTTGCTCTGATATGGATGGAAATCTAATCTTTAACTTACATATAGGGGTTTATTCCTTTTCCCATCGAATTAGATCATAACTGCTTGTACTTCATTTCCATTTGCAAACATACATGACCTTGGTGAGGCCACATTGGAATATTGTTGCAGTTTTGCTCTCCTTATCGGAAGAAGGATATTCTTGTCCTAGAGGGAGTGCAAAGAAGGCTGATGGCTGGGATGGCGGGACTGATCTATGGAAGAGGTAGGGTCGGTTAGGATTGTATTCGCTGGAGTTTAGAAGAATAAGGAAGATCACATAGAAACGTATAAAATTCTAATAGGAATAGACGGGGTATAGGGTGAAGGATGTTCCTGAGGCTGGGAATGCTCAGAACCAGGGGTTACAGTCTGATACTGGATAAACTGTTTAGGACAGAGATGAAGAGAACTTTCTTCACCCAGAGAGAATTCATTACACAGAAAGTAGTTGAGGCCAAAACATTGATTCACTTTGTCTGGAGTACTGTATCAAAATGCTTCTTGAAAAATTCAAAGAATGTGAGGGGAAGGCAGGATCAGGATGTTAAGTTGGGTGATCAGCCATGATCATAGTGAATGGCTCGAAGGACTAAATGACCTCCTTCTGCTCCTATTTTCTATGCATTCAGCCAATTTTGGGTCCAAATCAATGATCTTATTGATTTGCCACGTGGAGCCTTGTCAAAAGTCTTACTAAATTCCATGTAGACTACATCAACCGCAAGATCCCTATCTACATACCTAGTCACCTCCTCAAGAAATTCAATCAGCTTTATTAGGCATAATTGCCCTCAACAAAGCCATCCTTGATTAAACATCGCCTTTCCAAGTGGAGATTGATTCTGTCCCTCAGAATTGTTTCCAATAATTTCCCTACCACTGATGTTAGGCTCACTGGCCTGTAATTACCTGGTTTACCTCTACTTTCTTTCTTGAATAAAGATATGACTTGGACAAGAGTGACTTGGACAAGTTGCAGAGCTGGGCCGAGAGGTGGCAAATGGAGTTTAATGTGGAAAAGTGTGAGGTAATGCACTTTGGCAGGAACAATAAATGTGTAGAGTATAGGGCTAATGGTAGGGCTCTTAATAGTGTTGAGGAACAGAAGGATCTTGGTGTATGTGTCAATAGATCCCTGAAAGTAGGCAGTCAAGTGGATAAAGTTGTTAAGAAGGCATATGGAGTCTTAGCTTTTATTGGTAGGGGGATTGAATTTAGGAGCCGCAGCATCATGTTGCAACTGTACAAAACTCTAGTGCGGCCGCACTTGGAGTATTGTGTGCAGTTCTGGTCGCCACATTATAAGAAAGATGTGGAGGCATTGGAGAGGGTACAGAGGAGGTTTACTAGGATGTTGCCTGGTATGGAGGGCAGGTCCTATGAAGAGAGGTTGAAGGATTTGAGGTTGTTTTCGTTAGAAAGGAGGCGGCTAAGGGGGGATCTTATTGAAGCATATAAGATGATTAGAGGTTTGGATAGGGTGGACAGTGATAGCCTTTTTCCTAGGATGGAGAAAGCTAGCACGAGGGGACACAGCTTTAAATTAAGGGGTATGAGTTATAGGACGGATATCAGAGGTAGGTTCTTTACTCAAAGAGTGATTAGGGAGTGGAATGCCCTGCCTGCAGCTGTTGTAGATGCGCCAAGTTTGGTGGCGTTTAAGAGGTTAGTTGATAAGTATATGGATGAGAAGGGAATGGTTTAGTTAGGAGGGGCATTGCTTTTTATTTTGGTCGGCACAACATCGAAGGCCGAAGGGCCTGTTCTGTGCTGTATTGTTCTATGTTCTATGTTCTATGTTCTATACCCCGACGTTGGCTGTCGTCCAGTCCTTAATTATTCTCAGCGACATAGAGCTGAATCGAAGGGAAATCACCTGAGACAGTCTGAAATCGAGTAATGCTTGGCAGAGAAAGTACTTGGAAGTGGATGAAAGGGTTGTGCTTGGATGTGATGTTCCTCAAATTGAATAGTTTGTTGACACAGTCACATCAAGCTATGTAGATTGAAATTGACCTCTTTGATGAAGACTCTGCAGTCACGATTACATATGAAAATGAATCCTAGCACAAATCACTAGAGTTCAGGGAAAGACCAGAAGGGGGAACCACGGAAGGTGGTTCATAGCAGTGAAAAATTATAACATTAGTAACAGGAATTCTGTGATAAAGCAACTTAGTTCAACATGTTGTCTTGCAGATAGATGGAATTGAGAATACATTTCGTTTTAAAAAAAAGCAAAAACAAAAAAAAATGTCATTCATGATGGGGTACATCCCAAAGTGGTTTACAGCCCATAAAATACTTTTCTGAAGTGCAATCACTGTTGTAGTACCTCCAATGAAAATTTGCCCAGATTTTGCAGTTGAAATAATGGTGCAGCCATCAACCCTTCGCATTATTGAAGAGTAAATTAGACTGCTACTTCTGGAGTCCACAGGTGTGCACTAAAATATGAAAATCTGTAAGTGTCTTTTTGAATCACCCTGCTATCCAGAAACTGCCCTTTATAGGTATCTCAGAGATCTTGCATTGAAATTGTGGTACTTTGTAATAGATATCTCGAAGACATAGCAGGAAAAGTTTGGACTTGCTCATTCCAGTGTAAGCATAACTTTAACAGTATGATTATCCTTAATTATTATAAAATGGCAACTCTGACACTGAAAATTAACTGTTGCATCTACAGAGTTTCATTTCAAATTGTAATTATTGTTGGAGAGTTAAAAAGTTAAGCAATTCTTCAGAATTTTCTCTTTTATCTCACTCTTAATCCTGTTGTTTCTCCACTTTATTTTCTATCTGCATGTGATTTTGCCATTGAGTTTAAATATTCCATTTCCTGATTTGGATTCTGCAAGATTGGGTTCCACAGCACCACTGGTTTCCCTCATGTTAGATATTATTTTTATTTGTTGATTAATGTCAAAGTAGGCTTGCATTAACAATGCAATGAAGTTACTGTGAAAATCCCCAAGTCACCACAATACAGAGCCCGTTCAGGTACCGAGGGAGAATTTAACATGGCCAATGCACCCAACCAGCACGTCTCGGAGTGTGGGAGGAAACGCCTCTTTGGAGCAATTCAATCGGAGGAGTGCTTGTGGCTGCCGGTGAGGTGCCGAATCTCTGTTTATTCTTCTTGCGTTTTTTTTTTCCTTTTCTGGTTCACGGGGAATTTTTTTTCAAATTAGCAGAAGTCAGGTGCGGGGGTAGTCGGGAAGTGAGCACGGAATATAAAAAGAAGGTAATAGCAGACAGCGGGCAGCGGAGTGAGCAGAGAGAAGAGTGGGAGCTGTAAGGGCTTAGGCGAAAGCAGGCACAGGCGAGGTAAGTTCTTTTCTGTGTTTGTCTTTTTCTCTTTTCCGCTCTTAGTGTCTGATCTCCAAGGGCAATAAAGTAAATTGCAGTTTCAATTGAGAGACCACTTTGTTGTATTCAGTGTGAGATGTAGGGGTTCCCGGAGACACCACAGCACCTGGAGGTCCACATCTGTGCTAAGTGTATGGAGCTTCAGCTTCTGAGGAACCGGGTCAGGGAGATGCAGCTCAAGGATCTATTTTTATTAAGGGAGAACGAAACAATAATAGATAGGAACTATAGTCAAGTGGAGACAACAGGGTCTCGGGGAGGACAAGGGCGTAACAGTTAGGAAGGGTCACGTTCCAAAGAAGATCCCGGAGGTAGTCTCTCAAAACATCAAGAGGAGGGCAACAAATGAGGGAGGTGATCTTTGAAAGGTAAGGCAGGAAGACCAGATCGCCTCAGAGGGAAGGAAGGGGACTAGAAATGAGATAGTGGTGGAGGAATGGGAGGGTTAGAGGGATAGGCGGTTCTGTGGACAAAAGCGAGACTCCAGGATGGTAGTCTGCCTCTCTGGTGCAGGGGTCTAGGATGCTTCAGAGAGCGTAGAAGGAATATCGAAGGGCAAAGGGAATCAAGTGGATGTGATTGTGCATATATGTGAAAAGAATGTAGGAAAGAAGAGCAGGGGGGAAATACATAAGCAATTTAGGGAGATGCGTACTAGACTAAAGAGTAAGGCCTTCAGGGTGGCAATCTCTGGACTGATACCAATACCTAATGACAGTGGGGCTAAAAACAGCGAAGGATTGTTGCTGAAGGATTGGTGCAAGAAGGAGGGTTTTACACTAGTTAATCATTGGGAAGTTCTTGTGAGAGAATGGTACCTGTATAGGAAGAATGGGGAACACTTGAACAGGAAGGGTATGAATATCTTAACTGGGAGGTTAGCTGGAGTGTTTTGGCAGGGTTTAAACTAATATGGGGGAGGGGGGGGTGGGGATGAAACCAATAGCTCAGTAGGCACTGGGATTGGGAGCGAGTTGGGTGCTGGGGTAAGGTTAGATGAGAAGACATTCATCCTGGAGAAGGAGGACCCAAGTGGGCCTGGAGATCTGGAGTGCGTCTGCTTTAACGCAAGGAGTGTAACAGGTAAGACAGACAAACTTAGGGACTTAATGGTTGCAAGGAATTTAGATGTGGTTGCAGTGACAGAGACGTGGTTAAAAGAAGGGCAAGACTGGTAGCTAAATATTCTGGGATATAAGTGTTTCAGGCGTGACAGAGGAGGGTCGAAAAGAGGTGGGGGAGTGGTATTGTTAGTTAGGGAGCACGTTATAGCGGTGCAGAGGGAGGATAATATAGAGGAGTCGGGCAATGAGTCGCTGTGGGTGGAATTCAGAAACAGGAAGGGAGCAATCACTATGCTGGGGGTATACCATAGGCCACCAAATAGTCCATGAGAAGTGGAAGAAAATATATGTAAGGAAATTCTGGATAGGTGCAGAAAAAATAGGGTTGTAAACTTAAATCTCCCTGGGGTGGATTGGAAGGTCCCTAGGGCTGGAGGTCTGGACGGGGAGGAATTTGGAAAATGTGTACTGGAAGGATCTTTGGAGCAATATGTAGATAGCCCGAATAGAGAGAGGGCTATACAGGATCTAGTTCTGGGAAATGAGCCTGGTCAGGTGATCGAGGTTTCAGTAGGGGAACACGTGGCAAATAGTGACCACAAAGAAAAAGGATAAGTGTTGTCTGAAGGGGAGGGTGCTAAATTGAGGAAGGCTAGCTACAGGCAGGAACTGTTAGCCACAGATTGGGAGAGGATGTTTGAGGGTACGAACAAAGAACAACACAGCATGGGAAACAGGCCCTTCGGCCCAACGACCCCGCGCCGCCATCCTAACGTCTTAATGACATATAGAGACCAGTATAGGGACAATTTGTTACCCAATCAGCCTAAGAGCACATTTTTGGGATGTGGGAGGAAACCGGAGCACCCGGAGAAAACCCACGCAACCACGGGGAGAACGCACAAACTCCCGCAGACACAGGCCCAAATCCATGTGTCTGCACAGTAACAGCGATAGTCTCTGAGCTGTCATGGTGCCCTTCAGATGGTCCAGTATAAGCATACACTCACGACGTGAAGCACTAGGCCACTCCTGAAGTAACCTCCAGGAGCAGCCCTCGCATGACCTGCCGAATTCATGCACCTTGTTGGTCAACAAGGTGGACCGAACAGCCTGTGGAAACAATTAAAGTATTTAAACATTCCTCATATATCCCTCTATCTGCAGACCGCTCATGTGGCTGTCCAAGAGACCCTTAAACAACCCTAGCGTGCCTGCTCCCACCACCTTACTCGGTAGTGCATTCCACACCCCCACTACCCTTTGTGTGAAAAAATGCCCTCTAATATTAGTCTTATACATAGCCCCCCTCACCCTAAGGCCGTGACCCCTCGTTCTATCCGAATCTAATGGTGGAAAAAGCTTACCACCATTTACTCTATCTATACCCCTCATAATCTTATATACCTCTAATAAATCCCCTCTCAGCCGACGTCTTTCAAGGGAAAACAACCCCAGTACGTTCAACCTTTCCTCGTAAGACAGCCCTTCCATACCAGGCAGCATCCTGGTAAATCTCCTCTGCACTCTCTCCAGGGACTCCACATCCTTCCGGTAGTACGGTGACCAGAACTGGACGCAGTACTCCAAGTGAGGCCTAACCAACGTTCTATACACTTGCAACATCAAACTCCTACTCTTGTATTCTATACCCCTTCCTATGAAGGCTAACATACCATACGCTTTCTTTATCACCTTTTCCACCTGTACTGACACCTTCAGAGACTTGTGAACCTGCACCCCCAGGTCTCTCTGCGTCTCTATACTCCGGATAGTTTTACCTTTTATCCTATAACTCCCCTCTACAGTATTCCGGCCAAAATGCATCACCTCGCATTTATCCGGATTAAATTCCATTTGCCATCTATCTGCCCAATCTACCAGCCTATCAATGTCCTGTTGTATTGCCTGGCACTGCTCCTCAGTCCCCGCCAATCCAAGTAAAGTAAGTCCACATCTGGCATGTGAGAGTCTTTTCAGATACAACTGATAAGGCTGCAGGACAGACATGTGCTGGTTAAAAGCAAGGATAGGAAAGGTAGGATTAGAGAGCTGTGGATAACTAGGGATACTGAGGACTTGATCAGGAAGAAAAGGAAGGCGTACATTGAGTCCAAGCAACTGGAACGGAGAGAGCTTTGGAGGAATACAGAGAGAGTCGGAGAGAACTCAAACAGGGAGTTAGAAGGGTGAAAAGGGGGCACGAAACGGTCTTGGCAGACAAGATTAAGGAAAATCCAAAGGCATTTTACTCGTATGTTAGGAACAAAAGGGTGGTTAGAGAAAAAAATCGGCCCTCTTAGGGACAAAGTAGGGGAAGTATGTTTAGAGCCCAAGAGAATGGGAGAGATCCTGAATGAATATTTTGCGTCAGTATTCATGAAGGAGAGGGACTTATTGTCTGGAAGTGTCTTGGAGGGAATTGTTGAACTGTTGGAGAAAATATCCATTACGAGGGAGGAAGTGTTAGGGTTTTTAGGTAATATTAAAACTGAGAAATCCCCAGGGCCTGATGACATTTATCCCAGGCTGTTTAGGGAGACGAGAGATGAAATTGCTGGGTCTCTGATGCAAATCTTTGTCTCTTCTTTGGACACAGGTGAGGTCCCAGAGGACAGAAGGATAGTGAAGATGGTACCATTGTTTAAAAAGGGTAGTAGGGATAACCTGGGTAATTATAGGGCAGTGAGTTTGACGTCAGTGTTACGGAAGTTGTTAGAGAGGATTCTTAGAGGTAGGATGTATGTGCATTTAGAACACGGCAATCTGATTAGTGACAGGCAACATGGCTTTGTAAAGGGGAGGTCGTGCCTTACAAATTTGGTAGAATTTTTTGAGGAGGTGACAAAAATGGTCGACGAAGGATGAGCCATGGATGTTGTCTATATGGCTTTCTGTAAGGTGTTTGACAAAGTCCCTCACGGTAGGTTGGTAAAAATAGTTAAGGCTCATGGGACACCAGGACAGGTGGCTAGATGGATTGAGAACTGGCTTGGTAAGGCCATAGAGTCGAAAGCTCGCACGTTTACTATCAAATAAATCGGTTGGATTTAAACCTGGTGTTATCAGACTTCTTACTTGGTAACAGGAGACAGAGGGTAGTAGTAGAAGGTTTTTCTAGCTGGAGGTCTGTAACTAGTGATGTGCCGCAGGGCTCTGTACTGGAACCTTTGCTATTTGTGATCTATATAAATGATTTTATATCATTTGATATAAATGATATAATTTATTTTGTGTTGTATATTAAAATGATTGTATAATCATTTTGTCACCTCTTCAATGATTTGAAGAGGTGACAAAAACGGTTGATGAAGGACAAGCATGGATTTCAGTAAGGCGTTTGACAAGGTTCCCCATGGTAGGCTGATAAAAAAAGGTGAAGGCGCATGGGATACAGGGCCAGGTATGTAGATGGGTTGAGAACTGGCTTGGGAGGAGGAGACAGCGGGTAGTAGTGGAAGGCTCTTTTTCCAACTGGAGGTCAGTCACTAGTGGTGTGCCACAGGGCTCAGTATTAGGACCTCTTCTATTTGTGATTTATATAAATGACTTGGAAGAGGGGGTAGGTGGTGTGATCAGCAAATTTGCTGATGACACTAAGATACTTGGATTGGCGGGGACTGAGGAGCAGTGCCAGGCTATACAACAGGACATAGATAGGCTGGTAGATTGGGCAGATAGATGGCAAATGGAATTTAATCCGGATAAATGCGAAGTGATGCATTTTGGCCGGAATACTGTAGATGGGAGTTATAGGATAAAAGGTAAAACTATCCGGAGTATAGAGACGCAGAGAGACCTGGGGGTGCAGGTTCACAAGTCTCTGAAGGTGTCAGTACAGGTGGAGAAAGTGATAAAGAAAGCGTTTGGAATGTTAGCCTTCATAGGAAGGGGTACAGAATACAAAAGTAGGGGTTTGATGTTGCAAGTGTATAGAAAGTTGGTTAGGCCTCACTTGGAGTACTGCGTCCAGTTCTGGTCGCCATACTACCGGAAGGATGTGGAGTCCCTGGAGAGAGTGCAGAGGAGATTTACCAGGATGCTGCCTGGTATGCAAGGGCTGTCTTACAAGGAAAGATTGAACGTACTGGGGTTGTTTTCCCTTGAAAGACGTCAGCTGAGGGGGGATCTATTAGAGGTATATAAGATTGAGGGGTATCGATAGAGTAAATGGTGGTAAGCTTTTTCCACCATTAGATTCTGATAGAACGAGGGGTCACGGCCTTAGGGTGAGGGGGGCTATGTATAAGACTAATATTAGAGGGCATTTTTTCACACACAGGGTAGTGGGGGTGTGGAATGCACTACCGAGTAAGGTGGTGGGAGCAGGCACACTAGGGTTGTTTAAGGGTCTCTTGGACAGCCACATGAGCGGTCTGCAGATAGAGGGATATATGAGGACTGTTGAAATACTTTAATTGTTTCCACAGACTATTCAGTCCATCTTGTTGACCAACAAGGTGCATGCATTCGGCAGGTCGTGCGAGGGCTGCTCCTGGAGGTTACTTCAGGAGTGGCCTAGTGCTTCAAGTCGTTAGTGTATGCTTAAACTGGACCATCAGATAGGCAACATGACAGCTCAGAGACTATCGCTGTTGCTGTGCAGACACATGGATTTGGGCCTGTGTCTGCGGGAGTTTGCGCGTTCTCCCCGTGGTTGCGTGGGTTTTCTCCGGGTGCTCCGGTTTCCTCCCACATCCCAAAAATGTGCTCTTAGGCTGATTGGGTAACAAATTGTCCCTATATTGGTCTCTATATGTCATTAAGACGTTAGGATGGTGGCGTGGGCTTGTTGGGCCGAAGGGCCTGTTTCCTGTACTGTGGTGTTCTTTGTTGTTCAGGATATAGATAGGCTGGTAAATTGGGCAGAGAAATGCCAGATGGAATTTAATCCAGATAAATGTGAGGCAATGCAGTTTAGAAGAAATAATGTAGAGGGGAGTTATACAATAAATGGTAGAACTATTAAGAGTACAGAAACACAGAGGGAGCTAGGTGTGCAAGTACACAAATCCTTCAAGGTGGCGAAAAGGCATATAGTATGCTTGCCTTTATATGAAAGAGTATAGAGTATAAAAGCTGGCGTCTAATGTTGCAGTTGTATACAACGTTGGTTAGATCGCATTTGGGTACTGCCTCCAGTTCTGGTCGCCGTACTACCAGGACATGGAGACCCTGAGAGAGTGTAGATGAGGTTTACCAGGATGCTAGCTGGTATGGAAGGTATTAGTTATGAGGAGAGGTTGGGCAAATTGGGGCTGTTCTCCTTGGAAAGATGGACAATGAGAGGTGTATAAGATTATGAAGGGTATAGATAGAGTGAATAGTGGGAAGCTTTTTCCCAGGTTGGATGCAAAAATCACAAGCGGCCACGGGCTTAGGGTCAGAGGAGCGAGGTATAATTCAGATGTTAGAGGGAGGTTTTTCACACAGAGGGTTGTAGAAGCTTGGAATGCACTGCCAAGTAGGGTGGTGGAGGCAGGCACACTAGAGTTGTTTCAGGCTTATCTAGATAGGCACATGAGCAGATTAGAGATGAAGGGATACAAAACACTGCTCTAAATAAGAATCAAGAGCTTCAGCACATTCGTGGGAATCAATAGATTCTTATGGGCCGTCCAACATATTTTATATATTTTATGACTCACCTGTTTTTAAGTTTGAGCTTCTGGGAATATTCCATGAATGTCTGTATAAGCTGTGCATGTTTATTAATGTCTTTTTTTATATCCACAAGTGATTCGGTCCTACTTATTGCCCAACAAGCTGCATACACACAGTGAGTCATGCGAGGGCTGATCTTGGATGTTGCTTCGAGCTTCACGTCATTAGCGTACCCTTAAACTGAACCAACTGACAGGTAACGCGACAGCTTAGTGTCTATCGCTGTGCTGTGCAGATACATGGACCTGGATTGGTTTCTGTGGAAGTTTGCACATTCTCCCCGTGCTTGTGTGGGTTTTCTCCAGGTGCTCCCATAACCCAAAAATGTGCTTTTAGGCTGACCGGTGTTAAAGAATTGTCCCTAAATTAGACCTCCCTTAATCTGGCACACATATAATTCTCTAATTTTTCACCCCTCTTTATTGTGCAGTCCAAGAGGCGTAGACAAAAGTCACAGGTAGAAGGAGGATTGGAACGAGGCACGTGTTGAAACGGTGGCATGGACTCGTTGGGTCAAAGGGCCTGTTTCCTGGGCTATGTTGTTCTTTGGAACCGGAGCACCCAGAAGAAATGCACCGAGACACAGGATTCCCAAAGCTGGGAAGTGAACCCTGGCCCCTGACCCTGCGACAAGCAGTGCCAACCACTGTGCTCTCTTGCAATCCTCCTTAGTCTGTTACCTTTTGGACCAATGACACAACTCTAACAATATTACAAAAGGGACACCAATAATATGTTTCTGCCATTTCGGTTTTCTGTTCACGGTTTGTTTAATTTCTATTCACATCTCTAATGTGGGGCATCCGCTTACGAATTGCCGTGAAAATCTAATACAGCACTTCTGTTGTTAATGTGGCAAATCATACATATAGAGACAGGCAATGCTTCTGTCAGTATCAGGAACTACATCATAAGATTTAATAATACAGTAACAACGATTGAGGTGCTCACTTATCAAGACAAAGATTAGTTTAGTTGAGCTGTTGTACATCACTGGAATTAGGACAGCAGTGAAATAAACTGCACCTTCCTCCACTTAAAATGAAGTAATGCATCATTAAATGAAATCCATATTTAGAGAACGCCCCATTAATTTTGTTAAAATGCCAATTAACCGCTTCTTTTGTAGCTTTTGGATGAAAAACCTAATTAGTGGTTCTCTAATATATGACATGCTTTGTACCTGTGCTTAGTCACATTAATCATTTGGTAATTGGCATGAAGTAGTTGGCAAAGATTTCAGCACAAGCGAGCTCATACTTGCAGACTAGCGTATCTCAGGCATTGCAATATCTAGAATTAGTTAAACCATAGCTTTCCAATAGAAAACCTCTACTGTTTTAAAGTTAATTGCAACAAAGTTTACAAACACCATCAGTAACTAGATGGTTGTGTCATATCCAGATCTTTCCCCCTCCCCATCTTAACACATCCAAACCACTTAAAATCCTTTTTCAAGTCTTTGCATTGAAGTACGTTGAAATTCCCAACTGTACTGGGCAATAAATTCATACAATCTGCCAAATCCTGCAGTAATATTAAATACAGCATGGTAGTAGCAGCAATGATCTGCTTCAGGGCAGTCTGTAATGCATTTCTACACGTCACTGTCTTGTGCTTTTTTCTTCAGTTGCTGGTAGGACCCTCCCACTTTCAATGTTGTCACCTTTGTTTGATGAAATTCACTAACAATAAATACAAGGTAAATTTTTTTATTTTTTTAAAGAAATTTTCATCCAGAAGTATATTTTAAGCAAATAAACATTTTTGTGCAGTTTGCTTAAAACAAAGGCTGAAATAAAGTTTAAAATACGCTGACATTTCACCCACTGTTTTTAAAGTTTTGATCAGTTGACATTCCAAATCCTTCTCAGAATAAAAAAGTGAACAGAAGTTTGCCATCATTAGAAGTTTTGGTTTCATATATAAATTTAGATGTCTCCACATCCAAGGTAAACTTTACTCTCCAGAATTTAATACTTATTTCTGACAAACTAGAAAATCAAATATAAATACACTTGCAGCACATACATCATTATCCAGTAGTTACACAAGAGGTTCAATGAACATATTTGGAAATGAAGCTTCACAAACACAAAAAAGATTGGATTAAATAGACTTTACATGTGCACATTCAGGTTTACAAAAGGACATTACAGTGTGACACAACACTCAGCTCTAGAGTTGTATTTTTGAGGCAATGAAAACACAAACAAAAATCTTCATCTTTGTTTACCAATGTGTTTTAATGCTGACTGGAAAAGAATATTATTGACTTTGAGAACTTTCCATGCAGTGTTATTTTTGTCAATCCAATTTAATGATAAATCACATGTATAGTGTATAATACTTCAAACTGTACTTTGCAGCAGAGGGAATAATGCACCTTGTCACCCAATCTCACAAATGATTAACTTTTTAAAATATGATCAAATATTGTTAAAAAGAAACTGGAGTCGATCAAAGTAGTCCTTTCTTTCTGTGATATGTTGTTATTTTATTTCTTTGCAATATCTTTCAACACATAGGTTGGACAGTGTTATTAATAGTCTGAAAGGCAGGGCTTTGGAATTTTGTTTTGTTCAATGGACATCCCTCCCTCCCAACCAACTAACCTACCATTGGAAGCCAATCATGCCTCTTAAAAATTAAAATCCTAGATAAAATTACAACTCTCTCTATATTATAAAATAACAGATCTCAAGGTTAAAATTTATTTTGTGGTTCAGCTATAATCATCAATTACTTGAAGCTTATTCTTGCAGTTCATTGTGCCATCTAAACCCTGCACATTTATTGCTTTGTACCCTGCCTAATAATTAGTCCCAGGACTCAGCTACTTTCCATGAATGTGTGAAACTGTTGTTCATAGTTGTTCACACTTCTCCAAAAGCAAAAATACCTTCTATGCACTACTTCATAAAACCACCTTAAATTATCCAAAATATTTTTCTAGTACCCTGGAACAAATCAAGTGTAAAATATGCAATTATCGAAATAAAGATGGGCAGTTTAGCATCTAGAAACATTACTTTTCCAAACATTTTTAAAAAGATTAAAATTTCTGTATGAAAGGAATGAACTGGAACAACATAGTTCAACAAATCAGAACTTCTATCTGTAGGGAATGGGTTGAAACAATGCTTTACACATCAGGATTGTTCTACAACTGGAGAGGTGCACTGGGAAATCTATTGGATTAGACTTGAATTATTCAAAATTCATTTCAAGTTTGAAATGTTGTCCAGTTTCAAAGGCAACAGCAGAGGACATTGCAGGTTTTAAAATCTAATTGGAATATTAAGAAACAAAAAGGCTCAGCTACATGTAACATGAACTTTCAAAAAGATAAGCAAACACAAACCCGCTTTAGACAAAAACAAAAAAGTAAACACATTAATCCTGTGGCCCCAGCAGTCAGCTCTGGGATAGGAGTACAGTTCAGAATAGGGCTACTCACATATAGTCACAATTGCCCCTTTAAGAATTGTACCCATTTCCATCCAGGATTAGTGTCTCTACCCTATATTGTGTCAACATGGATAATCTGACTTTTGCTACACAAATGGATTAAATATATTTCTAAAATTAATACACTATCACAAAGTGACCTTCAGCTCTGGATAAGGTTTTCTGTGCACAACGGGGGCACACTTTCTTAACTGCACATCAGCCATCAACCTTAGTTAGCAAGTGCTGACTCTGATCATTGCCGTAAATGGCATACATTCAGTCAGAACACCAACAGATTGAACACTCAGTTTCTCATCGCTAGCATTGCGTTAATGTCCCAAATCAGGTTCCGCAGTTGATCCATTATTTGCTTCAGCTGCTGATTTTTCTGTTTAAGGTTCTGTAAAGAAAGAAAATGCAAACATTCAGGAAAACATCATCTGTCAACAATTAGGATCATGTCATTCACATTGCTTTTGTCAGACTGTTTCATTGGGAAGGCTCAGTTTCCAGATGCAGATTAAATAAATCTCATTTGCTGCACAGCTCACCCTGAAAAGTAATCAATGTGGAACAATTTAAAACACATTAGTACTTCTTGGGAAATTTTCCATTTAAACATCACAAATCTATGTATATTTAATGTTTGTATTGGATTGAAGGCAGCATTTTTCTTGAAGAGTACAACAGATCACCTTTCAGCATAATGTGTGAGAGCACACCTGTGCCTGTGTTTGGGAGGGCAGGTGGGAGGTTAAGCTTAGAGGGAGGGAGTAGGTAATGCCTAACAAAAATTCTAAAGCCTAAAAGGTTTGATAACATCATTGGAGGTCTTCTATATCTGCAACATCTTTATGCCAAACATTTTCTAATGCTCATAAGAGATCACTCATACAATTCTTCAAAAAGCATAGTGCATGCTATTATGTATAATTACTTAACCCCTTTTCTATATTTCTATGGAGATACTCTGAATATGCTTAAAATATATTTATCTCAGTATCTCCAGTCTAATATAGTAATAATGTGCTAGAGTTGTAGTGCAAAGCTTCATTGAACATCTGAAATTTACTTTTACGTAATCACCAACACAGGTAAATAAACTGGTTCTACTCTGTATTGTGCAAAAATACCAGAATATGTTAAGAAAAACTGATGGAATTAAAGTCAAGCTTACACATTTAAATAACTTCAACACTTGGATCTTTTCACACTTTTACAAAGAACTGAATCCTTTCCAGCTTAGTTTAGACCCTATTTTACGAAACTCCTCAGATCTCCGCCTGCATCTGTTTGGAATTTCTATAGCACCTTATCAGGGACAAAAGTTTCTGACCATTGCAAGGTAAACAGCAAGCTGTATGCAAGGACTCACCAAATCAGGAATTCTTGCTCCTGCACCTGGAAATTACAATACTGGTTGATTTGTACAGATAGGTAAGGCATGCCAACCTCCAGAATGAAAACTAGTCCCACCAGTATTATTGAGGCTAAGCAAGTGGCCTGATTAATCAGCCCTCTTGTCATTATTCCCCTCACCCTCCCCATCTACTGCCTCCACTCCTCGGCGGGAAAGGTCTGATGATGGCACACAGCAGGTGTCTTAAATATGCCAAAAATGTTGCTTAATGTTGATTGCTCCAAACTACAAGGTACCTTCCCACTGACTCTGCAAATTGCAGTAAAGTTGACGCTGGAAGGCACCTTTATAAATGATCCCAGCAGAATTGTCTGAATAGGGCAATCAGTATAGTATTTTTTTTTCAAATATGTCATTTCATTATAGTTTCTGCACCAGGTTTCACTATATTAATCTTCCCCTTCCAATTTGTTACTCTTGAAAAAGGTAATAACTGAAGTATGACTTCTGACAGCAAGTGCCAGAAAATTAATCATATGAAGGACCTTCAGAGCAAGCTTGAATCTATTCTCATCCAGAGCCTGCTGACCCTGAGTTGTGGGTCAATTATTTTCCATTTATCCCAAGGTTCTGAAGCCAAACCTAATGATTAAAGTTAACCTAATGTCATTCTGGTCACCGTTAGGTTACCTCAGTACAGATTATAGATTGTATTGGAAATCTTCCAAGTTACATGACTTATCTACTTATTTTGAGGGACCTTAAGCAAAATTGCAAGGTACTCAGATGAGAAACCTCTTCTCGTAAAAGGGAGAACATTAAATGTTGAATGTACTGCATTTACTCATTTTGAGTGAGAAGGGTTTGGGTGAATGCGCACATGGCATGGTATTCAACAACTGAACCCTTGAAACAAGACATGAGAATGGGACACAATGAACAACCTTGGTGTGCCTGGCTGGTCAGATGGTCATGATGTAAAGATGCCGGCGTTGGATTGGAGTGGTAAGAACTCAGTAAGAATTTAGCAACACCAATTATTAATCCAACCGATTTATTTGATAGTAAAATAGCGAGCTTTCAACACTCCCGTGTCTTCATCAGGCATCTTGGCTTCATGACATACTATCTGTAACCCCCGTAACTTGCCTGGGTTAGCAAAAAAACCTCACTTACTGTGCTGTCTGGAGAAAATACACAACTCTCTAACAATGCTCAGGATCCCCTTCACACACATTGTTAGCCACTTTAACACTTGAATAGCAGGTTAGATGTAAGGATTCGCATTCTAATCAGCAATCTCTGACTGTCTGTGCTGATGTGTGCTATTGCAGACCAGAACACTGCACTTGCCTGATGAAGACACGGGAGTGTTGAAAGCTCGCTATTTTACTATCAAATAAATCGGTTGGATTAATAATTGGTGTTGCTAAATTCTTACTGTGGTCAGATGGTGCCAGCTTAGAGGGGAAGAAAGCAGGGAAAAAGGGCTGCAGAGATCCCCATTCCGCTTCTAGCTAGTAATTACAGAAGCATGAACACAGTTACCTGTTGACACTCAAAATCTGGGCTCAGGTAACAAAAAGCCAATTCAGCAACGCAAACAGTTTTTCTGCACTTCTGGAATTCTACATTGCTACGAGTTACTGCTTTAAAGGGAGGGAAAGAAAAATCTGATGAAAGATTAAATTGGTGTGATGGATGGATTATAAAAACATAACTAGAAAGAGGAGTGGGGCCCTCAAACCTGCTCTGCCATTCTACAAGATCATGGCTGATCTTTCCATGGACTTAGCTCTACTTAGCTGCCTGTTCATCATAACTGTTAATTTCTTTACTGTGTAAAAATCTCTTTGCCTTAAAAGCATGCGATGAGATAACATCAACTGCTTCACTGGACAGGGAAATCCACAGATTCAAAACCCATTAAGTCAAGAAGTTCCTCTTCAACTCATCCCTAAATTTGCTCCCCCCTATTTTGAGGCTATGCCCCCTAGTTCTAGTTTCACCCGCTAGTGGAAACAACCTCCCTGCTTTTATCTTATCTTTTCCCTTCATAAATTTATATGTTTCTATAAAATTTCCCACTTATTCTTCGAAATTCCACCAAGCATAGTCCCAATCTACTCAGTCTCTCTTCAGAAACCAACCCTTTCAACTCCAGAATCAACCTGGTGAATCTCCTCTGCAACCTCTTCAGTGCCAGTATATCTCTTCTCTACTAAGGAGACCAAAACTGTACACAGTGTGGTCTCACTAGCACCTTATACAACTGCAACATAACCTCCCTGTTCTTAAACTCCATTCCTCTACAATGAAAGATGAAATTCCATTTGCCTTCTTAATTACCTGCTGCCCTTGCGAACCAACATTTTGTGATTCATGCACAAGGACACCCAGGTTCCTCTGCATAGCAGCGTGCTACAATTTTTAACCATTTAAATAATAGTCCATTTTGCTATTATTCTTACCAAAATGGATGACCTCACATTTACTAACATTATACTCTATCTAACAGGCCTTTGCCTACTCACTTAAACTATCTATAATTCCCTTTGCAGACATTTGGTATCTTCTATACACTTTGCTCTGCTACTCATCAGTGTCATCTGCGAACTTTGACACTCCACACTTGGTCTCCAATTCCAAATCATCTATGTAAATTGTAAACAGTTGCAGTCCCAAAACTGATTCCTGAGGCATACCACTAATTGATCATCAGAAAACACTCATTTATCCCCACTCTTTTTTTTCCTATTAATTAACCAATCTTCTTTCTATGCTAATACATTACCGTAATGCCATGCGACTTTATCTTTTGTACGGCATCTTGTCGAATGCCTTCTGAAAATCCAGATACACCACATCCACAGGTTCCCCGTTGCACACCATGCACGCAATATCCTCAAATAATTTCACTGAATAATTTAACATGCCTTTCATTAACCCACGCTGTGTCTTCCCAGTGGGACAATTCCTATCTCGATGTCTCGCTATTTCTTTCTTGGTGATAGATTCAAGCATTTTCCCCACTATAAAAGTTAAGCTAACCAGACTATAGTTACCTGCCATTTGTCTACACCTTTTTTAAATGGTGGAATTCATTTGCAGTTTTCCAATTTGCTGGAACCACTCCAGCAAATATTTGTCAATATTTGCCCAGCGAATATTGACAAATTGCCACGACTGCATTTGCTATGTCCCCCACCATCTCTTTTAGTATCCTGAGTGCAATCTAAGAGTCTCATCTATCTTTGGCCCCACTAGCCTACCTAACATTGCTTCTTTAGTGTTAACGATGGTTTCTAGGTCCTTAGCTGCCAGAACATGCCAAAAACTGATGACAAGAAAACTGTGTGTGTTTTTCACTGTGAAGACTGACACAAAATATATGCCCAATGCCTTGGCCATTTCCTATTATTAAATCCCCCCTCCCATCCTCTAAAGGAAGAATGTTTACCTTAGCTACTCTTTTTCATTTTATATGTTTGCAGAAACTTTTGCTATCTTATTTAAGTTCCTGAATGATGATGACAACATAAATTTTCTATGGGACAAATAAATCATAAATGATTTTGTAATAAATCATGAAACTGACAATTTATTTAATACCCCTATATATACACACATTTAGCCACTTAATTAACTGAGACTGTCTCCCAAGTAAAACAGTCCCCATTTATGAACATTCTCCTGCTACTGAAAATATGCAATTATTCATTGCCATGTGATTCATTATGAGAAATGGTAGACCTACCTCCACTGTAAAGAGCTTTGGTTGAAATAAAAAGCCATAAGTGTGCAGCACAACATAGTGGCTACCTGTCACTGGGTCAAACACCTAGAACTCCCTTCTTAACAGCAGTGTGTGTATCTACAACAGATAGACTGTAGGTACAACATCATCATCGAGGCAATTAGGGTCAGGTAACAAATGTTGACCTTGCCAGCGACGTTCACACCCTGTGAAAAAATAACTTAAAAAAAGTACTGAGGCAAGTGCAAGTACCGATAAGTGATGAATGTGTTTCATGCTTCAGTCATGATCTTTGGAATATGTCTGTGATTAGCAATAATCAGACCTGTGGTTAAGACGCCTACAAGCACTGCATACAGTAATATGCACACTTAAAGTGTCACATTTCTCAGTTTCAAAAGGTTTGAGAGAGAAATTACATCACAATTAGTAAATAACAGGTTTTTAAACAGGAAAACCACATGCGGGGCTCTTCCAGTGCCTCATTATTTCATGTTGTGCCAAATTCCCAGGCTCAATGCTTCATTTAAGTTGAGTTAGCTGTTCTCAGCCAGATCAGCCATCTGAATTGTCCTCAGTGCCTCCAGGCTAGCAAGAGAGAAAACTGAACAAAATGACGAGGTCAGCAGGTTTTCTATCTCTTGCTGCTTTTCAGAGACTGAATTTGGTCCAGGCAAAATTCAGATGACAAGATGCCATTACTTAATTTACAACAATTTTAGATTTAAATATCAATTGTCATTTATATTCAATTATTCTATTTAGAACAAAAGAAGACAACATATATATAAAATTTAAACCTTAGTGGAGCACCCAGCCATTTTGTTGGGCCTCTCCCAACCTCTTTTATCCACTCTACCATACTTCTGTCGCTTGTTTAATTGTTCCCAATTACCAGTCGGTTCTCCATTTACTGCACAAAATGTTTACAATCACTTTCATTTTCCCTTTCCATTCATCTATCTTTAATTCCTAAATTAAGTGTCCTGACTTCCACCACTACTTTCCTTAGTCAGCTGTCAGAGTGGTGTGAAAGTACCCTAGGACGACCTGTCCTCTGATTGTAACTCCCTGCAGACAAGTATAAAGCTCGACACCTCCTACAGATTGCATATCCAAGATCAGGAATTCACTGAAACTAATTAAAGTAAGCATTTTGACAAAATGAAGGTAATAAATAGTACAGGCACTCTCACATTAATCAGGAGTGAGTTAACGGTATGAGCACAAGCATGTGCTTCTGAGAACCTGTGTCACCCAATTAAGTTGAAGCAGAATTCCTTTAAATTAATCTTTCTTTTTACAAATGTTAAAAAAACGCATCCAGGAAATGGAAAGGTATGCACTTTATAATAACTCACATCGATCAAAATGTCACAACTTCTGTTGTTTTCTTATACTTCGTCCCAAAATAGAAACCAAAATTATTTCTTCAGATAGATTTGAATTTAGTCATCTATCTTACATTGATAGCATTGTCAGCCATTGTGCTGTTATCATGATGTCCTCTTTAGGGCTAAAACTATTTACTATTGCAAAGCTGCAGTCTTATGCATTGATAATGAAAGGTCCTCCTGTCAGCTACAGAACCTAAAAGCTGCAATAAATATTCTCCAGGCCTCTGGAATTATCTTATCTGGAACTCTAAGGCACCATAAATCTCAAAACATCAAAAAATCTTGCACAGGAATGTTGTTTAAACTTCCACTTTTCGTGCTATGTAACTACATTACAGTTAGAAGAGAAATGAGGTTGAATATTCCAATTGACTAACTGGTAGCTGTGATGTAGCAGATTCCAAAAAACCGGAGCAACAAAGTTTATGGAAAGCCATATAAATATTTGTTATCTATGTAAATTGATGTTTTAGTTTCAGATTTGGCCTTTAATACTCCACTAATGGAAATATCTTTTTCTTGATATTACATTCAATTAACATTGTGCTGCTGGCCTTGGACTGGGTAGGGAGGTTTTAGAGTAGGTTGTCTGGTTAAGAGAAATTTTCAAACATCCATCAATTAATAAGTTGATATTTTTTAAATGTTGGAGCTTCCACGTCTACATATTACAACGGTGCAAGGATCTATTATTAGTGTAACAATAAAGATGTTTTAAATGATCTTGGTAGCTTTTGCTTAAGTGTCACTAGGAGGAGGCAAGAAAGACAAAAAGATAAAAAAAAAGCTCAGCTAAGGAGCAGATTGCATTTGAAGACCAAGAACGTGAGGACAAAAACCAAGCTCAACAATAATGGTCAAATGAATTAACATCAATGTCTATGGCTATGTGCCATTCCTCCTGTGTGAATCAAGCATCAGAAGGCATCTATGGAACCTTTCCCTTGAGTCACCACTTTCAAGAAAGGTGAGCAAGTTGAAAAAGAAAAACAAATTGCTCAGTTGAAAGTTTCATAAAAAATCCTGCAGCTATCAAGAAGTTACAACACTAACACCGATCAAGTTTCCAGAAGTACAAGTCAAAACACAGTTTGACAACTTCAGTATTTTGGTTGCATACATTTTGAAGATCTCAGCATTTTGAAAGCTTTTACACATTGATCAAAGAGCAGAGATTAATCTTTGATATTTCAGACATAGCACAAGTTATAAACATGCAGCAGTTAGCCTTCGCATCCACCACTAACATTCTAAACAGAAAGAAACAGAAAGGCAAACTGTTTCAGAAGAAATATTCCTTGCATATTTCTAGTCTTTGATGGTCTGGTTTATATTTGTGACATACACAATATTTAAAATAAAAGCTTACAGACAGATTTACAAGTGTTATCAGCAAACTGATGGATCTGAATTTCGAACTGAAAAATGTATTAACTGCTTCAGTACAATTTAACATTCTGGAAATGTCTGGTCAATGCTTTGCAATTCCTGGAATGCCATTAACAGAGAATGATGGATTGCGACTGCTCAGTGACATGAACAGATGTTTAAACTTCACATGCATTTAAAACATTTTAATAGCTGCTGAACAGACTGGACAACTTTTTAAACAAAGATCACTTTCATGTAATAAATTAGCTTCAATTTATACTTAACAATACGTCTTTTTATTTTTTAAGTGAGACAATACAAATGAATACATACATTTCAGTAAATGTCATATCAAATACTCTCAATTATTCAGATTTTTGAAGAGCAAGTTATATTTTTAATAGAAAAGATGAAATTTTATGATTTGCATTATTATAATGCTTATCTCCTGGTCATTATGGGCAATATCTGCAAATTGAAAACCTGTAGGCTCTTAATTAGCCACAAATTTTAATCCCCTACCAAGGTACCAGCTCCATTATGACAGATAATGGGGGTTACCGAAATCTTGGAATGAAAAAAGTTGTGTGTCATTTCTAGCCAGAGAATGTTGACTGACTATCCAGATAATTTATTATCCTCAAGCCTGAATGTATGAAGAAAGTCACAACAACTAAATCTTTTCCTGGAGGCTGAGAAAAAACAGAACTCTGTTTGCATTTCTTTAACATGGATATGGATAAGGTCAAAATAAACAAGCTGTATATGTTAGATAAGGAGCTTGTGACTGGAGTCCACAGTTCAAAATCTACAAGCCTCGAGCACAGCTGAGAGAAAAGGCTCTGCCGCAGGCCAGCAGACAAGAGGACAAAATTGTTTTGGGGTTAGCTGATATATTTAAAAAGAGACCTGAGCTTTCCTCTTGGGGAGGAACTTAAAATGCAATCAAAAATAATGGAGGTACAAAGGGCTAAAGGCATGACAGGATTTTAAAAAGGACTGTGAGTGGAATCGATTGATGTTCTGAATGGCTTTTCTCACTTTCAAGTTTCTAATGGAAATTCTCTTTGACTGTTTAAGGTTGAATGAGAATATTCTTTGATCAGAATATTCTGATCCAATTTTATTTTTGTTATCAATTATCTGCATGAAAGCACACAAATTGGTCACTTATGTGGCTCCAGAATGTAAAAGATATGCTCCCTGTTACTGATATCACTGGAATAGCTGGAATGGTGGGAAATCCAATTTTAACTTCTCAGTGAGCAGAATACAAAAGACACCAAAACTTTGTTCTTCCCGTAAAACATCAAGTACTTTGAACCAAGGGTAATCTCCCTAGACCTAATTTCACTTTAAGCACAGTAATAAACTTTAACAGCTTCAATTAAAAGGGAGCAGATACGGCACCTTGGAAAGCGAATTCACTTTCTTCTGACTTCTGGAATTTAGCCCAGGCAAATGAGATGAAATTGTTCTCCATCTGCTTGCCACAATCTCAATTAGAGACTACAGCTCAGCTCATGCAGGAACTGGAAATTCCACACTGGAGCAGCAGATTGCTTCTCCAAGGCTGATGTTGTTTAGCTCATAATTTCCAGCCTAAGATTACACAATCCAGACACTGGGTGCTCACAGTGGATAAGCTTTCTGTCGCCCACAGCACAAAGCTTCACCAAACATTATGCTCCATTTTATATGTGCATTCATGAACATTAAACCATGACTGAAAACAGGCAAAACATACACAAATATATTTTAACAAAAGTGTCAAGAAAAGAAAAAATGTTGCTGTACCTTATTTACTTCTACAATTTCCCGCCTCTCTTCATTTGCTAAGCGGAGTTGATTCGCCAAGCTACGATCTTCATGTTTTGTAGTATCATCTTCCACGTAAGGAATGAGTTGCTATGGACATACAATGACACTTTAATCAAATCATACTTTCTCTCCCCTCCCCACCCACTCAGGAGCGGCATGCTGAATCTTTTGCTTTGTGGGTACTGTTTTTACTTGAGTTTCGTCATCAAGTACCTTCTGGAGGATCCTAACATGCACCTATCATTCTAGTACTGTTAATGAGGTACCATCTTTACACTGATGCATTAAACTGAGGCCCTGTTTGCCCATCTAGATAACTGCAGATTAGCCCTAGTAAACAGTCTCCTCAAACAACCCACCCAATAGGAATTATATTTCAAATTTCCTGCATTAACTTGGACAAAGGAAAATGGTCTGATTCTTAGGTACTTTGCTAATGTCGGTAAGCCAGTGTAATGAGACAAAGCTTTAGCCTACCCTAGAATCTCCACTGCTGCCCAGTCAGAGAAAAAAAATTCTTCTTCTTTAAAAAAAAGTTTTTATGTTTATCTATTTTGAGATACCATTAAAACAGACTGAGTGAAACTCTGAAGTTAAGGTTTCTTTTTAAAATGTATTTTAGACTCCAGCAGAATTGGAGAAATGCTTATTCAGATTTCTGCATCATTATTGAGTTGAGACTTTCATTGCTTTTGAACTTAATTTGAACGCAAGCCAGGATTCTGCCAAAAAGATTTGCTGTTCTCAACACGTGGGGAAATGCCAGTAAATCCCACTGCTTTTTTCAGTGTGGATTTCCAGAATGAATCTCTGAGCTGCGCATCACTTGTGATTCATTTTGGGAATCTGTGGAGCAGGCCCTATTCTCATTGGAGAGGCTGGCAGCACAGTGCTGAGTGGGCCATTGCACATGCACTTATCTGCGTGGAGATCAGTGTATGTATGTGCACTGGTTCCCCCCATTGACAGCCTCTGGATTGCTAGTACAGCAACCCTGGCTTGTAGAGCTCCCCACCCTCTGATAGCTGGCTTCCTGGACATTTCTGGCTAGTTCTGATGTCACTTCCGTACCCCCACCCCGCCGTCCCGCCCCCAGTCAACCCCAATCTCACCAACCAACTCACCAACAACCCCCTCCCCCCGGCAATGTTACTCAAGGATGAAATCAGTGCAATAATGAAAACCTAGATATAGAATCAGTCTAGGTGGAACTAAGAAGCAACAAGGAATGTAAGATATTAATGGGACTTGTCTTCAGGCCTCCAAACAGTAGTGGTAAGGTAGGGGAAGACATTAAATACAAAATAAGAGATGCAAGGACAATATAACAAAGGTGCCATATTAATCATGGGTAACTTTAGTAGACATACAGAGTAGGGAAACATCATTAGCAACAATACTGTGGTGGATCAATTCTTGATGCGTATACGAGGTGAATTTTTAGATCAATTCTTCGAGAAACCAAACAGGGAATATGTGACTCTAGATTTGGTATTGTACACTCAGAAAGGGTTAATCAACGATCTTGTTGTGCAGGGTCATTTGGGGAACAAGCGACCATAAGATGATAGAAATCTTCATCAGCCCAAAAAATGAAGAAGTCCAACCTGAAAGTAGGTTCACAGAAATCACAGAAAGTACAGAAAGAGGCCATTCGGCCCATCGGGTCTGCACTGACCACAATCCCACCCAGTCCCTACTCCCCTATTCCTACATATTTTACCCACTAATCCCTCTAACCATCCAACACAGCACACTAAGGCCACCTAACCTGTACATCTTTGGACTGTGGGAGGAAACTGGAGCACTTGGAGGAAACTCATCAGACTCTGGGAGAATGTGCGAACTCCACACAGACAGTGACCTAAGCCAGGAATTGAATCCACGTCCCTGGAGCTGTGAAGCAGCAGTGCTAACATGCCCGCCCAAGTTCTGAAATCTAAACATAGGAAACTACAAAGGAAGAGGTGTGAGTTTACTAAGATAAACTAGGGCACTTCATTAAAAAGTAAGATGGTGATAGACAAGGGTTACTATTTAAGGAACGAACGTTTGCATTGCAACAATTACACATGCCTTTCTGGTGCAAAAACGCATTAGGTAAAGTGTTCCAACCACGGCTAACAAAAGACATTAGATAGTATTAGATCCAAAAAGGAGTCATATAAAGTTGCTAGAAAAAGGTAGCAAGGGCTGGGGGTAGTTTAGAGTTCAGCAAGTGAGAACCAAGAAGTTCGTTAAGACGGAAAATATAGAATAATATAGAATAAACCTGCAAGGAACATACAAGTAGACTATAAAAGCATCTATATGTAAAAAGAAAAAGATTAATCTAGACAAACATAGGTGACTTACAATCTGACAGAATCCATTTTTAAAAAATTCTAAACCTTCTTCCAATTTATCACTGACATATCTCAAAAATGTCATAGAATTCCTACAATGTAGAAGAAAGCTGTTTGGCCTATCAAGTCTGCACTGACAACAATCCCACCCAGGCACCATTCCCATAACCCCATGTACTTACCCCACTAATACCCCTGATGCTAAGGAGCAATTTAGCATGGCCAATCCAGCTAAGCCGCACATCTTTGGAGTGTGGGAGGAAACCAGAGTGCCCAGAGGAAACCCATACTGAGACGGGAGAAAGTGCAAACGTGGATGTATTGGTTGTCATCTTCCAAAATTCTCTAAATCATGGAAGTGTTCCAGCACATTGAAGATTGGCAAATGTAAATTGACTGTTTAAAATGGAGGGGAGGGAGGGAGGGAGAAGACAGGAAATACGGAATGGTTAACCTAGTATCACTAGCAGGGAAACTGCTAGAGTCTATTATAAAGGATGTGACAACAGGACACTTAGAAAATATCAATAGGATCAGACAAAGATATATAAAGAGAAATTAATGTTTGACAAATCTACTGAAGTTTTCAGGAGTCTAAAACTAGTAGACTGACAAAAGTGAACCAATGGATGTGGTGCACTTGAATTTTTATACGCTTCTGATGAAGCCCCATGTAAGAGGTTAGTGTGTAAAATTAAAACACATGGGATTGAGGGCAATATATTTTTATGAGCTTTGGCTCATAGACAGGAAACAGAGTGTAGGAATAAATGTGCTTTTTTCAGAGTGACAGTGAAGGCTAATGAGGTACTGCTGCCACTGAAGGTTTACTTAAGTTTATTTATTAGTGTTGCAAAGAGGCTTACAATTAACACTATAGTGAAGTTATTGTGAAAATTCCCTAGTCATCACACTCTGGTCTGTTCAGGTACACCGAGGGAGAATTTAGCATGACGAATGTAGCTATCTAGCATGTCTTTCAGACTGTGGGAGAAACTAAAGCACCCAGAAAAAGCCCACGCAGGCATGGGTAGAATGTGCAAACTCCACACAGACAGTGACTCAAGCCAGGAACTGAACCCGTGTCGCTAACCACACTGCCATCATGCCATCACACCCTACTTCGATTACACATTCTAATTGATTCTCATGTCAGATCCAACTCATGTCGTTTGACTGGCACAACATGCCATTCTCAGAGAAACACAACACTTAACAGAAGTGTCATTAATAGAATTACAAACCATTAAAAAAAAAAGACAACAAAGTCAGTTAGCAGTTCCTCGAAGTGTAAGAACAGGAGTTTAAATATAAATACAGCAACCAGAGGTTAAGGATATCTCTTTCTTTAAAGTTCATTCATGGGATGTGGACATCATTGGGAAGGTCAGCATTTGTTACACCACCTTAATTTTTCTTGGAATGGCAGTGATGAGCCAATTCTTTAACCACTGTGATCATGTGTTGCAGGTATACTCAGCATAATTAGGGAGAGTTTTCCAAGATTTTGGTCTAGCAACAAGTAGGATCCAGTAACGAGATTGATGTGAAATGGTCTGCCTGATTTTATTTTTAGTCCATATTTTTATAATGGCTTGATGTAACTATATAAAATGAGTGGCTTGTTAAGTCATTTAAGAAGGCAGTTAAGAGTCAACTATATTGCTGTGGGTCTGAAGTCACGTGTTGGACAGATGAGGTAAGCCTAAAAAAACATTAGAACAAATTGATTTTAACAACAAAATGGTTATTTCACGGTCAACAGGATGGTGACTCGCTTTTCATTCCAGAATTATTTGATGGAATTTAAATTCCTCAGTTGCTGTGGTGGCACTTCAACTTGCCTCTTTGAAATATCAGTCTGTCTCCCCGAATTATTAGTCTAGTATTGAATCACTGTGCTATCACTTCCATCTCTTGCAAAGATGTCAGTTTTGGTTCAGTTGAATCAGAGGTTGAGAGTTCAGAGATCTGAGCACATAATCTCATGCACAACTTACTACAACACTGAGGGAAACTTATATTAATGGGGACACCATCTTTCAGGTAAGATGTTAAACAGAGATAAGATGGATGTAAATGATCCCATCTCATTGTTCTAAGAATATCAGGGGACTTCCTGCCAGGATGTGTAGGCAACACATTCTGCAAACAAATTATGTGGTTTTACCTCATTGCTGTGCACAAATTTGCTGCTGCAGTTTTCTCCATCACAATGGCAGCACTTAAAAAGTACTTAATTGGCCATAAAGTGCTTTGGGATGATATGAGGCTATATAAATGCAAGTCTTTCTTTATTAACACCTAAATCACCACTAAGTATGCTGCAATCACATTGAAACATTTTTGTTATTTCTTAATGCTTTCAATGAGTTAATCATTATGTTTTTGGACCTCAACTCAATAAAAGTAAAGCCACCATAGCCCCCACATGACCAAAAGCTGCTCTCCCCTTCTGAGAACGAGAGCCAATTGGTGGTGACTTAATCTGAGGATCATTACATCTCAAATGAGGTGCAAGATTGAGAAGATAAACTTTCATGAATAACCTCATCTTTAAACTGTTACTTGGCCACATTGTTTGGCTCAATTTAGCAAATGCAAATGTTGGCCTTTATAGCTAGGGGGATAGAATATAAAAGTACCTCCCTACTTTTACAGCTGTATAGGGTATTTGCGAGGTTACAGCTGGGGTACTGTGTGCAGTTTTGGTCGCCACGTTCGAGGAAGGATATATTGGCCTTGGAGAGAGTGCAGAGAAGGTTCACTCGGCTAATACCAGAGATAAGGGCATTGGATTATGAGGAGAGACTTAATAGGCTGGGTTTGTACTTGTTGGAGTTTAGAAGGCTGAGAGGGGATCTTACAGAGACGTATAAGATAACGAAGAGGATGGATAGAATAGAGGTTGAGGGGCTCTTCCCGCTTAACAAAGATAGCGAGACAGGGGGAGTGGGGAGTTCAGATCAGAGTTGAGGAGGAATTTCTTCACGCAAAGGGTGGTGAATCTTTGGAATTCTCGGCCCATCGAAGTGGTGGAGGCTTCCTCACTGAATATATTTAAGTCAAGGGTGGATAGGTTTTTGATTGACAAGGGAATTAAGGGTTACAGGAGAAAAAGCAGGAAAGTGGTACTGAACCACTACAGATCAGCCATGATCTTATTGAATGGAGGGGCAGACTCAAGAGGCTGGATGGCCGACTCCTGCTCCTATTTCTCATGTTCTTAAATCATTTCTTCCAATGTATTTATGGTCAGAGTAAACAGCAGTGACTATTAGATTCTTATAGAATCTACCATTCATTGTCCTGCAGAGTGCATTTTCAAGTGAATTTTCAAACAAGCAGGTTAATTTGGTATTAATTGTACAAGCTCAAAAAGACCCATGGGAAAAGGTTTTTAAGTAAATTATTTTTGCTGGAATAGTCTTCATTAATAGCTTTATTCAGCTCAAAGAAATCTGGCAGATTAGCAAGGCATAATCTACTGCTTTGAAATTAAAACGGTCCAAGTGCTTAGGGTTTCTCCTTATTTTAGAGGACTGTGAATAGCATCTGTAAAATCTGCACCAGCATTAACCACTGCAAACTTTGGAGTGACTGATCTAAAATGCCCAAATTTGTGTATCACTCAATATTTATGCATCGGGATAGCACTGTGTGAACTACTGTCCAAAAGTAGTACAGTTATTGAACTCTTTGATGAATTGCAGAAGCTGGAATTCATCACAAGATGTGGCTCAATGGAAAAGATAGAGGTTTATGAATAATCTATTGATAAGAGAATATGAGCCAATAACTAAAAATGTTGGAAAACCTCAGCAGGTCTAACAGCATCTGTGGGGAGAGAATAGATTCAACATCTTGAATCCAGATGATCCTTTGTCAGAGCTGCTGAGAATTTCCAGCATTTTCTGTTTTTTATTCAGATTCTAGCATCCACAGTATTTTGCTTTTATATAAGAGAATATGAGCAGTTGCTTCCTCCCACTGAAATATTTTTGATATGATAATTTCTTCTCTTCAAATCTTACAGTTACCCAGGGTGTGCCAAACTCAATGTTATTGTGCCTTTGTCAATTGCTTTTTAAATATAACACAAAAAGATTCCAGATATTTCTTACCTCCATTGGGACAGGATCTAAGCCAGCACAATTTTCATTACATTTATCATAGACTAGTCGCAACTTCCTGAAAAGCACAGACAACTGGCGAAGATGTTCTTGTAGCTTCCCCTGCCTATCCTGGTGTGTGGCAGTGTGATATGATACACCATTTGGCAACTGAAAAACAGATAGCATAATTATTTATTTTAGGATAAAAATTTCAATTCACCACATCATGATATAAATCCATTAACAAATCCTTCAGACCAACCAAAATACCATTCTTAATAAATTAAATAATGTTATCATTGAAGTCATAAGGTGCTAACAAAGTTATTTCTGGACCAAGATTTCTCTTAGGTTTGCCACTACAGCAGGGTTTAGGTTCAGTTTAAGCACAAGGCGCTTCAGTCACAAGGTTTGCCAAGTCATCATGGAAACAAAAACACTTTCCGACACAAGGAACAGGATGTTTTATTTAGCTGAGCTATAGGAAGCAGGAAAACTTATGATCCAAGTGTGGTCACAAAATTACATCTTTTTCAGACAAGTTAGGCATGCCAGATTTTATTTCAAAAGCAAAAACTGTCTGCATTCAACCAGGGAGGAAAAAGAATCATGGAGATCCAGACAGAGGATAGAGATGAACAGAAACAAAAATTGAGATTGAGACAAAGAAAAACGTAGAGATTAAAAAATATGATCCTTTTAAATAAATAATGCAATGAGTTCTCAGCAAAATCCTTCCCATCTCTAAAACCCTGGTAGGTACATGCCTCACCTGGGGGAGAGGGGCAAGCATTTTCACAGTACACACTTTGCTATGATACAAAATGTTTCCCCAACACATAACAGGTTAAAAAGTTACAGTAGTTGAAGATCAGAAACAAATATATCAATGACACTTTCCTTCATTGTTTTGATGAATTATCTCCCATAATAGATCCTCTCTCCAGTGGAAATGGTTTTTTTCTCACATCTCTTCTTTGGTATGAATTTTGCACCGTTGGACGTGCGCACTCAATAGGCATGAAATTGTTATGACGATGGAGTAAGAACACCATGGAACCATACACAGAAATATTGGACTTTACAAAGGACTGGAGTTTTATATTATAAAATGGACACAAACTCCGAAGATGGCTGAGAATGTACATTGAGAAGTCTCACAACACCACGTTAAAGTGCAATAGGGCTTTATTTGGTAGCACAAGCCACTAGCTTTCAGAATGCTGCTTCTTCATCAGATGAGTGGGATTTCAGTTCGCAAAAACGGCATATAAAGACAAACGTCAATTTATAAAATAATAGTTGGAATGTGAGTCTTTACAGATAATTAAGTCTTAAAAGGTACAGACAATGTGAGTGGAGAGAGAGGGTTAAGCACATGTTAAAGAGGTGTGAATTGTCTCCAGCCAGGACAGTTAGTGAGATTTTGCAAGTCCAGGCAACTCGTGGGGGTTACAGATAGTGTGACATGAACCCAAGATCCTGGTTGAGGCTGTCCTCATGTGTATGGAATTTGGCTATCAGACTCACAGACCCCCCCCTCCCCTACCACCACCACCAGAAAAATCTGACTCGCATCCTCCCCCCACCTCCAACCAATGATCTGGCCTCAATCCCACAATCCCCACCCCCCAACCAGGAAATGATCTGACCCGCCACTCTTCTACCCTCCACTATCTGAGTCAGAGAGCCGTTGGAAGCACTGAACGCGCCTCTTCAGCAGCTGGAGCGCCCAATTCAGACTTTTATTTAGCGGATCCATTATAGCGCAGTCCTGGATTGGCAGTTGTAAAGGAGGAAAACGCTGATAAAGTTGGGCGGGCAGTTCATTAATTCAATTTAAATGCATGCAAATGCATTTAAATTGCTCTGTGCAAAGCAGACTGCCGCCATTCCTGGGTTTTGGTGAAGTGGCAATCTGCGCAGACACTTATGGCCTCACACCTGACTTTATCATGTTTTCACGCCTGAAATGGCAAAATTGGGCCCATAGTGTCCCACTTCCTATACCCAATGCCCTGACTGATGAAGACAAGTGTGCTAAATGCCTTCTTCATCACTCTGTTTACTCATGATGCTGCTTTCAACGAACTATGTACTTGTATTCCAAGGTCCTTTTGTTCCTCAACACTCCCCAACGTTCCAACATTCACTGTTTAAGTCCTTCCCAGTTTGACTTTCCAAATTGCAATTGCAATTGCAATTCACAGTTACCTGTATTGAAATCCATTTGCCCAATCCTCAGCCCAATTCCCTAATTGATCAAGATCCTTCTGTAATTTTTGATAACCTTTGTCACTATCAATGATACCCAATAACTCCACCTAGAATATTATCTCCAGTTTTGGTCTCCTTACTTGAGGAAGGATGTGCATTGGATGCAGTTCGGAAGGGGTTCACCATGCACGTGTTTTATCATTTCTCCTTACATTTTAGTAGTTAATAAACTTACTGCATCTTTACTCAAGAAAGCTCAGTTAAATTGGCTCCTTTTTAAACATAACCGGTCTGGAAAAGGGTAAGGGAAAGGGAACCTTATTAGATTAAAACTTGTTACTACCAGCATAGGCTTGGTTGAATAAAGAGCTGAAGGCAGCCATCCCTCCTCATCCTAGGTTGTAACAATTTGGTGCTATCCTAGCTAGGTGGTGACAAATCGAGTGGTCTCACCCAGATAACAACTTTGGTGGAACTTCACCTGGGACTGATCGTAGCAAAATACACATCTGACCATGATCAACCACAGAAGACAGGAGTTGCCCTCAAGTCAACACTGACTTCATGCTATCAAGTTTCATGACATCAGGTCAAATATGGACAAAGAAAGATGATGAATCAGGGCTCCTCCATATTTAACATCAATTGGAGCATGTGTGAGGTGACAAGGGCACAGAACGTACACTGGGTGGGAGAATTAAAACGTCCATCACCAAGGGTGACTTGATAGTACCATTACAGACTGAGCTGGTTAACTCTAAAGGACATAAGTTGCATACTGGGTCTGTGACAGGTGGTAAGGAAACCAACGAAAGGGGAAAGATATTTGACCTCATCTGCACAAATCTGCATCTGTCATAGATGCAGCTGTCTCAGTCACTGTTGGATATCCATAGGGCACAGTCCTTGTGGAGATGAAGTCTCACCTTCACATAGAAGATACCCCCAACTGTGTTGTCTGTGAGCCATCAGCAGCAGCAGAATTGCACTCGACCACAATCTGTAACCTCGTGGCCTGACATATTTCCAAACTAACATTACCACCAAGCCAGGGGATCAACCCTGGTTCAATGATGAAGAAAGGAAGGAATGTCAGGAGCAGCACCAAGTTTACCTAAAAAAATGTGTCAACCTGGTGAAGATACAATACAGAACTACTTGCATGTCTAACAGCATATCAGCAAGTGGTAGATAGAACTAAGCTGTGCAATCATGCCACCTCCAACTGTGAATGGTGATTGATAATTGAATTCACTGGAGAAGACAGCTCTACAAATGAGTCAATGAAAATTGGGGTCAAAACCCTCTGCTGGTTGGACTTATAGCTAGAAGAAAGAAAGACAGTTGTGGCTGTTGCTGCTCAATCGTCTCAATTCTAGAATAGCAGTGCAGTAGGGTAGATTCCCAGGCCCATCCACCTTCAGCTGCTTCATCAATGGCTTTCCTTCAATCACAAGAATGAAGTGGAGATGTTCACTGATGAATGCACAATGTTCAGCACCTTTGGAGACTCCTCAGATACTGAATCAGTCCATTTCTGAATGCAGCAAATCTAGAAAATATCCAGGCTGGGGATGGGCAACAAATGAAATAAAAGCCAGTGAATACCACATCCCTTCAATGAATATAAAAACATCTTTGCTGGTTTTATTTCCTTCTCACTTCTTCAGTTCCTCTTTGTATCTAAAATATTCTACTTGGTTGCCTATTGTATTAGGATCCTGACTTTAATCACAAGCCCCCCTTTTCTATTTTAATTTCAATTTCTTCAGGCATTCAAGGGTTTCCAATTTTGGATGCCTTTTGCCCTCACCCTCATATCCAGTCTGTACCCAAATTAGCATCTCATTGAAGGCCTTCCATTGCTCAACTACAGTTTTAAATTTTGTTTCCATTGCAGTTGAGACAGAGACCTTTGCAACACTATGAAATGAACCTGCTTCCAGATTATATCTTTGATTATACCATGACATTTTCGGTTCCCCAACAGGAAGACAACAGTCTTGCCTGGTGATTATAGAGTGGTGTTCATTCATTCACTGTCATGGCATCTACATGGCATTTGGCCTCTGATTTTTGGGTAAGCATTCTCCAAGGCAGCCTTCACAACACATAACAGCGCAGAGTCACTGAGCAGAAACTGATAGCCAAGTTCCGCACCTGCGACACGGCCTCAACCAGGATCTTGGGTTCATGTCATGCTATCACTAACCCCACAACTTGCGTGGACTTGCAAAATCTCATTAACTTTTCTGTCTGGAAACAATACATATCCTTTTAACCTGTGCTTAATGCTCTCTCCACTTACATTATCTGTACCTTTAAGACTTGATTAGCTGTAAAGACTCACATTCCAATCATTATTCATGTAAATTGAGTTAGTGTCTTTATGCCCCGTTTGTAATCAGAACTCCCACCCATCTGACAAAGGAACACCAGTTCCGAAAGCTAGTGGCGTTTGCAACAAATAAATCTGTTGGACTTTAACACAGTGTTTTGAGACTTTTTACTGAGCCTCAGTGTTCCCAGGGATCCATTTTCTTTTTCAGGGTGTCTACCTTCTTTCTTCAATGGTGGGTCAGTGATGTGGGTCAACACGACACCCAGATATGATGACAGAACCAGCACCATCATGTCTGCCCCACCATGGAATATAGCGTTAAGCTTCTGGTTACACATGGAAGACATGGCATTGTTTCCTGCTAGCCTTCAGTGGGAAGCATACCTTGTTCCTGTCCCCGCAACAGGACTTGTCCCCCGTGGGAGAATGCTGCCTTAAGTTTTCAGTTCTGATTGACATCATTAACTCTGTAGCATTGTTCCATGCCAATGTTTTCTTGGCAATAATCTATCTAAGTAACTATTCAGTGACTGCATACAGCTCTATTATTGTAAGGCTTACTGTGTTTGCCAATATTTGTCTAAATGAGATTGGAACATGGTGCTCAAGGCCAATGAAACTTATCATGCCATTTTTTCTGGGTTGGTATTCTATGCGATCACACGTAGATGACATTCTAACTCAAACAGACCTAGCCTGTATTGTTGAAACAAGTCAGACTACAACATCCGAACACAGCCCAGTGCTCAATGTAATGAGGGCGAAATTTCTATTTTTCAAACTCTGCACCCTATGGATGCTTATTTGTTTGTACTTGCTCCATTTGCTCTCTCAATGGTTTAAAAACATATACTATCCCAATGGTGTAACACTGCATTATTGGTCAATGGTGTAAAGAAAATAATTAATCTCGACTAGCTGACCTTTCCCTGGTTCCTTCCCTAATGTGCAAATCAGCCAGAACGCCCATTTCTGTTACTTGTATCCCCTGTAAAAAAGCGTATCCGAGTCAGGAGTAACTATAGTTATGATCTCTCCTATAGCCGACCAATCAAGATCATCGGTCAGGCTAACTCAGATGCCACTTGATTGATGTACCAATAGTGCTGCATTTCTGTCTTCCTGCCTATCAGTTACTGACATTTCAGGCATCATTGTGAAAAACACAAAAGAAAGCAAGCAAAACACAAGTTTAACAAACAGACAGAAATTGACAGAAAGATAGCTTCAAAAACATTAAAAACATTTTGGAATAGAGTCAACAATGGATCAAATCAAATGTTAACATGCTCATGGTAACACAAGTATGTGGAGTCTGTTTAATAAAGTTGCTATGAAGTCAAGTCTGACGTTAGCTACCTTTTGTGACAGCAAAAGCCACTGCCATCAGTTAATCCTCTAGCCTTCGAGATTCGAGGTGCTGAAGCAGCAAATGCAGCAAGTCTTGGAAAATGGATTTTCCAGGCAGAGAGAGAGAGAGAATTTTTTTCAGGGAAGCTGTGAACTCACCAACAGTTCCCCATATCTTTATGACCAGCCATGTACAGAGGTAGAGACAAATAGATTTCAACCACTTTTCAGTGGCCATAATTTCAAGGACCGGTCGAAATGACTACTTCATTAGACATTTAAATTACTTTTTCTTCACCTATAATTTCCTTCCTGTTTGTATCCTGCAGAATACTGACTTTCCCCTCTGTAATATTATGGTTATGGTAGTTAATAGCAAGGATGATCAGTAAAATCCTATATTTTTAGCAGTCAAAAAGCCCCTTTAATCTGTTATAACATATTCTTACACTGCTTTCCAGTTTCTCTGATCACTTTTGTATTAAAAAATGTTTCCCTTCATTTAATCCCACTTTAATTGGCCTATTAATTCATTTTGAAGACAACATATTGAATTTACATTTCTTATCTGGAGCACAAGCTGATTTAGTTGATATTATTCATCAATATGTGTATTATCAGGAGTTTTGTGTGTACAGTGTATATGGTACATAGCGATGTGATTAGTCAGTCAATTTTCTCAGACTTCACTATTCCAATCTCTGTGATTGCTGAGGCAATGAAAGCTGGGTGAGAAGTCAATCAAGAGATGTAACAGACAACAAACCAATTATGCATTTCCAGACATCTGCCAGAGTTAAGTTCTTCCTGTTCACAAGTACATTCCACAGCTTGAACAGCCTTAATTTACCTCTGATTTAAAGGTGGGGAATTTACTCATAATTTTGCACTATAAACAAATAATGTAAATTATATAACAGCAAATTAAGTAACAGGTGAACAAAATTCCAACTTTCTTTGCAGTCAAGAGCTACAATAAATTAACAGGTTGCTCATACAAGAAAAAGTCAGTTGCATATAGAATCTGGTTATAACAGTGAATTTAACTGGTGGTTACTTTATTTCCCTCTACATTACAGAATTCTAACTTAGTATAACAAACGCCAAATTGGACAATAAAATACACAAACTAAAAATGTGAAAATATCTCACGGAGAACAGGTAAAGAGAAAAGATTGTGTTAGACTGGAAAGTATCTGATTTCAATGAGGTGAAAGAGAATTTATTCTTTGCAAATTGGTTGGAAAGCCCTCGAACTTGCAATCGAATTGTATTGATGCAAAATCGATTGTGTGTGGGTTTTCTGAGTTGTCTGAAGGACCCAACTGGAGGGCACATTCCCTAACAGTGAATTTTAAGTTACTGAGCAGCAAACAAAACAAAAACAGATCATTTACTGCTGCACAAGAGCCGTTTTATGGATGCCAAAAAAAGTTGTTTTCAATTGCAAGAAAATTAATGTTTTTAAAGCTATTGAGATGACTTGATCAATGTCTATGAATGAAAAGATTTATAGGCAGTTTTGAGATTGTGTATTTTCAAAGGAATCCAGTGTTCAATCAAGGGAAGTCATACGAAGTTTTGTAAAAACTGGGTAAAAACATTCATAGTTTTTAATAAACAGAAAAGAATTCAGCCACTAAAAACTAATAATACATTTATACACAGAGTTAGCAATTATTTTACAGCACATAAATATAACTATTTTGCTTTTGTCATGTTCTACTTGTAGGAACAGCAAAACCACACTCCATTATAGGCAGGCAAATACAGCAGCTCCCAGGGCAAAGGAACCAGATGAATGATTATGCAGACATTTTTGATATGAAAAGTTTGACATTTCAGAACTATTTCTTCAATATATACCTTGCTGCAGTTATCCAAGGCCTAGGTGAGGTCCTAGAATAGTGTGTGCAATTTTGGTCTCCTTATCTGAGGAATAATGTTCTTTCTACAGAGGGAGTACAGCAAAGGTTTCCAGGCTGATTCCTGGGATGGCAGAGCTGATGTACAAGGAGAGATTGGGTCAATTAGGATTATATTCACTGGATTTTGGGTGGCAACGGCGGTTGGTGGGGGGGGGGGTGCTACGAAATAAACCTATAGGACTTTAATCTGGTGTTGTGAGACTTCTTACTGTGTTTAGCCCAGTCGAACACCTGCATCTCCACCTCAAGGGAGTCCAGAACTAGGGGTCACTATCTGAGGAGAAGGGGTAGACCATTTAGGATCGAAATGAGGAGGAATTTTTTCACCCAGAGAATAATAAGCCGATGGAATTCTCTACTACAGAAAGCAGTCGTATGTTTTCAGGAAGTTAGATGTAGCTCTTGGGGCTAAACAGATCAAAGGATATGGGGGGGAAAGCAAAAGCAGGGTTCTAGAGTTGGATCATCAGCCATGACCATACCAGGATGTCAAAGCAGGATTGAAGCGACAAATGGCCTGCTCCTATTTTCTATGTTTCTACATGAAAAGGTTCAAGAGCCAAAACAAAAGAGTGGCAGGCCAATTACTGTGCCAGGTCGAGGGACTGTTTATACTCCTGCGGCCAAGACCCTGGATTAGTAATTGCAAAGTCCACAGAAGGTGGTGCAGGAGGGTGTCATTCGATAGACAAGTTTTTGTGCCAACGTCATCTGCTTTATTGACAGTTGTTCTTAATTTTATTCAAGAGGAACCAATACAGATTTCAGCCCACAATAATTATCAAAATTGCAATTTGAAGAACACAGGAGAAATATCCACAATTCACCCTAACCAGCAATAAATGAAGTCATCCCTGCAAAACATGGCACGAAATGTTGTGAAGTAAATACAGGCAAAATTAAAGAAATTGCAGATTATATCTTGGAGTTCAACACACCCTAGTGGCAAAATCTAAAACATCAGAAAACATTTCATAGATAACATCAGAAAACATTGTTCAGTTAGACAGTAGGACCCCATCATTTTCTTTTAACAATTTGCCTTTTATTTGTATATTAATACAGTGTTTAATTATAATATTCAAGTTGTGGGTATTAACAGAGAGGTTCACCCAGTGCTCATGCATATAGGATGTGATTGTAGGGTTGAAGATCATGGAATCCCGACAGAGCAGAAGGAAGTTATTTGCTCATCAAGCTTGCACAAACAACAATCTCACCCAGGCCCTGTCCCTAAAACCCCATGTATTTATCCTGCTAATCCCCTGACATAAAGGGGTAATTTACCATGGCCAATCAACCTAACCAGCACAACTTTGGAGCGTTGGAGGAAATCTACGCAGACATGGAGAGAATGTGCAAACTCCACACAGACAATGACCTACGGCTAGAATTGAAATCAGGTCCCTGGCACTGTGAGCAGCAGTGAAACAGATATGAAATGTGTACCTTTGTAAATAAGAAGTTCTGAGTGCATAAAATCTAAGCTCCAGTTCTATCCTTCACTGCCTGACTTTTGGAGTTCTAACCTCGTGTTTCAATGTCTGCGTTTATATAAAGAATTTATGTAAAAATCTATCCAAGTATAAAATAGTCATGTGGGCAAGAAAGAAAATCTTATGAATTCATGCATAATTAAAATTAATGGACATAAAATACCGTGGAGCTCATTGCACAATATCCCAAATAACATTATTGTGCAAATTGTACGAAGAACATAAATAGAAGCAGCAATAGGCATTGTTAAAGGAGTATAGAATTACTTGGGACTAAATGACTAATAGATTAAGATAATTTAGAGTGAATATAGTACAGAAAAGGACAAAGTATCTGAAATTACAAAGGTACTGTTTTGCATAAGAATACATAGAAGCACTGTTAGAGAATTTAAACATGTATTTTTCAATATTCTGTACACATTGGCCAACTACACGCTTCCCCAAGGCATGATGGAATATAGCTGAGTAAAAAGAACCATATTCCTTGAAAACAATACAACCACTAAGTGAAAGAGAAAAAGAGTCTTATTAGCGCAGGTCTCAGATAGTTTGGGCAATCCCAGACGGCCAAATGAATAAAGTAATACAATTTTTCCGTTAAAGAATTGCTCAATACACATGAGAAAGGAACTTCTGAACGTGTTTGGGGGTTTCTAGGAGACAGTTGGAAAAATGTTCCAGATTTACGTATTGAGATTGCTAGGACACAATGGGCAAGAACTTCCAGACTGTACAGACCTATACATTTTCATGCTGCCAGAGGGTGAAATATTGTTGGTCAAGATAAATAATTCATACTAACATGATTGGCTCATCTGGTTAGAATGACCAGAATAGGTATGCAGATGATTTCTAAAAAATGTATAAAAATAATACTGATAATGTAAATTAGAATAGAACATAGAACATTACAGCACAGAACAGGCCCTTCGGCCTTCGATGTTGTGCCGACCAAAATAAAAAGCAATGCCCCTCCAAACTAAACCATTCCCTTCTCTTCCATATACTTATCAATTAACCTCTTAAACGCCACCAAACTTGGCGCATCTACAACAGCTGCAGGCAGGGCATTCCACTCCCTAATCACTCTTTGAGTAAAGAACCTACCTCTGATATCCGTCCTATAACTCATACCCCTTAATTTAAAGCTGTGTCCCCTCGTGCTAGCTTTCTCCATCCTAGGAAAAAGGCTATCACTGTCCACCCTATCTAAACCTCTAATCATCTTATATGCTTCAATAAGATCCCCTCTTAGCCGCCTCCTTTCTAACGAAAACAACCTCAAATCCTTCAACCTCTCTTCATAGGACCTGCCCTCCATACCAGGCAACATCCTGGTAAACCTCCTCTGTACCCTCTCCAATGCCTCCACATCTTTCTTATAATGTGGGGACCAGAACTGCACACAATACTCCAAGTGCGGCCGCACTAGAGTTTTGTACAGTTGCAACATGACGTTGCGGCTCCGAAATTCAATCCCCCTACCAATAAAAGCTAAGACTCCATATGCCTTCTTAACAACTTTATCCACTTGACTGCCTACTTTCAGGGATCTATTGACACATACACCAAGATCCTTCTGTTCCTCAACACTATTAAGAGCCCTACCATTAGCCCTATACTCTACACATTTATTGTTCCTGCCAAAGTGCATTACCTCACACTTTTCCACATTAAACTCCATTTGCCACCTCTCGGCCCAGCTCTGCAACTTGTCCAAGTCTCTCTGCAAACTATAACACCCCTCTTCACTATCTACCACTCCACCGACTTTAGTGTCATCTGCAAATTTACTAATCCATCCCTCAATACCCTCATCCAGATCATTTATAAAAATTACAAACAGCAGGGGCCCCAAAACAGACCCCTGAGGCACACCACTCGTCACCGAACTCCACGATGAATATCTCCCATCAACCACCACCCTCTGTCTTCTATCTGCCAGCCAATTCCTAATCCAATTAGCTAAATCACCCTCTATTCCACACATCTGCATTTTCTGTAGAAGTCTTCCATGGGCCACCTTATCAAACGCCTTACTAAAGTCCATATATACTACATCAACCGCCTTACCCCCATCCACCTCTTTGGTCACTTTCTCAAAAAACTCAATGAGGTTAGTAAGGCATGACCTACCCTTCACGAAACCATGCTGACTATCCCCAATCAATTCATTTCTCTCTAAATAACTATAAATCCTATCCCTAATAATTCTCTCCAATACCTTGCCCACAACAGAAGTAAGACTCACTGGCCTATAATTCCCTGGAAGGTCTCTCTTCCCCTTCTTAAACAATGGGACCACATTCGCTATCCTCCAGTCCTCCGGAACCACACCCGTAACCAACGAGGACCTGAAGATCAGAGCCAGAGGCTCTGCAATCTCCTCTCTTGCCTCCCAGAGAATCCAGAGAATAATTTAAGGCTGTCCTAAATCGTTCTCCCAGACATGTGGAACAGGCTTGGTCAACAACAAAATACATCTTCAACCAGAATTACTGTCTCCGTGAGTTCTTTGTATTTGCTAAGCTGCAATTAATCGTGTAAAAGCCAGCGTGATCTATGAAAAGCTTCTTCCGCTATTAAATAAGATCATAGCTGATCTGATCTTAGCCTCAACTCTACTTTGCTGTCTGCTCCCCATAACTTCTGACTCCACTATTGTTCTAGAATGTCTACTATTCAGCCTTAAACATATTCAACAGTCAGTCCTCACAGTTCCCTGCAGTAAAATTCTAAAGGTTCCACAACTCCATCTTAAAATGGATTAGTCCTTATTCCGAAATTATATCCCTTGTTTGAGATCCTCTCATGAAGGGAAGCAGCCTCTCAGCATCTATTCTATCAAGACCCCTCAGAACCACATGTTCTATAGATCACTTCTCATTCTTCTAAACATCAGTGAGTATACACTGTATTTGTTTAATGCTTCTTCGTAAGACAAATCCTTCATCCCAGGAATCAACCTAGAGTGCCTTCTCTGAACTATCTCCATTGCAAAATACCCTCCTTAAATAATGAGACCAAATGACATATAGTACTTGAAGTGTGGTTCCCACCAATATCTTATACAATAACAAGACCTTCCTTCTTTTATACTCCAAACCATGTGTTAAAGCTTAACATTCAATTAATTACTTTCAGTATTTGCATGCTAATCTTTTGTATTTCATGTACGAGGACACCAAGACTGCACTATATTGCAGCATTCTGTCATTTATTTCCAAATAATATTCAGCATTTCTATTCTTCCTAATAAACTGAATGCATTACATTATATTGCATCTGCCTAAATTTTGCCCACTTAATTAGTCTATCTCATTCTCTTTGTAAATTCTGTCCTCCTCACAACTTGCTTTCCTATCTATCATTCTATCATCTGCAAACTTGACTACAAGATTCATTTCCTTCATCCAAGTCAGTATAGATTGCATATAGTTGAGACTCCATTAGTGATCCCTGCAACACTCCACGAGTTAGTATGGCAACCTGAAAGTGATTCATTATCCTAACTCTGTTCATTAATCAATCTTCTATCTATACTAATATATTACCCCTAAAACTATGAGATCTTATCTAGCATAAAAAGTATTTATGTGGCACTTTATCAAGTGGCTTTTGGAAATCTAGGTGCACTGCACAGCCACCTGTTCTCCTTTACCTACCCTGCATATTACATCCTTAAAGAAATCTAATAAATTTGTCAAACATGAGTTCCCTTTCACAGCAATGGGATTATGAAGGTGATTCATAATTATTTACAGCATTTTTCCAATGAAAGATGTTAGATTAACTAGTCTACTGTGTTCAATCATTACATCTGCAGTTTCCCAAACTCTAGAGAATTGGTTACAACCAATGCACCCACCATCTTTGCAGCCACTTATTTTAATAGCCTAGGATGCAGGAGATCAGGTTGAGGGGACTTGCCAGCTTTTAGTCCCAATAGGTTGCTGATCACTTTTTCTTTAGCGAAAATGATTGTTTTAAGTTCCTTTCTTCCCTTTGCCTCCTGATTTTCCACTGTTATTTGGATGTTTTTAGCGTCATCAACGAAGAACATAACATTTGTTCAAAGTTTCTGGGGGCGACTTTACCAGTACGAGTTTTTTGGTGAGATAAGCCTCACCCGAAAAGGGCGTGAGGCTGATTGTAATATTTAAATTCTATTTTAAATAAAATATAAAATTAGGAACCCAGAACTCAATCATCAGGCTCACTTGCCTTTGTGGCCTCACTGACTTAAGGTCCTCAGTGGTGAGGATTACATACATTCTCTGCTAACAACGATCTGTTGTAATGACTGGAGGCAAATGGGGGGCCCTTGGGCAGTGTCAGCATGGCATACTGGCAGTGCCCATTGGGAATGGCCTGAAGAGGGTGGGGCCTAAGGCTGTACACTCTGAAACTGAGAGCAGCGGGACTGAACATCAGCCATGGAGTCCAGCAGTAGCACACAGCAGAGCAATCTGTGCAAGCACAATGGCGACTTCTGCTGCAATCTGCCTATTTTTGGTGAGCCTAGGCCCTGTTCCCATCCTGCTGCCAGGAAATAGATCTTGCTTTTGTTTTCCTCAAAATGAGATAAGATTTAATTTTTGACTCGCCCAAAGAAAAGGGCAATTTTCTCCCATTTTTACACTTGTTCAGCTCTTAGAATTCTTTTGGTGAGACGGTTTCCTCTAGCTCTTCCTCATTTTTCATCATCAACTTGGCAGGGGAGTATGGGGTAAAGGGAGAAAAGTGACCACAAGAGGAGAAGACAGGCGTGTGCCTCCGACCATCATATCAGTAAAGAGGAGACTGCCTGTCTTCAAATCCTTATGCCTTCAAACTCACTGGTGGATGAGTGTAAGATGCAGCCTCCAGTTGCCCCTTTCATCAATCACACCTGTGCCTGCTGACCTACATTGAGCCATTGCTTCACCAGGAATCAATTTTAAAATTCCCATCCTTGTTTTCAGATCCCAACCAGAGCCTGACTCCTCCTATCTCTAATCTCCAACAGCCTCACGACCGTCTAAGACTGCAACTGTTAAAGATGTGATTCAACCTCCCCAAGGCCAAGTAAGGATGGGCAATAAAACACTGGTCTTACTAGCGACACTCACATCCCATTAAAGAATAAAGACAAAGTCACTGTATTCCTCCAGTCTGCCCTTGAGCATCCCAGATTTTGATTAATCCATTGATGACTGTGTGCTTAGTTGCCGGACCCTCAGCTCTAGAATTCCTTCCTAAACCTCCCATTTTCTCTACTCCACTCTTATCCTTTAGGATGCTCTTGGATCAAGCTTTTGGTCATCTGTCCTAATAGCTCCTAGTGTTACGTTTTGTTTCATAATGATCCCGAGAAACACCCTGTGCTGTATTAATATGTTAAAAAGTGCATAAATGCATTTGTTAGGCAATTTTAAACAGTTATATAATCACTGTGTTTACAACTTTTGAAGAATAATTTCACATCAGTATAATGTCGATTGACTATCAAAATATTACAGAACATATAATGTCATATCATTTACTCACATCAAAACCTCTTATTGGGTATTATTTAGAATGTGTATGAAAGATGATCTTATTACAGAATTTCTGTTTCGTAAGTTATGAAAGCTTTAAAACAAAACCTATGAATAATTCTCATTCGAAGCAAAGGGTATTGCGGTTTCTAGTCTTGGTTCATTCACAGGACCTACCGCAATGACATAATACTGGTAAAAGACAATCACTAACCTGCATGTTCCTCAGGAGCTGGAAGATCTCCATCGTTCTTGAAACAATGTCTTGCACCGTCTCTTGGCCAATTCGACAGAGAGAAGCTGTATTAACTTCACGTCCAGCCTGGGCCTGAGGTCCAGAAAATGCGCCAGGCATTCCAGCACCAGGCACTGGGGGCGTTGCCATGACTCCCTTTCTTCTTACACGTCAATGATATGAAATTCTAGTAGAAAAGGCTTTGCACAGAGAAGACAGAAATATTTCAAGCCATCTTAGTAAAGAAATAAAGAATGCCATATGCATGCATTATATAAAATGTCTGCACTAATTTATTTAGTGATTGATAAAGCATATAAACTTTTTGATGTAATTCCACTAGTCAGAATCAAATTTGTGACACACTCAGGAGGTTCAGCTGATGTCATTAAGAACAGAAAAACATTTGTTTGTAATGATACCAGAATCCCATATGTGCTGTTGAATCACAAAATCATCCCATGAGGCTTATTATCCATAGACACAAATGCAATTTCATTCTCATTTGTTAACCACACATGGAAGCCTTCCAGCTGCTGCCTGTGCAATCAAGGTCTACTTTTTCTGAGTCAACGAACTGCAAGTTTGTGTTATTTGGTGACATAAATGTCTGCACGTATTGCAATTTATAATGCCAAGGACTTAACCATTTCAGATGATAGAAGAAACAGGATTTTACTGAGAAATGAAGAATCTTAAAGCAATACAGGTCGAATATCCTTTATCCGTCATTTCAAAAAGTAAACACATTCAAAAACTGCATTTGTTTTGAAATTCATCGATCTTTAATGTGGCAAGTCTGTGACTTGCAACTGCACTGCAGCCATTAACGTGGGAAGTTGAGTTATTTGACTGTACTGTTTACCTTGCAGACCCCCTCCTACAAGCACAATAGCAAATGGTGCCACAAGTGGAAGATTATTCTCGGTACCCTATATTTATTATTCAATGGCACATCTTACTTTTCTAGCCATTTTATTAAACTATATAGCCACCTAACCTTCGGCCACTGCAATGCAAGTAGGCTTAGGCTCGTATGCAATATGCAAAAACTGAATTCCGTAACTTTATCGGCTCCAAGGGTGTCAGATAAATGATACTCAACTGCAGCATGCTATAGTTTAATAAAAACATTTTAACAGCAAGCTAGAAAAAAAAAATCCTAGTGGTATGTTTTCTTATTTTCAAGATGGTGCGAGACACAGGCCCAAAGAGTGAACTGTAACTAACGAAATCCATCTGCCATACCGTTAGCTGACTAAAATATAGTTCATATATTTAAAATGATCAATTCAGGTAGCATCTATGCCTGCATTTTGAGAGAGCATTCTACACTTTTACCACCCTTTTTGTGAATAAGTGTTTCCTATGAGTGGCATAGTGATTAGCACTGCTTCATCACACTGCCAGGGATCTGGGTTTGATTCCCTGCTTGGCTCGCTGTCTGTATTGAATCTGCATGTTCTCTCCACGTCAGTGTGATATCCTCCCAAGTCTGAAAGTCGCGCTAGTGAGGTGCATTGACCCGAACAAGCGCCTGAGTATGGCAACCAGGGCAATTTCACAGTAACTTCACTGCAGTGTTAACGTAAGTCTTATTTGCGACACTAATAAATAAGCTTTATCTTCTGTCCTGCCACGTTACAAGCACATGAATTAAAATCAAGAGTAGTCCATTTAGTCCCATGAGCATGGTCTGTCATTTGATAAAATGATAGCTGATTTGATTGTAGTCTCAAATCTACTTTCCAACCTATCCCCATAACCTATATAACCTTTGACTCCCTTGTCAATCAAGAATCTAGCTAACTCAGCCGTATAAATATTGAAAGAATCTACCTCCACTGCTCTGTGGGAAGGGAATTCCACAGACTAACATCTCCACCTTTTTGTTTTAAACTGTGCCCTCTAATTCTAGTCTCTCCCACATAAGGGAGCATTGTCTAAGCATCAATCGTGTCAAGTCCCCTCAGGAACGTTATATCTCATTTTTCTAAACTCCAATGAGAATAGGTCCAACCCTTCTGCATAAAACAACCCTTCAGCCCAGGATTCAGTGGAGTGGATGCAAAACCTTCAAGTAAGGAGACCAAAACAGTACACAGTACTCCAGATTCCCTGCACAACTATCACAAAACTTCTGTACTTTCATTTTTCATTCCTCTTGCAATAAATATTAACATTCCATTTCCTTTCCAATCACAAGCTTTTTGTGATTCATGTATTAGGGCATCCATTCCCTGTTCCACATAGTACTGTAATCCTCCCCTTCAATTAAATGATATACTTTTCTAGCCAGAGTGGACAACATTATATGCCAGCTGCCATTTATTTGCTAAGCTACTTAACCTAACTATATCCCTTTGTAACAATTTACTCTATTTTCATCATTAGCAAACTTAGTAACTATACACCCAGTCCCTTCATTGTAAATAATTGAAGCCTCAGTACTGATCCTTGTGCAGTCCATAGCAACAGTTCGCCAATCTGAAAATGACCAATTATCCCTATTATCTCCTTCCTTTTAACTATCCAATCCTTTATCCATGCTAATTTGTTACTCCCTGCTCGATGAGCTCTTATTTTGTGCAGCAAACTTTGTTGTGGCACCTTATTGAATGTCTTTTGAAAATCCAAAAAAAGCCACATCTACAAGTCCCAATATATCCATGTTAATTTAATCAAACACGATTTGCCTTTTAGTAAACAATGATAATACTGCCTGATTATATTAATATTTTCTAAATGCCATGCTATAACCTCCTTAATATTAGATTCAAGCATTTTCTCTCTAACATATATTAGACTAACTGGCTAGTAGCTTCCTGACTCCACACTTTCACAAATAGAGGACTTTTTTGTTATTTACCAATCTGATTGGTCCTCTCCAGAATTTAGGAAATTCAGTAAAATTAAAATGGTTTATCTATGAGTCACAAGTGAGGGTTACATTAATACTGCAACTAAGTTACTGTGAAATTTCCCTAGTTGCCACAGTCTGGTACCTGCTCGGGTATATTGAGGTAGAATCTAACATGGGCAATGCACCTAACGAGCATATCTTTCAGACCATGAGAGGAAATCCATGCAGACAGAGGGAGAACTTGCAGACTTTGCACATACAGTGACCCAACCAGTAATTGAACCTGAGTCCCTGGCACTATGAGGCAGCAGTGCTAACCACTGTCACTTTATTACCAGAAATCATTTCCTATCTCAGCAGAAACTAATTTTAAGATTCTAAGATAAAAGTCTATCAAGTCTTAGAAACTTGTCAACCTTCAGTTCTAAGTTTTCTCAGTATCCCTCATCGAATGATTGTAATTATATTAATTTCCTCTCTCCCTTTCATCTCTTGATTTGCATCTTTTACAATGAATGGAGACACACACAATATTTAGTCAACACTCTGTTCTTTCCTTATTTCCCATTCTTACTCTCTAGAGGACCAACACTTGCTATAGTTATTCTTTTCATTATTAAATACTTATTGAAATTCATTATCTGTTTTTACATTTCTGGCTGCCTTCCCCTGATTTCTCCCTCCTTTTTTGCTACATCATTGTTTGTTTTAAATTGTGTCCAACCTATTGACCTACCAGTAATCTTTGCAGAATTACCCGCTTTTTCTTTTAATTTGATACCATCCTTACCTTCTATACGTAAATTAGCTAAGGATGGCACACTCTACTCCCTGGAATGTATCATTGCAGATATTTAAGGACATGAAATATGTCCTTAAATATCTGGCACTATATTTCTACTTGCCCTACCATTTAACTTAATTTCCTAGTTCACTTAAGCCAGTTCTATCTTCCCACCACTGTAATTGCCTTTAATCAAGTTTAAAATGCTAGTTTTAGATCCACACTTCCTTTCTTGAAACTAATTGCAAATTTCAACCATGCTATGATCACTACTACCTAGAGGATCCTTCACTACAAGATTGTTAATTTATCCTGTCTCAGTGCACATTGAGATCCAGAACAGCCTGCTCTCTGGTTAATCCTACGACATGCTGTTCTAAGAAATTGAGCTGAAAACACTTCATGAACTCAGCTTCCATGGTACATTCATCAATCAGATTTCTGCAATCAATACAAGACATTTTAAGACGTCAATTTCCCTAGGCTCTGCCACCATCAGAAAAAATCTTCATCATGATCCTAAAAGTATCAAATGATTATACATTCTTCTTTCTCCTATGAAATGCAAGCCTAGTTTGTACAATTCTTATCTCATAATTTAACTATTGGGAGCCCTGGTAACATTCTGGTAATGTACTCCTTCCAAGGCTAATTAAATCTTTCTGATCTGTAGTGCCCAGAATTGTACTCAGTATTTCAGTTGTGGTCTAACTGGGCCTTGTGCGGTTGCAGCAAAACTTCCTTCCCAGGAATCTTTCTTTGCACCTACTATAACTTAATGATCTCAGTACATGAAAACTTTTCTTGATTGCCATTGTTTCCAGCATTTAAATAATACTCAAGTCTACCCTTTTAGGATCCAAAATAGATAATTACATGCATTGAAATTCATCTGGCACAGTTTTGCCCACTAATCAACATCTTATTGCAATTTTATGCTCTCATTTTATCAATCTGAGCCACAATTTCCACCCAGCAGTGTGTAGAGACGTCCTTGTGGAATTACAACAGTAAGCACACTGACCTGCTCGAGAAAACTTTGTTCAAACATCCATTAGCTAGAGCTGCTTGGGACCTGCAATGAAAGAGGCCTCTGTGTAGTGCAACTTCAGTGAACGCAGGGAGACCATGCCCCCTTTTTTACTGCACTGCTGGCTGTAAAGCAGGCATGTTTAAAAGGGCCAGTGAAACTGACAGGCCAAGAAGAAGCTAAGTGCATAGAATTTGAGGTCAGGTGTGCTCCAGGGCAAGTTGGGTGATAAGGCACGCTCATGCAAGTGTATCAGGGTCAGGTTCACTTGCACGGGTGTCGGGCTGGGGTCAGGTCCACTGGCACAGGTGTCCGATACAGTCTGCTCAAGCCAGGTCCACAGGCTGGCAGCTAAGGGATAAGGGGACGGTACTCCCATGCAGCTAGGCTGTGGGTCAGGATGGAGAGGATTGGGTATTTCATTTGATTGGTTAGTTGATTGTGGGGCTGTCCCGTATGCACCTTGATCTGGAAGTTTAAAGTAGCAACTTTGAAATTTATAGGTGTTTTACTTCCTCTAACTCTTCCAGAGTAACTGGGAGAACCACCCAAAGTTAGCAATTTCAATTGCTTTTTCAGATGGTTCCGAACACAGTGTAATCATCCAAGGGAAGTTCATGCTACTGGACAATTCCTGCATGTATCTTTACCTGGGAAATTCCAAGAGGGATTCCCCAGTGCATCTTTGGAGTTCCCCCTTAAATCCGATGCTGGTGAGCCTTAAAGGTATAGACCTTTACGTTATTATGAGCAAAACTGAATATAAAGGCATTGCACATATACACACAAATATATTACATACAGAATCATAGAACCCCTACTATATAGGAGGAGGCCATTTGGCCCAGCTGCACCAACAACAATTCCATCCCAGGCCTTATCCCTGTAATCCTGCATATTTACCATACTAGTTCCCCGACACTAAGGGGCAATTTAGCATGGTCAATCAACCTAACCCGCACATCAGATTGCGTACATCTACCTGCTTAGACTATATTCAAATCCATTTTACTCCCAACTATTACCCATAGAATCACAGAAACTTAGAGCAGAGAAAAAAGCCATTCAGTTCATCATGCTCAAGAGCAGCTGTGCTTATCGAATACACTCACTTCTTGCATTTAACTCTAAATTCCTCGTCCTTTTCACATACTAGCCCAACTTCCTTTTAAAATTATCTATGGAATCACTCACACCCCCTTTCCAGATTTAGCATTCCAGATTCCAACAACTATTATAATCCATTGTAATTCATACTGTACATACATGTTGTGGCTTTGCCTTTTAAGAATACAGATTTTCCTGTCAAATGTTTTATATCAATTCTGTAAAGCAAAATTCTGATCAGGTGCATTATACATTTATATTTGATTCACCTTTTCAGAATAGAATTACAGTGAGTTATATATTGTAAGTTGCATGAACTGAGTGTTTTCAATCACATAATTAAATCAAATACAGTATCAGCGTAATCTAGAACCTTGACAATATTAGTGAGATTAAGATTTATGACAATTGAAAGAGCACAGAGCAGCAGGGGAAACCATATACCAGGCAGTACAAACACAAACTATAAATTTTCCACCAAAAATTAGCTTTTTCTAAAATTAATAACAATCTTGATTGGTATTTCAATGAAAATACAGTCAGAATTAAAACAAACAGCAGAATTTCCTCTCAGATAAAAGATCATTAAGTGTTTTTAAAAAATCCTAATTGCTTTTCAGCTATTCTGAAGTTCCTGTTTCCACGTAATTCAGAGTGGTCTGACATACAGCAGTGACTTGCTTCTCAGTCTATGAGCTATACTTAATGTTCAGCCTGGGAAATTAAACACAAGGGATTTCAGACCCTCAAAAGAAAAAAAAGACAGCAGACAGCAGATGCCAAGCACATACTTCCTTTAGACATGCTGTGTATGGAAGCCAAACAACAGGCATTCCTCAAGGGGTTTACCATCACCTGAGAAACTGGGTCAGAATCACTTAGCTGCAATTCCTTTGGGATACTTACAATTAAAGTGGTGGCAATTTAATGCTGAGCTGATACAGTCTATTAGAAAACTATGTCAACAATTCCTCTAAGATTCTGTGGGTTGCTTAGCTGACCCTGAGCTGCTGCAAATACTGCTCATCAGGCAGTAAATAAGGAAGTTTGAACTACCTGCAACCCTAGGACAGAGAAAGAGAGGAAAATTTCACCCTTTATCCAAGGGAACATACAGATGCTCTTGTTTAAATATAAAGAACTTATAAAATTGCAGCTTCAAAGACTTTTCATTAGAAATTGGAATTACAACTTTAACATACGTGTTTTCCAGGATACCTGACCGCAGCTTGCATCGTATAGTGAAGACTCTCACGGAGTGAACTCTTTTACTAGCTCACTACATTGCAAGGGAAAAGCTGTCGCTTTAAATGGGAGTACCACTTTAAAACACATCCAATCCTTTGGCGGGGTGACACCAACAGAATTACTTTCTCGGACAAATGCTACACGAATCCTTCACTTCACAACACTGGCAAACCGTGGGACTGTGGAAAGATAAATGATGTTGGCATCTGTCTAAGTGTCATTCCCTCAGCCATGATAAACAAGCCGGAAAGGCCGGCCGCAGCACGCAGTGGGCACACATGCCTGAGTGCCGCCTCGCCACTGTTACTGGTTTGAATACTCACAGCCCAGCCTCATGCCAGTTTTCCGGCCGTCAGGAAGGCGGCCCAAACCGCAGCTCATTGACACTCAAACAGGGAGACAGCCAAGCCCGCGCCTGCGCACACACCGAACAGCCTGACGGTCACACCTGAGCCCGCACCACCAGACTGCGCTTGCGCACGGATCGGAGCGTCTGACATTGCGCCTGCGCACAAAATCCGACAACACGACATTGCGCCTGCGCACAAAATCCGACAACACGACATTGCGCCTGCGCACAAAATCCGACAACACGACATTGCGCCTGCGCACAAAATCCGACAACACGACATTGCGCCTGCGCACAAAATCCGACAACACGACATTGCGCCTGCGCACAAAATCCGACAACACGACATTGCGCCTGCGCACAAAATCCGACAACACGACATTGCGCCTGCGCACAAAATCCGACAACACGACATGCGCCTGCGCACAAAATCGAAACCGAATTGCGCCTGCGCACAAAATCCGCAATACGACATCGCGCCTGCGCACAAAATCTGATAACGCGATATTGCGCCTGCGCACAAAATCGGATCACCTCACACTGCGCCTGCGCAGTTAGGAGACTGACAACACCAGGTTTAATCCAACCAATTTATTTGATAGTGAGTTTACTATGAAATAAATTATTTGATAGTAATACAACACCAGGTTTAAGTCCAACCAATTTAGTGAGTTTACTACCAAATAAATTGGTTGGACTAAAACGTGATGTTTGTGGACTTCTCACTGTCTTAACCTAGAGCTACGCTGGCATCGCGACATTACTGCGCCTGCGCACAGCCCCTCCCCAACAGACCGCGCATGCGCCCTGATAACCTGACACTGCGCCTGCGCACAGAACCGGCAGCCGGTACACGCGTCTGCGCAGCAGCCTCTCAAGGCTGAGTGACAGGCAGGCAATGGATTTGGTCCAACCATTATTATCAATGAGGCAGGCAGAGAGAGATTAAGTGCTACTGGTGGATTTCAGACAAGTGGAGAAAACCATACTAAAACAGAATTCTTAAACTGTATTCAGCCTGTAAACAGTCAAGCCCAGCTGGAAAAGGGGCAGCTGTGGATTTAGTTGTAGATAGCAGGTGGAAGAACATTTTGGTGATAATAATCGTAATTCAGTTAGCTTTAGCATAGTTATTGAAAAGGATAAAGATAGACCAAGAGTAACAATTTTTAAATTATGGAAAGCTCAGTCTTAATAAAGTGAACCGGAAGCCTCTAATTGAAATTCAATGAGCATCAGGGCATTGGGAAGAGTTTAAAGATGTGAAGAGCAAAAAGAAAAATATCCACAAAGAAAAGGGTAAACTTCCAAGTTCCCTGCCCCACCCATGATAAAGAGGATAGACAGTGGGCAAAAACAGACTGCAGAAAGTGAAAAACTAGGAGCAGGAGTCGGCCATCTGGCCCCTCAGACCTGTTCTGCCATTCAATAAGATCATGGCTGATCTTTTTGTGGACTCAGCTTCACTTACCTGCCTGCTCACTATAACCCTTAATTCATTTACTGTTCAAAAATTTATCTATCTTTGTTTTAAAAACATTCAATGAAGTAGCCTCAATTGCTTCACGGTACAGGGAATTCCACAGATTCTCTACCGATTGGTGTAGAAATTCTTCCTGAACTTCCTTAAGTTGCTCCTGCTTATTTTGTGGCCATGTACCCTAGTTCTAGTTTCACCTGCCCATGGAAACAACTTCCCTGCTTCTATCTTATCTATTCCCTTCATAATTTTATATGTTTCTACAAGATTTCCCCCTTATTCTTAATTCCAACAGATATAATTGCAGTCTGCTCAGTCTCGTCATAAGCCTTAAAGTCTTAGAGGAGTATAGAAAATGCAGGAGTGAAATTGAAATGGTAATTATGAGTGGAATATTCTCTATCCTATGGATGAATGCTTGAAGGTGGGAATGGAGCAAAAATGGAAATAAGGGCCAGGTTCGTTGGCCACATATTCCCACCTCCAGGAAACATTGCTGGAGATGGATCATTGTCAGTTGCTGCTTCCCACCTGGCAGAGTCAGATAGCCAATAATGTATTAATTAGTGAGGATAATTGGAGTAACCTCCCAATGAATGACGAATCCTACAGCTCTGTGGAGGCAAGCGCTCAGGGCAGAAGGCTCCACACCCCAATTATGGGCCACAGGCAGGAAAGGTCAGAGTCACGGCCCAAACAATTCCTCTGAAAATGTTTCCCCTCTGTCCCAAAGGAGCTTTCCAGCTTCAGTCCTTCCTTGGTTTTGTATTTTGGCACGCCTTTAAGAGGACTTGTATTTTGAGGCCTCTGATTGGGACTGTTGCCTCAGGAACCCACCCACCATCCTTAATTGGAGTTTAAAGAATGAGAAGGAACCTTATAGAGACATATAGGAGTCTCAGGGGCCTTGGCAGTGTAGACGCTGAGAGATCGTTTCCTCTTGTGGGAGAGTCTAGGACCAGAGTGCATAATCTCAAAATAAACGTTGCCCATGTAAAACAGAGATGAGGAGAAAGTTCTTCTCTCATGGGGTAGTGAATCTGTGGAATTCTCCATTGTTGAGAGCTGTAGGGGCTGGGTCATGGGTCAGAATTCTCCCATTGCAGCCTGCCACCTTTCTGGTGGGTCTGGCCAGGAGACACATGTCTGGGATTTGTGCACACACTGGGAATGCATGTGCATCTCCCAGAGCCGGGGAATGGTCACCGGCCAAACCACCCTAGAAACTGGTGGAAGGCAGGTAACTAATTTAAATCTGTTTTTAATCTACTTTAAATATATATTTTTGTTAATTATCGAATCTCCCACCCGACCAGGAATACTTCATTTTGACGGGGTTCAAAATAGCTTCCCACATTCAGAGAGCTCACGGGACACCCTGCCGGAATGAAGGGGACAATCAAGGGCCCCCCAGTGTCCCTCCATGGCTCTCCCAAAGGGCAAAATGCCGATGCCCAGAAGGCATATTGGGACTGCCCACCAGGCATTGGGTCAATTGTGAGTGAGGCCTAGGTTCAATTGGTGAGAGTCCTGCTGCCACTCTGCATTGGGATCAGTCCAGGATAGAGAGAATGCAGCGCTGGCCAGCAAACGAGTGTTTGACAGTTTGGGGCCACTGTTCATGCACAGAGCTCCAGAACTATCAAACTCAGGTGTGAATACATCCAGTTTCTCTTGGGTTTTTAATGAGAATCCCGACTGGGATCTCTTCAATGCACAAAGCGCAGAGATTCAGGCGACAAACTGAACTGTCAGAACAGGCGGGATTTACAACAATTTTCCTGCCAATTCAGTACTTTTGGGAGAATTGCCCCTGTAAAGTATGTTCATGACTGATTTTTGGTCAATAAGAGAATCAAGAGTTATGGAGATATGGTGGGAAAATGGACTTGAGGATTATCACATTAGATCAGTCATAATCTCTTTGAATAGCAGCAGAACAGACTTGATGAACAAAATAGCCTCCGTCTGCACTGTAGAGATTCCTAAGGAAGAGTTGGGGTCGAGTAAAGATCAAGTAACATGGAGAAGAGCATTTGTTTAATCTGGCAAATTAATTCTTTTTGCCTTGCTAAAAGAATGATTTCAATGTCACATTAATGGATGTGACCTTCAGTCAAACCTTTTTACTTCAAAGAAGTAGTAAAGCTGAAGAATTTTGCAGTGATCCCTGTGAATGCCAGGCACATTTTTTTCTTGATGTGACATCTATAATTTTGCAACAGTGTAAAAAAAATCATGAAAGCACCAAAGTTTTCAAATTTCATGGTTAATCTCTCATAAAAACCATACTCTGTTCATATTCCTGAACCTTTTAATTGCCTTAAAGATGTCAAATTGTGAATCTCACTGCTGAGACAATTCTAACTTTTGAAACTCAGCCTTCATAATGATTAGTTCTTAGGGAAATGTCAACAAATGAATTTATCTGAAACTGCTCAAATAAACTGAGTTTGATTCAACTTGTTTCTATTATTATTCAGTCACCTATATATCAATGATGTACCAAATAGAAGACTTCACGAATATATTAGAATATAGAAAAACTACAGCACAAACAGGCTCTTCGGCCCACAAGTTGCACCAATCATATCTCTAAACACTAGGCTTACCTATAACCCTCAATCTTATTAAGTTCCATGCATTCATCCAGAAGTCTCTTAAAAGACCGTATCGAATTTGCCTCCACCACCACCGACAGCAGCCGATTCCACGCACCCACCACCTCAGAGTGAAAAACTTACCCCTGACATCTCCTCTGTACCTCCTCCCCGGCACCTTAAACCTGTGTCCTCTTGTGGCAGCCATTTCAGCCCTGGGAAAAAGCCTCTAAAAATCCATCTGATCAATACCTCTCAACATCTTATACACCTCTATTAGGTCACCTCTCATCCTTCATCTCTCCAAGGAGAAAAGACTGAGCTCTCTCAACCTATCCTCATAAGGCATGCTACCCAATCCAGGCAATATCCTTGTAAATCTCCACTGCACCCTTCCACATTCTTCCTGTAATGGGACAATCAGAACTGAGCACAGTACTTCAAGTGGGGTCTGACCAGGATCTTATAAAGCTGCAGCATTATCTCCTGACTCTTAAACTCAATTCCTCAATATTAGCGATACCTGGAATGGTGGAACACATCATTTTGATGTACGATCAGATAAAGCCCGGTTTGTTTACCTGTTCTTTTCAACAATTGATATGATGAATATCAATTATTTAAAATAAATTTGCAAGATGATTGTAAGTTTGTAAAATGAAGCATGAGGATAAAGTTATTCCTTGAGCTAGCGTATCAAGAATACTGAGAAATCTGTACATCAAAGCAATGGAGGATATTTTTAAACAATCATTGATAGCTGCAGCTTTTTTTACAGTGTACAGAGTGAGGAATTTAAAGCATTTGGCCCATGGCAGCTAAACCTTTTGTAACTCCCACACGGTGGGTTAAGACCCTTGTAAAAGCCCTGCTGAACCTGGGGCTCCCTCCTGTGGGAATTATTTCCCATTCCCTCTCCAGTACTGGCAAAAATTGGACCTTTTGGAAATGGGATTGGGATTTCCACATCCAGGTCCCGCCCATCATTTTTAAAGATCCATGAAGTCTTCACAATTCCATGAAAATCCTATCCCCACAATCTGATTGTGTCAGCGCCATGCTTTTGTGCAGTATTATATTTAACCTATAGATGGCACGCAAGAACAGCTGACAAACAAAAGGCATACAACAAAAATCTTATGTCCTTTGCAATATGTTAAATCAGGTGAGATACTGTAGAACTGAATTTAATAGTAATATTTGAATGCAAGAACTGAGCTATGCATCATGCCATTTCCTCTGCTAAGTGATTAGGGCAAGAATATGTGACTGCTTGCAACCTTGGTGTCATTTGTGACTGACTTGTTTTTATTAACTGTATAATCTGCAGCATCGCTGGGACTGCTTATTTCCACCTGCAGCCCAGCTCTGTCCCTGCGTGAGCTAATCTGCTACTGAAACGTTAATCTGTCCCTTTATTACCTCGAGTGCTGAGTACTCCAATGTACAACCTCTTTCATTCTGCCCACCAAAAACTTCAAAGGTGGTCCAAAATTCAACTTCCCCCATCGCAGAATCACAGAACTGTTATGCTGCAGAAGAAAGCCTTTTGGTCTTTCGTGTTTGCACTAGGTCTTCAAGCGAGCATTATATATATATATACCATATCCTAACTCGTTCCATGCTTCATTCGCCTCTCACCCCAGAGGCCTACATTGGCTGCTAGTTAAACAGGGCCTCAGTTTTAACATTCAAATTCCTGCATGGCCTTGCCCCTACACGTCTCCACAGCTTCTAGTCCCACTGCTGTCTGAGGTATCCTGCGCTTCTGGACTTTTGAGTGTTTCGACTTAATGACTCCTGCACTGTGGCTATAGAATCCCTACAGTGCAAAAGGAAATCATTTGGCCCATTGAATCTGCAACAATCACAATCCCACCTGGACCCTATCGCCCATAATTCCATGAATTTACCCTAACTAGTCCCCCTGACACTAAAGGGCAATTTAGCATGGCCGAACTAACTAACCCGCACGTCTTTGGATTATGCACACAGAGGAAACCCACACAGACAACTTTTTAGAAGTCCGGATCATCGTCAACCTGTTCTGGTCTCTCCACGATGACGCTATTGTCAGGAGAACAGTAACTCCAACAGCATACAACTCTGTAACCTCTGTAAGACACGCCGGATCATCGACATGGATGACATCATCTCACATCAGAACACCATCCACCAGGTACACGGTACATACTCTTGCAAATTAGCCAATGTTGTCTACCTAATACGCTGCAGGAAAGGATGTCCTGAAACACGGTACGTTGGGGAGACCATGCAGACGCTACAATGGATAAATAAACATCGTTCGACAATCATCAGGCAAAACTGTTCTCTTCCTGTTGGCGAACACTTCAGCGGTCACGGGTATTCGGCCTCCGACCTTTGGGTAAATGTTCTTCAAGGTGGCCTTCACGACACATGACAGCGCAGAGTCGCTGAGCAGAGACTGATAGCCAACTTCCACACACACGAGGACTGTCTTAATAGGGATCTTGGCTTCATGTCACACTATCTGTAACCCCCATGACTTGCCTGGGTTAGCAAAATCTCACTTACTGTCCTGTCTGGAGACAATACATATCTCTTTAACCTATGCTAACGCTATCTCAATTCACATTGTTTGCATCTTTAAAACTTGAATAGCAGGTTAGCTGCAAAGGCTTGCATTCTAATCAGTATTTTGTAAACTGTGTGTGACTTTATATGCCCTCCTCTGATCAGAACCTTCCACACACCTGACGAAGGAACACCGTTTCTGAAAGCTTGTGGGATTATTGTCAAATAAACTGGTTGGACTTTAACCTGGTGTTGTGAGACTTCTTACCCCATTTGGTGGAAAATACCATAGGGGTCCTGAAAATACAGTTCCAATACCTGGCAGATCTGGTGATGCGATTCAGTACTCTCCCGAAAGAGAGTCACACATCACCATGGCTTGCTGCTCTGCACAGTGGGGAGAACACAGCAGATAAGGAAATTGAAGAACTGCAAGTCTCTTCTGATGAGAAGGAAGGGGATGATGATGATGAGCCTGTGGAATCTGTGAAGGCTGGTGAACAGGTCATTGCACTTGCTAGACAAAGCAGGCATGCTCATGAGACCCCCAATACAATAGATTCCAGGATAAGGATGGCCACATTTTTCCTCCTTGAGGCAGAATCCTAGCCCAAGAGTTCCTGCAATCAGTAAGTCAGTATTTTCAGAAAATGAATGCCTCAACAGCGATTGCCAATTAGAGTTATTGACATTCGGCTCAGTCAATCTGAACTTTTGATTGTCAGATGTGGTATCATTAGATTCTTGACCTGCATAGCCACAGAGCAGTGCAATGAAGTGAAACTTTTATGGAAAGGAAACAAAGGAATCATTGAACACTTTGGAAATTACTTTTTTTCTATTAGATATGTCCATTTAAATTTGCAATTAATGGGATTGAACCAAACAATGGGACCTTTCATAGTATTTGTTTCAATTCATTTATGTAAAACTAATCTGAAGTTAAAATGATGACCTCCTTTGTCATTTTACAATGCAAGATTCTTAATGGCATAATTGATTTTATTATCAAGCCCATGATTAATTTTTTTATGACTTGCAATCATTATTGAACAGCAATAAATGATATTCAGTTGAAGCATTTAGTATCTTGCTGAATGAGGATGATAAATTTTCTGCAGATCCATATGCTAATTGGAATAACAATGGTCTTTTTGTCTGATACTCTCACCACAAAGATTTAAGGTCCATGGTATTTGAGTAACAGACTTTAAAAGAAAGGTCACCCTCTGTTAGAAAATAAAATATTAAGCTGTCACTTAGTCAGACACGGGTGCTGTAGCACTTCCATTTTCAACTCATGCCTAAACATCAATGTTACTCTTAAACGTTTCACTGTGAATTAAGATGCTATCCTTCCATCCTGGAGACAATTCAATTGCAGCCTGGCAGAATGAAAATTTTCACTTGATGCTGTTCATAAAGTAATGTCGTCATAAGTCATGTGTGAAGAGCATACATTTCCATCTTTTACTTCTGATATTGAGCTTCATATTTCATTTCCAGATTTTCTGGCCAATGACATGTTGAATCCATCAAGACTAGAGTATCTAGTTAAATATAGCCAGAATAAAATTACATTAACAACACCTCTGAGGATGTTCACTAGATTAATTACTGGGATGAGTGGTTTCTTTCATTCTTTCATGGGATGTGGGCACTGCTAGTTGGGTTAGCATTTATTGCCCATCCCTAGTTGTCCTCGAGTGGCTTACTGATGGTAAATTTCCTTCCCTCAAGGAAAGTGAACTAGGTGAATTTGTGCAACAATCAACATCACGGCCATCATTAAATTTTAACTGAATTCCAATTTCACCTTGCTTCCATTAAACTTTCCAACTGGCAATGTGCCAGATATCGTAGCACTTTATAACAAACCAACCAAGTTGGCAGAATGGCACAAGAGACCCAGCTTTGGAGTGTGGGAGGAAACCAGACCACCCAGAGGAAACCCACGCAGACACAAGGAGAACATCCACACAGATAATGCGAGGGACCCGGGCTGTGGGTGACTGAGGCCGCAATGCTAACCACTAGTAAACACCAATTTTGTTTTTGTAGCAATAGTGCCAAAATAAACTGATTGAACAACATTGAAGGAATTGTTTTACCCTGGATGCTTTAGATGCTAACGGCCTTAAGATATGGTCAAGATGGGATCTTCAGCTGAAAGATCAGTTTAGCCCCTGTTAAGTACAAGAACTCATCTTGATTAAGTTTTTGATGCTTATGCTGGGAAAGGCTGCCTGGAGGATCATTAAGCAACATTGCCTGTCAGCATTCATTAAGGAGCAGGTGGAGATGTCGTGGTAATGTCACTGGACTAGTAATCCAGAGGCCCAGGCTAATGATCAGGAGGCATGAGTTCAAATCCAGCAACAGCAACTAGAAGAATTAGAATTAAATGAACAAATATGGAATTAAAAGCTAATCTCAGTAATGGTGATGATGAAATTATCATTGGTGCAAAACCCATCTGATTCACTAAATTCCCTTTAAAGAATGTTATCTGCCATCCTTTCCTGGTCTGGCCCACATATAACTACAGTAAACTGTTACATACTTTTACTCTTAAATGGTCTAGCAAGCCACTTTGTTCATAGGGTGAAATTAAGGTTTATATGATTTTTTAAAAATGAGGCTGCCTTGCATATTGGTTGCTACAATTTACCTGATGCCTTCCTGAAAGCAACTAACTGGAGTAAACTAGCCATGAAGCTTTTAATTACTTTTTCTGTTTCTGTCTGTTAGCTTTTAGTGATTTATGCACTTGGACGCCTAAATCATTTTACTTCTCACTTCCTTAACTTGTCACCATTCAGATAATGTTCTGGTTTATTTTTCTTTTCGAACTCTAAGTTGCAGTTTTTAAAAGAGATGACAGATAACGAATCTAGAGATTTTGATCTTTCAGAATTATTTAGATTCTGTATCAACTCCCAATGACTAGAAAGCAGCAGGTATAACCCTGACTTTTAAGACATGGGCTTGATAAAGGAAATGGAGAAATATAGAGCAGTGAGCCTAACATCAGTGGGCAAAGTGTTAGATTCTATTATTAGGAACGAGATAACAGGGCATTCGGAAAATGCCAAAATGATTAGAGTCAACGCACATTTATGAAAAAGAAATTGTGTTTGACACAATTTTGCTGATGATACAAAGTTAGGTGGGAAAGTAAGTGGCAAAGAGGATGCAAAGAGATCATAGTGATTGGGCAAGGACATGATGGGTGAAATTTAGGTGAAATTTAATAGGAAAAAATTTTTTAAACTGTATTTTTGGAATGGCAAGAGATTTGGAAAAGTGAATGTTCAGAGAAACTTGAAATGACACAGTTAATTGGTACATGCAATAAGCAATTAGGAAATCAAATACAATAGCTTTTGTTATAGAGGGATTAGAGTACAAGAGTAAAGAAGTCTTACTACAATTAGACAGTGCATTGCTGAAGCCATATTTAGATTATTGTAAATTATTTAGATATTTAGATTATTTAGATTATTTGTTCTAATTACCTATGGAAGGATTTTTGTGCTCTGGAGGGAGTGTAACAGAAGTTCACTAAACTGGTTTCTGGGATGAGGGAATTGTTCATGAGGAGAGATTGGAGACACTGAACCTGTATTCATTAGAGTTTAGAAGAACGGAAAGTGATCTTGAAAGATGAGGATGAAATATATAAAATACTTAGGGAGCTTGATACGTTACATACTGAGAGAATGTTTACCTGGCTGGGGATCCTAGAACACAGGGTTACAATCACAGAATAAGTGATTGGCCATTTACGACCGAGATGCGAAAAAATTTCTTCACCAAAAGGTTGCAAATCTTTGGAGTTCTCTATCGTTAAAGTATTATGAATGTTCATTTATTGAGTAGAGTCACGACAGTAGTTGATAGATTTTCGGATATTAAAAAATTTAAGGAATATTTAGGTGATGTGGGAAGTTGAAGTTGGAGTAGAAAATCAGCCAAGATTTTAGTGAATGGGAGGGCAGGCTCAAAGAGCAATGGCCTACTCCAGCTCCTTTTTACTTTCAAATGTATATCACCTCTTTGAAACATTGCGATTAATCTGGAAATTTCCTTAGGGCTTTGCCTGAACTGAGAAAGTGATGTACCTCTCTGCCTTATCGGAACCATCCAGAAGAAGTGCCTGGTCATCAGCATCTTGCTTGCAGAGCCTTTGATCTGGGAGGAGGAAATGAGGTCAGGCAGTACAGCACCAGCTACTACAGGAGAGAGAAAGAAAAGGCAAGGTACCCAATCGGTACAAGACACCCCTCCTCCACCAGCATCTTGTATGTTCTCCCTCAGCCCCTGAATCAAGCTGACATAGATACTGTTTGCCAGCCAGTATATTCCACATCTTCAGAGAAAATGCGTGAATGGTGCCCATATAGACAGTTCACAAAAGTTGAGTTCAATCAGTGCTGAAAAACTGGACCTCGGGTATCAAGGGGTATTTAAGGGGTGTCTGGATATAGCTTGGGGTGAACGGGATCAAAGGTTATGGGAAAAAAGCAGGATTGGGCTACTGTGTTGGACGATCAGCCATGGTAGTAATGAATGGCGGAGAAGCTCAAGGGACCAAATGACCTCCTTCAGCTCCTATCTTCTATGTATATTTCTATCTATTTGGCACCTCCACACAAGCTTAAATTATGGTAATCACAAATTAAAGCCAAAATTATATGCTTTTTTCAAACTGACTAATCTTACTTGCACAAACACATTTGGCACCAGTTTACATCCTTTCAGTGAAATGACTGCCGAAAGCATGAGCCAAATGATGTATACGACCAAAGATCAGACTAATTTGCACATTTTATTTTTTACTAAATCTCCAGCATAGTTTTTGGTGCAACAGAGATTCTGCTTAATATTTAATTTCAGGATTTTTACTCAGAATTATTCCAAACTTAAATCATGTCAGACCTACAATTTTTTATTGTTTACCTATTAATCATTTTGTTTTTTACTTTTAGCATTCTGTATAAACATAAATAACAAGAATATAGCTGATATTATCAATTATTACAAATTAGAGAGGTTAAACGAATGTTAAATTTAAAGTTAAATGTTTCATTTACCACACGTAACATAGTATAAATGTATCTCAGAAAATTAGTTCATAGTTGAGAAACTCTACCTTTAGTTATACTCACAACACCACGTTAAACTCCAACAGGTTTATTTGGAATCACGAGGTTTCAGAGTAATCTTTCATCAGGTGAATGGATCACTTGAAGCAGTGCTCCGAAAGCTCATGATTCCAAATAAACCTGCTGGACTTTTACCTGGCATTGTGAGACTTTTTACTGTGCCCACCCCAGTCCAACATTAGCATCTCCAATCTTTACTCATTCTGACAGTTTTCATAAGAAAGAACAAATTTTGCTTACTTCCATTGTGTTCCTAAAAATGTTTTTTTTCTTAGCTGTGTCAAAATCAATGCCTCACCATCACTGGACCAAAGATTGGGGAAAAGTGGCAAGTCTCCAAAGGATCACAGACGGTGAATGGCTAGTTTTACCATTAGTCATACGTTTTCTGGGAGTTGTAAATACAGAGTGCTACTCAAAAATAGCAAGCACTATTTTGAGTGTCTCTCCTAGATAGATTTATGATGAAAAATATTAAAACATTTTTACACACAAAACAGATAACAAAAATTTTCTTGTGAGTTTTGAGATGTTTAATTATGTTACAAGCTTTATTTTGACAATCATGTTTCTCAAATGAGTGAAAATTCAAGATGGTAGTTGAAAGAATTTAAAAATGTGCGCAACAATTCCATTGGCTCAACCTAAGCTTGTTGCTATTGGTTTCTGATTACTAATTCTATAGGAACTTTCTCAAATTTATTGTCTCCCATTTACTACATGTGGTAAGTTTATTTTCCATGTTTATTCAGATATTACAGTAAATCAAATTGTGGGGCTCAAACTATTCGCAGCAAGTATGATGGGCAAAATGTGCATAGACACAACTGGGTCAAAATTCTGCATTCGCCTAGCATACTTTCAGTTTAGTGCAAGTGCAACAGAACTTCTGGAGATTAGACCAAGACTCTGACACACTGAATCTCAGCACTGCATTTAAGTTTCTTGATAACTTTGTTGCAAAAACCATGAACCCCAAATAATGAGAGGGAGGCCAAAAGGCAATGATTCTCTATATGACGTGGATGATGTAATCTTGGTCCATAAAGGACACTTGAACCATTTAGGAAACAATTGCAGTTTTGAGGACAGGGAAAATGGCAGAATGTCAAGATAAGCTGAATAGTCTTCCTAATCCATAATCTTTTGTGAATCCTGATGTACTCCAAATAGCTGGCCATAGAATCCCTACAGTGCAGAAGGAGACCGTTCAGCCCATCAAGTCTGCACTGACCACAATCCCACCCAGACCTTATCCCCATAACCCCATTGTATTTACCCTAGCAGATTCCCCTGGTCAATTTAGCATGACCAACCCACCCAACCCACACATCTTTGGACTGTAAGAGGAAACTGGAGCACTCTGTCATAGGGATATCTATTTCCGCAGGTGTTCACTGCGTTGTATTTGCGGTGGGAATGATGGGATTCATCATTCCTTCATTAAATGCTGCATTACATAATCCTGGCAATTAAAAGGACATCTGACAGCCTAGCACTCTAAAACATACTTGCTTTATTTTGATTCTACTACAAAGCTCATGCCTGCCTCAAAACAGCTGAGAAAAATGCAGATTTTTGACCTCATTCTTTTTGTAAATTTCAATCTCATCTCAACTGGTTGTTTTATTCTAAAGAACATGAATACATACAAAGTTGGGGAATATTCCGCTGTATTGCGAAGGGAACATTAAAATAGTAATTTATATACAATAACCCAGACACTGACAGATCAAAATATCAGACATGCAAATAGGAATGAAATCCCTGTACAAGATTACACATGCGTGGTAAAGAAGACCAAAGGCTCATAATCACAACTGGATCTAACCATACTGGACAGCAAATGTGCCAAAAAAGAAGAGATAATGATTTCTTGGTGTCAGAACTAGATCTAAGGAAACATCCCTCATATTGGAATTCAATTACAAAATCTGGAATTAACTGATTAAGTTTAAAGGTCTATGATCCACAGAGATTTATGCTGTTTCGCGTTCCTATCAATCTCCTGCTGGAGGTGACCTTTGATACCTGATTGTTTCAGAGTTAAAGATCAAGGAGCAGTTAATTAATTTTTCTATTTTGTAAATGTTAATTATATGGTTATATATTCAGCTGGTCAGAAATAAAAATCGGAAGCACTTTGAAAACTAAAATACGGTGATGTTACTGCAGAAAGTGCAACTTTCACGAGTCCATATTTTTGCTTATGTAGCATATTTTTGTATATGAATTTCAGCAAAATGTGAATGGAAAAATTGGTACGGTAAACCATGGTAGTTGATTCAGTGTGTGACACATTAGTTCCAAGAGTTTCAATTCAAAACTTTCTTGGATTTTGCTGTGGCTCATAAAATGACAGTGGATTTGGCTTTATTGCTTTTGCCAAACATATTGCACGCTAATAAAAATAGGTGTTACCCCTTAATGCAGCTTTAATCTTTGGGTTCCTGACAAAACAAGCATGATGGTTCTTGATCTGAATACTGTTCCACTCGAATTGTGATAGAATGAAAATTGAAAGTGTCAAACATTCTCTGTGTCATTTCCTTCAGTACTTGTTGGGATTCACTTCATCAGCCGTATATAATAGAATAAGTAATTATTCTTAAGTAAGTACAATCAATTTATTAAGTATATGCAAATAGATGACTCTTAATATGTTAGCTGATAAATAAACAGAAAGCAATACAATGTCTTGATCATGCTATTATCAGACTACAGCTTCAATGTCAGTATTCAATAATTTGTTGTAATTTTTCTCACTGTTCTCTGACCAGAACCTTCCACACACCTGATGAAGGAACATCGTTTCTGAAAGCTTGTGGGATTACCATCAAATAAACTGGTTGGACTTAAACCTGGTGTTGTGAGACTTCTTACTCAATCACATAAGACAGAGGGTAGTAGTGGAAGGGTGTGTTTCTGAATGGTTTTCCTCAAGGATCAGTGCTGGCACCTTTGTTGTTTGTAATATATATAAATGATTTCGAAGAAAATATAATTGGTTTGATTAGTAAGTTTTGGATTTCACACAAATTGGTGGGTTTGCAATGAAGACCATCAGAGAACACAACAGGATATAAATCTATTGAGGCTTGGATGAGATGGCAGATGGAATTTAATCCAGAAAATGAGAGGTAATGCATTTTGGGAGGTCAAATAAAGATAGCAAAGATACAGTAAATGGCGGAATCCTTAAGAGTATTGATAGGCAGAGGGATCTAGGTGTACAGATACTCAGGTCATTGAAAATGACAATCCAGGTAAAAAATGTGGTCAACAAGGCGTATGGCAAGCTTGCCTTCATCGGCCAGAAATTGAGTTGAAAAATTGGCAAGTCATGTTACAGTTTTATAGAACCTTTGTTAAGCCACACTTGAAATATAGCATTCAATTCTGATTGCCACACAATCAGAAGGATGTGGAGGATTTGGAGAGGGTACAGAAAAGATTTACCATGATGTTGCTTGGCATGAAGGGCATTAGCTGGAGAGGAGAGATTGGAGAAACTTGTTCTCACTGGAATGACAGAAGTTGAGGCAAGACCTGAAAGAAGCCTACAAGATTATGAGGCATGGACAGAGTGGATAGTTAGAAGCTTTTTCCCAGGTGAAAGAGTCAGTAACTAGGGGCACAGGTTTAAGCTCCGAAGGACAAAGTTTAAAGGAGATGTACGAGGCAACTTTTTTTACACAGAGGATGGTGGGTGCATGGGACTCGCTGTCAGGGGAGGTACTGGAAGCAGAAATGATAGTGAGTTTTAAGAAGTGTCTGGATAAATACATGAATAGGATGAGAATAGAGGGATGCAGACCCCGGGAGAATCAAGGTTTTTAGTTCAGTCGGGCAGCATGGTTGTTGCAGGCTTGGAGGGCCGAAGGTTCTGTGCTGTAATTTCCTTTTGTTTTTTGTGTCAATCTTGAAAGATGTTTTGATTGAGACCTTTGTTGTTGACATCAAATGATTTGCTGGAAATAACCATTGAAACTACATCTCAACCTTGCTGTTGACTTTGTGGAGAGTGCTTTTATATACACTTGTACAATGGAAGTTGCCTGGAAGGGAAGAGGTGGCAGAGGATGGCAGCAACATGCACTATTTCTACACTCATAATGCACCAGTGTTATAGCAAAAGTATTTAAACTAACTTACCTAAGATATCTGTGTGATCTGCTATGCTGCTGCATAGTGTAACTTGGTGGCAGAAAAAGCCATAACTGGCATTGAGGGAATTCAGAGCCCATATCTATTACTAACTAATAACAAGAAGTCAGTTATATGACTCAATAAAGAATTGCCTTTGAAAATGTTACTTTACTGACCTGTGGCAATATGAGCTGAAAGAATGACCTGGTTGGTGGTGTGAGCCCAGAGGTAAAAGTTGTGCACTGTTTTCACTCCATTAACATCTAGAATCTTTTCCTTCACATCATTGTAATTCAGTCCAGCTGGCACACCTTGATGAGAGTCGAAACAAGATAAATTAAATACTAATATTTGATGTATTTTACATTACAGTCATATTTATACACACATATTTAAAGTATATATTCTAAACATGTTCATAGTGCTTCTAAGCAATGTAATATCTACCTATTCCAGACCACAAAAATGCTCAGCATAATTCATTTTTTCACACTCATTTGCTGGCTATTGAACTATTATCATGTTCCACCATGCAAATAGCTTCATACAGCTCGGGATGTGTGATTTGATTATGAAAAACATTCTGGAAGTTAAAAAGCAATAGTGTGTTTTCTCATTTGACTCTCTGTCATTTTGGTATCTATTCTTTCACCTAATCACAGATCTTTTGTTCTTTCTTCCCTAGCCCTTGCTCTGTACTTGTTTAGATTTGCTACTTGGCTACTTTCTAATAATTTTGATAAATGTGGGTCAGAAATGAACAATCCGGGTAATAAAGGCAATAGGGAATGAATTGTCATTGTTGATTCGAAGATGATGCCTACTCAAGGTTTCTGTCATGGGTTTCCAAAAAGCCTGAACATGAAGCTACCCATAATAATACGTAGGGACCAAGCAGAAAGAACATGGCCAGATACTGTTTTGAATTAAACAAAAATCATAGCATCGATGTTTCCATGTTGAATTCTCCATTTCAACTTGCCAATCAGTTACCATCCTTTTCTCATACAATATAAACTGTTGCTCCTTTTAAAATTTGTATTCTTGTCTCTGTCCTGATGAGTGCAAGATGAAAACCTCCAGCAACACTCTTTTTCAGTAATGCCCTAGATTAGTACAGTGATCATAGGGAAATTTTAATCTTTATATAGACTAGGCAAACCAAATTTGCAGTAATTCCTGGAGGTTTGTAGAATAGATACAAGATGGATGTCTAGATCAGTAATTTAAAGAACCAATGGGGAATCAGGCTATTTTGATCAAATATTGGACAAGAAGAAAGGGTTAGTTAAAGCCTTATTGTAATGGAGACTTTAGGGAAGAGTAACCATAAAATGATAGCATTTTATATTGAGTTTGTGTATAATTTAGTAAAGTATGAAACTAATATCTTAAATCCAAATAACCTAGGGACTTAATGGAAATTTCACTAAAGTTGGAAAACTACATTTAGGTTATTGTAGAAAAGAAATGGTTAGCATTTCAACAATTAGTGGGACTAAGATGACGAATGTGATGGACGTCATAGAATCCTACAGTGCTGAAGGAATCCACTCAGCCCATCTCGTCTGCAGCGACTGCAATACCACCCAGGCTGCATCTCCATAGCCCCATGCATTTATCCTAGCTAGTCTCCTGACATTAAGGAGCAATTTAGCATGGCCAATTCACCTAATCCGCGCATCTTTGGAGTGTGGAAGGAAACCCATGTAGACATGGGGAGAATGTGCAAACACCACAGACAGCGACCTGAGGCTGGAATCAAACCCGGGTCCCTGAAACAGCAGTTATTACTCTGGTTAGTACCACTGTGCCACAATGCTACCTCAATAACCTACATCTTAGGGTTTTAAAAGTGCAAGTTAAATTAGCTTTCAATTTCCAAAATTTCTTAGATTCTATAACTGTGCCCAAGCTTAAAAGATAGCAAACATAACTTTGCTATTTAAGAAAAGAAGAAGAAAAAAAAATGGGGAACTAGAGGTCATATGGCCTAACATGCTACTTAGAAGCAGGAATAGGCCACTTGATTACTCAGACTTGCTTTGCCAATTAAGATGATGGCCTCAACTTCACTTTCCTTCCTATATCCTTTGAATCCCTTGCCAATCAAGAATCTACCATCAGTTGTGAGCAATCTGCTGGAACTTATTATTAGGGATATGGTTTCAGAGCACTTCAGAATCACTGAATTGTTACAGTAAATCTTTCCATTTTTCATAGTTCTGACTGTTAGAAAAACAAGTAGCATATATCAAACACACAAAAAAGATCAATGGGTTCAAAAGATTAGTGCCTTTCGATTGATACTATCTTTGTGCAACACTCTTCAATCACTTTGCTCTCCACATACACATCTTGTTACCCTTTGAGCTCATTTGTAATTTTTTTTTGTACCATCTCTTCTGATGACTTAATCCACAAGTTCATTATTTTTTATGTGAAAATAATTCCCTTCTTACTCCTTTTGAAAAGTTCTAGGAGGACATCATGAATTCAAACTAGCTCGAATCAGAACAGAGTCACTACAATTGAAATGACAATAGAACTAAAATGAGAAATGTACAGATAATTACCTTCCATCAGCACCAAGAAAATATTCCGCAGAACTGAGATTGTTGTTCCCAACACAAACACAGAGAAAATAAATGTGCAGACAGGATCAGCTATTTTGAATTCAGGCTGGAAGAGACAAAAATAATAATGCCAATTCTAAATGTTTATCAAATGTCTCCATGAAGCATAAAACGGAATAAACAGCGACAAATTATAACTTTCATGCTTTGTACTAATTTCTCTCTCTTGAGATCTCCATGCAAGTGTGCAGGTCCCTAAAGGTAACAGAACAGACAGATAAGATAGTAAAGAAGGCACATGGAATGCTCTCCTTCACTGGCAGAAGTATAGAGTACAAAAATAGGATATAATGATGAAATTGACACTATTGAGGCTACAGCTGGAGTGGTTTGTGCAGTTCTTGACAGAATGTATTTCTCTGGAGAAAACACAGAAAAATTTTACTTGGCAGGAATTTTAAAAAGTGTACAGAGAGGCATCCACGTTCATTCTATTATAGAGCTTGTATGTGAATCAATGTTAGCAGGTTGTGTTGTAAACTTAAGCAAAATACTGTGGATGCTGGAAATCTGAAATAAAAACAGACAGTGCTGGAAACCTAGTTCTGAAGTTATATTCAACTCAAAACCTTAACTTTGTTTCTCTTAACAAAGTTGCTGCCAAACCTGCTGAGACACCATCCTGTTTTTATTTGTGTTGATTTACAAAAGCATCTTTTTAAATAGGCAGGCAACAACATTCCCAGATTGAAGTAACAGAATATAGAGTTCCCTCCTGCATTATGGGTGTGAAAGTGTTGCTTGGAAAGAGTGTTTCTTGTAAGTTTAGTTTGCAGTCTCAGTCAAGACATACCAGGGCAGCATGCATAACTTGTCCATGTACTTCGTACAACAAAATAAAACAAAATCAAACTTGAAAAGTTTTATTGACCCAGAATTATGACCAAATTGTAATATAGTAACTGACCTTGAAGTAAATTATAAGGGCACTAAATAGTGCGCTAAGACTTTGTAAGAAATCTCCCACAACATGGATGAAAGCAGCTTGAATGCTGATATTTTGCTGATGGTTATAAACAGATTTTGCTGAATGCTCAACATAAGTTGCGCTGTGGTTGTGACCATGACCACCCTGACAATGTACCAATCCCATTCTGGAAAAGATAAATTAAATTAGACATGTTTGGCTTTTAGGTTTCATTAGGAAACTGTAAGTAACTAGCTACTAAATTAAACATTTATATAGAATATTTATACAGATTAAATTTTCATATCTGTCTCATCATAGAAATTGTAATAACAGCCAGGGTTCACTTCTGCATATTTCATAGAATAAAAATCATTTTCTTTTGAATCAAACTTTAAAAGATTTTTTTACTTTCCTTAATTAGGATTTTCTAATACTCATATCTCTAAGAAAGGTGTTACTTCGTTCAATGAAAGGAACAGAACTGAGTGAGTTCACCTTGCATTTTATTACTAAGACTCTGCTGCTTGTGTCCAAGATTTCATAGATTGCAATTACTGCAATAGTCACCCAAAACAGCAAGTTTTAATCGAATTTAGCACTGGAAGTACCTAATTTAGTACCTATGGTTCTGTATGCATTTAGGATTCTTTGTTGCTATGGCAGTGAATGAAGTTTTAGCTGAGTGCCAAATTCCAAGGATGGGATTTTCCACACCTCTTTTACCATGTGTTTTGTAGTGTTGTAGATGGCTCACTGTTGGCTACAGCAGGATCTTCTACTCTCACCATTGTCAACAGACTTTTCCATTGTATGTCTCTGTTTATAAAATCAAAAATCCTGTATGCTGCTTAAAAAGCTTTATCAATTTGTCTTCCTACCTTCAAACATTTTTATCTATGTGAAGCCCCTCAGGCTCCTGTATTTCTTCTGAAATTGTATAATTGAGTTTAGATTGTCCCCTCACACCATTGGAATCTTCTGGTCCCACCAATGGTGCAAACCTGCCGCAGGATTCCTGGCAATGGGGATGTTTTCAATAGGAACAGCCAGAAAATTCCAGCAATATGTACAAAAATAAGGACCATTTAAAAAATAATAGAACTTTATAAGTCACTGGTAAGAGCTCAGCTGGACACTTGTGTCCAATTCCAGTCACCACATCTTAGGAAGCATGTCAAAATATTTTTAGGAAATTAGAACTGAGGTAAAACAACAACAATGGGTGAATGATTCATTCAGAGTCATTCATCCAGAGTCAAATGGTCTATACCAATTCATTTTTAAACACCCACTGTAAAAACTGGTGTGATTTACTCCAGTTTTCACACAAATTCGACACTTAGAATATTTTTGGGAGAATTCTGGCCAGTGGATCCATTGGTTAAAATATTTCAAAATTTCCAGAATGTGGGAATGGCTCTGGAGGATTGGAAAAATGCTAATATAACACCCTTATCCAAAAAGGGACGGAGGCAAAATGCAGAAAACTATAGGCCAATTAGTTTAACATTTGCCGTTATGAAATTGTTAGATTCCACTACATAGGAAGTAATAACAGGACATTTAGAAGGTCAAAACGCATTCTATCAGATTGGTTTTATGAAGGTAAATCATGTTTGATTAATGTGCTTGAATTCTTTGAAAATGTAACAATCTATATTAAAATGTACAATCTATAAATGTACAATCTATATTAATGACTTGAATGCAGGAATAGTAAGTAACACAGCCAAATTTGCGGATGACACCAAAATGGGTGGGAAGTTGCGATAATGAATTGGGGGGTGGGGGGTTTGGGGGGAACAGGGGAGCCATTCCCCAGACTCCCAGCTACATGTTCCTCAGCGGCAGGTGGTGGCGTGCTATTTACTGACAGCGGGATTCTCTATCCCACTGCTGTTGATAGGATTTCCCATTGATGACACCTGATGCCACCAGAAAACCCGTGGGAGTGGGTGCACTGCCTACAGGACAGGAGAAACCCTCCATGTGAATGGCCAGAGAATTACCCCCAGAAAATTTACATGAATAGGTTAAGTGAAGGGGGCAAAATTTGGCAGATTGTGTTTAACATGGATAAGTGAGAGGTTATCCAATTTCATAGGAAAAATACAAAGGCAAATTATTATTTAAATGGAGAGGAACTTTGAATTGCTTCAGTGCAGAGGAATCCAGATGTCTTTGTGCATGAGTCACAGAAAATTAGTCATGCAGGTACAGGGAGACAAATTGAATCTTGGCATTGATTGCCAAAGGAATAGAATATAAAAGTTGTGAAGTGTTGCTGCTGTACAAAGCATTAGCATGACTGCATTTAAAACAGTATGTTCAGTTTTGGTCCCCTTCCGGAGGCAAGATATAGTTGCATTGGAGGCAGTTCAAATTGCGATTCACTAGATTGATTACAGAGGTGAGGGATTTGTCTTACGAAAAGTGATTGGACAGTTTAGGTCTATACTCCCTGGAGTTTAGAAGAACGAGAGGAAATCCAGCTGAGGTGTACAAGATGACAAGGAGGAATTGATAAAATAGACGTGGAGAGGATCTTTTGTGTCGGGCAATCGTAGCTTTAGGATAAGGAGGGGCAGATTTAAAACAGAAATGAGGAGAAATTAACTTCTCTCAAAGAGTGTTGCAAGTCTGTGAAATTCATTACCTCGGAGATTGGTGAATGCCAGGACTTTGAGAAAGAAATGGACAGATTTTTAATTAGTAAGGGTTTGAAGGGCTGTGGTGTACGAGCATGAAAGTGGAGTTGAGGCCGAGATGAGGTCAGCCACAATCGTAATAAATGATGGAACAGGCTTGAGGGGCTGAATTGCTGACTCCTGAACCTTATGATTATTATGATGGTCCTTTTGGAATAAAAGCTAGCATACTGTTTTGCCTTTCTAATGGCTTACATATTAACTTTTTGTGATTTGTCTAGAAGGGCATCAAAGTCCCTTGAAATGTAAACATTTCCCACCATTCAAAAAAAGTTGTCTATATTTTTCCTACCAAAGTGGGTAACTTCAAACTTTGTCACATGATATTCCATATGCCATGTTTTTATCCACTCCTCCAACCTGTCAGTATTCTTCTGCAACATTTTTATTCACCATTACTTTCCCATCTAACTTTGTAGAGTTAGCCAACTTAGAAACATTGCACTCAGTCTCTTCATCTAAATCATTAATGTAAATGATAAATAGCTAAGATCATGTGTTCTGATTCTTGCAGCGGCCTGCCAATTCTTGCCCAATTCTTCAAGTTCTAATTTTGTGTAACATTTGCTTATTGAAGCGTTTCTGAAAATCCCAATACACTACATCCACTTGTTCCCCCTTATCCATCTTACTAGCTGTATCCTCAAAAACTAACAGATTTGTTAAACACAATTTCCACATCAGAAATCCATTTCGTCTTAATTACATTATGATTTTCTTAGTATACTGATACCAGCTCCCTAATAGTACATTGCATCTAATTGCCCACAATTGGTGTTAGATAGAATCCTGATTCTATCTAACACCAATTAGATAGACCCTTGACAATGGAGTCAAGAATATAGGGGTAGGAAGGAACGTGGAATTGAGTGGGTAATTGTTGGAAGGATTAGCAGGTTAAGTATCATGAGTGTTCCTTCCGTAGCCAACAAGTCCTGTGGTGAGATTTGAACTCACAGCTTCGGGCTCAGAGACCAGTTAGGCCAAAAAACCTGCTGAAGTTCAGAATTTCTAGTGAAATAATGAACACATTTACATTGTCAAAGAGCAATCTGAAAATGCATTAATCCCAAGTGAAGGTAGGATAAAATTCAATCTGCCCTTAAGAGTTGCGAGATCAGCATTTTGGAGGCCAGTTATTTCAATGGTTGATAGTGTTGGGTTAGCGGAGATATGATATTATTTCATCCCAAATTATAGTCTTGATCCCATTTAAGAGTTTACAGTAATCATTAACTAATAAAGTCCACAGAATGGAAACAAGAAAATTGGCCGGCAGGCATAAAGTTTGAGCTGGTGATTATCTGTTTGACAGCAAAAGTTCATGCTCATGATTGCTTAGAAAAATATATGATTTTATGATTTTGCACTCCCAATGAGGAGCCTTGCCTGGAAATTGGGGCCACATCGTAGATGCTCTTCCAGCAATCCAAATTAATGATTGGAAAATCACTCGGCCAATTACTCCCAGTGAAAAAGGCTCTATATCAGAAGCTCGTGTTAAAACATTATACATACTATATTTCCCTAAAGTTTCAAAACATTTTTTGCTGCTCTTAAACCAATAGTTGCCATTTCCTTCTTTTATTCACTCCTTCCTTGAAGATGACTCTATGTGATGGACACTTCATCATAAACAACAGCATTCAAATAACCATTCTAAAATGACACTCATCTGTGGTGGATCTAATCACAAATAATCATAGCAGTCATTATGTCGAGACTACCCTAGCTGCACTTGGGATTAATACTTTTTCAGGTTGTTCTTTGACAATGTAAATGTATTCATTGTTTCATTAGAAATTCTTAACAGAGGAAATCTTCACAAACACACTAGTCATTTTGTTCTCAGTGACCAAAGAAATAATTCACACATACGTACATTTCCAGAGGGGACTGAACAGAAATCAAGTCTGGGAACCATGGATAATCTCCTTCCTAATTCAGGAAAACTAACTGTGCTGTCCACAATGCTACCATGATTAAGATTAGCTACCACTGGAGGGATGGGGAGTTGGAAACGCAAAATAAAATCATTTACAAGTGTACATTTAAAATAAAAATTATTGAAAGGACTGTTCTGTCAAAAAGGGGGATATATAAAAAGGGAGCAACAAAAGAAAATAGAGAAAGCTAACTTAATTATGTTCGCTACCACTGCAAAGGCAGATGTTATCAGCATGACCATTCCATCAATTTTGTAATCAGCAATGACCAATCTTACACAAGCAAGGTAGACCAACACTCCTTTTACAAGCCAATTTATGATCATTGACATCAGTGCACCAAGAATTTCTAGTAAAAAGAAAATAGAACAAGAATCTATTTAGGAATTAATAAGGCTTATTCATATATAAACACTGGTAAGCTATAATAACTTGAGTTTAAATAGTACTTTTAATACAGTAAAAATGTCACTAGGCACATAAGAATGTTATCAAATTAAATTTGAACTGAGCCACATATGAAGATATTAAGCCAGATGACTAAAGCTTAATCATAGGTGGTTTTAAAGGGGCATCCTGAAAGAATTAAGAGAGGTACAGATGTTCAGGAATGGATTCCAGAGCACTCAGAGTTAAAGTTATAGTCACCAATAATGGAGTAATTAAACTCAGGGATACTTAAGGAAACACAGATAACTTGGGACAGTTGTCGGGTTGGAGGAGATTACAGAGATAGTGAGGAATAGACCATGGAGGATTTGAAAACAGAGAAGTGAACTTGAACCAACGTGGTTCAGTGCACTGATGAAAGTGTGAAGTCTGAGTGTTTGTTCACTGGGAGAGAGGTGTCATCTTCCCAATTAATAAATGGTGAACAGCAGAAGACCTAAACAAGCAGAAGAATAACCAGAAATGGAAGAATGAACATTGAAAAGTGCAGATCCTCACTCATGACAAACAAAATCAACAGCCAGTGATCAGTGATGTAGTATTGGCCTATACACACAAGTCATCTGTTTTTCATGAAACATAAGTAAAAGGTAACCAGGCTGCTCATCCAATACTGGCTGCTATCCACATAGAATTTTACAGTGAAGAAGGAGACCCATCTGCACTGTACAGGATATTTAGGACATGGATTGTTCCAAATCCAAACATGACTGAAATTTGGTTCGCAGTTAGACTTGAGAAAATATTTTTCCCAGTATTCCTGATGCTTCCCTTTAAGCAAGCAGGAAACTGCAAGAACTTTTCTGAAATTCTCACCTGCTCTGGACCATCCAAAGTTTAATTTCTTTGTGGCTGGTGTTGATGATAACCATAATGAGCACAAGTTAATCAGAAAACCTGTGACATTTGCAAGAGGATGTGCTGCATCAGTCATCACAGCAAAGCTCCCTGTTAGATGACCACCTGAGAGAAATAGAACAGCTAAGACAAGGCAAAACGTGAAATCATTCTATATGGACATAGTACTATCAACAAATAAATACTAAACTGAATTCGATTAATTTTATTGTAATTCGTTGCTTACATATAGTGATATAGAACATTTCAAGTTGTTGCCCAATTCAGTGTACTGTTAATCAGTGTATAGCAACTACCTCAAGATAACAGCTAGTTAAATATGTGACACTGGTTGTTCTGTAAATAGAGGCAGCTGGAACACTTTGGGTGGAGAGCTTCTTATAGGTTCATAGAACTGAGAAAATATCTTACAATAAACTGGCTTCAACCTAAAAAATCAGCCTGGATTCATTCTCCCACCACAGCCACTTATTGTTAGTAACACACAAGGGTATCCTCAAACAACCACCCCCCCCACCCGCCCCAGACTCCCCCACCCCCAGTTCCCCCGCCCACCCCACCCCCCCACCCCCCAGCCCCCCCCACCATCCCCCCAGCCCCCCACCACCATCCCCCAGCCCCCTACCCCCACCACACCCAGCCACCACCCCCCATCCCTCACCCCCACCATCCCCCAGCCCCCCATCCCCCCCCCCACCGCCCCCCCATCCCCCCAGCCCCCCCCACCACCCCACAGCCCCCCACCCCCACCACCCCTGCCACCATCCCACCCCCAACACCCCCTACCCCAGCCCCCCACACCCCCCCACCCTCCCTCCCCCACACCCCCACCCACACCCCACCTCCCCACAGCCCCCCCACTCCCATCCCCCACCCCACACCCCCGCACACACCCCTGCCACACCCCCACCACACCCCCATCCCCCACACCTCCCAGCCCCCCCATCCCACACCACCCCCCACCACTCCCTACCACCCCCCACCCCCCATCCACCCCACACACCCCCACCTCAACCTCCCCATCCCCCCCCAACTCCAGCCCCCCAAACCCCCCCACCCTCCACACATCCCCAGCCCCCCAAATCCCCCCACCACACCCCACCCCCACACTCCCCACCACACACCCCACCCCACCCCCCACCTCACCACACCACCACCACACCCCCACTCCCACACCCCCCAACCACACCCCCCCACCCCCACCCCCCACCTCACCACACCACCCCCACCCCCCTACCACCGCCCCACCCTCCTCACCTGCCCACAACCCTCACCCCCCCACTCCCCATCCCACCCCTCAGTTGCATGGAGCTTGCATGGACAGTTTGCATGGAGCTTCCAGATTGAAGCGCCATGGACCTGGGTTCGATTCCTGTCTTGGGTCACTATCGGTGTGTAGTCTACACATTCTCCATGTGTCTGCGTGGGTTTCCTCCCACAGTCTGAAAGACATGCAGGTCAGGTACATTGGCCGTGCTAAATTCTCCCTCAGTGTACCTGAATAGATACCGGAGTGTGGCGACTAGGGGATTTTCACAGTAACTTCATTGCAGTGTTAATGTAATTCTACTTGTGACACTAATAAATAAACTTAAATTTTTTTCCCCTGTAAAGTGCAGACATATTGATTCACGTTTGAGTTTAAATTGTCTATTTCAAAATCTGAACTCCTAAGCCACAGGTCATTGTGATATTGAAATTTGACTCTCTCTATGTTTGCTACTGGTTCCAGTGGCTCGTTTTGTTTCATTCCTTTCCAGTGTGTGGGAGTGCCTGGCTGGGCCAGCATTTATCGCTCATCCCTACTTGCCCTTCAGAAGGTAGTGGTCAGCTGCCTTCTTGAATCGCTACGTCCGCATGTTTGTACATCCACAGTGCTGTCTGGGAGAGATTGCCAGTATTTTTACCCTGCAATATATTTGTGGAGGGTTAGCAGTCAGGTGGGCTATTTTGTCCTGAGTGCTGTCGAGCTTCTTGAGAGGTGTTGGATCTGCACTTATCCAGGCGAGTGCAGCTTCTCATTTGTGTCTTGTAGATGGTGGATTCACTCTGGGGGATCAGGAAGCATGTTTCTCGCCACAGATTCCTGGCCTCTTAAAGACACCGGGACAATCTTACTGGCATTGTAAGATCGGGCAAGAGGCGAACAATCAGGTTCATACCCTGTTCTTCACCTCTTGCAAAGTTACTGGCCCTGTTCTGCTGGTGGAATTGGTTTTGCTCCTGGAAAAGATGCAAAGCCAATTTCAAGATTTAAAACAGAATTTAAATCTAATTAGTGAGTCCCAGATGTTATCGCCTGGGCTGACTTGTACTAATCCCTTGCTGGTCAAGGCACTGTTGCTAAATTTGCAGATGATATAAAGATATGTAAAAGAGCAGGTAGTCTTGAGGATGCAGGTGGGCTGCAGAAGGATTTGGACAGGTTAGGAGAGGGGGCAAAAAAGTGGCAGATGGAATACAATGTGGAAAAGTGTGAGGTTATGCACTTTGGAAGGAGGAGTAGACGATTTTCTGAATGGGAAAATGCTTAGGAAATCAGAAACACAAAGCAACTTGGGAGTCATTGTCCGAGATTCTCTTAAGGTTAACGTGCAGGTTCAGTCACAGTTAGGAAGGCAAATGCAATATTAGCATTCATGTTGAGAGGGTTAGAAGACAAGAACAGGGATGTACTTCTGAGGCTGTATAAGGTTCTGGTCAGACCCCGTTTGGAGTATTGTGAACGGTTTTGGGCCCCGTATCTAAGGAAGGATGTGTGGCTTTGGAAAGGGTTCAGAGGAGGTTCACAAGAATGATCCCTGGAATGAAGAACTTGTTGTATGAGAAACAGCTGAGGACTCTGGGTCTGTACTCATTGGAAAAGGATCGGGGAGATCTTATTGAAACTTACAGGATACTGTGAGGCCTGGATAGAGTGGATATGGAGAGGATGTTTCCACTAATAGGAAAAATTAGAACCAGAGGGCACAACCTCAGGCGAAAGGAGTGATCCCTTAAAATGGAGGTGAAGAGGAATTTATTCAGCCAGAGAGCATTGAATCTGTGGAACTCTTTGCTGCAAAAGACTGTGGAGACAAGGCCATTGAACGTCTGTAAGACATAGATAGATTCTTGATTAATAAGGATCAGGGATTATGGGAAAAAGGCAGGAGAATGGGGATGAGAAAAATATCAGCCATGATTGAATGGTGGAGCAGACTTGATGGGCTGATTCTACTCCTACGTCTTATGGTCTTATGGTCAAGATCCTTTCTTGGAAGGATCACAGATGGTTTCCACCAACAGGGACTAGATGTGATGACCTCACCGGGCAGGGGTGGGGATTGGAAGCTATTGAAGCCCTCCCTAAGTGATCAGGGCATGTCCACTCAGTGCCCCTTAGAGAGTGCCAGCCTGGCACCTTGGCACTGAAGGACTTTACCCTGAGGAAATCTTGCAATGATGTCCTGGATCTGAAATAATTGATCTCCAGCCACCACAGTTATATTTGTGAAAGGTTAATCTTGCTGAATTTCTGCTCACCTGATAAATCAGCAAACAAATCTTCAATTGAAGTAAGCAGGTACAGATCACGAACAACATTGAATTTATTGTTGTTTCAAAATCACCATAAATACAAACTGAAACTTCTGGGTTTATGGTGTATACAATAGGACTGGCCCTGTCACTCATTGGCAAGAATTTTATGACAATGATTCTAAGTGTCCAGTTAGAGTCAAAATAGAAGAGTTCCTGATCTATTTTTGGGTAAGTTTTCATACTCGAAGTTAGATAGTTGGTCATTGAAAAGTGGTGTGGAGTGTTTCTAGCTGCTGCAGGCAATGGGCTGGGCTTAATTCGCCAGCCAGTCTGTAGAGGGAGCTAATGTGCATGTGCAGATCTCTGGTGCTACATATGCACAATTTGAACAACAGGGGGGTCTGACATACCGTGCCTGAAACAACACACCCCCATAATTGTGAGGGCCAATCACGAGCCCACAATGCATGGATATCTACCCCCTCCCCCCCTCACTGCCCACACCATCTTCATTCTCCTAAATCTTTTGTATGCCTCCTATTTCTTTCTGACTAAGCTCACAATCTTTCTTATCATCCAAGGTTCCTCAATTTTGCTATCCTTATCCTTCATTTTCACAGGAATATTCTGGTCCTAAACTCAAACCAACTGGCCTTTAAAAGATTACCACATAACAGATCTACCCTCAAATATCTGCCCCCAATCTACATTCCCCAGTTCTTACCTAATATTGTCATAGTTAGCCTTCCCCCAGTTTAGTACTTTCACCCAAGGACTGCTCTTTTCTTTATCCATAAGTAATTTAAAACTTTCAGAATTATGGTCACTATTCCTGAAATGCTCCCCTATTGAAACTGTGATCACCCAGCCAGACTCATTCCTCAACCAGGTCTAGTATGATCCATTAGATCCAGCTAGTAGGCCCTTCCTTAGTTGGACTATTTACATACTGCTTCAACAAACTCTCTTGGACATATCTAACAAATTCTCACCATCCAATTCCCAGGTACTAAGGGGATCCCAGTCAATATAGGGGAAGTTAAAATCATCACCACAGCAACCCTGTTACTTTTACATCTTTCCATCATTTGTCCACTGAGCTGTTCCTCTATCTTCTGCTGGCTGTTGGGAGACCTGTAGTACAATCCCATCAAAATGATTGCCCTTTCCTATTCCTGAGCTCTATCCGTATGGTTCTGCTGGATGGGCTTTCCAAGGTGTCCTTCCTTTATCATAGGAACCATAAAAACCCTCCAGTACAGAAAGATAGGCCTTTTGGCCTATCGAGTCTGCACCGACCACAATCCTACCCACACCCTACCCCCATATTCCTATATATTTACCCTCTAATCCATCTAACCTATGCATCTCAGGACACTAAGGGTAATTTTTAGCATGGTCAATCAGATGCTGGAAAATTCACTATTCATGTACCTCACAGGTATGGTTGACAAGCAAACATTGGAGAAGTACGAGAGAGAGAGACAAAGGGAAAAAAATAGAGAAACATGGTACCTTTCCTGGGCCTTGGACACAAATCAAGAGAAGATATCTATGGAAGTGGGTCATGCATGTTCTGAGCACAGAAAAAGCACTTCACTATTTTTAGATTTAACTTTAATTTGATTTTTAATCATTCCACTATTGGTGGTTAGGATGCCAAGGCTGTAAACTCTTGAATTCAATAAACCTTTCTATTTCTTTTAAGACACTCAATAAAATTAATCCCTTTGACTAACTTTTGGCCATCTACCTTAATATGTCTTTATATTGCTCCTTGTCTAATTTTGTTTTAGAATTGTTCTACAATACAATTAGTACAGTTGTGATATTGTCCTCGTAAGTAATGCTGATTTTACATTCTTTTACATTCCTTCTATTCACTTGGAGGATTGTAAACCTTTTGAACTCTGTGCCCTGGAGGATCGCCTAGCAGAACCACACTGGAACAGATTCACATATGAGTAAGCTATCATCATGATCTGATTAGGTATAAAATGTGTTTTAATTCTTTCTTTCCCATCTACAGACCGAATTTCAGGTTTAGTCGTAGATGCGAAAGAAAGAATTAAAACACATTTTACACCTAATCAGATCATGATGGTAGCTTACTCATATATGAATGCTTATCATTGTTAAAATAATATGAAGGATGATTTTAATATATTGATAGAATTGTAATAATAATAATGCATCAATACGAATGCTTAGAGTTTTACAGCCAATGTGAATATTGTTGAAGTTTAAAAGTTCATAGGCAGAAAGATATACAGTCAGCAGAAAATAGAGGAACAGCTCAGTGGACAAATGATGGAAAGATGTAAAAGTAATGGAGAATTAACACTCATACAAATGTTGAAACAATTAATGAAACATTTAATAACAATTGAAAGGTTCCAATATCCAGGCATAAGAAAATATCAGTCCCAGAGCGAATGGCTGATATGGCCGTGTGTCTTGGCCAAGTGCTGACGGGAAAGGGATTTGAATGGTGGCATCCTTAGAGATATATAGCAACAAGGAATTTATCATGCTGGATGTCAGGTTTTTAGGTTAACAAATGAAAGACAGTTAAGTCAAGCGATGTTTGTCAGGCTGATATATTAATGTGAAGTGAGGTCAAGTCTAAGCTAATCAGAGGGAGTGCCTTAGATATCAGAAAGATATAATTGTAATGAATTTTGGCTCAGTGCCTCAGTTCTTCAGTGAGGTCTTCCAGTACCGGGAAGTGTTGTCTGACCCTACGCAGGGCTCCCACGGCTGAGGTTAATATCTTCTGTGTGTCTTTCATGTTTACTTTAAAATAAATTCCGAATATGCCTTCTAAATATTGCCTTTGTAAAATATATTATTAAGTTCTTTTTAAGAGAATTTAGCCACCATTAAGAAATTCCCTCCTCCGCTAGTATTCGGTCTCTTGGGGAAATAAGGTGAGGAAGAAACATGGAATAGGGGCAGGAGATCGGCCTTGATGATACCATATTGAGGAGCTGGACTGTCTGTTCTTGCTCTGATTTATATTACTCTGTATTATTCTGTATTACTGTAGGATACAGGACGGTAAGGAATCAATGAAATTATTTGGTATATTGTTGATATATACATTATTGATTGGAACATTATTGTGCCTACACAGCACAAGAATAGATTCAAATATTAATAAACCACAGTACACTCCACCACTAGATGGTGCTGAGAAATCAATCTTTGCTGCAAATGAAATTCTGATGATCAATTTGGAAATTTCTTGGAAATTGGAACAAATATTTTGCTCATTTTGGTCTCAATATCAATAGGCCCAACAGCATTTTAATCCAGTGATATTTAATTTTTTCTACTTTGGACAAGAAATATATTCTGTGTAAACTGGAAATCAGCCGTGTTGACCAACTCTGCGACAAACTCTCGGAGGTTGGCTTCCGAGGGTGACCCCTGGGATATAGGACATACCTACACATCCACACTCCTTTGATCCAGGCCAGGAGATCTTAGAATCATAGAATCAGTGCAGCAGAGGCCCTTCGTCCCATCGAGTCTGCACTGACACATTAGAAACACCTCAACTCCCACCTAATTCCACCTGCCAGGACTTGGCCCCTAGATCTGAATGTTATGATGTGCCGAGTGCTCAGTCAGATACTGGCAGATGAAGCAGGGTGCTGCCTCCTTCCTGAGGGTGCAAGCTTAGTTTTCCTGGTGGACAGACATGTGTGTCAGACTCCTGAAGACAGGTGGACTGGAGAGAGTGAGATATGTGTGTTGGGGAGGCCTTTAACTCTGGTGACCAAACCTCCAGCTGACAGCAGGCTGAAGAATTGCCAACATGCCAACTGCTTCAGCAAAATACTCTGCACAATTAATGAGCTTCCAAATGCTCCATTGGGCGCCGCGATCTGCCATTCTGACCAGCAGGGTGGGCACCTTCGAAATGCCCATTCCCACAATTATCTCATTATTGGAAAATTTCACCCTTTGGGTGGCGTTCTGCCAACTTAGTGCCCGGCTAAATGATGGAAACAATATTCAGAAGAATCCAAAAAACGAGGGTGTTTGCCATGAGTCTTTAACTAAGCCGAGGCATTCACATCCCAGCCACCAGATATGCTCTAGCAGAGCAGGTGGGATGGGATGTCGATTCTGCCACAGGAAGGATTTCTAACGAAAGGGAATCTGGCACAGGTAAGAAGCACTCACCAGCACCTGAGTATTAGAGGCCGCAGCAATGAACAAGAATGGGGAGGAAATCTGGCAGTCGCAGGACTTCCCCAGCCACCTCCAAACCTGCCATGATGAAGCCTAAAAGAGAGACTTTGGAATTCGGAGCTGACATCAGCTTAATTCCTCACCCACAAACTCGCCACTCCCTCGTCTGGGGAAATTTCACAACTTGGTGGGAGTTTCAACACTGCTGATGGAAGGAGGTTACATTTATAGTTTAGGTGGATAGAGAGAGAGAGAGAGAGAAAATGTCAGGTGAATGTTTTGATAGCAATATGAATAAAAGTGGAGTTTAACAGGAAAATGTGCAAAGAGAAATAGTGAGGGAAAGAGAGATGGAGAGCGAGCAGTTGTCTACCTGGCTTGGAAGAGCAAGAAGTGGTTAATGGAGCTTTCAGACATGCAGGAGTTCTGTTCTGAACATCCATTGTCAGTGTGTCAATTTGGATCACATAAAAAGGCTCTGTTTACCTTCACACAAATAGGAAATTCGTAGTATCAAAGATGATAATAAACCAATTGGAGAATGAAGAAATAAAGAGGTCAACAACGCAAGGTTCAGTTGGAAGCAAAATACTGTAGGTGCTAGAATCTGAAACTAAAACAGAAAATGCTGGAAAATCTCAACAGATCTGACAACATCTGTGGAGAGAGAATAGAGCCAACATTTTGAGTCTGGATGAGCCTTTGTCAGCTCTGTTTTTGTTAATATAAGGTTCAGTCTTTGGTTCTGGTGTTAGAGGACAGGAACAATAGAGATGTGAAGTGCCTGTGACACTGACAGCTTATACACTCACTATGATTTATTATTGCTTTCAATTTTATTTAACTTAGAGGATGGCATCAAAATGCACTTGGAGAGTCCACAGGAAATGGATGTTTCTCAGGAGCCCTTGTTCAGATATTGAATCCTTCATTTCAAAGTGGACTGTCTTCCTTACAATAGCTGTTCCGTATTTTCATCTACTTTAGTATTTATTTGATGTTAGCTGCTCTCCCGTTAACCTGTTCAGCTACTTTGCTGTTTTAAAACAAGAACAAGAAACAAAGAAAATTACAACACAAGAACAGGCCCTTCAGCCTTCCCTGACTGCACCCACCATGTTGCCTGTCTGAACTAAAACTCCTTACCCTTCCAGGACCAAATCCCTCTATTCCTTTCCTATTCAGATATTTTTCTAGTTGCTACTTAAAAGTCACTACCATATCTGTTCCCACAGCCTCCCTCGGCAGTAAGTTCCAGGCACCCGCTACCCCCTCTGTAAAAAACTTACTTCATACACCTCCCTTATACCTTGCTCCTTACATCTTAAACCTATGCCCCTGACTCTTTCACGCTAGAAAAAAGCTTCTGACTATCCACACTGTTCCGGCCCCTCATAATTTTATAGACTTCTGTGAAGGCACCCCTCAACCTCCAGTGAGAATAAACCAAGTTTCTCCAACATCTCCTCATAGCTAATGCCTTCCATACCAGGCAACATCCTGGTAAATCTTCCCTGTATCCTTTCCAAAGCCTCCACATTCTCTGGTAGTGTGGCTATCAGAATTGAACACTATATTCCAAGTGCGGCCAAACTTTAAGGTTCTATAAAGCTGCAACACAACTTGTCAATTTTTAAATGCAATCCCCGGCGGATGAAGACAAGCATGCCGTGTGCCTTCTTGACCACCTTCTCCACCTGTGTTGCCACTTATGTACCTGTACACCAGATCCCTCTGCCTATCAATACTATTAATGTCCTGCTATGTAGTGTATATTTCCTACCTATATTAAACCTCCCAAAATTATTTTTTTAAAGTTCAATCTGTCCTGAATACTTTGGGAATTGAAGGTAAGCGGACTGATCTAAATGTTTTGAGTTAAGTGGCAGAGTGGCACAATGATTAGCACTGCTGCTTCACAGCTCCAGAGAGCTCGGTCCAATTACGGCCTTGGGCGATTGTGGAGTTTGCACGTTCTATCTATGGCTGTGGATTTCCTCTGGATGCTGCAGTTTCCTCCCACAGTCCAAATCTATGCAGGTTAGGGGGATTGGCTATGTGAAATTGTGCCTTAGTATTCCAGGACGTGTAGGTTAGGGGGATTACGAGAGGTTACGGGGATAGGGTGTGGATAAGATGCTCTATCAGAGAAGTCAGTGCAGACTGGATGGGCCGCATCTTTCTGCACTGTAGGGATTCTATTAGTATGGATGCATTCATAGAGCCTTCTGCTCTCAGAACACTTTATTAGCTAGAGGGAAAGTATGTGATTTGTAGTTTCCATATAACCTTAAGATCAGCCCTAATAAGTAGTTACACAGCTGCAGTTAAAGTGTTAACCCGATGAAGTAATTATGGGGCAGCACAGTTGCTAGCTCTGCTGCCCTCAAGTGCCAGGGACCCAGGTTAGATTCCTGGCTTCATTCACTGTCTGGGCCGAGTCGACACTACTCTGTGTCTCTGTGAGTTTCCTCCGGCTGCTCCAGTTTCCTCCCAAAGTCGGAAAGACGTGCCGGTTAGGTACATTGGCCACGCGAAATTCTCCCTCAGTGTATCCAAACAGGCGATTAGAGGATTTTCATAGTAACTTCATTGCAGTGTTAATGTAAGCCTAATTGTGACATGAATAAAAATAAAATAAATCAATATTGGCCTAAATATATTTCGTTCTTGTTTTATTTTGAAACTTCCACCATTACTTTTCTCCATAAATAAGGTGTTCTTAGTCCTTGGGTGGGCAGGATTTGCAATCGTTTCTAACTGAAAATTTATGATAAAATTTGCATCACCCTACTGACTCCTGAATAAATATTTAGCTGGCAACCCCATTTCTTGATGGCCCTTACTTTAGCAGCGCCCCTCTGAAAACACCGCAGTTTATAGACATCAAGGCCTCCCCAGAAAGTATTAATCTATGTTCTCTATGCTGGCTGGAGTCCAACTAGTTCACAGGTTAACCTTTGCAAGAGACTATCAGAAAAAAGAGAAAGCACCACGTCTAATCTCCCCAAAAGGAGAAGTCTGCGAGGAGATTCAATTTACTGGCAGACAAACATTTATCAGCGGCGCAGTCAATCACCTAGGTTCCCAGACAAACAACATTGTGAAATTTATTGCGAAATTTAATGCTTGATCTCCTCCACAGAAAACAAATGATTTTATGTGATCAGGAACAGTGCATAGTATCCAGCAAGTGGAATCCCAGCAACCAATGATATCACATTATATAGGCGGCTAAAAAACTATCTAAATAAAAATCTCAAGAGGTCGATGCCATCAGATAGAATTTGGTTGAATTTCAAGAATGTGTCAGTTTAAATTCTGACTTTTTAAAAATTGTAATGATAGTCTAGCTCTGACTGAAGTCTATTTTGTGATTTGATACGTACATATGAGAAAAAAGTATTTGAATAAGGCTAAAAAGAAAACTGCTGCTACTGAAAATCCAATAACGGCAGAAAATGCTTGAAAGACATTAGCAACCAGAAACAGATAGGTTAACATTTTGGCTACAAACTCTTTGTCAAAACTGGAAAGAAGTCAACAAAGGAACTGAAAAAGTAAACGTCTCCTATTGAAATTAATCTGCAGTATCTTCTAATCCTCTGCAGTTCTCATAGAATCTTGTCCAATCGTATTCCCCACCTTGTATTGAATTCACTCATTGTGTTCTGCCCTGGAGCTTCAGGGCATTTCCAACACACACAAACATTATCAATACAGAAACTTTCAACTCTTGGCAGCCACTCCATTTCACCTACAAAGGCGTTTTAACAAGCCAGCAAGCACCAAAAAAGACTTTTCAATCACATTATAAACATTTTTATGTCAACAATGCATTAGTCAAATCAGCTTCAGTGCTTCTAAACTCTGATTGCTCCAGGTATTTTTTGTTTTATTCAATCATGGGACAAAGGAGTCACTGGTTGGCCAAGCACCCATTGCCCATCCCTAGTTGCCCTTGTGAATGTGGTGCTGAGCTGCCTCCATGATACAATTGAGTGGCTTGCAGAGGCAGTTGCAAGTTATTGCTGTGGATCTCAAATCACAAGTAGGCCCAGGCCAGGTAAGGATGGCAGATTTTCTTCCCTAAAGCATATTGGTGAATGAGATGAGTTTTTCTGACAATAAATATAGTTTGGTGGTCATCAGTAGATTCTTAATTCCAGATTATTTTTATTAAATTCAAATTCCACCAACTGTTGTGGTAGGATTTGAACCCGGGTCCCCAGAACACTAGCTGAGTTTCTGGATTAATAGTCTAGCGAGAATACCACTCGGCCATCGCCTCCCCTAACAAATACTGATAAGGAAACTGTTGGCTGAAATACACACAAAGACCTTGCAATTTCCCCTCACTGGCCTGTGTGCCAGTTTTTTGCTGCGGTCTCTCTTCCAGGACATTTTCGCTAAGGGCAGAATGCGGGGCAGGTGACACCTGCCTTGCACGTGTAGGTAGCCCAATTACATGGAGGGTATCAGGAGCAAGCAGGAACCGTCCTCTTTATTCCTGCTTTCTTTTTATAAATTAATCTTCAGTCCACACTAATATATACCATTAACATAATGGGATTGAGAGTTATAGATAGGCCTGGTAGGTATGGGTATGATCGACGCAACTTCTGGGCCGAAGGGCCTGTTTGTGCTGTAGTGTTCTACGTTCAAACATAAATTAAAAATAGCTAAAACCCAACTACTAATCCTTGAATCTTTAATATTCACATGGATGGCTACCTGACAATATAGCATCACTTGACAATGGGTGACAAGGTGGCACAGTGGTTAGCACTGCTGCCTCACAGTGCCAGGAATCTGGGTTTGATTCTGCCCTCAGGTGACTGACTGTGCAGAATCTGCACATTTTCCCCGTGTCTGCGTGGATTTCCTCTGGGTGCTCTAATTTTCACTAAAGGTTGATTGGTCACGCTAAATTGCTCCTTCGTGTTGGGGGATGAACAGAGTAAATGTTAGGGGGATGCGGCCTGGGATGAGCTCCTTCTGTACTATGGGGATCCTATGAATATTGCACCAGAATGCAAGTGCAAAAGCTTAGTCAAAGAAGTCTTACAGAGCATCTTAAAGGAAGAAAGAGTGGTCGGAAGGTTTTAGGGAATGAATTTTAGGATTAAGGCAGCTAAAAGCACAGCCGTCAATAGCAGATCAGTTCAAATTGGAGATACACAGATTGCCAGATTGGAAAGAGTGTGGAGTGTGGGGGATGGAGAGGGCTAAAACTGTGCTCTCAATTGAAAACAAAGAGATGAGAATTTTAAAATTGAGACATCAGATTGGATTTTTGCAGCTATGACAAATAGCTTGAATTGAGAAATTTCCTGACTTGACAGACCTGTATCTGTTTAAAGGACCTTATTACACCTCATTCTGGGGAGGCAGGATGGGACAGAGAAGGGTCCTCCCAACCCTGGAAGCAGGTGGGTATTGGGCCCTGCAGAGTATCGAGGCAGGCAATTTAGAAGACCCGCCTGGGTTCTCTGGGGCTTCTACTCTAGAAGATATTCAGCCTTGCAGTCCCCACACCGCATACTCCCTTAATCCCACCCAATCCTCATGCACCTCCTTGCCTCTTCCAGAACACCTCATGCTTCCATAACTATTCGCCAAGTATCCACTCAGGAAAAATGTGGAAATAAAAAAAAACTTCTAATAATCCAATTGAAGTCTCACTCAGGACTTTATGCTGAAAAAAACTAATTCATGAAACCCATTCAAATATCTTAAATCATTTCAAGAGTTCAATCTGATTTTAAAAAAAGACTAGAATTTGCAAACCCCACACAGCAGTGGGATCTTCCCAGCCAGCCAATGTGAATAGAAATTTCAATGACTCCCGCTGCAACGACATTAAAGAAGGATAATTCTTTACAGCCTCTTAATTCATCCCTCCCTCACCCTCTCCATTAAGATGAATACTTTTGCGAGTTTTCCTAATTCAGTCAAACATTCATGATTACCTCAGCAGTAATAGCAACCCTTGGGAATATTATCAACATTGAACTCAATGAATGGAATGGAAAAGACGGTACTTTTTTTTTCTAACAAAGACCAGATGGCCTGACAATCAAAGCAGTCCTGCAGTCAGTTCTTTTCTTCACTCTGACAATTTCAGCCTGACACTAGGATCAATTTAGCTTGGCCAATCAGCCTAATCCACACATCTTTGGACTGTGGGAGGAAACCCAAGCAGACATGGGGGAAATGTGCAAACTCTACACAGACAGTAACCCAAGACTGGAATTGAACAGGGGTCACTGGAGCTGTGAGGCAGCAGTGCTAATCACTGTGCCACCGTGCTGCCCACATGATGTCTCATGATATCAGAATACAGGATGCAGTGCGCTAAAGTATATATTAACAATGAATGACTTGGACTGAAAATGATTGATTTATATCTGATAAGGATGAATCACAGGTTGGAAAAGTGATTTTGGAGATGTATAATTATGTTGGCGAATGTGATGTAACTTCAAAGAGGCAAGAAACTGCCTAATGTCACCTCCCATCATATGTTTGTCAATAAAGAATGTCTTTCACCAGGATACTCTTGTATCTTTGTATTAGCTAAAGTTTTTAGCAATACTTAGTCTCTGAAAAACCTCACCTACACACTCTCAAACTAATTTGTCCTCTCAGTATGGGTATGGTGCTGTTATATAACCTCCACTTTACTTTCATGAGGGTTTCATTTTCAGATCTCGGTATTCTGCCATTTAGCACAAGTCAGTGAAGATCACTACATATCACACCAATGTCTATCCGAGACCATTTGTTCACTTGATGCTCTCTTTCTGATGTCATTATTCTAAGAGTCACAAACATTTCTCACCTATAGATTGATGGAACCAACTTGTTGTACAGAATGTAATGATTCATCAAAACGTTTGGCTTATATCTCTCCAGCAGCTGTCTGTTTTGCTTCTTCCTTACTTAAACATTTGTGCACAAATGATTTGGCTTCTTGCAGTTGAAAGAGTATTTTCCTCACGCTGGACAATCCTCCTTTTTCATTCTATGATGCGCTCCAAATTATTTGAATTCTGCCCTTTGCTGGTGAATGTTCAGCTCTTTCAGTCTGCCTTATCAGTGTAGCATATCTCCTGCCTATTCTACCAGACACATACTGTAGCTGGTGCTGCGGTTCTGCACATATCTATTGCTTTCTTGGGAGTAAGTTTCTCATCTCTCAACAGACTGGCTCTCATTTCAGGATCTTTTGTGCCTAGGGCAATCTTACCTTCATGGAGCTGTCTTTTAGTTGCTCTGATTCACAGGATTCTGTGACTTGTGTAATTGCAGTCATGTACTGATCAAATCATTTTCACCGAGCGTTCTAGTGTTGAATACGTAGAGTTCATAAGTTACATTCCCTTGGTGCTCAAAATCAGCCTTCGAGGTCTCAAAATCCGTGTTGTCATTTTTTCTCTTCTTCAGAGAGATTTTGATTTGGAATACAATTTGTGGCAGTGTCAACAGTATTGCTCCTCTTACCAGCTCTGGCTTGTTAATTAAGTCTGTTGCAATCTCGTAGTTTTGCCATTGCAAGTGGAAAATCGGCCATACCTTTCACACGTCACCTTTTATTTTGACAGGAGTGGAGAGAGGTGAATTTGCAGCCATGGTGACACTCACCCACCTGATTTTCCTGTAGCCTTCGTTTATGTTTGCTTTTCTGTTCCAGTGATTTTTGTCAGCAGCTTTTAGCAGCTCTGAATATTTCTGTGTCTTTTTTATTAGCCGTGACTTCTCATTAGTTTTACCAGCTTTTTAAAAATTCAATCTTAGCTTCACATCTAACACCATGTTATGAAGCCAAAGACTAGTCCTTCTATGTAAAGTCTTTATTGAACTGGATGGAAGTTCCTTGCTTGCTGGAAGTCCCTCATGTAGAGATCGCATGACTACAGCAAGCTGAATAGACATGTACTAATGATTCCATTTCAAATCCTAAAGAGTCACAGAGTTACTGCAGATTTAACTTATTTTTCCCAGTTGAAAACCCACTGGAAATTAGCAGAAATCAGAGGAATAAGGCCATTTCTGCTCTTTCTCTATAGCTTCCATTGAAGGAATTCTACTCCAGTGTTTATTACCAATTTATCATTCATCACATTATTATTAGAACTGATATTCCTGAGCAGAGAGCAACTGCCTTTAAAAGTAACCTTCACCTTAACTTCATTCTGTAAAAAGTTTCCACAGGGAACAAGTGTAATTTTGATGGATGACAGAATTACCATATTACTGGCATTACCTCAGAAATACATAAATATGCATAAAATTTAATGTGAAGTTTTAACTTTTATTTATTAGTGTCACAAGTAGGCTCACATTTACACTGCAGTGAAGTTACTGTGAAAATCACCTAGTCAGCACACTCTGGTGCTTGTTTGGTATACTAAGGGAGAATTTAGCATGGCCAATGCACTTAACCAGCATATCTTCCAGACTGTGGAGGAAATCGGAGCACCCAGGGGAAGCCCACTCAGGTACAGAAAGAACATGCAAACTCCACACAGGCAGTGACTGAAGCCAGGAATTGGACCTGGGTCCCTGACACTGTGAAGCAGCAGTGGTAACCACTCTGTCATCCCAAAAGGTGCTTAACTGCAGTGATTGTTTTGAATGCAGTTTAGTCAGAAAAGAACTTTACAACAAAGAGGGAGGTCATTATTCGGTTTGTCAAATTTGTAACGGAGCATATTTGAATGTAAATAAATCTACGTCATATTGGAATAGGAATTCTAAAACACAGGCTCAATTTCTCACTCTGCTGAACTCCTCAGCTCCACACTGGAAAGATTCTGAGCCAGGCCAAACACTTGCCCTAGCTAACTGAAAGTTTTTTAAAAGTTTATTTATTAGCCGTAAGTAAGGCAACATTAACATTGTAATGAAGTTACTATGACAATTCCCTAGTTGCACTCTGGCGCTTGTTCAGGTCAATGCACTTAACTAGCGCACCTTTCAGAATGTGGGAGGAGCATCTGGGGAGAACACACACAAACTGCAATGCTATGTTGCATGTAGAACCCCAAATACCATTTTATATTTGAATTGGTGAGAGTATTGTAATGTCCTATCAATGGTAAGGGTCGTGAGTTTTAACCAAAATGAAAATGACACGGTTTGCCCATGTAGATTCAAAGTAACATACAAGAGGTTTATTGAAAAAGATGTTCTCTGCGCAGAACAGAAATTGAAGCAAAATAACAGCTTGTAGCAACATCTTAATGACATTACTGTCAAATCGCACAACCCAGCACTTACAGCAATCATGCAACTACTTAAATATATAATAATTATGAGCATACAGATAGCCATTAGCTCTATTGGTGATAGACCCAGAGAGGTCCAGTAAAGGCCAATTTGTGACTTTAGCTTTGTGATTTTGGATATTGGTGTTGAGAAACTCATTCAGAACCGAAATCAATCCTCAATTCCCAGGTTCTCGTATGAACAGTGTTGACTTCAGTGAAGCAATGAGAGTGATTGTCATCCAGGAGATAATAAAATTTCAAAGAACCATTTTCTTTTCCTTGGACGTCCAGTTTACTGAGTATATCTCTTTTATATGGGCTGAAGATTTCCCAGGATCTCTTAGTTCTGTACCTGCAATAAGTCCAGGCCCAGCCGAGGCAGTATTCCTTGCCCCATGTCACATTTTGCAATGTGCACATTTAGACAGCTGTAATATCTAAAAACCATGGTAATGTGACCTGACCCTCGGTATTTTCTCCCCACCTGCAGGTTTCCAGGGGGCAGGACAAAATATTAAAGATGGGTATGTTTTTCGTGTTACATTTTGGTATTGATATGCCAAACTACAAAACTTTGACTCAAAGCTATAAAGGACAAATTGGCTGATATGAAAATTATGAATTGTGAGTGAGAGCACAGCATGAGTGCACCTCCTGACAATGTGGGGCTCCTGTTGCAAGCACTGATCTAAACAATCCTTGATTAGATCATTAAAGAGACCATTCCAGAACATACCGACCCACTTTGACTGTTGCCAGAAACAGGGCTCATACAGCTTAAGAAATTTGTCAATTATGTTTTTCCAAGTTACCAGTTTTATGTTTGAAGCAACTTAGCAAAACTTGCATGTACATTGAGGGATAAAGAATCTTTTGTCAGTGGCTTCAGTTGCTTCTCAAATTCTTCTTTACAAATGGAAATATGTTCTTTTGGCCAATCAAACAATTACTGAAGCTTCATGCTGGTATCCAGGAGCTGAAAGTAGAATGCAGCAAATTCATTGACACAGATTCAGAACGTGACTTGTCAATGGACATCTTTCTTTCAAAATCCTGTGATCTCCTCTCCGATCCTTTCTGAGCCACTCCGTCACATATCGGCAAACAGAACATCCTTGAGGAGAAATGCTATACCTTAAACATGTCATTGACAAAGCAGCCTAGGCATACGCTATAAACAGATTAAATCACTTCTAATATCACTGCAAGATAATTAGTCAAGGTTTAGTGAATGGCAGGTTTTACAGACACTTTTCAAGGATGCTTTCCAATCTGTTTTGTCTGATGGTCCATTCAACAGTTATTCAGGTATGTGCTGACCTAGCAGATTCAGTGACTGAATGCAAAATGACGTCAAAGCAAACCCTACATTTTTTAGTCAGGTTGTATTAACGTTGGAACTCTAATTAGATTCAAGAAATGCAGATAAACATCAACTTCTCTGTATTTGATGTATGGTGCGATCCATTCCGATGAAATCTGAGGTTCACACAGCAACTCAGAAATCCTGTACATTTCCTGTAACTGAACCACCTCCATTGTGTTCTGCTGGAGAAGGTTTCTCATTTCACTTTGCTTTTATTCCGGTTCACTGTGCAAAGGAATAACACTGAGAAAATGTTGCAAAGACTGCATTTTAAAAAAAAGTTTGTTTTTTTTAACGGATATTTCGGCTGATGCAAAACAATTAATATTAAATGGTTTGCAGGTTTCAGTGTAAAGCAAGAATTGTTAGCCACCAAAACAAACTCCTATCGATCGGTTCCCACCAGCTTGAAGAATTTGTAAATGCAAGATTTTAATCAGAGCGTCTTATTTCAATCTGTATTTTTTCAATATCGATTAAGGATAAGAAGTAGAAATGTATCATTTTAAACCTGGATTGAGAAGGTATAACCAGTGTGTAATAAGATGCTGCAATGTTGATCTCAGATTAATCACCACAAGATGTGATGGCTTATATTGGCTAACACCACTTGGATTGAGAGGATATTCCCTGCAAATACCCCTGAGTTTCACTGCCATACACAATTTGTTTACCAGCAGATTATTCCAGTGATCCACAGGGCACATATGTGATAATTGTCAGATCTCAGCATATAAAACTGCATCAAGGAGATGGCAGATGCCTTCTACAATAAAGCTCGTTATTGTGTAAAGTTCACATTGGATGAAGCCAGCCAGGCTGCTAGATTCCTGGGTTTCACAGTAATCTCAGGCTTTTTTAAACTGCATGATACAATTGATTGTAGACACGTGGCAGCAACTCCTGATGTCCATTAACACGAAAAGTTCCAGTCACTAAACATTCAGCTCTGTGCAACCATCAAAACTATATTAATCATGTTTGTGCCAAGTACTCTGGCATCATACATCCCGAGTCTGTCCCAGGTGCCTCAGATATTTGAAGGTCAATGGCACTTACAGGACTGTCTGCTTGGTGATAAGGGGTACACACTGAAACATCTGCACATCACCCTCAAAATGCTTCAGAGGAGAGGTACAATGTGACACATTGTTCGACAAGATCCACCACTGGCATTCTAAAGGTGCACTTCCAATGTTTGAACCTCTCAGATGGGGCTCTGCACTTCTCTCCAGAGACAGTATCCGGCATCTTCATCATCAGGGGTGTCCTCTACAATCCGGTGCTTCAAAGGGGAGGCCACTTACCAGAGAGAGGCACGGAGGAGGCTGAGAACTCCTCAGACAACGAAGACCTGGAAAGCCAGAGAGTGTTGATGGGGAGTATTTATGTGAAGATGCAATTGAAGCTACAAGACACGAAAGGTGTGTCGATGATGCACTTAAGATTCCAGGAGAAGTGAAGTGTAGATAAGGGTGCTGAAATATATTGCTCCTGTCCATTAGTGACATATCAGTGATCTGAAAGGCGTTTACAACTACTAACATTGAGAGCAATGTCAGCCTTGGCAGCACAATGGTTAACACCGTGGCCTCATAGCACCAAGGACCCAGGTTCAATTCCAGTCTTGGGTGACTGTCTCTGTGGAGTTTGTACTTTCTCCCCGTGTCTGTGTGGGTTTCCTCTGGGTATCCTGGTTTCCTCCTATAGTCCAAAGATATGCAGATTAGGTGGATTGGCCACACTCAATTAATGTCAGGAGGTTAGCAGAGTACATATGTGGGTTTACAGGACTGACCTAGGAGGTGAAATTGAGGGGGTTAGGATTATATTCACTGTAGTTTAGAAGAATGGGGAGGGATCTGATAGAAATTTATAAAATTTTAACAGCGTACACAGAGTAGATGCAGACAGGATGTAGCTCTTGGGGATTAAGAGATCAAAAGATAAGGAGTAAGTGGGACTAGGTTACTGCCTGGGATGATCAGCCATGATCATAATGACAGTTGGATCAGGCTCGAAGGGCTAAATGGCCTACTCCTGTTCCTACTTTCTACATAACTGTCCAAGAAAAAGACATTAAAAATCTGATGTACGGAATATTTTAACAGTGGTTGCCATAGATATACCCAACTAAAACCTCTTGGAAATAGACAATCAGGTAAAAGCTGCCCTGCACTAGGGATATGTTGCAAGTGACACATGGGGTTGGAATTTCTCTGTTCCCGGCCACACAGGAATCACAGAAGGTGGAGGAGGAGGGGGTGCGGGGGTGGGTGGTTGGACCATGCATAGGCCCATTTACCTTGGATGGGATTTTCTGGTTTTGGGGCAAATGTGGCCGGAAAATCCCCCTCATGCAGTGTCAAGAAAAGCCTCAGCAGAAGAAGGAAACTAAGGATGGATCTCTCTCCCTCTGACTCTTTTGGAATAAGCATATCACTCAATTTGAAAAGTCATCTCAACCAGAAACTTACCAGTGAACTTAGATCTCACAATAATTGTAACATTTTCTACATCCGATTGCATCCAAGAAACCAACTAATGTAAATCAGCCAGAACATTTCTATGCTTCAAAGACCGTCAAAGAACATTTAACTGTACATTCTTTTACCTTTTTTATTCAACTCTAAATCACCTTATTTCTGATGCCTGTTTACGTGCGTGTGTCTGTGTGTATTTGGGTATATGTGCACAAATGATTGCATGAGGGCCAAATGTTTCACATCATCTTTTTATTAACGTTCTCAGATTTAGTGGTTAATACATTTTCTCTTTCTTTGAGTCAAGAAAATCTTGTTTGATTGGCTTTTTATTGTTCATTGATCAAATAGTTAAATACTTCCTGATTAAATCTCTGTTGTAAGCAACTGAGGAGATTGACTGGAGTAGGACCAGTTCACATCTTCTCAACTGGTCATTATAAAATCTGCATAAAACAGCTTGCCAATCTACTATCACCACTTCAAGAAAGTCAGTGAATCCTCACACGTAATTGGAATAGGTAAACACTGATACTTTTAAGTTGTTATTCTCTTTGGAAATGTTTATATAGGTCAAAATAAATCATGAATCAAGCTGTTCAGGGTTTTTAGCAATATACTAGTGATCCCCCCTGACATCTACTTGAGTCCAGGGCAAGCATAAGAAGCACCTTTACAGGATGTTGTTATAATGTAAGAAGTCTACGTAGGCAGTTTCCATTATAAACACTGAATTGATAGCAGAAAGAATTAAAATAAGTGAACACCAATGTAAGATTTTACAGATAGATACATTTGTTTGTTGGCAGTATACATGAGCTTGGACTATATAAAAGTGCCTCATTACAGACAAGAGGTAAGATGGGATGGGTAATCAAAAATAAAAGTACAGTTTCTGCCAACAGTTTGTAGTTTTCTCATTTCGCACTTTTCACCTTCTAATACCGTTTTCTTTCCAGTAAAACAGTGAAGTAACAGCACTGCCCAATCCTGAACATCCACCTTTGCATCGAGTTAACACTCATGTCACAGACAAGCATTGTCAAACTAGTGCTTTGTGGCCATATACTGTCTCCAACAACAGTAGTTTTGCACTTTGTATTAAAGGAGTTGGCTCTTCATCTTGCTCAAAATAGTTAAATTGTTTTGGGTGAGGTATCTAAATGGATACAAAATTGAGTTGTTTTTCAAACTGGGGACCTGTGACCAGTGGTGTACATCGGCGATCAGTGCTGAGTCCATTGTTATTTGTCATTTATATTAATGATTTGGATGAGAATATAGGAGGCATGGTTATTAAGTTTGCAAATGACACCAAGATTGGTGGCATTGTGAAAAATTAGAAAAGTTATCTCCAATTGCAATGGGATCTTGATCAATTGGGCCAGTGGGCTGACGAATGGCAGATAGAGTTTAATTTAGACAAACGCGAGATGATGCATTTGGTAGACTGAACCAGGGCAGGACTTACTCAGTTATTGGTAAGGTATTGGGGAGAGTTACAGAACAAAGAGAAATAAGGGGACAGGTTCGTAGCTCCTTGAAAGTGGAGTCACAGGTGGACAGAGTAGTGAAAAAGGCATTCAGCATGCTTGGCTTCATCAGTCAGAACACTGAATACAGGAATTGGGACATTTTGTTGAAGTTGTACTAGACATTGGTAAGGCCACATTTGGAATATTGTGTGCAATTCTGGTCACCCTGTTATAGGAAGGATATTATTAAACTAGAAAGAGTGCAGAAAGATTTACTAGGATGCTACCAGGCCTTGATGGATTGAGTTATAAGGATAGACTGGGACTTTTTCTTCTGGGGCGTAGGAGGCTGAGGGTTACCGTTAGCATTAGGGTTAGGGTTTCTAGATCTCTTCTGGAGATCTATAAAATAGCGATGGGCACAGATCTGCTAGATAGTCAATATCTTTTCCCAAAAGTAGAGGAGTCTAAAACTAGAGGGTGGAGGTTTAAGGTGAGAGGGGAGAGAAGTTGTTCAGAGGGCAATTTTTTCTTGCAGAGAGTATTGAGTGGCTGGAACAAGCTGCCAGAGGTACTGGTAGAGACGGGTCTTTTAAAAAGCATTTAGATAGTTACATGGGTACAATGGATATAGAGGGATGTGAGCCAAATGCAGGCAATTGTGATCAGCTTAGGGTTTTAAAAAAAGGGTGGCATAGACAAGTTGGGCTAAAGGGCCTGTCTCCATGTTGTAAACCTCTATGACTCTAAATTATACTGCAGGACAGACATTGCAAAACAATATAAACACAGTGAATGTGCCAGACTAACACCGAGGGCACAGGATGCAAATAACACTGACATTTCCCTTTTTGTCTGGGAAGGTCTGTGCCAGAATCTTAAACATCTTTGATACATTTGTAATACCACAGAAGTTATGTACTAAAGCTCTTTAATTCGAACAGCTTTCTTTACATGAGTTATAATATTACTACAACTCCAGCATCTATTAATAAAGTAAAATCAGATGAAAGTCTGGTTTTCATAATATTGTTCTTTGACCCAGAGTATAACTTGGTGTGAAACACACTTAACTCAGACCACTAACTCGACATGAAATCCCTTTTCTTTCTGCTCTTAACGAAGAGCATTTCCTGCTCTTCTTCCTCGCTCACTTGTCCACAAGCTTGAAGTTCAAGATCCGGGGTCTCTGGTGGAGATCTGCTGCCCAAATTCCTGGACCATTCCTGTTCACTCCTTAGCTTCTGAATCTCACTGTTTAACTCCAGCAAGGTTTTTGCCAGCTCCCGATCCTGGGTTCGCATCTCCAGCTGCAAATCAAAGAGATGATACAGCTTCTTCTGACGATGTGCATATTCCGAGCTATCGATATTTAAAAGCTTTGGTACCTCTTGTGGGATAAAACCACACTACCTTAATTTGGGGCTTCCCATTACTGTGGATCTGGTTTGAAAAATCACATTATCACGCTCATTATCAACTCTTAATGGCCAATCTCCATTAACACCAGTCCACAGAAGCACAGAAAGGCTACTGCCTCTCTGAAAGAGCATCTTAACCAAGGCCCACCATGTAACCCCCCTGCATTTACCCTGCAAATCCACCTAACCTACAAATCTTTGGACACTGGAGGGCAGTTTAGTATGGCCAATCAACTAACCCACACATCTTCAGACTGTGGGAGGAAACTGGAGCACCCCGAGGAAACCCACGCAGACACAGGGAGAAGGTATAAACTTCACATAGTCACCCAAGGTGAAAATTGAACTTGGGTGCCTGGTACAAATCAGCACTCAGATAAGTCATAACAACTTGCATTTATTTTACTTCAATACAATGAAATAAAACCCCCAAGTTGAGCAAAGTTTGAAACCAATAAGGGGTATTCAGGCAGGCAAATGAACATTTGATCAAAAGAATAGGGTTTGAGGAGCATCATAAAGTGGGAAAGTAGAGAGGATTTAGAGAGAAGGAGGATTCCAGAGCTGGGGCCTTGGCAGCTGAAGATACAGCTATCAATTGATTAATATCAGGCCTGCTGAAAAAAGCAAGGGTGTGGATGTATCAGAGTATTGCGGGGTTCGAGAAGATTGCAGAGATAGAGAGGGGAAGGCTGTGGACTGATTCGAAAATAAGAGTTTTCAAATTGAGGCACTGCTTAACTAGGAGTCAGAACACAAAATGATGTGTGAATGGGACAAAGGCAGCAGAGCTTTGGATGATCTCAAAATTCAGGGGCATAGAGTGTGGGAGGCTGGCTAGGAGTGCATTGGAATAGTGGAGTCTATATGTTAACAAAGGGGATGAGGGTTTGAGCCACAGGCAGGATTAGAGTCAAATAAAATTAATGGAGGGGATGGATTTGGAACAGTCTGATTTAGCCTCAGAGGCCAGGGTCAGGGCTGGAGTCCACAAGGAGGCAGTAAGGCTGTAGATAATGTCTTCAGTCTTCTCAATAATTACTCGGGATAAATTTCTGCTCACCCAGTACCAGAAGTCAGACAAGCAATGTAACCATTTAACAGAAGGGTCCAGGGAGGTGGTCAGCTAGTTATCATCAGTCTGCAAACACATTCATTCCACTTAGAGGAAAAAGCAACTCATTTAAAACAAACTAAGCCAGAGAAAGGGTGTGCATTTAGGGAGGGAAAAACAATCCTAAAGGAAAATTGTTCAGATTCTTTGTAGCGAGTATGAGAGTGGGTGACATAAAAAAGAGAAACTGTTGGATAAACTCGGCAGGTTTGACAGCAGCTTTGGAGAGAGAGACAGAATTCATCTTTCCAATCTCTATGATTTTTATGTGGAAGCAGGAATTGCTCGCTGGACTGAAGGGGAGAATTTATCTCTGTTCCCTCAACAGCTGGTACATCTCCAGTGGTAATAGGATGCTAGCACGAGCCATAGAATCGCAGCACAGCCCAAGATAGAGAGATTGGGAGGCAATTGGAGTTCGGGGGTGATGAAGGTTTGATTTAATTCATGGTCACACGTATTAGCACAACAGTGAAAAGTATTGTTTATTGCATGCTATACAGGCAAAGCATACTGTTCATAGAGTACATAAAGTGCCTCACAGCATCTGTGACCCAATTCGATTCCGGCCTCGGGTCACCGTCTGTGCGGATTCTGTACGTTCTCTCCGTATCTGTATGGGTTTTCTCTTGATGCTCCAGTTTTCTTCCCACAGCTCAAAAGATGTGCAGGGTTAGGTTGACTGGCCATGCTAAATTGCCCCTTAGTGTTAAGAGGATTAGCAGAGTAAGTATGTGGCACTATGGGGATAGGACGTGGCTGGAATTGTTGTCCCTTCGGGCTTGATGGGCCAAATGGCCTCCTTCTGCAATGATTCTGTGATTCCCCATGGGGAGGATAGGAGAGGAAGCAGAATGTAATGTTACAGTCGGAGCTAGGGTGTAGAGAAAGATCAGCTTAATATAAGATAGGTCCATTCAAAAGTCTTGACAGCAAGAAGCTGTTATTGAGTTACTTGGTACAGTGACTTCAGAGTTTTGTATCTTTTTCCTGAGGGGAGAAGAGAGAACCTCTGGGGGCTCTTTGATCAGCTTAATAAAAGTTGGGAGTTAAAGAATTGAAGCTTTTCCTCACCAGTTCTGTCCGGATCCAGGTGATGGCTCCGTCGATTTTGGCTCTGCGGAGTTCCTCGTCCACTCGTGGGTTCCTGCTGAGGGTGCAGGAGCCGGGGTGCTGGCACTGAGCAGAGGGTGCCCTGAAGGCGCTCAGCAACCTGTTCTTGATATCCTCCAGCAGCATGCTGGACAGACAATCCTCCTCCGGGCTCTCATTGCTCATCTTTTTTTACAGAGTGACGGGCGGAGACTGCAGCTGGAGCTGGCCATGCAGACAGTTTGCAAACAGATAACCTCCCCGGGCCAGTGCAAGGGATAAAGCGGCTCGCAAGATGCAGCATGGCATTGGAGTCACTCTCCGGAGTCTCCCCTCCCCCCCTCCCCGCTGCCAAGACAGTACAAGTCTTCAGCTTTAACTCTGGTTTGCACCCAGAGGAAAGGGTTTGTTTGATCTGTTCCCACTGTTGCAATCCGCTTTGTAAATGGTTACTATGGGAAAGCTGCGAGAGGACAGGGAACAAAACCTATTGTACTCACTGCCCAGATGGTCCGCTGCACTCACCCAGAGGGGGAGAGAAAAGAGTTGGCAGCTTCAAATACAGAGAGGCGTGGGGGGCGGGGGAGGGGGGGGGGGGGGGGGGGGGGGGAGGTAGGGGGGGGGTCGAGGGTGGGGGGGGGGGGTGAGGGGTGGGGGTGGGGGGGCTGGGGTGGTGATTTGTGGGTCGTGGGGGCTGTGGGGGGGGGGTGGGTGCGCGGGTGGTGGGTGTTAGAGGTGGGGGTGGGGGGTGGGGTGGGTGGGGGTGGGGGGGGGGCGGGGTGGCCGGTATGTGGGACGGGTGGGTGCGTGGGGGGGGGGGGGGCGTGGGGTTGGGGGCTGGGGGGGGGGGTGGCGGGGTGGGGTGGTGTGGGTGAGGTGGGGGGGTGAGGGTGAGGGGTGACGGGGGGGGTGGGGGTGGGGGTGGTAGGTGGGGGGGTGGGAGGGTGGAGTGGGGTGAGCGGGGGGCGGGTTGGGCGGGAATGCGCCGGGAGGGTTGGGTGTGGGGGGGGGTGGGTGGGGGTGGGGGGGGTGGTGGGGGGGTGGGCGTGGTGGAGGTGTGGGGGGTGAGGAGGGGGGGAGTGGGTGGGCGTGGTGGTGGGTGGTGGGGGTCGGTGGGGTCTTGGGCGGGTGGTGCGTGGGTGTAGGGGTTTGTGGGAGGGTGTGGGGGGTGAGGGGGGTGGTGTGGGTGGGTCGCGGGGGGTGAGGGGGTGGGTGGGGGTGGCGGGTGGCGAAGGGGACGGTGCGGGGCGTGATGGGGTGGTGCCGGGGTGGGTGAGGGGGTGTTGGGGGGTGGGTTGTAGGTGCGGGTGTTGAGTTGGGGGTTGGGGGGGGGGGGGGTGGGGTTTGGTGCGGTGGTGGTGGGGGGGGGGTGGGGTGGGGGGGGGTGCGGGTGGGGGGGGGTGGGGGTGTTAGGGGGAGGGGTGGGGAGGAGGGAGAGGGAGGGGGTGGGCGTGTTCTTGTCTCCAATCACAATGGACAAGGCACAGTGAGCACTGAGACAAAACTCCCAACCCAGCTCCCAGTTACTTAACAGACAGACACCAGTGGATGGGAACCAAACACTG